>JBAMAV010001028.1:0-635418 GCA_037043315.1 Amiota communis | reverse complement strand
TTATAAATTCAAATAAACAATGTAGACTGTATAAATGCATATGTATCTTTTATCTAACGACATATTGAAAGTATAAGACATTGCTATAATTATTAAAGTTTTTACGTGATGGTGAAGGATATTAATCGATTTGGCAAGTGTAAGAAAATGAAAATTTATATTTTAATTACTGGAAAACAATAACAATAACAGTTCTGTTAAACATACTACGTGTATTATTATTTTGTTTAAATTGATTCATCAGCAATATAAATGATGTCTGTTACTTGTATTTGAACTACTAATAAAATGGGGCTTTCTTGTTACTGGTTTTTATTATTATGTACAAATTAGCTGGCGAAAAAATGTTCTCAATTGTTTTCTGCTTCAGATTCGATAATAGCAAATTGTGAGTCTGTAGAAAAATAACTATGTCCACTTATTGGGTTAACAAAGAAACCATTTATTAAAGAGACATTGCCTCTTACTACTACATATAGTATGTATCTATAGTATGTATATAAGTAACTATTGGCGGCGACGATAAATTTTTTTGTTTTTTATTTATACTGCAACTAGTTCACACATTTGTGACTAAAGAACAGTTTAATTTTAACAAAAATAGAACACTTATACTCTAAATCTTAGAGTGTTTATACTGTAAGGTCACTGGGTTTGATGCGCTTGAGCTGTCTTATCAGCACATCAACCATCAACTTCAACCAGAGTGGAAGCCTCTTCGTTGATATGATTTCTGAGCCTGTCTTTATGGGCTGCTGCAACTTTTTGTATCTCTGCGTTGACGGATTTAACACCGAGATCGCACTCAATGTCAGAATTACTGCTTTACCATGGTGCATTAACAATACCTCTAAGTACTTTGTTTTGGGTGGCATACCCCCATGGCTGTGCTCCATAATACCATACTGGTTTTAATATTTGATTATATATTGACAATTTGTTTTTGGTGGTTAATTCTGATTGGCTACCTATGAGCCATCTCATACTTTTTGTTTTAATGTCAAGCTTATTCCTTTTTTTCTTGACGTGCTCCTTCCACCGAAGTTTACAATCAAGTGTCAAACCCAAATATTTGGCCATATTTGAGTATGGGATTTGCACACATCCTGTATAGAGTGGTATTTGCTGTCTCCTTTTGTATGTGAAAACTATGTGTATGGATTTTGTTTGGTTAAGTTTTATGCGCAGTTTTTCCGTCAAATTAAAAACATTATTTAATGCTGTCTAAAGCTTTTCTGCTGATTCGCTTTCGGTATCACCAACAGCAAGCAGTGCGGTATAACTGCCTTTATTTATCGGAGCCTTGAGTGCGAATCATCTAGTTTAATGCAAAAATAACGATTTGATAGGTACGATTGCAAAATTTCGCAATATTGTTTGGGAAGTAGTACTTTGAGTCCAGTATGAAAAACTTTGTCAACTGCCTTTGCAACGTCAAGAAATACAGGTGATCAAACTTTTTTTGTTCAAATGTTTTCTCTATCACATTCGCGATTCTATGTACTTGGTCAATTTGAGAATGCCATGATCACTATGTTTTAAAACCCGATTTTATTCTACATAATCTGAATGCCATTTAACAGTGGACTTTGCAGGTAGTAACTTTGGCTCCAGATTGACAGTGTTACCGGTTCGGATAAGACATTGTAATATTTGCCATTTACTTTTACACGTAGCTGTTCTAGCATTGAAACTGTAAAAAATGTCTCTAAGCTATTTTCATACAAACTTTGTCTTGACAAATGATTTTTATATAATTACTTATCTGTGGCAAAAAGTCAGAGTACAAAATTGAGTTTGAGCGCTATTATTATTAATCGCTTCAAAACACGTAATTCGACTAAGTAATTTACGAAAAATACGGCTTAGAAGCCCAGTTAAGGGATTTGAAAGTAAATATAATGGATTGGGCACCTTAAAGCCCCCATTTAATTGTTGTTGAGAATTTGCGGGCTTATATCAAAAGTCCGTATTTGACAAGACCGCACGAGGAGACAATCGCATAGGTCGAAAGCATTTGGAATGAAGATGGGGTGTGCACTCATATCTGTTACCAGCAAATACTGCAGTTCATTATGTGTTGTTACGGTCATTGACTCTGACCCAGAGAAGCAAGCAATTTCGCACCCATCGATGCCTCTATCAGACTACATCCAATACTTACATTCCATTCCAAGAATTTTACAAGACGCAATTCAAATTCAATTTTTCTCAAAGACAATAAAAAGAAATATCCATATCCGCAATTAAATGAATAAACAATTAAATCATTATAGTATATTGATAAAGTTGCTTTTATAAGTAGTACATTTATTAGATTTCAATAAAATTTCACTTAATTCTTATTCAAAAAAAAAAAAAAAAACATTCATATCATAGTACATTTATATATCATTATGCCTTTATAAATATTGTGTAATGTATATATATATATATTATTTTATATATAAGTAGTAAATAATTTAAGATAGTGCGTTAGTGCATTTTTGGTAGATGCTTATTTGTTCATAGAACAGCATCTCTGTTAAATGTCAATGTGCGTGCCTAAGTATTGTATTCAAGGCTTCATTTTATTCAATTGACAATAAATTATGAGATCTTTCCCTGTTTACTTTCTACCTGATACAAAGTGTCCCTTGTCTCTTAATCCTAACTATAAAATTCTCTTCTCCATTCTTAGTACAAAACTACAAACTCTTTGATCCAGCAGCATCGCAATGCTTATCTAACAACATTACAAAATTACCTACGCACACGATTAACAACAGCAACTAACAATATTTCAAGGTACTTGCGTTTTTCATTACAACTTTGTGTTCTCATCATCTTCAACATCATCACCATAAATTTTTGGTAATTTAGTTTCTTTTTTTTCAATACATTTTAAGTATAAATTTAATTTCTGTGTGGATTGGTTGTAGCTAAAAAAAAATATATATATACAGACATACAGTTGTGTTCATAAAAAAAGTAGTGCATCATATCCTAATGGTTGAAACTCTTTTCTGTTATGTTCTGTCTTGCAAATTGGAAACTTTTGTTATGTGTTGGTAGAACAGAGTACCCTTACTTTTATATCCCGTTAATCGGCTGTTCATTAAATTAATAATGCTTCACATAAGCAAAAAAGAAAAATTTTAAAAAATTAATAATCAAAAATATTTAAAAAGCCATCATCAGTAAGTGCTTTTAAGTAGTCTAATAATATTCTGATATGAGTTTTCTGTAACAGCGGTACTGTTCCTCTTTTAGTGATTTTTATGATGATTGTGAATGGTTAAGTAGGTAGAAAGACATCATGTAAATTGTCCAGCCAAAAAATGGAGCAAGGTTTTGTGGACATATTAGAATAAAACTGTTTTGTGTGGTGAAACAGGCTTCAGACAGTATGTAAGCCAACCATTAAGCTCAGAATACCACCCTAAATACACTACCAAGATGGTTAAACATGGAGGACTGAATTTTATAGGTTGCGCTTTCTTTTTGTTTACTGGCGTAGGTCCTATCCATATGAGAAATGACATTATGCACAAAGCAGTGTACTTTAATATATTGAAGGATTTTGACAATGCTATCATATGCTAGTTGGAAAATACCAATAAATGGACGTTTCAACATGACAATGATCCGAATCACTCAAGTAAACTATCTAAGGAATCGTTTGCATATGAAAAGATCGACGTGATGCTAGGGCCAAAAAACTATCCTTCAAATAGCACACATCTTTGGGTGGTGGTTAGAGAATCATGAGTTTAAATTCCTCCGAAGCATTATAAGGAACTTATGTACTCCATTACACGCCGATGCAAGGCCATAATAGGCAATATTGGACTTACTACGACGAATTAGATCCATAGAAACATGTAAAATTTGTATCTTTTAGTATTAGTGAGGTTTTTTTGGTTTTTATTTTTAATTATAATGAACATGACTATTTTTTTGAATAACGTAATTTTTGTATTTTATTTTGAGAAAGCAACACGCTCTAAAAAGGATAAAACTAGAAAATATTCTCATCTAAAATTGTTATGTACAAACTATTCAATATTTATCGTCTATTAAGTGAACAACTTAACATACCTGACATATTTTAATGTAAGTATTTAATACACATTCATAGTCATGTTCAGAGGATAGCCGTTGTCACCCTAACAAAACACAGTAGTAATGATTGCTTTGTATGTGGGTTTGAATGTATGTTTATCCCATTGTTCGGATCTACCCAAGCGGCATATGACCACGGCTAGCCTCTGAACATCATACCGTTCAAACACATAACCCTCCTTTTTGCTTTGCCGTAGTCGTGTAAAAAATTACTATTTTCATAAATTTTAAATACGGAAAGAAGAGTCCAATCCAACCCATGACAATTGGCACTTTTTTCTTATTTCTCTGTAGTCCCCCAACATACTCTATTAGGTATGTTACAATACAATAATCATCGAATTTAATAGATATAATTTAAAGCGAATATTTGAAAATTGAAAATAATAATTTGTAGTACCCAAATATTGATATATACCCCGTTTATAAGAAGCCCGAAACGGTTTGCACTTAGGTCACCCTGACTCAATACACATGTATCGCTAGAATGAAAAAAGAACACTCAAACTAAATTGATGCCAAATACTGAAAATTTATTGTCAAAGCATCAGGTTCATCCCTATCACTAAAAAGCATTTATTAACTTGCTTAGTGATTATATGTAATACATATTAAAGTTTAGTTTGGTTCGTTTTGATTTAAATTTCATTCATGAATATATAAAAAACTTAATGTGTGTTATTTTTTTATTGCATTTTCACTCTACACTTCAGTACAATTGGAAATCAGTCAAAAGCACATTTGAAGTTGATGA
This sequence comes from Amiota communis, assembly GCA_037043315.1. Classification (NCBI taxonomy): domain Eukaryota; kingdom Metazoa; phylum Arthropoda; class Insecta; order Diptera; family Drosophilidae; genus Amiota; species Amiota communis. The sequence goes on along the minus strand of JBAMAV010001028.1, from coordinate 630,560 downwards.
ATTTGCCTGCAACCGAAAAACATACCAAGTGGTCTACGAGACAAAAAAGTTTGGGTACCTCTGATCTAGCGTCTTGCACAATATAGCCGCTAAAGTCGTCGCTGCCGCTGTCACTTACTATAACCCACAAACTCTGAGTTAAGTTGGGATAGATTTGCTTTCAGTTTTTTAATTGCAAATTTGTATTGAAAGATAAGAGTTCTTAACTTTATAAAAATTAATGAATTTGTTTAATTAAATAAAGAATTAACTTACATAGAAGAAAATGTGAAAAAGTGAAATAAATAAATTATTATAACAGATTTGTTAAGAATTTTAGTTAGTTATTCAAAAATACCCATTTGATTTAGAGTAGTATCTAAAATATAACCCATACTACCAATTATTTCATTATGTCTCTACATATATCACATTTAATTGCAAGTAAGTACTTTAAAATAAAATTATTAAACACTTAGTAACACATGAAGGTAAATGAGCATTAAATATACTTATGTATATCACTAAATAATTCCGGAAGGAAATGAATTTACTATCAGAAGGAGCATCAAATTAGTGTCATGGACGCCTAGTTATTGTATTTTGAAACGCACTACAAATCACATTTTCATGTAAGACAATGTTTGGATGAAGTGAGATCGATGTGAAGGAAGACAGTCTTAACTTTGATGCAATATAAAATTATCATAAATTGTACTTAGTTGAAATAAACTGTAAACATCTTAAAACTAAAACTTTGTTATACACGGTGCTAGAATTAAGTATGACTAAACCAACCAGTCACGCCATCTATGTATATACTGCGAATATACAATATTAGACTACAGTTGATTATGAAGCCACCATTTCAGTTGAAGGAATTGCCGGCCCATAGTCCAAACCTCAATTCGAGTGAAATTCTAGTGAATATCTTCCAAAGAATATATGTACCTGAGAATGTGTACTGAAATAAAAAAAAACGGGGCTCATAATGATTGTTTGTTTGCCTTTTAAGAACTGAAATGTAACATACTTGCTTGGTACCATATATGCCAATCCAATAGTTAACGATCTTTTAGCCTAAACGAAATAGCTCCATCATCTTTAGAACTGCCATCCTTGTTTTTGTAGACTGTGGGCTGTGGGAAACAAACGCCAATCTGGTGCACAACAATATAAAATTAAAAGTTCCAGTAATGTAAGAGAACAACATTTTTTTGGTTTTTTATTTTGTGATTAAATAAATGTTATGTAAGGAAATTCTTAATTAATAGTGTCTTCGTAAGTTGAGAAGTTTGTTAACGCATTTTTTCTTGTGTTGGCCTTTTAGATGGCAAGACCAAAGAAAGGATTGGGGGTTTTTTTTTGTTTTTTAATTATCCCAATCAAGATTTTCTTCTAAAGCGCCACCACCGCCACTGCCACCACCACCACCATCCTTTTGCTTGCCGCGAACATCACAGCCACTAAAGTTACCATTACCAGCATTTTCGCCGCCACCGTGGTCACCACCAAGCTCACGCAAGAAATCTGGTATTTCTTGGCCTGCATCTTCTAAGATTTTCACAAGATCATCAGCAATCGCCCGATCATATTCGGGATCAAAGAAAGATGTTGCACGACCATTGTTGCCTACGCGTCCTGTTCGACCAATGCGATGAACATAATCACCAATTGATTGCGGCATATCAAAATTAATGACATGCTTAACATTTTTTATGTCGAGGCCACGTGAAGCTATTGATGTGGCAATCAGTACTTTCATTATACCAGCTTTGAATTCACGTAAAGCAGTCTCGCGCTGACTCTGCAAACGGTCACCATGAATGGAAGTTGTTGGAAAGTCAATTGCGGAAAAGAACGATGCCAGAAAATCAGCACTCCGTTTTGTCTCAACAAAGACAATAGTACCATCGGCATTCTCACGTAAGATCTCCAATAGCTTGGCACGTTTATTAAATTTAGTAATGTTCAAGACTTGTTGTTTGACATCAGCACAAGCTCCACCAACAATGCCAATCGCAATAAACACATAATTATTTAGGAATTCTCCAGCTAAGCTCTGGATTTCCTCGGGGAATGTTGCCGAAAACATTGAAGTTTGATGTTCACTACACATGGTTTCATGTGTCATTATTTTCTTAATACTCTCCAGAAATCCCATGTCTAGCATACGATCAGCTTCGTCGAGTACAATATAACGTGTATCCTCAAATGTGATAAGGGCGCGATTGACAAAGTCCAATAGGCGACCCGGTGTACAAATCAATAGATGGCAACCACCGGCAACATTCTCATTTTGGTACTTAAAAGAAGTGCCACCATACACTACGCTGATCTTGATATATGAAGTATAAGCAAATTTACGTGCTTCATTATAAGTTTGAACAGCTAATTCACGTGTTGGCGACACAACAATAGCATGGGGTTTTCCAATTTCAAGGTCTTTGCATTCACTCAATATGCCACTGAGTATGGGCAATAGGAATGCAGCAGTTTTACCAGACCCTGTTTGAGCGCAGGCCATCAAATCACGACCGGCACTAATAACCGGAATGGCAACCTTCTGAATAGGAATCGGCTTTTTATAACCCGATTTCTTAACGTTATTCAAAATGATTTCACGAAAATCTGCTTCAGTAAAGTTTTGTATAGCTTTTGGAACATTTTCACCCGTTACCTTAACTGCTATATTCTCATATTTAGAGAAATTTAAGCCCGAAGTTATGCCAGTATTGAATACTTCGGCTTCATCATTTACCGGTTCGGGTGGAATATAAAATTCTCGTTTTTTCTCAGTACCCTCATCATTTTCACCGCCGCCTCCTCTATTTTTGTTAAATTCACCATCATCGTAGCCATCACGACGTCGACCACCATCATCGTCACCACGACGGCGACCACCATCATCGTCACCACGACGTCGACCACCACCATTATTACGTTCGCGGTTATAGCCACCACCGCCACCACCGCCACCACCGCCGCGACGATAACCTTCATCTCTATCGGCATTACGTTGACGATTGTAACCATTGCCGCCATCACTACTACGACGATTATTACCACCACCATTGCCACGATTGACCCAATTATCAGCATTGTTCTTGCTATTAGACATAGAAGCCGTTGGACCCCAATCTTCATCTTCGAAATTATCCCCAGATAAATGTTGGTTACTTTTGTTCACTGCAACAGCAACAGCAACATCTTCATCATCCCAATCAGCCATTCTTTAAAAAAGAAATTGTAATTTAGCTTTCCTTCTTTTAAAATTGATTAAAAAGTGAGAGAGAGTAGATGATAGATGGTGTTGTGATTTTGTTGTAGAAAAACTCTCGTTTCTTTAGGTGACAGATATTCTTTTGTTTAATAAAAAACTAAAATTAAATTGAAGTAATGAAAAACGCACAAACAAAACTAAAAAACTTAAATTACAGCAACCAACAGTCACGCCATCTGTAGACTGTTGGAGTCATTTCAAAGTTTTAACATCCCTGGACTTAACGAAAGCACATCAAAACACTATCAGCTGATATTTGTTGACGATTTGTTTACAAATTTCGCAAGTATGCGGTTTTGTTTTAATTTCTCGATACTAAAAAGGATTCGCATGACTTTTATATCTTTTAATCCAAAATTGTATGTTAAACATAAGTTATGCTTAACTAAAGAAAAACCCATCTGATGAAATAATTCAATTTAAATTCCAAGAATTAATACTCAGGTGCATAAGTCACAGTCAGGTTTATCTATTAACTATTCGCTTATTTGACTTGTCAAGTCTGGTTGATTATGTTTATGACTGAGTGGCATGAATATATGACAACCTAACAAAATAGATTAAAATGCCAAAAATAATAACGACAAATCTTAATTTCTAGGCATCCAATTTTACTGGCGGGAGCTCTCATCAAAGCGGTGACAAGAAGCAGACTACAACGATCTTCCACAAAGTTGCAGGTAAGTCCCGTCGTAGAACGCTCATGTAATTATTGTAGTAATCTAAATATCTAAACAATCTTTCATATTCACATTTCTATACTATACCATACTAGATAACTCGGGAAACGTTGTTTTGTCTCTCCTTCTCCAAAAAAAATTAGTGGATTGGATAATGTGACCGATGTGTTTCTTGAATGGCTTGCACATTATTGTTTGTACGCTGAGGTCGGTTATTCCATTTTCTGAAGTGTAAATGTACAGGTAACATTGTTATTGTTGCCTGGCTAATCCAACGAAATTTTGACCAGATCTTTCTTCACTAACACTACTCAACACCGGTTCATATGATTTCATAATGAGGTTGACTTATAATAAATACCTGTAGGCATTTTATTTTGATATCACATCTGGTAGTAGATGTAAGGTGCTTAACATATTTATGCGGATATTTCACTTTAATCACTCGTCATAACAAAACAACTCAAGATATGAGTTTAACTTTTGCCTCGCTCTTTGGGTCCATCATCCCGCAAATTGAACATTGTGTATTCGCTAGTTTAATAGCCAACTTCTAATTTGTCGCGGGTTTGTGTTAACAGTCCTGATTTATTTTTCTATATTTGTTTCGAGTTTACGCCAAAATCGAAAAAAGCTACCTTCTGACTTAATTAAACAGTGTTATCTAGCTTATTTTAACCGTGCCGTAATAAATCAAGATAAGTGTGTGTTCCTAAAGTGAGTTGTTTAAGATATTATACAAATCTGAATGGTTGAATACTTTCCATCAGAGCATATTCTTTGAGTTTAATTACACTACTCAACACATTTCCAACTTTTTATTTAACCCAAGGTCTGATTATGCGATTATTATTCCTTGCCATTCATATATTAAAACTACTTGAATAAACACTTTCTATCACATCTAATTTCCAGATAAACAGCCATGCCTTAAATCACGAATTTATAACAAATTGAAGATTAGATTTTTATTTTTATTTTTGTTTTAACTGAAACGGCATGGTTTTTTTGGAGTGACTGGATTTCCTCTTGTACCTGGATTCAGGGGTATCTCGAATAAGGCTCTAACAGTAATCTGCGAGCATAGCAGGCTCCCATCTACCTTGAAAGCGGTTTATAAATGCAGCAATATCTTGTTGAAAGCGTTATCCATGTTCGTCACTGACAGAACCCATATTTTCGCGAAAATCATCTGACTTCTTGTTACCAAGGAAATTCTTTGTGGAACGCAGTACCGTCTTTGCTTAATATTTTTACAAAAATTTTAATGAGTCCCAATTTGATGTGCAATGCCGGTAGAATAATTTTTTCTGGCTCAAAAAAAGGTTCAAATTTAATGTTTTACTGTCCCACTACTAGTGTGAGTGCCGTGATGGGCAATCTTCTTTAATAAAATGTTGTCAAATTTTATAAGTGTCGTATAAATATGTTAAGCACCTACAGTGATTTATTATAAGTCAATCTCATTATGAAATATATGAAGCGGGTTAGATATTTTTTTTGTAGTGTTGATAATGACAAACGGTTAGACTTAAGTTGATGAATAGTAACAATGACGATGTCGTTTTGCATTACTTGAATGCGTTTAATGTGGCTTGTTGATGCTGTACCTGGATGCCATATGAATGCTTCAATTGCCAAATCGATTAACTCCATAAAACAAAAAAGTTGAGAAAATGATATCGACCCCTTTTTGCGAATTGATCGTAAACGACATTTTTTTAGAAATTGACTTTTTAATGTAAGATTGTTCTACAATCCTTAACACATCATCCATTAAAATATCATAGCAAAACTTGCAATATTACGCTGGAAATTCAGTTTCAAATTGATCGTACATATGTATGTCACAGTATTTTTCGTTTATAGCGAAATTATCGTATGTGCCATACAAATTTTAGTCTGTTGAGCATAAGCAAAATTTGAAGCACAAAAAAAATGAGAATGAAAGAATGAGGAAAGATCAATGATTCCTTCACGTATGTAACTCAGCATAATGGCAAATCTTTTAAGTTTTATTTTGAAAACATTAAATATTTCGCAAAAGGTAATAAGACGTACGTTGTAATCAGGAATCAAAGATAGAGAAAATAAAAACAAACAAAAAATACCAATCAACAAAACAAACGACAAAAAATAGATATAGTAAAAGGTTACATTGATAAATTGCCTACAGTTCCATCTCATCATTATTGTCGTAGTAAAAGTAATAAAGTATACATACAAATATACCACAAGATTTTCGAAATGTGTCAACTTTGTATAAATGTTATAAACAGTATTTGCAAGAGCAGGAGTTGAATATCTCTACTCTATCTTTGGGTATATTTAAAAAAATATTTAAAAATGATTTTAACAAGGCATTGAATTCAGAAGAAATTAAAATTCATTTTAGCATCAAAAATGAACTTAAGGCCATATTTCTAGAGGACCAAGCTAAAAGCAAAAGTTTTTGTGTGTTAGTTTTGACATGCAAAAGGTTTGAATATTCCATTTTCAAAACTCGTAACGCTATTTTACTCCCGTAAATACACGTTTTACAACTTAAGTGTTTATGAAAATGGTACACGAAGGGATGTTCTTTATAAGTATGTATAAATATTTAATTAAAAAAAAAAACAAGAGCTTATCGCTAATTATATCTATAGGTATTTACAAATTTCGGACAACCAAGAAATCACAGAAGAATTAAGCCTGTATTGCGACAGATGTCCTGGGCAAAATCGTAGCAAGGCGGTGCTGGCAATGATGGTATACTTCTAAATCTCTTTAAAGTTTTTAAAGAAGTTAAGTTGGACTTATTTACTTCTGGGCCATACTATGATGCCGGCACAATAGAGTCTTTTATAAAATACCGAACCATATGGGCGCCTAGTGAATGGCCCGCGCTTATTCGAAACTCACGCTTAAATCCGTCTAACTACGAATGCGTTGAGTTAAATCACACAAACTTCCAATTGCAAATTTAATTTCTTTAAATAATAATAAGTTAAATTTAAGCAAGTTGCGTACTGCAACATTTAATGAAAATCCAATGATCAATGAACTTAATCATACTTTCTTTTTTCAACAAATAAAACTCTTATAAAAAAATATTAATTTAAATCATGAGAGTCAGAATTTGTACACCACCCAATTAAGAATTTCAAATGTAAAATGGAATGACTTAAAAAACTTATGTATTAAGGATTTTATACCGATCAAATATTATTCAGAATATATTAATCTTAAGAGCAGCAAAGTAATCAGAGCTGCTTTGGCTGAAACCGACGACGGGGACTGAATTTACCTCATTATTTATTTTATTCTGTTACTTTTATAACTATTGTATATTTTCTATTATAATAATCAATAATCTTACAAAATAAAAAGAAATACTCATTTAACTTAACAATAATATTGTTATGAGAAACGGCTTTTGTAAATGTAAAAATCGTAAGACACACATTTTGGTCTCCAAGCAGTAAAAGCTGTGCATGCGAAAATATCGTATGTGCATAAAAGTTAATGTTTTCCTAAGAAAACAATTTTTTTTAGTAGTAAACAAATATCCAATTTAATTTTGGCGAAACTTTTCGCACCCAATTTTGAAATACTTAATCAAAAAGAACCGTCTCCTAAACAATTTACTTTTTGTCGCTTACGATCATCTCGCAAAAATAAGGGTTCGATATATGTACATACAATAAATTGTTTTTTAAAATGCCTGTTTAATTATAAATTCAAATAAACAATGTAGACTCTATAAATGCATATGTATCTTTTATCTAACGACCTATTGAAAGTATAAGACATTGCTATAAAAATAACAAAAACACGGCTTAGAAGCCCAGTTAAGGGATTTGAAAGTAAATATAATGGATTGGGCACCTTAAAGCCCCCATTTAATTGTTGTTGAGAATTTGCGGGCTTATATCAAAAGTCCGTATTTGACAAGACCGCACGAGGAGACAATCGCATAGGTCGAAAGCATTTGGAATGAAGATGGGGTGTGCACTCATATCTGTTACCAGCAAATACTGCAGTTCATTATGTGTTGTTACGGTCATTGACTCTGACCCAGAGAAGCAAGCAATTTCGCACCCATCGATGCCTCTATCAGACTACATCCAATACTTACATTCCATTCCAAGAATTTTACAAGACGCAATTCAAATTCAATTTTTCTCAAAGACAATAAAAAGAAATATCCATATCCGCAATTAAATGAATAAACAATTAAATCATTATAGTATATTGATAAAGTTGCTTTTATAAGTAGTACATTTATTAGATTTCAATAAAATTTCACTTAATTCTTATTCAAAAAAAAAAAAAAACATTCATATCATAGTACATTTATATATCATTATGCCTTTATAAATATTGTGTAATGTATATATATATATATTATTTTATATATAAGTAGTAAATAATTTAAGATAGTGCGTTAGTGCATTTTTGGTAGATGCTTATTTGTTCATAGAACAGCATCTCTGTTAAATGTCAATGTGCGTGCCTAAGTATTGTATTCAAGGCTTCATTTTATTCAATTGACAATAAATTATGAGATCTTTCCCTGTTTACTTTCTACCTGATACAAAGTGTCCCTTGTCTCTTAATCCTAACTATAAAATTCTCTTCTCCATTCTTAGTACAAAACTACAAACTCTTTGATCCAGCAGCATCGCAATGCTTATCTAACAACATTACAAAATTACCTACGCACACGATTAACAACAGCAACTAACAATATTTCAAGGTACTTGCGTTTTTCATTACAACTTTGTGTTCTCATCATCTTCAACATCATCACCATAAATTTTTGGTAATTTAGTTTCTTTTTTTTTCAATACATTTTAAGTATAAATTTAATTTCTGTGTGGATTGGTTGTAGCTAAAAAAAAATATATATATACAGACATACAGTTGTGTTCATAAAAAAAGTAGTGCATCATATCCTAATGGTTGAAACTCTTTTCTGTTATGTTCTGTCTTGCAAATTGGAAACTTTTGTTATGTGTTGGTAGAACAGAGTACCCTTACTTTTATATCCCGTTAATCGGCTGTTCATTAAATTAATAATGCTTCACATAAGCAAAAAAGAAAAATTTTAAAAAATTAATAATCAAAAATATTTAAAAAGCCATCATCAGTAAGTGCTTTTAAGTAGTCTAATAATATTCTGATATGAGTTTTCTGTAACAGCGGTACTGTTCCTCTTTTAGTGATTTTTATGATGATTGTGAATGGTTAAGTAGGTAGAAAGACATCATGTAAATTGTCCAGCCAAAAAATGGAGCAAGGTTTTGTGGACATATTAGAATAAAACTGTTTTGTGTGGTGAAACAGGCTTCAGACAGTATGTAAGCCAACCATTAAGCTCAGAATACCACCCTAAATACACTACCAAGATGGTTAAACATGGAGGACTGAATTTTATAGGTTGCGCTTTCTTTTTGTTTACTGGCGTAGGTCCTATCCATATGAGAAATGACATTATGCACAAAGCAGTGTACTTTAATATATTGAAGGATTTTGACAATGCTATCATATGCTAGTTGGAAAATACCAATAAATGGACGTTTCAACATGACAATGATCCGAATCACTCAAGTAAACTATCTAAGGAATCGTTTGCATATGAAAAGATCGACGTGATGCTAGGGCCAAAAAACTATCCTTCAAATAGCACACATCTTTGGGTGGTGGTTAGAGAATCATGAGTTTAAATTCCTCCGAAGCATTATAAGGAACTTATGTACTCCATTACACGCCGATGCAAGGCCATAATAGGCAATATTGGATTTACTACGACGAATTAGATCCATAGAAACATGTAAAATTTGTATCTTTTAGTATTAGTGAGGTTTTTTTGGTTTTTATTTTTAATTATAATGAACATGACTATTTTTTTGAATAACGTAATTTTTGTATTTTATTTTGAGAAAGCAACACGCTCTAAAAAGGATAAAACTAGAAAATATTCTCATCTAAAATTGTTATGTACAAACTATTCAATATTTATCGTCTATTAAGTGAACAACTTAACATACCTGACATATTTTAATGTAAGTATTTAATACACATTCATAGTCATGTTCAGAGGATAGCCGTTGTCACCCTAACAAAACACAGTAGTAATGATTGCTTTGTATGTGGGTTTGAATGTATGTTTATCCCATTGTTCGGATCTACCCAAGCGGCATATGACCACGGCTAGCCTCTGAACATCATACCGTTCAAACACATAACCCTCCTTTTTGCTTTGCCGTAGTCGTGTAAAAAATTACTATTTTCATAAATTTTAAATACGGAAAGAAGAGTCCAATCCAACCCATGACAATTGGCACTTTTTTCTTATTTCTCTGTAGTCCCCCAACATACTCTATTAGGTATGTTACAATACAATAATCATCGAATTTAATAGATATAATTTAAAGCGAATATTTGAAAATTGAAAATAATAATTTGTAGTACCCAAATATTGATATATACCCCGTTTATAAGAAGCCCGAAACGGTTTGCACTTAGGTCACCTTGACTCAATACACATGCATAAATTGATATTCGTCGTTGTTTTCTGGAATCGTATTTATGTGTCTTATAAATGTAAAGCTTATTGCAGACGTGTTGAAAATCAGCTGTTCGCAAAATGTTTGTGAATTATAGATTTAAAAATCATTGCAAAATGTTATTAAAAATCGAAATAAGTATTATACATTGAACATTTTTCTTGTAAGTATAATGTAATTTTAAAAAAAACCTTGTTTGAGAGGTGAGCTACATCATATTTTATGCATATGGCTACTTTAAAAAATACATATTCGTTTTCAACAAGACCGCAAGACGTCGCACGCATAAATAACTAAACAAAAACTGTTCTGAGTCAGGCTGACCTAAGTGCAAACTGTTTCGGGCGTCTTATAAACGTGGTAATTGACAATATTAATATACAATAATATATGTGCATATAAATATGTCTATGTGTTGCTAAATCCTTTCAGTTTCATTATAAATTTTAAGTACACTTCATATCATCACCTTATGCTTAACTTAACTACATAAACATATGTATAGGGGTTCTATTGTATAGCCCGTTTTATATTTGTCTCTATGTTTTGTAAGATCCATTCAGTTTCTTCAATAATAAGTACACTTAACTCAATCTTTTCTGTTTCACATTTCATATCATTCTTTACTCTTCGGCGGGCTCTATAGTCGGATGGTGACGACTATCGTATACCCCCTTGTATATGTATTTTTTGTAAATGTATTGTTAGATCCTTTCAGTTTCTTGTTATTAAGTACACTTTCACCATCTTTTCGTTCAATATTTTATATCATTCTTTTCTTTTCTTTTCTTTTCTTTTCTTTATTTTACTCTACTCTACTTTACTTTGTAATTGAATTATTAAAGCTTTCTGCACTAGAAACATTAGTTTTTGTTTTAGGATGTAGTATAGAGACGTGTATATATTGTATAAAGCATTTATGCTACTAGATTATATTATATATATGTATATAGTATATAAAATTATGTATTGTACATATGCGAGAATTGCCTTTTAAGTTTTACAAATCAATCAATAAGCAAATTCTATCTGAGTTATCTTAAAAAAAATCCAGGATATGTTGTTACTGTAACATGAGAGTGATATATGGTGAAATATTCTGAATAATATACGTACATATAAACAGAAGATGATAGAAAATTGTCTAAGGACAGGTTCACCATAATAATACTCATGTGTTTGTCATCTTAAATAATCAATAACGCATCAAGTTAATGAATCATTCCCGCCATAAGATTAATAGCCCGACTTTCAGTTCTTCAGTTATTTTTTTGGTAATTAAAAAGGTGTTCGATTGAAGGAATGGAGTTTTTTCATGCAACATTGGTCGTAACAAACAAATCTGTACACAGAGCTACAATAATATCTTTAGTGAAGACAGAAATTCATAAATTTAATATTAATTATGAAATCACATTAGAGAATGTGAATCAATACTTTGGCAATCAACAATAGCTTACGCAACTCTTTTATCAATTTTCACCAGAAAACAGGAAGAAGAATCGAATTGCGTAATTAATGGCTGTGATTTCAGATTTGTGAAAAGGATTTGTATAAAATAAAATAGTTGTTGTGAGTATTACTTGCGAGCAAAGAAAAATGGTAAAGGGATGTAAATTGCGTCGGAAAACAAGCATAATGGACATGATATACATATTAGATTTTTGTATTGAATTTAGGGATTATATATTTTACTGCTACTGCTAGCAATATTGCCGCCGGAAAAAAAACCATAAACAAGTACATATGGTTAATAGTCTTTGCCGCCACACATTCGCTGTCTCAACCAGTGATGCCAGCTACTTATAACAAAAACAGGACAGATTATTTTGTAATTTTTATCTCATAAATTTATTTTTATAAATTAGATGAGTTTAATTGTCTCATCTATCAGGTCATCTGCGGTACTTACAAAATTTGCAGTAGCCTTATTTTTGTCTTTTCGATCGAAGGACAGATCTGTCCGGAAAAAAGGCTAAAATGGCTTCACTGGTCTCAACTCATTGCTCGTTTAAAAGCAACTATTTGTGTAGTCAATGCGCTCATTTTACAATAACTAAAATATGCACACATCGGTGCGTAGTATATTTCTACATTTAGATTATAGTCTACATTTTATTAGTAATTGTTAAAAAAAACCCCTCAGATTGGCATAGGCAAAAGTTATCTGTCTTGAAAGTCTAGTAATGTAATATATTGATGATCTAAATACTTATAACTTATTTAGTATTAAACCTAAAAGGCAATACCCATATATGGTAGTACATATAGTGTATGATCATGTTCTGACATCATGGAAAGAAGCGGTATAGTTTACTATAAGAAATTTAAGATTCACACTTAAATTTAATTAAGCTTCCTTAATTTTTTTGTTTTGTTTTGTATTTGCTCTATGTTCTATTTTGAATTTTCATTTGATTTTTGTTTCAATGAAACACCTTTCATGATGCATATGTATTTTTTTAATGAAAAAGGGGAATTTCAAAAAATCCACTAACGGATATATAGATTCACTCTACTATATTTTATCATAAATTATAAAAAAAAAAAAAATCGTCTTATAATTACAAGAAATTCCAAATTTATTTGAATTTAAAACAAAAATACTGAGATATGTACTGTTAATCAACACTTCTTAGATAGTAAAACGGTAATATCTCTTCAACCATATTTTTTATTTAAATGAAATATTTTTTTTGTTTTTTTTTTTTGTATGGACAATTAATTGTCAATGTACCACGAAAGTTTGAAGCATCTAACATCCGTTAAAATATATTATTTATTTTTTTTTTAAAACCATTCCAAAACGGAAATGACTTAAGTTTGTGACGTACATCGGTTATGAACCATTGTCAATTCCTTTGACTTTTTTAATTGCAGGTAATTAGCGCTACTTTTTTTGTAAAATCAGTCGCGGAAAGCAATTCAACGACTTTCGAAAAGGCCAAATAAAAGGATATGTCCAATCTGGCCTGAAACAGCGCGAAACCGCTGAAAAAATTGATTTATCATAAGAGCTGTTTTAAATTCCCAACATTCTGCTGCCAAAATCAGTGAAGATTGCGGTGTAAATGCAAGTCTGGCACCTGTAAATCGCATTGTTCGGAGTGACAAATATTTGAAGAGGCTGAAAGTAAAAAAAACCTCCTCTCAATGATGTGCGTAAAGCTGCACGCCTTTAGTTAGAAAGCATAAGACGTGGAACAAGGAGTATCACACTGTCGTGTTCTCTGATAAAATAAAAGTTCTAGATGGATGGAAAATGAACGCGAAGGTATACAAAAATATACTACAAAAAGGCTTTTCCACATTTCTCAAAATATTTTTGGACATGCCATCAGGACAATGCCACCAGGTTGGTAAAACAGTGGATAAATGACCAAAATGTGGCCGCCATACTCGCCGGACAAAAATATCATGGAGAACGTTTTGGGGCTATTGTCCCGAAAAGTATATGAGGGCTGGGAACAATTTGACGATTCTGAGGCCCTAATTGATACCATTGAAAGAACCTGGTCAACAACTTCGCTTGGAATAATTGAAAAATATTATAAATCTGTGTCGAATCGTTTTTTTTTTTAGTTATATTCAACAGAGGAGGGGGTACTAAATACAAATCCATATATAGTATACATAACATGAATTTCTGTTAAAAATAGTCATAGCTGTGAAGTATTACTTTATATAATTTTTATTTTAAGTTTTTGACTTAAAATAAATGAGTTTTCAAACTTTTAAGGTCCATTAACAATTGATTGTTCTATACAAATTGTTATATTCATTAAAATCAGAAAGAAAGTTGAAGAGATATTGGCGTTTTAATTTCTAGGAAGTGTTGAATTTGTTTTAGCTTTCATACATTATGGGTAACACCAATGTTTTGGATCTCGAGAAATAGAATTCTGAACTTCTACAACAAACGATAATTTTTGTTTGGGATGACCAAAATGATTAGCAATATATTGAAATCGCAAGTGGTCATGTTTTAGCTTCTGGGAGGTTTCCAAAATATTGCCAAGAACGATATTTCATCTCCATGTTGTAGTTTAATTTCTAAAATTAAATCTTATTGCAGTAGTCCCCACATGATTATTCACAGATGTGATGGAAAAACTGCCTTCAAAAACATTGGCCTGGACAGTGCTTCAAAAAATCTAATTATCAAACTCTAAGATGCAGTAGCAAAGGCCAAAGGCTCTTTCATTCCTTTATGGACTTGCATTATTTTTATTTGTAATAAAAAAAAAAAAAACTAATTCATTAAAAAAACTTCTCACCCAGAAGTTATCACAAACTACAAAAAAAAAAAAAAAAATAATGGGTATTACACATATGTACTTATATAAAATACCATCTCTTTCTAGGAAAAGTTACAAATATGAAAAACTGATACATTTTTGGAACATTAACCCAATTAATAACTCATTCCTAATTTATTTAAAACTAAGAGATGTTGTTTTTTTTTTTTTATATGGCAGACGCCAGGAAATTCAAATGGAATTACTACAAAAACTTATTAAATTTAATAATTTTCCATCCATTCCATATTTTGTTCAATTTGCTCATCATGAAAGGTACAAAACATTTTTGATATTACATATTACATAAGTACGAGTATATCAATAGTTTGTGTTTTAATAATGGACTTAAATTAATTATAATTCTTCAGCATAGTAGTGTTTTAATATAGTTTTTTTTTTTAGGTTTCTACAAATTACCTCTGGCAATTTATTTTATAACTAAAATTATGTTTAAACTCGTGTGTGTGTGTGTGGAGGGAAAATTAAATTATTCAACCAAAGTCAATTGTAACATTTCTTATATATTAAATCATATGTGTCTTCTATACCATATGTGAAATAATAAGCTCCTGTAGTATATGGTAATAGTTTAAAAATAAATAGGAATTTAATGGAATTTGCAAAGTTTGCTTCTCTGGTGGATTTGTCTTCTATTGATTGGCTAAAAGTATTCTGTACAAAATTTCATTTAAATCACTCAAACATTAAGGGATTTACATCAATATTAATATATCCCTGCAGTATGAATCATTCGTTGGCCCCTGCGTTGGCGGCTAGTGAATTCACTAGATACCAGGTAATAAGAAAAGGGAACGGTGACTATTGCCACCAAGCATACTGCATGGATATCTCATTCCCTAGTAGGTCATGTGAAACATATTTATGTATATTGTATTGAATATAAAAGTACATATAATTAAATTCTATTTTAAATTGATAGCGGTATTTTTCCTCAATACAGAGTATTAACTTTATTTTCTGTCAATTTCGTATATTTTGTTCTTCATTCTGATGTTATGATTCATAGAACTATGTCTCAATCAGTTATATTGGATTGCATGAATGTGTGTAGAATCAAAGTTGACACAATCCAGCAGGTCCAAAGAGACCTATTAATAATAATTAAGTTAGTTCCTTTGAAACATGCTGTAGTGTGTTGCTTTTAATAACAAAAATATCAAAATAATAAAATTAGTTAAAGAGGTCACGGTTCTATACTAAAGTGCTCAAAAAACAAATGCAATAAATTAAAAAAATCATTAACACATTCCATATAAATTACTTATCCCTGATATTTTCTAACTCTTCAGTTTAATGGGATCTAAAACTATATTTTCATCATAAGTATAACCTACCTTCATAAATACATATATGTATTTTCTAAATGTATCGCATTCATTCATCTACTTAACTATAATTATTATTATTTTTTTTTTCCATGATTTGATCTTTGAAATAATGAGTTCTATATAATTCTACTTTACTAATATTTATCTAAAGAGATATACAGACACACACACACACAATACATATGTATACATAAATATATATTAATATAAATATTACAATTGTTTTTATATTGTATGTATATATAATTTAAAAGGTAATTTTTTTTTTTTTTTTGTTGGTTGTTCAGAGAGCTTACTGTAGTAGCTTAAAGTAAGTGTAAGTTTTAACTGTAAATTCAGTAAGATAGAAACCGTAGAGAAACAATTTAATTAATGGATAATTGATCCACTAAACCACATCATCACCAGCAGCATCAACAGATCATGATGCATCTGTCAATATAAGTAGATATTGAATAATTTTGTT
Source organism: Amiota communis (assembly GCA_037043315.1). NCBI lineage: Eukaryota > Metazoa > Arthropoda > Insecta > Diptera > Drosophilidae > Amiota > Amiota communis. The sequence continues at coordinate 613,948 of JBAMAV010001028.1, read as the reverse complement.
GGTTTTTTGAAATTTTACATTTGGCTTTATGTTTTGAATTTGATGATTTTTTGGTTTCAATTTCAATTTTTGTTTTGGTATTATTCTTTGTTTTCTGTGAGGATCAATTGATTAGCATCTTATAGGTTTATAGTATCCAAGTCCTGGCAAGGTGCCTTTGGACCAGCTGTACCATTTTGAATTTGATTTATGTTACCATTTTCCTTATTTCCATTTCCACGTATATCAGTCATTGATGAATGATTCTGATTTTGAATTTGCATCGGTTTAGTATTCTGAACTACTGATATAGTATCTGTGTTGTTTATATTATTGGTGTTATAATTATTGTTGTTGGTTTTGGCATTTGGATTGTGTTCACCACTTGATGCAGAGCCGGTATTATGTAGAGTCTGGGTTTTTTTACTACCCAAACCCAATGGGAATGCCAAATCTTGGGGTAATTTATGCATAATTTTACCCGATGTTATAAGACGACCAAAGCCCTCCTAAAAACAATAATGTTATAGTTGCCATTCTATATGGTAAACATATTACATGTATCATATTACCTGATGAGCAAATGCATAACCGGAACGTACTGAACGTCGAGCACGTCTAGCTGATGGGGTACGTTTGACATCATGCAATTGTCGAGCAGCATTTGCCTGTATTAATTTCTTGCGAATCTAAAAATATTTACAAGTCCATTATAAATTCTTTATATAATCTAATACAATCGGGCAAGTCAATAGGTTGCTAGAAAATCTGTCGAGGAGCGCTCCGTTTACTACCAAATTAGTAAGGGAGAATGTTTAACTAGTTCACTACAAAATAGAAAAGTACTATACTATACTATATTGTTAGGAATGTTTGGATATGAAATCCTACAAATCCTAAAAACAAGTAACTATTTCCTATTTCTTAACGAATAATATTAAAAATTTGCAGTGTATGTCTGTCTAGGGGCATCTAAATGCTTCAATGTGACTCAACCCACAAGAACTAAAGAATCCATTTCCGAAAAAGAGGAAGATCAAAAATTGGTAAAAAAAAGGTGATTAAGCTTCATCACATCAAATCACCAGTTGTGACAACCATACAGTCTTATATGGGTTCACTTTAATTGCACTAATATTGTAATAGATAAACATCCCATTTGAAGAAGAAGAAAGTGTTCCTTCTTCCAAACAATGCACGTTATCAACCGTGCTCATTAATGAAATTTGAGTTCAACGAATTGCTTGACCATATAGCATATTTGGACAGAAGTAGCTAACTACTACTATTTACTATCACATACGTTTAAGGTTGGGAAGGAAAAAGATTTACAACATATATATGACGACTCAGAAACTTAATTTATAGTACGTTCGCTGTAGCTAAAAAAACGAGTTATTCAATCAATACAAAACTTTGGCTACTTTTCAATGTAGCCCCCACTATGATTTTTACACTTTTCCCATAGCTCTTCTAATTTGTGTAATTGTGCATTCTTTGGGTTGAACTCGAAGCCACTTTATACCTGATTTTTAACTTATTCATTGGATTAAAATGTTTTCCACGTACAGCATCTTTATGGGATCCAAACAAATGGAAGTCCGATGGGTCGAAGTTGGGGCTGTAGAGAGGATGTGGAAGGATCTCCCACCTCAGTTATTAAAGTGTTATGGACAGTTCCAACACTTGAGTGCACTTCTATAGTATATATCAACGCCAGTTGCCTTGAATTAATGCGTTAATGCGAGATTCGTGGGATCAATCGGTCGTCCACTACGTTGTTTGTCACAGACAATTACACGGCCGCTTTGAAACTGTTCTACCCACTTGTAAATGTTCAAATGGTTCAAACAATTATTCGCTTATCACTACGCGTTGTCCTTCCGCGGTGCAATAATCGAGTGGACCCGCCATTGTTGACAGAATTCTTACCAAATATTCTTGAATAGCTCACCCTCGTATTAAGCAAATTATATATTTCGGAAGAAGTTATAAAGTTGGAGAGAAGATGATTTGTTTTACAGTAACCTATTGACTTGCTCTCTCATATTGTAAAATGTATTTTACCTTATCTGATAGACTTGGTTTTACATCAAGTAAATAGAATTTATAAGCCAAAACGGGAGCCATTAGCGTTATAACAGTTAAAAGCATTGTCACCCAAAATGTCAAATCTTTAATGGCTTGCGTCAATGAACCAACATAGGGACCACCAACAATATAATTATAAAAATAATCCAATATAAAATACCAAACCAAACTACCCCAAATGGTTACATGATTTACAATAGTCCAATATGAAGTATAGAGTGCAACCTGAAATAAATATATGTATGTCTATAGTAGTTGTATATAAATACTCGTAGAAATTATAATGATTATTATGAATTATGATTCCTTACCTGTGCCGTATTATCCACAATTAATATGGTGGCAACAACAGCACCTAATGTCATATGATCGCTTAATATTAAACCATTTGAGGCAATACCATCAATGTAGGTGCCTATAAGCAAATAAAAATACAATAATATAGTATTTATAGTAGTAATCAAAAAGAAAGAAGTATTAATCGATTATTTATTATACGAGTACAATATATTAACAACTATATGTATGTATATGCAGATATAAATTTACTATAGAATCCCTCTAGTTAATGAGCATTATGTCGGAAAATAGACATTATGTCTGTGGTGCTAGAATAAATAACAACCAGGTTTAATCTATATATATAAAATAGGACGAGAAAAAAAGTTTAACGGATTTTCAGTCCAACAACAATTGCCCAATCAGAATGAAAGTTGCCATGTATATGTATTTCTTCATGAAGAATGTTTATATGCTATCCACTTTGTTGCAACTCTCAAGTTTTTAGATATTTTCATATTTTTTTTAATAAGAAATGTATTTATTTTGACTCAACAGTAAGTTCATTATGCTACCATACAAATAGCTCATTGCTAAAGAAACACAAAAACTTGCTTGCCTTCGTTAGTAGCAAAACATTAAACAAATGTGCGTGGACAAAATTAGAGTGAGAAAGGAACATTGACTACAAAAATCGCACACTAACATCACGAGGGGGCTGCAGCAACTCGTGCCGGCTACGCAAGTTTACTATGAATCCGAATTCAGAGATCCTCTGAAAAAATTTATAGAGAACGAAAAAGAGTGTGCGTTACTTTCGATATGAGAAGATCTAATCTGATTTCTTTTATATTAAATTTGTGATAAAGTATAAAGATTCTCTATATTAATGGGAAAGGGTACATGTATATTAGTTATTGTATATAGTAATACTTACCATAGGGTATTAGGAAAAGAACCAGTGATGTAAAGGCGCCATGTAAGACGCTGTAAATGAATTCACGTATATTGAAAAGTTCACTTTTTAAGCCCGGCGTATACAATCGAGGATATTCGATGCTATTCTTATCCGAAACATCTTGCTCAAACACACCCAAAGCCAAAACAGGTAATGAAGTATAGAATAGATTATATACCGATATAAACATGGGATCGAAAACAGTCTAAACCAAAAACGGACTATATGAAAAATGATAATCAAATTTTATTTATTATATGGTAATTTACCTGAGCACTAAATCCACAAAAAATGGAATACCAACAATGGCACAAGGTAAATGCAAAATTCTTATAGAAGAAATAACGCAAGAATTTGCACATGCGATAATATGACCAACGTCCGTGTACCAAAAGCAAACGTTCAAGGAAACGAAACTGGGCAATTGAATAGTCACTGGCAAGTACCGCTTGTAGGCCTTCCTGGCCTGATATACCAACACCAATGTGTGCCGCTATTAGAAAAATCATATATTAAAATGCTAAATACTCTCATACTCTCATTTGTTAAAGAAGCAAGCAACTGATTAGATACCATACCCTTAATCATAGAGACATCATTGGCACCATCACCTATGGCGAGAGTAACAGCGTTTTTGGCACGTTTTATAAGTTCAACAACAAGTGCTTTCTGCAAAGGTGTCACCCGACAACAGATTACAGCTTTGCATTGTGATGATATCTCAAGGAATCTATAAGTAATAATTAACATCATCATAATATTGTATTGTACCATAGTATAAAATACTTACTTTGCCTCCAATTCTGGTGACAAACAATACACCAATGAATGTCCATTGACGACAAGAGCAAAACCAGTATTTTCTTCAATAGTCGGTACAGCAGATCCAGCTATACCTCTGGTCGATGATTTACTATTATCTTCGCCCTTTTCCATATCCTCAAAGAAATCATTACACTCAGAGCTATACAAAATTAAGATTATTAAAAATTAAAATTAGTTTTAAGGAAAATTATTTCGAATTTGGCTAAATAAAAAAACTCAAAAACATTTATATGCAAGCAGACACATCCATGATATATATAATTATAGTACTTATGATGAAACTACTGAGCAACAAAGCATGAATAGCAAATAAACAACAAGAAAGCAACAAACAAAACAATGCACTACACTACACTACAATATACTTATGTATGTAGGATAACCAAGATGTATTCAAAAAATAATGGAAATTCTCCGAGTCAATACCAATAACATCTTTCAATTCCAGACACACTTCTGGAACTCAGTCTTTTCTCAGAAATGTATTTCTTCGTCATTATATTGTCATCGATTCATGATGAAACAATGAAGTGCAAACAAGACCGAATTCGTGATGCAAAAGCCATGCATTTTTTCCCCATTGACCCTCTAAGGGAGGGCTCCACATGGACCCATAATTGACGAATGTGAAGACTTGGACATTATTGCTCTCGTTTTTTAGACATCATAAATTCACTAACAAGTATAAACTATAAACAAGTGAATTGGTTCACCACCGGCCCTTTAATGATAATCGCCACACGGGTATGCAGGCTGAGGTATCATTACATTGTTGTCCTTTTTGATCGACTGGTTATGGTTAATACTCATGGTCGAAACAGATTAATACTACCGCAGACATTATAAAATTCCCATTATTTTTTGAAAACATCTCGTTCACAAATGATTTAATGTTGTGGGTGGCATGAATTTTCGATGTACTCTAAAAATTGTTTTGATAAAAATAAAATAAAAATATATTAACTTTGGTTCAACCAAAGATTTAATACCTTTTACACAAACAGTGAGTTAGTATAGGTTATATAGGTTAGAAACTGAAATCTTTAAATGGAAAAATTAAAAAAATGTATCCTCTATGGGATTAGATAGTACTAAGCACATGTACAATATGTATGGTCGGTTTTCAGATATATGTACTCGTATCATATTCAAGCTGATTGATCAAACATTTTTCTCTGCACCAAGTTAAGTTTTCTGACCCTGATTTGTTGATATGATCAAATCTAAAGGGGATACATGTCAGAATCTGACGCTGTTTCAGAAATGTAACAAAAACATGTCGCCAATATTTTTAATATATCTTGTGACTCAAAATCCTTAGAGTCGAGTAATTTATATATTCAGAAAAAAGAGAAAGCGATGATGCCTGTAAGAGGAATTTTGTCATTGCGCGTTTATGTCATCAAGGGGAGAGAGGCGTTCAAAAAAGAAATTTTGAAAACTATTTTCAATTTTGTTGTGTTCGTTATAGGCCAATTCGAAGGATATGAAAGACAAATTTTCGAAAAACCAAATGAAAAGTACAAATACATTGTAACTACAACAAATAATTGGCAATACAACAAAGCTCACATTACGTTTTCACGCAACAACAAATACGGTAGTGTAGCGATACTACCTGACCCGATTTTTGATTATCAAATGGTTAAAAATATCATATTTGTTTGTGAATTCTTTTTTGAAAAAATGTAAATTGTGAAACTATATAGTACATATTAAGAAACGGACATATGACAAGTTAGATACCATCCGTGATGCTGATTATTTTCTTAAAGGATCTTCTGCATTCTCCATTATATAGAGTTATAATAAAGGGATTTCCAATAAGAGGCGTTATTTTGAATAGCCCGCTATTTCGGTAGATGTCATTTTTAAAGCTGTCATTTTTTGACACTTGACAAGTAGAAACTACGCCATTAATAAAAATGGAACGATACACGCTTCAACAACGCATTGAAATTATTAAAATTCACTATAAAAATTGGGAAAATTTGGCAGAGACGGTTCGTAAAACTAAAACATTTTAGGGTCGTCGTGAAGCACCTTGTCGGACAGCAATACAGAAATTTGTGGAAAAATTCGAGCTGTTGGGACAAGTTAGTGATGTGAAGAATAAAACCCGTGCACGTCGCTCAAGAACAACTGAGAATATTGCTGCTGTAGCCCAAAGTGAAGAACTCAAGCGTGGTCGTGGTTGCCATTTGGCTGATGTTGTTTTTCATTACTAACGGCATACCTTCCTCTTTATATTAAAATAAACATCCGATCATTTATCTCAAAAAATGCCATTTTTCTTTGAATATCAAAGAATTCCTCTTATTGGAAAGCCAATTCTTATTATACCATTTAAATGTGTAAGAGGTAAAAGGAAAAAAATATTTATAATTGATAATTATATTTTGCAATATTAACATGAATATGGTGGTGGTATTATTGGGTAATAAAGAGACATAAGACAATAAGTAAGTAAGTATATGTAAGTGTATGGTATATGTACATATGTCTTGTACGTATATAAGAAAGTTAATAAACTATATAAAAGGACTAAAAATAATTTGTTATTATTTTATGATTAAAAAAATATAGTAAAGTAAATAAAGTAAAATAAAGTAGACGAGCAACAATGATTTTAATGATTTGAGGATTTCCTCCATGTATCTGGTTTAACCAAAAAAAAAAAATATAATAGCCATATTTCGTTATTGAAGTTCTCAAAGTTGATGAGTTTTGATTGAGTTGATTCGTTTGGTTTGATCTTAAAAATATTTTACAATTAATGATGGCACGACAATTAAACGAAACTAACAAACAGACATAGGCAAACAATTAAAATTGATTATTGATTGTTGAATATTTATAGATGTGAAATAATAAAAAAATTTATGAATTTTAATTTTACAATATTTCATTTGTTTGTTTTTACTTTACGGGCGGAACAAGTACCAATAGAGGGTGTCATCCTAGGCTTGGGTTTTGTGTCATTTAGTTATGTTTTTATGTTTATATATTGTTTATTTTTTTCTGAATTTAATTAAAATTGTAAATTTTACCTCTGCAAAAACTAAAATTTGATTATTGAAATATTAAAAAAAAATAACAAAAAAATAAACTTCGATTCAAGCGAAAATTATATATTCCTTTCACACAAATAGAAAAATGTATGAAGAAGGTGTTACAAAATAAAAAGTTTTATGTGGGGACCAGTGTTGCAAATTTAGCCTTTATTCGGACAGATCAGTCCCTAAAAAAATGTCAAACATCCCCTATACGGAAATCTATCCTTTTTTACTTTTAATGTCTTTATAGAATTTTTGTTTGTAATTCTGTGAATATACTAAAACTACAAAATTGCGACATCGTTTTTACCACCGCTAATATTGTACTCAAACGTAGTCGCAAATAATCGAAATATTAATAAGCTCGACGATCACAGATCATCTAATTTGCACAGATTTTGTCCGGGGCAGAAACATGAACTTGGGCCGAATCTTGATAGTGGCTGCCCTCTTTTCAACGTTTAAGATAAATTACTTAAAACAACTCTCAAATATATAATATTCAATGGTATTCGCTTCCGTATGCTAGGCGCTTTGTGGATCAAGTTTTTTACTTTCAATCATTTTATATTATGATTTTGGCGCCCCCCTTAGTTCCGGGGCTGTGCCGTGGTCAAATGCGGAAGTTGAGCGCGTATTCAGCCAAATAACTTTGGTGAATACTAAATTGCGAAACCGCATTCAAGCACAAACGGTAATCTATCTGATAAAGTTATAATGTTTTTATATAAGAAATTATAATAAATATTTATAACAATTCACTTTTTATTAGATTTGGATTGCAACGGCACAGCGCATGTTGTAACACATATGAGGTGCCAGATAAATATTTAAATATGATTGGCACTAATGCTTCCTACAGTAGTACCGCAGATGAAGAGGATTTTGACCTGATAGATGTGGCAATAAAACTCATCTAATTTATAAAAATAAATTTATAAGAAAAAAATTATTAAAAATAAAAGTAATAAGGCAACAAATGTTGTTCTCTTTTCTGTCCTTTAAAAAATCCTATTTCAAACTCCAAACTTGGTTTTGTTCACAGCAACGGACCCAGGGTATAAAAAAGAGTTGTTTAAGACCGGCTCTCTGGGTTTATTAAAATACATTATTGAGTCCAAACTTGAAGATGGCTTACTAAACATTGTTGGGGATTTTTTTCTCCAGTTGTGAGAGAAGCTTCTCTAAATCAAACAAAAATAATCTCAAATCGACTATATCCACGTTGAGGCTATCAAATTTAGCTATTCTGGCAATTGAACATGACATACATATTGACAATTGTATAAAAGATTGTGCTATAAAAAAAAACATGAAAAGTAAATTTTTAAATACAAAAAAAAAATTTAAAGCTGCTTTATTTGAATTTTACTAATTTTCTTGACAAATAATTATAATAGAGAGGGCAGCGAACTTTCGGTTGGCCTCGGACGGCGAAAGCCCACGCTACGCCACTGATGAAGGTGCACCATTCGTGCCATAGTCCCGTGTGTGACAATAGCATGAGGGTTCACCAGCAAGTGTAGTGTTTTACTTTCAAATTTATCAACTTATTCTTGTGAAAAAAATATTTAGTTGGACTTAAAGCCACAGAAATTCTATTTTCCCCAAGGCCCTAGTCAAAACACTCCGATACACACTTTATGATATATTTATGATTGTATGTATATGATGTGATTGACCCGATTAGCCAAAATTTTCAATATCTTGTATTGTCAACACTAAAAATAAAAATTAAAAAATCAATCGGGTACTCTGACTAAATCATAATATTGTATTATCAGTCTACGTCAATTAGACATGTGCCTTTGGCAAATTGCAACTCTTTGCATATAGCTAAAGAAATGAAAGACTACTTTAGAACTAGAAGAACTGATTGATAGATGGACTAATGAGTGTGGATATATCAAGTTTTCATAAATGTATGTACGAGGCTGGGTCAATAAGTCCTCAGAAATGCTGTTTTCATGCAGTATCACTACCGTCTAGGTATACTGTGAAGTTTCAGCCAGATTGGTTGAGTTGTTGTGTGTTTCTCGTGCAGTGAAGAAAAAAAATTTGTTTGTTTACAAAAATGGAGAAAATTGAGTTTAGATCTGTTATTAAACATTTTCATATAAAAGGCTTAACAGCAAAGGAAATAAAAAATAAGTTGGATTTAGTTCACAGCACATCTGCTCCTTCACTTGCAACTATTTATAACTGGTTAAATGAATTTAAACGTGGTCGTACATCAACAAAGGATGAACCACGCTCAGGACGCCCTGTAGAGGTGACTACGCCAGAAATGATCAATAAAAACCATGATATGGTGTTAAGTGATCGAAGATTAAAGTTGAGTGAGATAGTTGAGGTTACAGGGATATCAAAAGGTAGCGTCATTTCTACCTTACATGAAAAATTGTGTATGAAAAAAGTTTCGGCAAGATGGGTGCCGCGTTTGCTCACAGTCGACAATAAACGCAATAGGGTGGTTGCCTCTAAAGCTCTGTTGTCGCTCATGCAACGTAATCCGAATGAGTTTTTTCGTCGGTTTGTGACTGTAGATGAAACATGGATTCACCACTACACTCCCGAAACGAAAGAACAATCAAAACAGTGGATTTTGAAAGGTGAACCATGTCCAAGGAAGGCGAAAACCGTAAATCAGCTGGTAAGGTTATGGCTACTGTTTTTTGGGATGCACTTGGAATTATTTTCGTTGACTATTTGGAAAAAGGAAAAACAATAACAGGGGAAGTATTATGCATCTTTATTGGACCAGCTAAGAGAAAAAATTAAAAAAAAACGGCCTCATTTAAACAGAAAAAAAAATCCTTTTTCATCGGGACAATGCCCGCGTTCACACATGTTTACGATCAATGGCTAAAATTGAAGAATTAAAGTTCGAATTGGTCGACCACCAAACTATTTGCCAGATTTAGCTCCCAGTGACTTTTTCCTATTCCCAAACCTGAAAAAATGGCTCAGTGGACAACGTTTTTTTTTTCAAATGAAGGAGTCATCGATCAAACAAATGCTTATTTTGAGGACCTTCCAAAATCTTATTTTTCTGACGGGTTGAAAAAATTTGAGAAATGTCGAACTAAGTGTATAGAGCTCCAAGGAGATTATGTTGAAAAATAAAAAAAAATTTACCAAAAAAAAATTGTTTTAATGCTTTTTTCTAAGGACTTATTGTCCCACCCTCGTATATTACTCGTGAGATCTTCAAAAATCGATTCTATGTATTCACCTATTCACATCTTGTACGAAAGGTAAGTAATCGTATTCAAAATTAGATTCTCATGAACTTAACAGCGATAAAGGTAAGAACAAAAAAAGTATTAACTATTAATTTAAAATAAATAGTGTACCATATATAGTAGTTAGTTATTAATCATAATTCAAATTATTAGAGGAACAAGTATTATATAGCAAGGAGGAAGAAGAAGAGCTTTAACAAAAATAAAAAATATTCTAACAAAATTATAAATATATAAAATTCATAATTGGTAGAAAGGAATCGAAATTCATGTTGTTACTAAAAAAGTTGAAAATATAACTAATAATTCTTATCCAAAATATAAATATATGAAGAAGAAGATAAAATAAGTAGATAGAGAGAAAGAGAGCAAGAGAAAAAGATCTAAAGAATACATTTATATAAAGAATAATTATAATAATAATTGTAATATTGTAATTGTGTTTCTAATATTTTTCTGTTTTAAAAATTGAATTTTTGTTTTGTGTGTTTTTATATATTTGTTTCTTGGTTTTTCTTTTCTTTTTTTCTTTAAGCTTGGAGTTCCCTCTACCTGTCCGGTCCGCCCATATTATCCTTATCCTTAATTTTGTCATCCCACCTAAAGGTAACCACTGATATTGCTGGTGGTGGCGGTGCTGTTGTCGTAATGAAATCCAAATCACGCGGACATGATGATTCATTTGAATCGGCTGCATTAATTGAATCCAATTTGAAGTCATTTCCATTATTTGCATCATGATCTGTAAAGAAAGTAATAACCAATAAAGAGCAAGAAAGAAATTGAAATTATTATAAAGAAAGTTAAGAACACTCTTCACTAAACATTCCTACATTATTTTGCTGATTGCATATGTTTGCAGACTCTGGACCACACACGAGCATTAGTGCTCCCATTACACTTATTCCATTTACAAAGATTTTATTTAATTTATAGTATACGAGAAAATAATGGGAAATCAGTTACTTCTACATATCAAATTTTAGTTTTTAAGCTTGAATAGTTTCTGAGAAAGATGCAATCGACAAGAAATAAATTCGGGTTTTGATTCTTTATGGGGTCTCAGTGCTCAATTCTTTTGGACGTACATATACTTGTATATACATGTATGTATATAATATATAAGTATTTATAAAAGCATACCCTTTCGACCATAAAACCTATTCTTGTAATCAAGGTTATAAAAGTGGAAATATTGTATTTGGTACATAAAAAAAATCCAAATTTCAAAAGTTCATTTAGATAGCAGAATATAGTGTATGATTGGTTATTTTTAGGGTTCCGTACCCAAAGGGTGCCAAAGGGACCCTATTACTAAGCCTACACTATCCGTCCGTCCGTCGAGAGCTCTATCTCGAGAACTGTAATAGATGAACAGTTCACAGAATGTGTAGTTCAACTGCCTGCATAACGACAAATAAAACAAATAAAATATGTAATAAGGTAAAAATTAGAGAGGTCCCCATTAAAACCCAAATTTAAATTAATATTCTTATTAGAAAAACTTTCTTGTTTTCTGTCTTATCAAACTGAAATTTGGAGATTATAAGTGTGTGATCTATATTCAACAACCATGTAATTTTCAAGATCCTAGAATTGCTAGGAAGTGCTACAAACCGAAATTCAAATTAGTGTTCTTTCGCCTCAATTTCAAAGCAAATTGCGTGACACCCCTGATTGTGTATATTGTATTTGTACATAAAGGGCTATTGTAATGCCTGACAATAATGAGATATGGTATACTTTATGGGGTCTCCCGGTTTTGTGCTTTCTCTTCTAGATAAAATCCATTGCATAAACCATTAACTGAATGAAACATAAATACTATTAAATATTAAATTAACTCACAACCTGGTCGAAAATGATTGAATATTTTAATAGATTCCTTGAATTGGCGCAATTGTTTTTCAACCTCTTCAACTGAGTCACCATCCACAATGAAAACATCCGCCAGTTCATCAGTTAGTAGTTGGCACGAGTATCCAATATTAATGGCTGTTTCTGTTAAAAAGATAAACAAGGAAAAAAATGTACAAATTCTATAGATTCTTATTGATAGTTTTGCAGTTATTTACCCTGCTTGTCACCGGTTAATACCCAGATTTTAATGCCAGCATTTTGTAAATTCGCAATGGATCTTGGTACACCATCTTGAAGTTTATCCTCAATTGCAGTAACACCAACCAAAGACATATCGCTTTCGATTTCCTCGTAGATATCATTTAACATATCTTCACGATTATCCAGCGATAAAGCAGCTTCTTGTTGACGTTCACGCCAATCACTATAATACTCGTCAGTCAAACGACGCTCAGCGAGTACCAAGGTACGTAAACCTTCCCCAGCAAATTTCTAAACACAAAAATGTACATATTATACTAAGTACTAAGCATTTAGAGAGATTATTGGCATACATACATTTAAATGATCTTGGGTGCGTGCCTTTAAATTGTCTTGGCCAGAATGTAAACGTTCATAGATAACATTATCGGCACCCTTACAATAGAGTACAACTTTGTTATTACGTCGCAAAATGACCGACATACGTTTTCGAACATTATTAAAGTCCAAAATGTTTAGCAATTCATAGTCCTAGAAAAATATATATTATTTATGTACACACACACACATAAAATATAAGAGGAGGATGAGGAGGAAGAGGTTCGAAATTGTGACTAACCTCTGTTTGACCCATAACTTCTATGGTAATACTGTTTGGTGTGCGTGTTAGAAATACAAAACCAAAATTACGTGCTGCAGATACTAGAGCCGATTCGTCGGGACTTTGTGCCTGATATTCAAGTTTACCGTCAACCACTTCAGCCATAACAGTATGACATAGAGCAAGCAATCGGAAAAAGTTTTGCGATTGCTCTTCATCGGCACGTACGTCATTGAGTAGGTCACGATCATACCAACGGAACTCTGGTTCATGATACGGATTCTTAGAAAAGTCAACGTGTTCGATTGCCTTGAAATGAATACAAAAGCTAGGTTAGACATTAAATTAAAGGAAAGACACAATAATAACAGATATCTGGCAATACCATATACAATATTCTTATACTGAATACATATAACATTTAGCAATTTCAAATTTCATATATTTTATTAGTAAATTTACAATGAAATTCAAATATATTATTTAAGATCCTTATTTTTATTTTTGAGCTCCCTGCTTTATAAAATAGACATAGAAAAAAAGGTGAGAAGTGCAAAAACTATAACACATACATATATTTGTATATGGTATATATACATACAATATATGAGTGTGAAAAAGAGCGAGATACATATACATAGATAGTACAAATTGTTACGACATATAACCATATATATAATAAGGCAAGCAAAACGAATATAAGCGAGATAGCAGATGCCGAAATTTTCAATGTTTTCTGTTTCGTTTTCATGTTACGTAGTAGTAAATAGTAATACCTACGTAATGCTTAACGTGATGATGTGATAAGAGTACTGATTTCTATGAACTGATTTACACAACGCATCTTTGGTCAACTATTTATTGTGAATAATTCATTCGTAATTGCAATCAATGCATGATTTAGCGAATACAGGTTTCCTTAGGAAACCCATAGTCACCAATGCCCACTGGCTAAAGTACTATTAATGAATCATGAGGAAATTCAGATTGCCTAACAGATTTCCGATATCTTGCTATGAAAGTAACGTCTTGGCAATTGCATGAGAAAATACTTATGAAGAAGAATATGATTGCATCATTGGTCAGCAAACTTGGATTCACCTGTGTCAAGTGTGGATGCTATATGCAAAACACATGCTTAGTAGTATAAATCAGGTCATCATCAGGTTATTTATTGTATAAATGTAATTTGGTAAGTACTTATAATAAACATATAGAAAGTATTGGGCATCAAAAATTACAACACTTAGACTAACTACATACTAGCAGTATTATTTACAAGAGATGGAAGAAGAAAATCAAAAAGAAACTAAACACCAATAAAAAGTAGAGAAAAGAACATTTACTTTGGTATCGAAACCAAAGATTTTGAATACTTTTCACACATAAAGAAAAATTACGATCCTTTTTAAGGTATACCACTCACTAATCGTATGTACATAAATAGTTATGTAAAAGATACAATGGATTATATTTTAATAAAAACATGCCTATTCGTGTTAATCTTAACATATAGTATTGTAGCCCAGTCAAATAAGGATTTCTCTGTGAAATGAAACCAAATAAGCTGAAAATTGGTATACATGTTTGTTTTAGCATTTTATACAATATACGATCTCAAAAGTCTAGGTCTGTGTGGAATTTTCACTTTTTCCCCCTAGATTAAGTAGTGTGAGGATACTTCATCCGTCAAAAAGTTGTTCCCCTGGCCACATACGCATTTTTAAACGACTTTGTGTAGCAGTTTTTGATTAAATGCAGGTAGCCCTGGTTTTTATTTTTTATTATCTCACCTATTTAATTTTTCGCTGTAATAGGTGAGATTTCGGGATCTTTTGCTAATTGTCTCAGGAACACCTGGTACTTTTTTCATAATTTTCTATTGAGCCGTTTGCTTCACACAAACCAAAATATGTAAAAGTCACGATATTTACACATTTTTGTTTGCCACTGCATATACGGACGGCTAAGCGCAATCCACTGATCGCGCTCTATCTCAAGAACGATTAACTGTACAAAAAAATTGCCAAGACAAAATTTGTTGAGAATTTTATGCTTTACAACTATTGACATTAATTATCATTTTAAGCATATCATACAATGAATTAAAAAATACTGGTTTTTTGGGACCTTTGACCTTGAATATCTTGACTGGCGTACACCGCACAGAGCTAGGACTTTTGAGGAGGTCATATATAAAATGCTAAAACAAACATTTATACCAACTTTTAGCTTATTTGGTGTCATTCAGCAATTTACTTCATTTTCCACCTTATTTGACTGGATCTACTATCTACTATCTACTATTTGTCATCATTTAAAATTTCAAGTCTCTTTCTGTGGCAATAAATAAATTATATCTTTAGAAAAATTGTGATACTCGTATCTAGGGCAGTAGTAGTATATGGAGAAATCACAATGAAGGATATAAAATTTATTAAATCAATTAGTCAAATATTTAAAAAAAATTAAATACGAAAAAGAAATTTCTTTCAATTATTCAGAAAATTCAACAGAGTCACCACATAAAGTTACAAAGGTGTATGAAATTAAGAGACTGTTCGACAGACAGATATTGGAAATCTAATCTCATAATATTGTAGTATGTATGTGTGAAATGTAATACTTATAACAACTTAGAATTTAAACAGATCTGTAATGTTTATTTTTTTAACAATTTACTGAAACATTACACATCCATTCGAATTAGAATTGGACCAACCAGAATAGTTTTCAAGATTGGCTTAGCAAAAGTTATAACACTTAGATAGTGAAAAAGATTTGTATGTATCTTATACAACTACATGGCGATTAGCAAAAGAATATATCTAATTTTTATTGTATCAATCATCACATGCATACGTGGACTCTTTGTTTTGACGAACTCCAATTGGTTGTGGCATATATGTGGGTGTTTAGATAACGCATTGCTGTGCTCAAAGGACTTGAATTCATTTTCATGCTCGTGCTTGTGCTGGTTGTGGTGGTGGTAGTAGTAGTAGAAGTAGTAGTAGTACTGATAGTGGTAGTGTAGTTGGAATTATTCTTGTTGAAATTCATGTTGTAAGTGTGCTGATTGTGTTGCTGTTGTTTATTGTTTGTTGTATCCATTAATAAAGGACTATAGACATCAATATCGTTCTTAATCTTATATTTTGTGCTATTTCTATTAGTTTGAATTGTAACAATTTTTGGTGCTCTTTTTGTTGAAGCAATTAAATGCTCTCCAAGATTTGTTTCATTCTCATTTTTATCCTCAACTTCATCTTCGTCTTCATCATAAACATGAAATGAAGTTGAAGCTGATGATGATGATGATGATGATGATAGTGGTGACAACAATGTCATTGGTGATGATAATGGCGAAGGTGACGGTGATGGTGATGAAGACAATAATGTCGTTGACTTATAGTGCTCTTCATCTGATTCAATGCTTATCATATTATATAGAACTTGCATGTTACTCTTCTTGTCATTTTTAGAACATTTTTGCTTGATAAAAGTCTGCATTGGTATATCATTTAAGATCTTTACTTTATCGCTGGTGCTATTTGTTGATGCTGTTGACATCTGGCGACGCGGTCGACCCTTACGCGTTGCTCCTCCTGTTGCTCCTTCTTCTATATTTCTTGAACCCAACGATGTGGTTGGCGATTCGGGTGACAGATCTTCATAGCTGTTATAATAATGCACACGTTTCGATTTCATATCCAATGTTGTCTTTGATGCAGTAGATGATGGAGCTTGCAAATGATCACCATCTCCTGGAGTACTTGTGTCAGATTTGAGTAGCAAAGTATTTACAATGTTTCCCTTCAGTTTATCTGGTGTTGCCAATTCAGCTCCGCCATCGGCGCCAACAATTATTGTGCTCATCTTGGGATGCACTTCTGCTTGATGGATGACTATTGTTGGAGGTGGTGATTGCGGCGACTTTATAATATTTGCAGTAGCTGTTGCTGTTGTTGGTGTTGTGCTGCTATTTTGAAAAACTGTTTGATTCTATAACGAGGAATGAGTTTTCTTTGTTGTTGTTTTGTTCGAATACTCAAAAAATTATATAACAGTATAGTAGTATAAGAAAATAAAAAATATTTATAAAACGAAAAGAAAAGAAAAACAAATACGAAAATCATCAGGTACAAAAAAAGAAAGAAAGAAAGACAAACAATTGATTGTGGAACACATTGTAATATATGTTTGATGTAAGAATGATGTATTGGTTCTTATTATTTTCTTTTGGTGGTACAACAATAGTAGTGATCAAGTGCAAAGAGACAGATACTCTAATTCTACTATCTATCTCTTCTCATCTACCATAGTCATTGTAAATTCATTGGGTTTTCCGGTTTCTAGTTGGAGGTGTGCAATAGTGCTGATCTATACATACAAATACTTATAAAGTGGTCTAAGGTTCTTTTGATTTCTACCTGTATACGAGTATCAAAAGATTAAATAACCATATTGTGTTTTTCTTTTAACTTATCTGGTGTAGTTACCATTTATGATGATTCGGGTCTTTCGGCATAACTTAGTCACCTAACCTTATCTGGGCTAAAAAGCGGATCCTAATTTCTATTACAAGTACAATAATACTATGTATATATATATATAAATATAAGAATTATACATTTCTAAACATTATCGATTTCATTTAGAAGAAATTATTTTACATGAACTTGTTTTTGTAATTTAAATTAGCCTTGCAATTGTATCTGTAATCAGCCTACACCTTAAGGTAAGGTATTAAAAATACTCAACATCTCATAAGAAACTGTAAAACCAAAAATATACGAGTAAAATGTGTTGGGTATACAAGTATTTATTTATTTATTTATTTGCAAACTTAGTACAAGGTATTTTATTTTATTTTATTTTCACCACATTTCTGGCAATGCATGGATTCCGCGTCAATAAAATTGTTCGCCTTTGGAGGCCAAGAAAGCATTAAGCCAATTTTTGTGCCATCAACTAAAGTGAAGCGTATGCAAATGATAGTCTGATGGTGCAAGGGCTGGACTATAAGGCGGGTGGGTAAGGACTTCCTATTCGGTACCATCGAGATAGATTTTGACCACGTTTGGGACATGCAGCCGTGCATTGTCATGGTGAAAGATTAATGGCTCATGTATGGCTGCCCATTTCGGCCGTTTTTCCGCAATCACACGCTTCAATCTCGAATGGAGTTTTGTAGGCAAAAAAACAGACATAGCTGTCGAACGATAAAACTATGTTGTTGACATTGAGATGGAGTAAATTTTTTTCTTAAATGTGGTAAAATGATGAAGCTTTTACATAAAGTTGGTTCCAACATGTTCCGGTATGATTAAACACTACTGGTGCCATCTGTTGGCAAACATTTAAAACTTACTTGTATACCCAACAATATACGATTGATGTTGCGAATATTTGGTGTTATTTAAAAATTGAACTATGGCAAAGGTTTTTGGAAGTGAAAAGGCATAAGTTCAGTTAAATAGAAATGTTTGTCTTATTTTCCAAAGTTTAAGTAAGTTGCACGCCGATGCAAATGTTAAAGAAACTAAGGAAAACTATCGTATTTAAGTAGTTTAGCAAAAGGCGGAGGGCTTCTTCAACCTTCCCTATTTTATAAACATAAGTTTTTTTTTAGGAAAATGACTCATGTTATTCCTAAAATCTTAGTTTAACTTAAAATGATGTATATGAAATATTTGAATGAATCTGAAATAGAATATGATACAGAATGTTGCTGATAGATAGATCAGCAGAAATTTCATATGAAACAATTTGGTACTTACATCAGTTATTTCAATAAGTTCACCAGTTCGTGAATCAATCAGATCACCATAAGATCGTCCATTAATACTGCATTTATTGAAGGTCATAATATTCTGTGTGAGAGTGCCGGTCTTGTCCGAAAAGATATATTGGATTTGACCAAGTTCTTCGTTGAGTGTAGTAGTGCGCGCTTTGGCATAAGTGTTCGTGCGAGGGTCGTACATCAATTCATCCCAATTAATGAGAAACGATTGAACGAAGCGTATGACCTATAATCCAGTTTTGTTTTAGAGAAATATTGTATGCACAAAGGACTGAAGTAATGAGTAATGTTAGTGAAGACTACTCACCTCTACTGAAACGTAAAGTGATATTGGCACAACAGTATTTAATACTATAGCGTACGAGAAGAAAACAAGCGCACCGATTACGGTTGCGCCAGCAGTAATATCCTTCGGCACGATGTTCTCCCATGGTAAATAAACTTGAAAATATTGACCAATTAGTCCTTCCCAAATGGCACAAGCGACTGCATGTAGAGCACAAATTGAAATCAAGAAAAGCACAATCTAAAACAAATTAAAAAATATATTGTTAGTGGATGTGAGCTGGAAGGTCCCCATTTGGCGGATTGAAAGTATCATACCCCGATAATAATATAATTTAATAAACGATCAACGCCAGTGCTCTTAAACTGTGTCTTGCCAGAGTTTTGCATGAGTTTGGTATCGACACCGGCAAATATGACAACGCCATAACACCACTGAGTATTACGTAGTACACATCCACGCAATAATATCTTTTCATTATCCAAGGCATATCGCTGATTGCGCCAGATTAGTGTGCCTTCAAATTTATTCAATAGATTATTTGGACGTTCACAAATAATCTCGCCATTGTAGTTCCAAAGAGCATCATGTTGCTGACCCAACTCAATTGTTTCGGGCAAACATTGTTTGCACTTCAGATTTGTCTCGCCATCCAATTCTGCTGTTTCTATGAAACACAAACCATTTGGCTCTGAGGTGCTCAACAAAAGAATATCCGCAGCAACAAATTGATTATTATCCAAACGAATGACATCGCCCACTTGCACCTCTGACCATTTGGCATCAATTAGTTTTCCATTCCGTAGCGTCTTCGATTTGCGATTGTTCACTTGTGAATCTGAGATATGACGTTGCTAAATAAAAGAAACAGAAATGAAATGAAAAGAAAATGGATTAAATTTTATTGATTATAAATCCAATAATTCTTTTGTCAAAAATTGAATTTACTCGTACATTCAGCTTAACATATTACTTTAAGAGTCAATTTTTTAGGCAATTGCTATGTGAAATATTGGTAAAAACATTGCTCATTATTGCTTTTATAAAGATTTGTTCAATACTAGATACCCGGGGAGACATTGTTCTACCTCTCCTTAACAAACATTTATTGGATAATGATTGGTTAGGTGTAACATTTGTATAATCAATTCTCTTTATGGTTATGATTATTATGTTTTGTCATCTCACTCGCACACCTAGCTAATTTAGATTTTTTTGGCTGTTCCTGTTTCATTTTTCCTGTACCACCCCAGTGTTGAGGCGATAAAAGAAAAAAAGTTATTTATATCGGTCGAATCATTCTCAAGTTTTTACCAGACTGGCACAAAGCAATTGATTTTTATATATTGTACTATATATAGAAGATAGATATATACAATAATTTCTGCTACTCTGTAACTTCCGTAATGGAGTCTATAAGGTCTAACGTATTGGACCTACTCCATAGATTTTAAGTAGTAGTAAGTAACCGTAAATGTAATATAAAAAAAAATGTAAATAGTTTATATAATAGGCGGTTTCACTGGTTTCTGAAGGCAGTTTGCAAATACAATTATTAAATAAAAAAAAAAAAAAAATTATATTGTTAGTACGCCGAGTGGAATATGTCACTTCGTTGGGTCCAATGTCAGCATGACAACCAGCCAAAATTATATTTACACATGTCCTTAGGAATAATATTGTAGTATTCAGTCTGTGAAAGTACAATGGATAAATATCCCTTCTCAACCAATGACAATCAGATGTGTTACGTACAAGACTTGTTATCGACCACAAGTCACTTCGATACTGAACTACTGGGGTTCGTAGACATAGACTCATATTATTTCTGAGTACTACTTAGCTTCAAAATTTCCTGACAATATGACAATTATTAAATTAATGTCTAGAGGGGTTTTCACAGTAATCACAGTTTTGCAAATTTCGAAACAATGAATAAAAAAGAATTTCTTGTGTTGATTAAACATTGTTTGTCTATGGAAAAAAATACCGTTAGAGCCTTAGTGTGGTGTTATGCATTAGCGAAATTAATTATTATTAAATGGTAAACATAAAAATACACCACAAAATAGTTTTGATATCAGAATGTAGTGTGTTTACAACTTTTCACAATAATTTCAGCATGCGTGAGATACTCACACCGAACCAAAAACATCAACGCGTCGACGATTCAGAGTGCATTCAGTTTTTGCATCGGTATGTGACAATAGATAAAATATGAATCTATTTCTACACAACTGAATCAAAAAGTTCGTCGGCTCAGTTGACAGCAACCGGTGAAAGTCGGTAAAAGCGAACAAAAACTCAAAATTCAGCTGGCAGGGTAATAGCATTCATATTTTGTGACGGGCATGGTATTTTGTTTCTCATCTATCTTGAAAAAACTTAAACGCTCACATGCAAAACAAAGAAAGCGTGGCTCCACCAACACAATGCCCCATGTCACAATCAATGAAAACAATGGTAAAATTAAATAAATTTCGCTTCAAATTGCTTCTTTACGCACTTCAACGCACTGCAGCAACAAAAAGTGATTCGAAATACTAAATTCTATTTTAAGAGCAACGACAAATCGTTCAACAAAAAGGCATCGGTGAGTTAAAGGAGCGTTGAAATGAATGTATCGCTCTTGAAGAATAGTTATGTGCTTCTTAGTTAGAGTGAAGACTTGTTGAGTGATATGTATAAGAATTGGCATGTACTAGTACTTCTTGTTCAATGTACTTTTAATGTTTTTACTTTCCTAATTTCATTTCTTTATACAGTGTTTTTGTGATAGGAACTTCTTTGAATAATATTGAAAATAAGTACTCTATAGTTGACAGAAAGGAATTAGAAAAATTATACTGATTGGCTTGAACAAAAAGAAACAAGTAATTAAACTCTTCTTTACAAGCATCTAACTGGAGTGAGGATCGTTGACGTCGTCAAGCATCAATATATGCTAATAAGAAGCTTTGCAAACAATAAAATTTAGGAGGAGGATGCTGCTGAGTCCAGAAACAAAGATATTAAAAAGTTTCGACTTCAGCTTAAGCATCGGTTGCTCTTATGTTCTGACCCATGTAAAGAAAAGTCGCACTTATTAAAATCAGTTTTGATTTGCTGGATTGAATTAGGTAACTTTTTTTTTGAAGCATTAAATAAATATACATAAATAAATTTACATGAATTTTAATTAAAAAATTTCGTTTTGGGGGTGGTGTGGGGTGGTTGTAAAAGGGTCAAACCATGCCAATTTTTTCTTTAAATAGTTCTTGTCATAAATTTTAATTTTAAATAGCGTTTTCAATTTTGTTATATTATTTTCCTTATTAAAGAAGGGTGGTGGGTTTTGGGTGGTGTGGGTGTAGAGGGTTCGACTACTCTCCACTGGAACTATTTTTAGCCGCTCTCTCCATACAAGTCCGACCACTGTGCATCCATAAGAAAGTTAAAGAAGCGGACGGTGTATACCGTAAAACGATGGCAAATTTTCTACAGACATGGCCAATTTTTAAAAAAAATTCTTGTAAAAATATACTTATGTACAAATACTTTTCTGGGTCATCAATATGATATATTGACTATTGTCTGCGGAGATGTTAACAGGACTAGTTATAACCAAAGAAGTAATTACCAATAAATCATCAAAGGATGAACTTCCTTCTGTAATTTTGAATTCAATAAATGACGAAAACAGAGAAATTCTTCAACAAATATTCGCTTGTTTTTATGATACAGGAAAATATCCTCGAGACTGGCTTAAATTTTCTGTTATTGTGCTTTGGAAAAAGAATTGTGCTAAGAAATGCCGTGATTTAAGATTGATAAGTTTGATTACATGCGGACGGACCAACACTCAGAGTCTAGTTTGTTTTTAGTTTCTGTTTTTGTTTTTTGTTTTGTCAAGCAAATGTAAATTTAAGTTATCATTGTTTTAGTAGTCATTCATTTATTATACAGTTACACATATTATTTCGGAATGAATTATATCCATACGAAAATGGATCTACTAATTAAATTTTACTTCGTTACCATATTATTCTACTTCAATATTTTCGGTTTTTATTTATTTTTCGAAATTGCTATGTTTTTATGGACCAGTCTAAGAACCTACTGGGAATTAAGTCGTTAGTTTGCCATTTAATTTTGATTATATGCAATATATGATTTTCTTCTTTTATGTAGAATTACAAAGATTTTAATATAACACTTTCGATGCACGTTTCCTTAAATTATTGGTTGATGATGAATGATGAAAGATGGCTAATGTATGGATGGTTGGTAAATTTATATTCAAAATTTGCTGTTGCGAACTTCGTTCTACATATATGTATATTGTATTAAATTTATGTGTGTAAATATTGTATGAGAATATGTATCGGCATTGACCTATTTAGTAATTAATACAAGATAATCAAAATAAAGATCGGAAGGAAGTAGTAGGTAAACAAATCCCATAGTGACATATGTATGTAGTATACGCATTTACTAGTATGTATATAAAACTAAAATAAATAAACCAAAAAAACAATTAAAGTACCATTAGTTATTATTGTTAATATATTTTGGGATTATTATTGTAGTTTTGTTTTTGTGGCTCCTACTCTCGTATCTTTTTGCTTATGACGTTTTAAAAACAACCAAAACTAATATCAATTCTATTAACTACGTATGGACTTTGTTATCTTGTTTGATGAACAGAGTTCGAACAAAATCGGGAATTATTCATTAATACGAGAATACAGAAAAGAAAAAAAAACAACTCCTTCAATTGTTATGGCTAGGAATTTATATTTTTCTCTGGAAACTCCGTAATGGTGGGAGCCACGCTACAGCCACGCTTCAATTGCAGTTCACATTATCTCAAAGAAAAAGTAGGAACTTAAATGTTAAACTACAAATCAATCATTCAAGACGGCTTGGACATACGGTATTCAGCTGTGGGGTCGGGCATCTAACTCACTATTTATAAGAATACATAATAATACAGTTCTGCATCCTTTGTTTTTTCACTATGCAGATTTTCTTGTCTTTTCATTAAAGTCATCAGTTTCGTTTATGACAAACAGCAGCTTCCGTACCATTAGATTTTAACCTACTCTCGTATCTAGGCATTAATTATGCAAGTAATTGATTGATGTTAACTTTTATATTTAATAAACATCCTCACATGCTCACTAACAACTTTTTTATCTCGACACTAAGGTAATTTATTTGCACACCACGCAAGTACTTATTGATGTCTCATAGGAATACTTGTAATCAGATATTCAGCATGTGATGAGAGAGCTCAGTAGATATGATGATCTAGAGAACGATACCAGCGGCAACGTAGCTACTGGTAAGGCCTCCCAAGATAATGGTGAATATCGAAACCAAAAGCAATTCACAATGTATCGTTATCCATTATCATAGGACATTTGTACTTCTTTTAAGCCGTTCGCTATATACTTTAATGATAGGATACATTAAATCCTTCCTTAATGTTATATGATTACCAATATTCGGAATCCAATTGGTAAATATAATATTGAAGATGATATATTCAGTAGTGTCCAACCGAAACAGGAACTTCGGTTCAGCCGAAACCATAACCGAAACCGAAACTTATTAAACATATTAAATTGAATATGAAAATTTCTAAAGCATTGTACCTTTTACATATACCACTTATATAGAGAAAATTAACTCGTGCTCATTGAAATATATAATACAATAGCAAAGGCCTACCAGGGCTTTCCCCCAGAAGTACTGAAGGGTAATTTCGTACATAGTTATAGGAAATTATTTGAAAAATCCGAAAATTTAACGAGAAAAAGGTTTTTTTTTCAATTTTCTTAGTAAAGAAAGTGCCATTTATTGATCCAATTTTGATTTAGTCATTAAATAGACATAAGCTATTTTTTTTCAAAGAAGTTTGCTTTATTTGATAATTCGAATCCACATACCACACTAATTAAAAATTTAAAAAATAATTAAAATTTTTTTAAAAAAGGCAACGTTAGCATTAAGAAATTTTCCTTTTTTTTATGTATACTTCCAAATTGTTTCATGTTATTATTTTTAGCCATAATTATTACTAATGCATTGGAAAATACAACAGCATTTTTGTTTTGTTGAAATACATATTCTTATACTGACTTTAAACATGTAATTTTTGACCAATATTCAATTTCTAAACGTCAATAAAAAATGTGACGTGTTACAGCAAAACGAAGGTCATATCTGATTAGAATCAGGAGGTTCTATTCTATAGATTCTACATAAAAATTTTCAAAGGGGAAAAAAGTCAAGTTTTGCAGGCCTATGTAAATAAAGTATCTAAAAAAAATGATATTTAATTATGTTATAGTATTAAATATGTAATATGACACGGACAACGATGAAAAGACCCCTTAGGATCAACCGACGGCTGGAATGTTGATTTAGTCCATACAATGTTCGTTTTTTAGGTTCGTGGTTCCCTATGAATATGATTTATTGCAAATTTTACAAAAAAGTAGTTGTTTTCGAACAATTGCTATAGTGAATTTTTTTCTTTTTGTGACAATTTTTGCTTAAAAACAGACAAATATAACTTTATAAATAAATAAATAAATATTTAATAAATAAATAATCAATAAAATAACATACAATTTTTAAAAAATATATTAAACTAAAATTTTGATACCGATTATAAGATATAAACTCCATGACGTAAACTCCATTACGTAAACTTCATTACGTAAACTCCAGAACGTTTATGAAAATCTAGCACGGCACATAGGGCAACGCATTTTACGCGCCAGATAATGAACGACGCAATCTGCATGTAACGCATGTCCACAAGTTATGTATTGTATATTTTGTGGAGTCATAATATCACAACAGTGTGCGCATTTATCACCTTCGAAATGAAATTTCTTGACTGCCACTTCACAAGTTGGGCACACATCCATCCGCTTATGCCACATATTGTAACATGTCGCATGTATTCCATGGCCGCAATGGAACAAATGTATCTTTGTTTTTTGTGTCATTGTTTTGTTACAAATTTTACAATCATCGCCAAAAAAAGGCTTAGTTTTTCGTGTGCTTTTTACTCTCTTCTCTTTAGGCATTGTGTTGTCGTTGTGTTAATGTTGTATTTACAGAGAATAAAAATGTAATGAATTTGACTGATCCAGTGACAGTTCATATTCATAATCAGATAATGCCTACTTAGTTTTAAAATAGTTTTAATCGATGAGATGGTGTTGTTGTCGAGATATTAGAATAATGCATAGAAACAATAATGTGCAAACCATTCAAGAAACACTTAGGTCATATGATCCATTCCACTAATTTAAGCTAGTAATTTAGATTTGGTTTGGTGGACCTTAAGTAAGCATTTCTAGATTTTCAAAATTTATGGTTAATTGACATTGAATGTCCTGTTCTCCACCCTTGGCTAATTTGCTGTAATTAATCGCTTTCAATATTCGTTGACTCTTGGACTAAGAGTCCAACTCTACCCAATATTGAAAGAAAATAATTTCAATTTATTTTGAATAACATTAATTCCAATTGCTTTAGACATTTATTTATTTTGATACTAAAACCCTAGAAAGTGCGTTGCCAAATAAATTTTTCAAATTATGTATTTGACAAAATCTTTGTACATTATGATTATGAAAAACAGCGTGTATAGAAATTTAAGATTGTGTTCTGTAAGTATTTAGTAACTTTTTATCCAATTCTTTCATTAAATTAAGTATGAGCCGATTGGCTCTACTAAAATATTATTTTTATTTACGTACTAGCGAACCCAGTGTGTTTTGCTACGCCTCCGACGAGATGTTAGTTCGTGGTGCTGTCTATTTTCACTAACCATGTAAATTTAATGATCCGGGGGTTAGCAGGATTATCCCATACAAACTGAAGTTGAAATCAATGTTCTTATTAGAAGAACTATTTTGTTTTTGTCTTATCCAATTGAAATTTAGAAACTTTGAGTGCCTGATCCATATTCACCAAGCGTGAAGAGTATTACATCTTTGGCATAGCCAATGATAACCTTCTTTCTGGTTAATATTGACATAATTATCTGATATGTTTGACAAACACGACTTGATTGATTTTAAAATATGTCACTAAACTTTGTATGGAAAATTATATTCACCAATTTCTTGACAACAGCAAGTCCAACCAAACTTCACTTTCTAGACTAAGCTAGAGTTATTCTAAAAATTTCATCTAAATCAGTCCAACAGTTTCGGAATCAATAGGGGTGGTACATCCACTTTTATGTTTAAAGATGGTACTTTAAATTGTTATAACTCTTAAATGGTACGTGTTAGAAGAAAACCGATTACATTTGTAAGATCAGCAGGTCCAATTTATCATAATCACAATATATATACATAATGTTTTTATCGCACAGTGTTATCTATGACTATATTGTAGAATGCAAAAGCCAAACAATAGCAAATCAATACTTTACCCATACATGACTACCATTGACAAGGATCGAAAAAACAATCTGCATGCATGCTGCCCTCAGGGGTCGTGTCTGTCCTCGTTTGTCTTTAACATTTATACTTCTGACTTCCCATCTCTCGATGGTTGCTCTGCTTTCATTTTCGCTGATGATACACCGAGTTTTTGCTCTGGGCTATCTAGCTATTAGCATCTGGCATCTCTACTAAGTTGCAGGTTGCTGTTGAAACCCTTCATGACTACTTTACTATGTGAAAGATAATCAATCTGGACAAAACCCTCCAATTAAATTAAATTGAATTGATAGATGAAAGCTTTTTATGAAAATTAATTTAACAAATCATTTCGAAAGCAAGTAACAAGAAATTAATTGCCAAACAAAGCACTTCTACTGCTTGATGAAGCGTCTTACCATTCACAATCATTAGAGTCATCGATAAGGATATATGCAATCATTTTTTAGACACTTTAAACTGACTGCACGGCACTTATCCAACCGATGGAAAAATTTCATTCGAATTTTAAAAATGAATTATCGCAAATGTTTTTTGTCTCTCATTTTGTCCAGCTCAACAAAACACATTGCATTTCTAGCATCAAATGCTTGGAATATTATGGATCAAGATGTCATTAAGAAATCGACGGTATAGTGAGCTATATACACTCCGATTGACTTGATTGAGGACACCAAAATGAAAGTTTTCAAGTACCTATATTAAGCAAAATAAAGAAAGAGGGAGACAAATATTGTAAACAATTTCGCGCGTCATTCGCTTGAGGACAGTTATGCTGATAACACCAAGTTCGACCTTAAGTTGAAATATTCGGTTTAAATTCAATATTATTTTGAAGATTAACTTAATTTTATTTTATTTTTTTGTAAAACACAAATTAATATGGGAAGCGGGAAGACGCTTACAGACACAGAAAAAGTGCAAATTCTGGCCTTCAGAGAAAAGAACTATTCCATTCATCAGATTAGCGAAAAAGTTGGAAGAAGTAAAACCATAGTACGCAGTTTTATAAGGAACAAATTAAATTATGGAAAAAAACGTAAAGGGCGTACATCTAAGGAAACCTCTGCTGCAGAAGATCGACTAATAATCCGTACAGCTACAAATTCTGCAAAGTCAGCATCAAAAATAAAATCAGAAACCGGTGCAGCAGCCAGTGTTTTTGCACAGTACAATGAGTAATAAATTCTTCCGCACATAAACCCAACTTGCTTGCTTTGAGCCTGCTGGACAAGAGCCTTCAAATCAGAAGGCTACGAAGAGAGCATAAACTTGACCTCCCTATCTACTGGCTAAATTTGGACACATGGTAAATAAACGAAATTTTCCTGGATGTATGGTATGTACATATGTAATGATAATGAGATTGAAGAGTGGTTAAATGACGACATTGGGTTTACTACTGACGATGAAAATGAAGAAGATAATATCGAAAACATCAATCACAAGCAAATCAAAACCAAGATCCAAGAATTCTCCATTTGCAAGCTATATCTGCGTTTAATACGTGTATTAAATATACAAAAGTTAAGTAGTTTTCTGTTCACTTTATTAATTCGTTAGTCGATTTTCAATTGTCCGGATTATCGAGTTCATACTGTACTCGTATAATTTCTTTTAAGAATAATATTGATGTGTGGTGACATTGAGATTGGCACAGTAAGCTTTTATTCAGATGGAAGATGATGATGACAGTTAAGATTTAAGATGAATTTATACAATATATTTCTAAGAATGAAATGATGATTTTTTAATTCATATTTGCATATACAACTGATGATCATTTTAAAGTATTACTCGTACATATTTTAAGAAACTTCAAGTAGGAAACTTAATGTGCATAACGGTGATTCGAGCTAAAGAAGTTTGAGTGCAATGCTAACAACCAATGTTAGGCATGTGTTGCTATAAAATAATGACACTAACGATAAGTTCTTCATGAGTTCCTACAGCTTCCGAAACTGTAAGATTATTGGATCGGATTAGATTACTCATTTTTTAATATTTTTATCTACTCCTCATCTTAAGAGCTCATCTTAAAGACCTTAATCACTCAATAACTCGAGCTGATGATAAACAATCATTTCCGTATAATCGTAGTTCTTTAAATAAATACCACATGACGTGGAAATGACGATAATCATTAACAGTCACAGATGTTAGTCGCATGATCTTGGTCTATATTCATACCAAAAGTTGTAGTTGTAATACTAGATCCTAGAGATGGACATAATCAAATCGATTCCTATTCTTTTTTAATATTCTAGTAGAATATGAATATTTACTCAATATAAGAGTATTGTAAATATGTGAAGAATGTTTATAAAAACGCATATATCGTATGGTAGTATGTACTCACAATATCATCATAGGCATCCTTGACGGCTGTCAGTGTTAATACACCTATCAGTGGTATGGCTGTTGTTACTGGTGTCAATGAGGAAATAGCAGGAATCAGTTGAAGAACCAACAAACAAAGAAAGTAGAAATTGGCAAGACGTTGGAATTGCTCCAACAGATTGAAAGGTAGGAAAGTAAAAAGAGAATATTTTGATGTTTTTATATAGTTATTCTAAAAGAGAGAAAACAGAAAGAGATTAAGAGATATGAAAAGAAATATATGTATATTATTACTTACATGATACTTGAATTGAGCATTGAAATCTTTATCATTTGCACGGATTCTGCGTTCGTTTTCTATAAAGGAAAAAAGAATGGAATTAATAAAATTAAACATACTTTTGTAGGTAAAGTATATATTGTAAATTTTTGGAGATTTTTATCTATAGCTAAGAAAATAAATATTTTTAATGACGCCAAATTTACCCGTAAAATAGTAGGAACTACGTCGACGTCTTGCCTGCGATAGACGTCTCAAGTTGCCACCTGATGATATTGTTCCCGATGTGGCTGTCGATGGTAAATCAACAAATTCAGCACTGACATTGTGACGTTTGCCTATAGTCACTGCAGGCAGTTCACCATCCTCATCATAATCTGCCTCACCAAGTCCTTGACTCTCGCTGGTGTCATCAAGCGTTGTTGCTTGACTGTTGCGTGAACGACAACGTTGACTTTTACGATGGCG
The DNA here is from genome assembly GCA_037043315.1 of Amiota communis. Lineage (NCBI taxonomy): Eukaryota > Metazoa > Arthropoda > Insecta > Diptera > Drosophilidae > Amiota > Amiota communis. Next base: position 583,220 of record JBAMAV010001028.1, on the reverse strand, counting down.
ATCTCGTTGTCGACGATTACGACTACATCTTCGCCGTTGTTGTTGTTGTTGTTGTTGTTCATTTTTGTCACGCCAACAATTTGTATGTTTCCATATGGCTAATTTGCCTAACATAGATAAAAGACTTGCTCGTAATCCACCAGATGATGATGATGATGATCCTTGTACGTTACTTTGTGTTTCGGTTGTGGTTGCAGCCATCAACAATGGCTGAGGTTGTGAGATTGGTGCTTGTATTGGTGATTGGTGTGGTAGCGTTATTGTTACTTCGCATTCAGCAGCAATATTTGGCTCGGATTGTCGTATTGATACGGTTTTAAGGCTGTAAAGGCTCCCAACATGACCATTAATGTCTCCAGCGATTCCAAACTCTCCACGAGCATTAGTTGTCACTAATGAGTTACTTCGCGGTGGCATTTTACTTTTCATGGTGGTTGATGGATTCGTGGCTGCAGGTGCTGGTGTAAAAGGCAACGGTGTGGCAAGCGTATTGGACGAATTGGCTATTGTGGTGGTCTCTGGCTGTGCTAAAGTAGCATTGGCGAGTATTGTAGACTGTTGTATATATCTAGAAGATGTTCCATGATCGACTTCGCTCTCTGAATCGGTTGTGCATAAATACCGGCTCCATTTCTCTCGACGTCGTTGTGCCTTTGATTTGCGCCCAAAATTAAACCAACGTCTGAAACCAGTTGGTGATCCATTACCAACAACAATATTCACATTGGGAGTTGTTGTTGCGCTTGACGCTGGCTGCACAGTAACCCGTGTTTCATGAGTACTAAAGACAACCACTGCTGCTTCTGATGGTGACTGTGGTTTCTCTTCTTCTTTTTGTATAGGTCTCCTTGTCTCTTCATCTTCTGAAGTATTTATTGTCCTGGGGCTGTCAAGCGCTACCAGTTCTAATGAATCTGGTCTGGGACGTAACCGACGGTTACATTTATTGCCGTTCGGCATAACGATGATTCTCAACTTGACTTCTGCACACTACACACTTTATCAAGCTCTATTCTATGTTGTGTTTTGTTCTTCTTCTTTATTATTTTATTTAGTTTTCCGGCCGGTCTATTGAATTTCTATTAGTCCAGTTGTTTTTCTTATAATCATCATCGTTCGTTTTTCCTATTTGTTGGTTTCATATTCCATTTGTTGTTGTTGCTTTTTTATTGTATATTCTGGCCAAGATTTGGTCCGTCATTAATTTAATTAAGTATAAAAGTTAAAGATTTTATGGACATCTAAGGCAATTGTTGATTTTTCTGTTTCTGTTGATCGTTGTTTATATTGTACTATTGTATATTATTTCTTCCTTTGTATCTCTTTTATCATTGTCTGTCGTCACAAAACGGTGATTTGCCATTCGAATTGTTATAACGAATCACCAGGATATGCAATTGTTGAATATTAATCAACCTGAAATATGTTTAGTTTTGGTTAGAAGGGCCCCGCAATTAAAATTGTCCAAAGTCCCCCTAAGTTAAAACGCTCCATTAAATTTGTGCATTTAAGTGCAAAAATATTTCTCGTTAAGGTGGACGGTCTTCAACTTATGGTACATTCACGTACATATGTACATATGCATGTGTTTAGGATGTTTACATGGCGTATTAGTAATATTTGTTTTTCTGTTGTTTCTTTCGCTCTGTGCTTTGCTCTTTTATTTTCTTGCTTTTTTATTGTTGTTGTTCTTCAAAAGCAAAATAAATGAAAAAAAAGTTAATTTTTTGCGCGCCCCTTTTTTCATTCTCTTATATGCTATTCTCTACTTTGTGTTGTGTTGTGTTGTGTTGTTTTGCTTTTCTATTTTCTTTATTTCATAGACCTTTTAATTTTGTAATAACCGAAGCTTAGTAATTTATTTCTTTATTTGTTGTTAAATTATAAATGAAATAATTTGTTGTTGTTTTTGAGCTAATGGTTGTTCAATCGATCCAATTTCTTTAACTCAAATGATTTAGACTACTCTACCATTTTCTTGTCAATAAATTGATGAAAAAAATAAATACAATTAAGAATAATTTAAACAAATATGTAAACAAGAGCTTTGGATCTCAATGTGAAAAACCCCAAACCGAATAGCATTGGCAGTAGCAATGACGGGAACACTGCAGGAAAAGCAAATCAACCAAATGTTTTAAATATTTTATTATGAAATTATCAAGAACTTTCATACGATATGAATTGCCTATCCAGTGAATACAAAACTAACAGCGGAAAATTCAAAAACTTCTGTGCCCACAACTTCGGTATGTACAATACATGGAAAACTATGGTTGGTACCCAATGTCACAAACTGTACACAAAGTATTGGCACAAGGATACCAAATAATGGATAGCTACATAGTTCTTGTTGGAGTGCAGAAAATTTAGATGATTCGACATTATAACCGATGTTTTTAAATAGAGCATTAGATTCTTCTCATCCACTGTTATCTGGCCTCTGCTTAAATGAACGACAACAAATAAACAAAAACATGATAATTTCGAAAGAAGTGGTCGTTGTTTTTGAATTCCCGGATAGCACACTTTTCCTTAGTTATGAAGATTATCCAACCGAAGGTGAAAATGTTTATACAGAAGAAAAGGATGAAGTTTTGGACTGGAAGTTGATTTAGAAGAAGTATATGAAGAGAATAAGGCTTAATTTTATATAGGTGCGGTAAGTGAAATGACATATCGTTTCATAAGAAATCCTTCTATCCACATTAACAATGTTTGATAAAAAAAAATTAGCATGAAATTAAAAGGCCAGTCCCTACACTGGCTCTTAAATCCAAGATTTGGTCTAAGCCTCGATCTATATAGCAGCTTAATAAAGCCAATCAGGACATATGATTCTCAGCTTTGGGGAACGCAAGCTCAAGTAACGTTGAAGTCATCCAAAGAGATCAATCGAAACTACTTCACTTTTTCATAGGTGCCCCCTGGTACATTTCGAACGGGAATATCCCCAGAGACCTTAATGTCCCACTAATTAAAACTGAACTGACCCAAATGAAGCATAAGTGTCACCTCAAACTCTCGCAACATTCTAACCCACTAGCTCGATCACTCTCACACATACGAGCAGCCACATGCGCCTACGTCGGAATGTCCATAAACCTGGGATGACCACGCAACACTGAATAGTTTCTACATTATTGTTAGGCTTTGTGTTGCATACAAAGTGATTCCGCGACAACAAAAAAATAATTTTAATTAATTAATTAATTTTTTATAGTTAATTTTGTAGTAATTTTAAATTAATACTGCCTTGCTATATTTCTCGATGTTGCCCAGGCATTCGATAAAGTTTATAAAATAAAAATGTTCCTTCCACAACTTCCACAAAATACTTACAAATTCGCAGAGAGTTATGTCAGCAACAGAATGTTTGGCGGAGTTCTACAAGGATGATGATGCATGCAACATCAGTTTTAGCAATCATTCTATCACACAACGAAGAGTGGCGCATAAAACTAAGTGAACAAAAAAGTAAACACATTACCTTCACACTCAACAGAATACAATAATATTGTGATAACCTTGTGTATGTTGGAGTTCCTCTTGACAGAAGACTTATTTGGCGAAAACACATTGAAGCCAAGAGAACACAAATGAAACTGAAAGCCAACAGCTTTCACTGGCTGATCAACTCACGCTCTCCACTAAACATTAAGTATAAAGAACCATAACTGGATCCTCCTGGAATATAAAAACGTGCGACTACATATAGATCTTAATATACCAAGAATAAAAATTGAAATAGCCACTATGAAACTTATATATGCTGAGAAACTAAACACGCACCGGAATCCATTAGCAAAAGCACTCACGCGACAAAGATCACGGACACGAAATAGAAGAAATTACCTTTCAACCCATCTTCAATTTTAAGAGCACTCAGTACATACATTCTCTCCAACTGGAGGTAAAATAAGTAATTAGAAATTAGATAAAGATTTTATTACTTATTGTTAGTCTTTAAGGAAAGAGAAGATTCAATAAATAAAGAATAAAGTTACAAAAGAAACAAAATTAAATATTGTAAAAATGTATATGCTTATATCTTAATAACTTTTTATCTGTGTATAAATTCGAAAATAATTGAGACGGGTATGAAGGCGTGGTCCAATTGAAGGGTTTTTTCTTTAATTTCTACCTACATTAATCCAATCTAATACTTCAGACTTGCGCTGGGAGCATTTAAAACAACACCAATAAAAAAATATTCTGTTTGAAGCAAACACAACTTCTACAGAAATCAGACGAGATCTCCGTACAAGCCAACTTTTTAAATCCATAATCACTGCCAACAACTCTCCCATCACAAACATTGTTAAAAAAACACAACGCTGCCGAAATCATTGCGATCACCGATGCCCTTAGTACACTCAATTTCAAAACAGGAAAATATTGCATTTGTTCTGATTCATTATCAGCATTAGATGCTTTATCTAACATAAACAGCACAGAACACTTCCCATCTATTGCTCGCAATTTAATCACAAAATAATACCCCAAATTTTAAAGTGAAATGAATCTGCCAGCACCACATCAAAAACAGCCACAAACTAACCTTAAGTTATGATGAAACCCAATCGGCTTCATTTATTTCTGTTATTTCAGTGAACAGACTGCATTGAAAATATGTGTTGACTGTTATTTGCGAATAAAAAAAATTCAAGACAATTTAAAAGTCACATCCAACTGGTATCAATCCATAAACACAGATGGACTATCTAGCTATCAAATGTTCCAACACGTTCACCAAAAAATAAATAGACAAGATCAGATAAAAACAACCCGACTCATGCTCGGACACACTAACAGTACTCACAGCCACAACATAGATAAAAGCTCAAACATCTGCTCTCTCTGCAACACAAATATAATCTCTACTGACCACATCCTAAATACCTGCGCCTTCATTTAAGAAAAAGTTCTTCAACCACAACAACTCTAACTCATTCCTATCCAACTCTTTACACTATGCAGCATGTCCACCATCGTCAACTACCTAAAAACAAGCAACATATACCAGCAGATATAATAATTAATGTAAATAATAATCTTCTCACATGCTTTTTAATTTGAACTCTAGTACAATACTATACTTGCTAGCAAAAAACAGGACCAGATGGAAATGCTTTATTGAGGCTCTATGCTCCAATGGGAGATACAGGAAATGATGATAATGATGATTATACTTGATATTTTGTAATTTTAGATTAAAAGCCAACTGCATATAAATGAATAAATGAATAGATTTAACATTATACATGTAAGTCATTAAGTACAATAGTTAATACATTCTATCACACTATCAGGAGCTGAAGGTCTTAGCTGCCATGTAATCCTGCCTGGAACTTAAGCTAGCTTGTATTAGGTTAGTTTTTTTGTAAATAAATAAATAAATGCAAGCAAAATTTCAAATCACTAACCCCTAGCATGCTGTGGATATTTTATTACTGAGTAAAATTGTGTCAAATGACCATTACCGTATATCTAATAGTTTAAAAGATATAGTTGTTAAAAAGTAAACAAATCGACAACCATTCTGATATTGAAAACGGCAAGAAAAAAGGCATACATACCTCCCCACAGATTCAAAACGAAATTATTGGCTTGTGCGGCTTGGTCATTAAAAGTGAAATCATACAGACCGCAATGAAGGCTTATGCTAACAGTGTAATGGCAAATGCGTCGTCTGACATAGCTGGTACAGCAGTACAGCTTTCCATAGGAAAACGTATTTATAACGAAGATAAAAAAACAATATTGGCAGTGTTCAAAAATTTTTTAAAAGAAATATAAAAAGCCTTTTTTTTTCATTGCACAAGCCACAGACTTAATTTGGTCGTGAATGATTTAAATAAAGTTCCAGAAATCAGAAATACGATTAGCACCATAAAAGATATGTATTCCAGTTTAATGTGAATGAAACACGCTGGTCACAGAAATACATATAAGAGTGTAGCTAGTTTTAAGAAAGTTTTTAAGGAAATAGTCAATGGACTTTCAAAAATTTCTAGAGTAGGGAGTGTTGCGCTGCTTCTAATTAAGAATTCATTATATGCGTTGGATTGACAGCCAAATACAATCAAAGATTATCGGCATGCATGAATCATATTTCAGTCAATACTACCATTTAGAATGTTTTGATAATGTAGCCGATGATATGACAATAGAAAACCTGAGAGACCTAGACCTTACGGAAGTTTTAAAGGAGAAGGAAATATTCTTTCCTGAAACAAAAAACCCAATTTTTATTTTAAGCAACGTAGAGAGATCCTTCTCTACACTGCGTCGTCTGAAAACGTGACTGAGTTCAACGATGGTAGAGAATGTATGTATGCTTATTGTTTGTATACAGAAAAATTGCACAAAAAAATGTCGATAAAATTGTACGTGAAGTGTAGAACATAAGTATTATTGTAATGAAATAAAAGAAACACTCTCCTAAGTGCTTTAAATTTTTGTCCAAGAGAACTCAATGATGCCACCTAGGCTAATGGTTCCGACCGTTGTAATGCTGCCGATAACAAAGCGCAACAGGTTCCTACTACATCTAAAAGGAAGAGTCCCAAGTACCGCGGACCGGCAAATATTATTGAATGTTCTCAACAGCTAAGATAGAAGCCAAGCAATATGGTTTATCCATAGTAACTTTATATAGTCGAATTGCTCATTATCATACCCAACTACTACAATGGGATTTGAATAATAATATCTAACTCAAAAAGGTTTGTATTTACATTGAAAATATTGAATGATTTTTTCTTTTTTTTTTAATTAAAGTCCACATTATTAATTTCATTTCATTTGCTCTTTTGTTTATTGGCTTTCGTCATCATATTTTCCAAAACAAAAAAAAAACAAAAAAATTGGAAACTATGGTAATAGAATCGAGCAAAAGTCGCATTAACAAAGAATTAAAGGCAAATGATGAATTGGCAAGGCGTCCCGCGGCTTCAAAAGAGAATTTCACAGAAATTTTTTTAATTATGTAAACAACAAAATTTTCTGGTATGAATGGATATTTTTGTGTTTGTTTTTGGTTAAGCTCTTTGAGCAAAAGCGTAGTGTATAGGAATAAAAAAAGACAACAAAGAAGGTAATTCACAAAAATTCAATGCAACAGATTTTTGTGAAATTACTCGTAAAAAAAGAAAAATACAATCGGATTTCTCTAATACAATGAAGTCCTTGGGACTGATGGTCAAACAGTTTGGTATTTATGACATTTTACACAAAAAAACACATGACTACATGAATTTTTCCTTGTAACCTTTAGTAATTTTTTCAATAATAATTTTTTTCCATAGAATTTTTATTAAAAAATTCCGAAAATATCAGTAAACAGCCTTGTCAGGCGATTTCAATAAATTTATTATAAAGAAATGACTGTTTTTGCCATGCCTAAAACAAATTGATTATACATATATATAATACATTTTTTATAAAAAAATGTTCTTTGAATAAAATGCAATTTGGAAAAAACATTTCTTACACCAGAAAAGAAAAATAAATTTAATTTTAACTGGCCGAAGACCACAGCAGCCATGGCCACATCCCCTCATGTAACTTTAAGTTAACTTTAAGCATACGAGTTGTAATAAATAAATAAATAAAATTTAATTTTAAAGTAATTAATACTTCAAATTGTTTGTTGATTAATATTTAATTGAAATTTATAAAATACTTTAGTTAATTAAGGGAAAAGATGTAAAAAAATGCAACAAAAACAAAACATACACAACAAGTTTGACTATCAAGTTTCTCTTTTCACAAAGATACATACTACTACATATTTGACAGTGTTGTGTTTGTGTTTGTGTGTGTGACTGTCTGTGTGTTTGTTAACAAAGCGTTTGCTATCATTATTAACGCGTATTATTTCGACTAAAGAATTTTCAGAAAGTACAGCTGAGAAACATTGTTCTATCTCTTTACTTTAGTGTATTTGAGATTAAAAATATTGACATAAAACTAAACAGGAATTATTTTACACAAAATGGGCATAGATTTTCGACTTAAGCTACTTTGACTAATTGCCACAGATATATTTTATGAAAAGTATTTGTTTCTGTTATGCATTTTAAATTGTTTTTCATCTATTATACAATGGTCCGAAAGAGTATTTCGAAAAATCACGCATTTTTGCTTATATCTTTAATTTTATTGATGGAAAAATATATGAAAAAAAACATGATCATACATAAATATTAAAATAATAAGTTTGCATAAAGACATGTCGAGCCCTAAACGCGAAGAAAGTGTAAGCGACAAAAACTTAAGTTTACAGGAGAAGGTTGTTTTTATTTTATTCCAAATTTTTGAAAATTAACAAAACTGTAAATGTAGTTAACAAATGGTCTAATACAAGTTATAGATTCGTTTTTAAGTTAATTATTTGGCATCTTGGACTGAAATTTGCCGCATAAGTTTAATGATTTTCAATGAAAAATTGTTTGTTCAGTCCAAAAACAAAATTTATATATATATATTTTTTTTATTCTGTTACATTTCTTCTACATCTGTTTCATCAAATGTGTCTTTGATGATTCTGCAATGATTTAAATTAAAAGCTTGAAAGAGTACTGTTTTTATCACAAAGAGTTTCTAAATTATTGAATATTATTGAAGAATTTTTTTGGGTATATAAAAAAGAAGGCAGAAGAAGGATTTAACAATATGTTTAAACTTATCATTTCGCTGTTTTCAAAGTAACTGCATTTAATTGCAATATTTTTGTTTTTTTCGAAAAAGGCAGAGCGCAGTCTGTTAAGTTGAAATATTATTTTTTTGGAAGATGGATAACTGAATGTTTCAATGTTATCCGTTCATATACATATGGGTTTGTTCTATCAATACGAATAACTGTAGGCCCCTCACCAGGAGCCCATATGGTGCAGATTCGAATACCAGATTCTATAATACTGTGAATAGAATCAACTGGCATCATAGTATGACCAGGTGATAAGTAACTAATACATATTAATGGTTTTAATAGATAAAGATGTTTTAATTAAATAAGCAATCGTAGTAAACAAGTGAGGTCGCCGTAGCCTAGTGGATAGTGTGCTGGTCTACTATGCGGCCGCCGCAGGTTCGAATACCAGCGGCGGTAACACCTTATATAGAAATAAAAAAATAAAAATTATTTCTAACGGCGATTCTCCTCTCAGCAGTCTTCTGGCAAAAGCTCTGAGAGTAACAAAAAAAAAAAACTGCCATGAAAAAGCTTCTCACAAAAAAAAAAGTCGTTCGGATTCGACTATAAACTGTAGGTCCCTCCACTCATGGATAAAATTTAGCGCACACACCATGAGTGGCAGCCGAGAAGCTAAGGCCGTAACCCGGTAAACGGGTTGTTATGGCCAGCTAAGTAAGTAAGTAAGTAAACAAGGCTATGTTGCGATTTTTCCCCGCACAGCTGTCTCAACATAAACTTAATTCTTTTACAGTTTGCCTCCCGTCTAATCGAGGCAGATACCTGTATATCACTGTAAAAATTTCATTGCAACCGCGCACCACAAAATATAAAATCCGTTCCTTTTGCCGTTTTCATAATGTTTTTATTTTCTTGAACAAAAAAGGGTAATATTTTTACTTTAAAGCATATTAGTAAAAAAAATAGATGCACAAACCGCAATGAAAAAAAATATTTACAGACCAGTATTATAGGATAAGCTAAAGGCTTATATGTTTTTTATATATTTAGAAACAGTAAATATTGAAATAAAGTAAAATAATTTAAGTATATTTTGCTTTTCTACTTAAAATTTGTCGTCGTTGCTCACTTGGTATAGGTATACTTGTATAGCGTGTACAAATAAGTTTTAAGGGATTTTTAAGTGACTTTGAAACTTTATTCCGAGGAACTGATTCAATGCATTTTATTCATAATACTGCCCATCATTAGCTATGACTTTTTCCCATCTTTCAGGCAGCATACGGATTCCGTGCTGGAAAAATTCCTCGTCTTTTGATGCTATTCAAAACTCGACCCATATTTTGGCTTCTTCGGAAGAAATGAAGTGAATCGAAATCACTTTATCGTGTGTTTTGGCATATTGGAGACGTTTGAGCTTCAATGCTCAGCTCACTTGCATCAATTGTTATTTGTAACGATCCCCAGTGATGGTTTCGTTAGGTTGGAGCAGCTCATAGTAGATTACCCCGAGCTGATTCTACCAGATGCATAATATTACCTTCTTGGCCGTTGAAGTGGATGCATGACCAGGCTTACCCCATGATATTTTGCCCGTCACAATTCGATGCAAAAAACCCTTCCGATTATGCCTTTGGAGCAGTTATTCGCACGTGAAATAACAAAGTTCGACGTCTCTTGGCTTCAGTGCATAAGGAATCCAATTGCTTAGTTTTTGCACCATACTTATGGCCATGAGATGTTTTGAAATCGCTTGTTGAGTCACTGCCAAGGTTTCAGCGAGCTCTTTTTGAGTTTAGCAAGAATATTGGTCCAATAACGCCTCCAACTCAGTTTATGTTCCCCATATGCTTCACACATCAATCGATGTTCATCAGTTGCACTTTTCATTAATTGAAAACAAAAAAGCAGCGCTTCCCGCAAATTGCGATTTGTCGGCACAAAAGTTGATATGTTTAAAGAACTAAGAAAGATTGTTGTTCACACTTCAGCGAAATAACATATACGGTTTTTTGGCGGGAAATGGTGACGCTTTAACATCAATAGAGTGCCCAGATGCGATTTAATGTTAGTTATGACAACATTTGTAAATCCCTTAAAACATATTTGTGCACACAATATAATAGCTACAAGTAGTTCTTATGTCGCTTATGTTTTTTTGCAGTCACGCAGAAAGTTGGGTGTCGCTGACAATAAAATTGAAATGTGTATATCTCTGTACCTATGATGATTATCGCTTCCATAGATCAAAGTTGCATCAAAAAGTCAATTTCGAAAGAAATGTTAGGGTTCCATGCATTGTCCAATCAATTTGCCACCCGAAGTAAACGTGTGGTCATTTAGAATATGTAAATATTGACACTGATTAATTGATTCATCGATTGCAACAAAACCTCCGATGCCATTGAAGCAAAGTCAACCCCAACACATAACACTCCCACCACCACTTACACTCGTTTACACAGGAGCTACTGTCTTTCCCATTTTCGTAGGAATCCTGCTGGGTATTTTCTTGATTAAGTCATGGTACTGAAAAGAGCTTTCATCAGTCCACAATACTTGCTCTAAAATGATGAAGGCTTTTTGGGTATTGGTCTGACTTGTATAGGCCTCCTTCTTTTAACCATTTCTTAAAGTTCTTTTACAAATTGCAATATTATTCTGTTCATTTAAACATTCATTTTCAACTGCTGAAGATTGTGGGATTTTAGCAGAATGGTTTTAAATTTTTCGCACAATTAAGCGGTCTTCTCGTGTGGTTATCTTACCAATTACCAATTTCTAAGAAGTTTGGAAGGCAACAACCCCGACTTTAATGTCATTGAGTTTGTGTGGGCTCATAGTATAAAAAGAAAAACAAGTCCATTTTTGACAAGAACGCACGAGAAGACAATCGCTGAGGTGGAAAGCCTTTGGAATGGCATTTCTCCGCAAATCCTTAAAAATTTTGTGACCGATTGCAGAAAGTTACCAATGCCAAGGGAGAGTTCATTACCTATTTAGTTATGCATTCATATTTGTACAGTAGATTTTTCATTGTCAAAATATTTTTTCCAACCATGTCGAAATCTCATTCCATTCTATTAGTATGACATTTTTAAGAAGAGTTCGGTTGTGTAGGGTTTAAATCTAGCCTTTGGGCCGCGGTATATTAAACACCTTTCCATAACCTTCTATACTGAACTATATAAAAATATTAGAATCGTATGTATGCACGCATGTACAAGCACTGCCATATTTGTAAAAACAGAAATTCGATAGTCAAAAAGTTGTGTATGATGGTTGATTTTGGTTTTGTTGTATTTTTCGCTTATTTTCCTTTAATTATCTAAATATTTTAATGAATTCTAATTAAAAAATAATCAATAAGCATAGTTTGTTTCAATTTACAAATAATTAAAATCAATTTAAAGTATTAGTTTCAGTTGGTTTTTTTTTTTTTGTTCGTAATTTAATTTTGAAAATTAATTGGTTTTTTAATATAAAAAGTGCTTCTTGACATAGGTGTTAGATTAGATTAGTTTAGATTAGATATGTCCAACTATAATATAATTTAAAGATAAATAAGGAAAATGAAATGCATAAACAGGTGAATAAGAAAACTTTTGTATTGTTTGTAGTCACAAAACTGAAGTGTGACATTTTGAAAATTTAATTAAGTCTGGAATATTTTGTATTTTTTTTGTTTTTGTTTTGTGCCATATTTTCATTCAGTTTTGCCACTTCCGATAAAGGTAAATAATGTAGTACGAGTAATATAGGAATGCACTTTTTGAATAAATGAACTCATGCGGTGTCTCATTGTTTACTGGATAATAGAAATATTACCATAACGACAATGGCAGACGCATTCAAAGTCAAAGTCAAGCTCAGCATGAATTTATGTTGCATACTTTGAAGCGCAAAACCGCGTGTATTTCTTCGAAACTGCTCTGTCCTTTTCTCTATTTCATGTTTGTGTTATTACGTTAGCCTAAGCCTTTGTTCTCTCTCAATTGTATTGGTATGTACGTACGTGTATTAGTGCAGTACTAATAATCATTCCTATGAGATTTTACAATGACTACAAAATATGGGTACATTAATTGTATGCAAAAATTCGTTAAAATTAAAAAATTAATTCTTATTAAATTCAAATCGTAAATAAATTTGTATACTACTATATGTTAAGAGTGTTAGCTGCCATGGATTTCAGATCTTGAAGAAATTAAAATTTTTTAGATCTCTCGATGCAGTTTTGTTTCTTTCACTTCTCTTGATTTTCAATTCTTGGTCATCTCAGAAGAACCGAACTAACTTATTTTGATAAGAAATCTATATTTTAATTTCTTCAATTTTTTTCCAGTATTATTGGTTAGAATCAGTCTTTTTAGATGATTTTTAGAAGCAATTGCTTAACATAGAACATAATTAAAGACATATTGAATATTTTGTTCTATGACCCTTTGCCATTTCTCGGATATGCATTCATCTCTATGGAAAACTTCTTAAGGATCTATTCAATGAGATTCATAAAGGCAGATGCTCATCTACAATTAGGTTCGTTTAGCTTAGCTTGGGTTTTGAAAGGGTACCAATCCCACCTTAAATTGCAATGCCTCAGACACAGTGTGTATCCAAAACTCAATTAGTAAAATAAATTTACAAACGTCACAAACAAAGTTTTAGTATCAACTTGACTTACCACAATATGAAGACCATGTAGTACATACTACTATGAATTGCAAGTAAGTTAATATCCAAGACCAAAGGTAACACAAATGTACAAAAAGGAATGACAGATTTCTGAGTTTCAAACCCATTTGGAGTAGGAATACACAATAATTACTACATTATGCATACATTCCAATAGACCAGCGGGATATCAGATCCTTGTGCAGTCTGTTTCAAACAATTTAAATTGTGTAAGATATTTGCAAATGGTCATTGTCTCATCATGAAACAAAGTCAATGCAGGTGAGTAGGTAGAGTAGAGTAGGAGAGAAGCAGCACAACATGATGACAAATGTGCAGATGACAGAGTAGAAGTTGCCGTAAGTAACAATTCTGATTACATAATTATGTTTACACAATTTTTGAATGATTACACTATCCTCTATATCGATTGGATATGGCTATGCATAATATCTAATGGCCATCGTTATGAAACAGGTAATAAATATGCGTGCTTGCTACAATTCGAATAATTTGCAAAATGCAAATAGATAAAATATCATTATAAAACCAAAAAAGAATGTCATCTTTGGCTCAGCTTCATGCTCCTGTGAATGAGCATACTGAAATATTTTATTACTGGCGATGTTAGTGCGTTCAAATCTTTTCTTCTATTAAAAACAGTATAACATAAGTATATATCATTATCGGTTCGATGGTATAGAAGGTGATCTCTGAACTGCCATTTAGTGGCGAATTTCTCGATAGTAGCGGGTCTGATCCGCACCAAACTTGACAGAAACACTCTCTAGACAATTCTACAGTTTACCTGAAAACTACATCAAAACCGGTCCAGCAGTTTCGGAATCCATAAATAACATACACACATACATACATTGAAATTTATATATATAGATGGATTTGACTTCCGTTAAGGGTAGAGTCAGTATTCATACTAATTTCAATACACCAAAAGTGATATGTGGTTGGTGCTAAATGCAATATGTAGCAACGTGTCATGTGGCCTATTTCTGTTTGACCGTGTACACATGACCATACACCGTGAGCGCATGATAATGCATACATGCCGCCCTTGTGATTAAGTATAGGTGTTTAAGGTAGAGTCATTGATACTGGAAGCTATACGATCCAGTAATCCTATGATCTTATGGTTTATGAATCTGAGTCACTTATAGTGTCTAAGTTTCAGTTCGATAAGGCAAATTTACTGTGAATGGGAGGTACCTTTCCTAGTGGTCCGATTCGGGTAATTCCGATGAATGTGTACCGTCTGGTAAAAAGAAAACAAAAAATGTAAAATTTTAGCTTTCTAGCTCAAGCTCAATTGAAGGAGTACTTTGCATATATGCAGACGGACAGATCAAGAATTTGTATACTTTATTGGGACTCCGATGTCTCTTGCTGTGTGTGGACACACTTATAATAATATTCACTGCATGAAGAGTATAAATAAATAATAATGTCCAAATATTGAAAATGATCTGTCAGTCAAAGGAGCTAAATGCTTATCAATTAACAACAAATATGAGATATCGTACAAAGAATAAACCTTTATTAAAGTCAGACATGATGAAAGTAAACAAATAAAAGCAGCGAAGCAAATACGAATATCATTTGTTGTACAAAAGCCCAGGACACAGTTGGTGGCCTGAATGAATGCAGACGCCTCTCAATAACAAAATGGCATGGTAATACTAGTTCATCACTTTTCTTTGGAAAAAATGCCATATAATAAAAACATACTACGACAAAGCATATTACTACCGAACACAAAGATAAAAAGATGATAAAAAATACAATGCAATGAAATTCTTATAAAAGAACAGCAGGGAATATCGAAAGGACATTTCATATCAAACGACACGCGCAATAAAAAGCGTTGGCAACAAGTTTTTTTTTTTTTTGCCTTATTCACAATCAGTTGTTGAAGAACAATAGATAAATTTGTTGTTGTTGAGTCTATTGGTACACCCACTAGATTCAAATAGGCATATGAAAAGGACATCGGTATGAGTCGGAAGTCTAAATACTATGGTACTTGTTTTTGATTAAATTTTCATCTGTTGAGTATCATCAGGATCTGCTTTGCCACAAATCATAGATAAAGTCGCTGGTCAATGAATAATTGGCTATGCAAATTTTTATCAAAATCATGATTTTATTATGATTTCAAGTCAACAGTGGCGGCGATATTAGCTTTGCGAGGCCTCTTTCATTTTTTCCCATTTAAAAAGTAAAAAATAAATCGGTTGAAATTGTGTAAGTAAGTATGTATGTATGAGTTTTAATGCTAATTAATTGTTATTATTATTATTGACAAACATATCATAAACGTCACAAATTAAAATATACGAATTATTCGATTTTTAAGATTTTGTCATAATTAACACCATCCGCTATTTCCTCTTCAATTAACAGAACTGATAAGTCAGATAGTCCCTCTTGGCCCATTGTGTTTCTCAAGTAGGTCTTAATCAATTTAAATTTTGAAAAATTTCTATCAGCAGAAGCCGTACTGACTGGAACTATGAGCATTATTCTGATAGCGATGGATAAACTTTATCCATATTATTTGCCAAAATGTACTGGATAAGTTGTTTTGTAGCGTTGACAGAGTGTGAAGCATTTGATTTCATGTCGCTGTTACATATTTTACCTAAATCACTAAATTCGTTGAGTGCTTTGAATCGACATTCGGTGTCAACTATTATAGCATCTATAAAAACTCTATACTGCATTTCAACAGATTGTATGGATTCATCAGCTACATTATGAATGTAATGTGTCAATAGCGACTTTCAAGTTCACTTGAACCGATTGCCATAGTTTACTTATATTGTTCACACGTAGGAAAATCTCGTACCACACGTGTATTGCAACAATAAACTCAAAAGTTAGGTCTAAAACTACTTCACAGTCACTTAGAGTTTTGGAATCATTAGTTTTATCAATTGCTTGACTTTGAAAAGAGCACATGTTATGGCTATAGTAGAAGAGTTAGCTGCATTTATCAAAAGCAAATTCCAACTGTGATATCCACAAGGCATGAAGAACATTGAGTATACTACTTCTGACACATTCATATTGTTGTCAGACCACTCTCTGACTCTATACGAATAAAAAAACTTTTAATAACATTGATAATTTCTTTTCTGCGAGGCTTCCTCAGGCGCGAGGACAATTGGCTGTTGCCGACACTAGCGCCACCACTGCAATTCAAAACACAAAGAAATGAACACAATTTGTTAGACTGTATGCTCTACATAGCCTTTTCACATTAATTTTAATAACACAACCGCAACAAAAAATAAAACAACAAAATAAAATTCAAAGAATTTTGCAACGAATTTTTTGTCTATTCAGCATATTTGAAAGACCCTTGACAATATTTTTTTAACAAATTCGCGGATTTACGTACATATGTATGTATTTTAGAGAAAGAGGGAGAGTACTATATCAAAGGGTTGGATAAATCATAGTAATAATTCGTTTATCGAAAATGGGAGAAAAGTCACTATGATTAAAATCTAAGAATTGATACTTAAAGTGAAACTAATTTAATTTTAAGTTTTTTGTTCATCATAGGCATAAATATTGTAGAGGATAGGTCCTAAAACAGCTCCCTGAGGAACGCCAGCGCTTATCATTTTTTATTTGATATGACTCCATCGAAAATCAAGCGAAAATACCTGTTAGATAAAACGCTGCGTATGGCTAGATACATTACGATATTTGTAAGTATAACTTATTTTTAACAAATAGTTTAAGCTTGTTGAGAGGATGCAAGCAGCTATAGTTTGCTCGAAAGTCATATTGGGCTGATGGAAGAATGTTATTTCCATCAATGTGTGTATTTCATCTTGATTTAAGATGCGCTCAAAGAGTTTAGAGAAACCAAACAAGAGGCTGAATGGTCGAAAATTTTCTTGACAATCAGCAGGTTTTTCAGGCTTGGGGACTGCTACGATGTTAGCTACCTTCCATCTGTGTGGAAAATAGCCTACTACTATATATATAGTACCCATATAGTACCCATATGGGCATAAGGACTTATGTATCGCTTAATTATTACTGCTTATACGGCCTCATCTAGAATGTTAGTGAGTGTTTGAAGTCGATTTTTAACTCGCGATTTACTGAAAATGACAAGTGCAATAACTTTGATTCTACGACAACCGCACGTTTTGAGAGTTTGCGATGATAAATCATAATGTATGGAAAGATTGAATGAACAAGCTGAAGAATCATTTTATTAACGGCAATGAACTGAAAAAAGATTTTATGTGTTTTACCATGCTTCAGTTTTACCGAAAGCTTTCAAGTTTTTCATGAAACAATAAAAATCATGGTAGATAATATAAAGTGCGAGTATAATGTATATAGTAGTAAAGATTCTGTTCGAGTCAGAAGATAATCCAGACTCGCATCACTCAATCAGCAGATAACCAAAGGCGCATCATTAATTCATAGAATAGAGAAAAATAAAATAAATTTTGTTATTTTTTCTTTTTTTGTAACATTTTTTTCTTTTAAATCAGCCGCTATTCTATATTTTTTAATATACATATTGGTTAGGAAAGTATTGGTGGATGTATTTGCGCATCTTCGCTTATCCAATAAATTTGTCCTTAGATTTTACATCAATGGGGTTGTCTACAGAATTGACCAAATATTGGTATGTTCGCTATGTATGAGGAATCAAATGCAAAGTCTTCAGCATTTTCCCTTTACTCTGTATATGATTATTGGTCACTCAGTAACCCGATATTGATAGTCCAATGTGTAATTAATCAATATGTAAATATGTAGTTTGAGACTGAGAGCCAACATTTTTAAAATTAATTAAATTTAATTTTTACATAAATAAAAAAACCTTAAATTATAAGTTAAACTATTGTATATCGTTAATAAATATGCAGCCTGCAACAAATTGCAAGTCTATAAGCAGGAAAATTAAATATAATAAATAAGATATGAAGAGTAATAATGCGAGAACTCTTTCCATTAAACTATTAGTTAGAGGTGAGCTAAACAGTGACACAGTGATTCTAAACTGTGATTGAGTCACAGTCATTTGAAGAGAGAGACAATGACTTACATTAGTACTTAGGGTATGATATCGATATTGAAGACATAAACATAAGGTTGCTTGCGATATTGTAATTCTATCAGACGGTATTAAGCCAAAAAAGTATGGTATATTATACAAAATTACAAAAAGAATTGCAGTAAGTGGAATTAGGAAGTTAACCTAAAGAAATCTGAAATGAAAGTGTTTAGGAACGGAGGAAGATTGTGAGAAGTGTATCTTTCTTTCCTGAATTGTGCCACCTCCAAAATTTAGTTTTGATTAACATATTGAAAATACAAATTGTTTGGCATATATCAATATTAATTAGCATGATATAATTTTTTTAAGTAAACCAGAGATTAATATAAGTTTGAAATGGAAAACTTTTAAGGCCGTAAGCAGGGCTTTTCAATTATATGGTGCTCAAATAAAAGGTTATAGTACTTTATTTGATCAGAAAATCAAAAATAGTAGTGTTTCATCTGTTGGTCTCCTAACTATCCAAAAGGATCCAAAAATTACGGATATTATTAAAATGGATGAAATCACGATTATTACACAAAGTCCCAAAGCTGTGGAACATTACTTGATCGATATTTGGCAAGTTCCTTCTTCACGTCACACCATTGATTCATAATTGAATACAGATCTTGCAACTGTGCAGGACATTCAAGTACATTTTATCCGTTGGCCTGGAATCACTATATGGACACTGTACTTGTGTGCTTCGCATCATTGTTCTGCTGAAACACCGATATTAATGGCATTTCTTATATGCACATAAAAGTGCCAATCCATGGTATTCTTTATCCAATATATTACCTAGTACAGATCATAATACAAATGATCAAACTTAGTGAAGAGTATCACTACTACTCGTACTACAGCACAACTGTTCAATTCAATCAAATAGATTCTACAATATAAAAATCTAGGTTTCAATTTTATATTTGAACAAACATATTTGGCAGATGGCTTTAAATTTAATGAGATAACATGAAGTTTTAAACCAAGATGCGACTTAATTAAATTAAATTTCAACACTTATACCACTTTATAGGGAAATATCTGATTTTCAAAGATTTTACATAGCATATTTTAGGAAAGTATTTTTACAAGATACGATTGCACTTAGTTTAAATAATGTTGAGTTAATCGCTGAATTAAATTTTGTGATTTTTGTATTTAATTAATTTTTATTTTTCCGACACACGACTTTTACAGACATTGTTGTATGTTCTGAGTTAAAGAACAAATGATAAAAATAATAGTAATAATAATATACAAATTGAACTCGCATGTTTTAATTGCTTCTTTTTACTTCGAACAAGGTGCACAATATAGTGTATCATCGGAACATTGGTGACCACAAAGTAATCGGTATTCAAGCCTTAAGCACAAAATACTAATGTTCCGCGGTATTTATGTATAAAGCTATGGTATACATATACTTAGTTGGATAATATAATCGTATTTAGTATAAACAAACAAATAAACAAAACATATTAAATCGATAGTTAACATTGTTGTTGCGCTAATGGGCATAAAAAAGAAATACAATTTTTACATTACAATAACAGAAACATACGTTCGCCGTAAGCGCGTAATTTTGTGTAAATCTAAAACGATTTTTGTTACTTATTACCATAATAGTTGTTGTTGCGCTAGCGGGCACTGCAAAACGAGAAATAGCAAAACAGAACTAAAAAACTTAAGAGTCAACAAGACGAAAATGAATCAAATTTTACTGCACAAAAATTGATGCAATTTAACGACATTTAATTTCGCTTAACAACAATTTCGACAAAGTATAATAAATCCTCAATAGTACAACCTCTGAATGGGTTCAATTACAATGCAATGGATGATTTTGTATTATTATCACGGCAAAATTAGCTAGAGAGCTCACTCTACCACTTTACGTTGGTCTCTGCTGGATGATTCAGTAAATCAGTATCGTGATTGTCGGGCCTTCAGATTTATTAAATTTAATGGATTTTATGATGAATGGCCATATTCAGTACATTCATCGAAAATGACCAAAAATGTAATTCTATGTTGGAGAAGTTTCAACATCTTCGAACTACTTTAGAAGAAACTGCGATGAACATCATTAGCTCTCTCAAGTCAAGAGAGGAAAATTATCAAAAGACTTTGATTTATTAATAAAACGATTTGATAATGAATTTCTTCATTTTCAGGCTCATTTAAAAAACATATTTGTCTGCAAGTAGCCTGCAATTGCCACTCCAGAACAATTTACAAATGGGTTCATATTCGTATCCATTTAATCGGTGGAAAAGCAAGTGAAGTGGGAAGAGGAGCTGCCTGGTTGTCAATGTCATCGTTTTTAGAAAAAAGGATTGTAACTCTGGAGTTTGCAAGCATTGTATAACCAAGCATCATTCATTGATATACGTGGTTTTAAATTGCAATGCTATGCATCCCCTCATGAATGAAAGTGTTGGTACAATTGAGTCAAATTCAAATGCTTTATCATCACTCGTTTCGCCCTCATCTTTATATAGGTAGTTCAACAGACTTGTCGAAACCCATATAAGTGGATAATGTATTTCTGACTACTGCAGTAATATTTATTAAAAGTCCCAATGATAATCTAATGCCATCCAGGGCTATTTTGGATTTCGCATCACAACTTAATTTCATCACATCAAATGTTGGATTGGATAATCCAGACTTATGTACTTCTAATAAATCAGTATACATATATGAATGAATGCAAGACGAAAAATATCATACATCATTTAATGCTGTAGTAATAAAACGCTTAACGGATTATCAACCAATAATGCTGCAGTCTAGAATATACTAAATGCATTCAACTGGCTGATCCGCTATTATTCAAGCCTCAGTGGGTATCGCACTCAATTTACCTGTTTTACACAAAACCAAGTTCGGTTGGATTACTTCACACATGTGGAAGCCATTTTTGTTCAATTACAGAAAATCCTGATGATCTTCAAGTACAACATTAATCGTATCCTGAGCCTTACCTAACTATAGTCTTTTAGCCGCTTCAGCAAATTTAAATCAATCGTTTTGGAAAAAGTGGAGCAACTCATATCTTCATTAGCAGTAGAGGGCGGTTTTCGATCCAGCCTGTTGTATCGTAGTAATCATATTAATGGATGACAATCTGCCACCATCAAAATGGTAATTGGGTTACGCGGATAGTGTCATTAATGACAGCGATGGCATTGCGAAAGTTGCAACTATCAAAGCATCTACTGGTCTGGTTAAACGAGCTTAAGCAAGATATCTGTACTTCCAAAAAGATGCAAACAGAAAACCTTAACGTCTTAATGATGAAACCGAAGAAGAAAGGGAAATCAGAATGTCTAACAAAACAGAGAGGAATAGAGAATCGTTTGTTCACCTTGGTCTTGACCAGCATAGACATAACTCACAGAGGACCAGAGAATCCCCTATTGAATGTGAAATTTGTGTTAGTTGTGACAAGGATAGTCAAAGATTTCAGAGAGAGGTTCATAGGACTCCTAATTTATGGTCAAATAAAGTGAATTCTGTAATGTCTGTTGTTTGCAAATATCCATCTGTGTGCTTACAAGTAGAAATGTAAAATTAGAGGAAGTTCTTCCTACACTGGAACTACTACACACAATTTTTAATGTCACTGTGCAAAGCCGTTAAATTGTTGATGCTATTAATTTTTTACACAAATCGAGAATTTTTCGAAACAAAAATGATGAAGTTACAAAAACTAATACAATAGAATTTCCTAGGTCAAATTCACAAACTGCTTCTACTTAAATTTCTAGGCACTTGTTCACCTTCACTTTCTAGAATTACAATAACAAGTATATTGACTTTTGCTGTCCAAAACGGATAGCGAACTGAAAAGAAGGACAAACTAAATTTTGGGTTGTCCTTTAAATAGCCTCAAATTGCAGAAGGTGCAGCAGCGGTTCAAAATAATTGGGCACACCTGACTTTTAATACACTATTTTTATCATCATTTTTATTTTTTTTTTTAATTACTTTGTTTTTCTTTGTGTTTTTGTTGTTGTTGTTTTATAGTAATTGTTTGTTGTTATTGTAAAGGTAACAACTCAAAATGGCGACTTTTAATTTGTTTCAATGTCGGTGAGTAGGTGAGGATGAAGATAAGGGAAAGAAGTCAAAAGAAATATTGTACCTAGTATGCATAATTGTACTGTCGTCAACTTGATAAAAAAAATATGAAACCTTGTTTCCCTCTTATTTTTGTTTCTTGTCTTTCACTATTCACTATGCTAAGTATAATACAAAAAAAAAAGACAAAGGAGATTACTGGGTAAGTAAAATACAAAATTTAGTTAAGAGCACGCGACCCTTTAATTAAGAGTAATTTGTTTAAGGATTAAAAATTGCGATGAAATACAAAAAGTAAAAGACTCAGCCAAAAATTCAAAAACTCACTGAAAATACAAGTGAGTCATACAATACTTTTAATAGAACATTACAATAAAATAAAATAAAATCATATGATGGGTCTTACTCAATTCACCCCACACAATTGTTCCGCAAGCACCTTCTTCTCTTTAATAGAATATTATACTCTCGTATTACTAGTAGTATGTTGCATGATGACGACGACGATTACACTGATGATGATATTGCCGGTAGTATAATTATCTTAGAAAGCAAACCAACCCTCCATTGACCGAAAAGGCACAGTTGAGTAAACAATTGTAAGGACAACTATCAGTTATTATACAAAAATATATAAGTATGAAAATTAAAAATACACAAAAAATTCCCTATAATTATTATTAATAATTAATCATCACACATTTATGACCATATAATATGCTAATAATTATTAATGATTTTCTAATACTCTCACTCATGTTATATTGTACATACATATATATTTATTGTAATATGTAAGTATGTTATATAATTGAAGCAATTTAACAAATTGTGTATTATATTTTCTAAAGGAGAGTTTAAAACTAGATCCGCATTCATTCAATTAGTGGGTTGTTCCAAAAAATCCATATATGTAATTGGTAAAATATTGTATTATAAATAACTGTAAAGAAACTTTTAATTTCAAAGGGATTTTTTAATTTCTAAAGTTCCAATGGTCATGATACCTGTTGTTTCACTAATAAATCTTCTCCTCGACAATATTGATCCATTTGAAACAAAACAGATGGTATCATCTAATAAAAATCAACAAGATTTTTGATGAGCGAGCGAATTTTCTGAATAAATACTCGTATTATTCAATAAAAGGAAATTGCAGAAAAGAAATCATCATCACATTGTAGATAGATAACATCTCAATACGATACAAAGTTTGTATTTCATTGGATCGCGTACCTATATATATTGAGATTACGGTAACAGAAACTTTTAGCTATAAATATTATACCGTATAATATGAGATCTCATCTCATCTCAGGGGCATCTAGTAGTATAGTGGACTGTGACTATTACTCTAACATATTTAAAGTTAAAATTTAAACATACTTATTTAGTTATTATATAAAGCTTCCAATTCTATTCACACAACTTTTTTTAATTAAAAATAGTACTGGAAATCTTCTTCTGTTAGTCCTACGACTTTGGATCATGGTTAGTTCTCCTGTAGAAGCATTTATCTCATATTATCATCATATATTTATGTATCTATACATCGATCAATTACTTAGTTTTAATGTAAATGGGTAAAAGTGGCATTCGATCTATACATATACATATATAAGAACATATCTGTGGTAACAAGTCAAAGTACCTTATGTTGAAAATCTATGTTTCGAAATATTGCCCATTTTGTGTAAAATTTAAATGTTTTTAATCTAAGATACACTAAACTAAAATAATATGTATAACTATGTTTCGAAGCCGTATTTTTCGAAAATTCATTTAATCGAAATACGTGTTTTGTAGCGTTTAATAATAATATCATTCAGACTCATATGCTATTGTACGAGTACTTTGACTTGTTGCCATGGATATACATATGTTCATATATTGATATTAAAATTAGATATTAAGTAAGTTGTTGGATCGTATAAGCAGAAATTTTGACAGTGTTTCCCTATGATTATGTAAATTGGAATGATAATGATTAATATAAATGGTGATATGTGTTGCATTGTACTAAAAAATGACATGATCAGGGAATGGTGGAATGAAATTGCTTTTGAAACTGGGCACTGGGATCATGACATATGATTCTCATAATTATAATACTTTTGTTTTTTTTGCTTTAGTTAAACTTAAATTTGTGGTGACCTTAATATATTGTACAGCACTGTAAGTATAGAGTCCCTTTTTTGCATGCTATTGTGTTTGTTTCAAAAGAGAGTGCAAAAAATGAAACCAGTGAGTAAAAAAAGACCAATTACAAATGAGAAACAAGAAATTTTAATTATTTTTTAGGCGCGCAAAACAAACAAAGGTCTTGACAAAGTGTAAGAAGAAAGAAAGACACTACATAGAAAAAGAAAGGTGGAGAAATGGAAAAGAGAAAGTTTGACGATGACGTCGTTGAAGCACACATACTCACAGCCATACATCCATAAACACAGACAATAACAACAAGGAACCTAAACGCATCAAAATCGATCAAGGTTCAATGGAGAATAATATTTTGTTTGTCTGTATATATACTTGTACATATACTACGTAACATACATACACAGTAAATAATAGCAGACTAGTTATATGTACAAGTGTAACAATAATATTGTGGATGACATGGCTGCGCCGATGTCCTTGTTATAATTATTGCTATGGTTAAGCATTGAACCGGCAAATCAAAACAAAAACGCCCCATAGACTGGTGTGCAGACCCTAGCGGACTAAGTTGGGCCAGACAACAACCAGGGCTACTGGTTGAGAGGCATCTCCTATAAATCTGTAAATCTACATAAGAAAACCTCGAAGCGACATGCTAATCCTTGTTGTACATATACATATTGCATTTTAAAAGTTGTCATTAATCTATATTTAATATTATAAAGAGGTAATGTTTATTTGGATGTTAGAGGTAAGCTTCGAAACTACCCATCCGATTTTAAAAATTCTTTTACCAGTAAAATAAATAACGTTGTCATGGGCTATATCTATATAAATAACACAAAGTCCGGTTATTTTTAGGATTAACTGAAGTATCCGAGCCAGGTGTTCATACTGTATTATTTGTTGATACTAAAAGTGTTACAGAGAGAATATTGGATGCAACCCATGCGAGGCCGGATCAAGTACGCTAGTAAACTTAATATAATTATGAAATCTCTTAATGTGATTTTCAACTTATTGATCCGAAATCTATCTAGCATAGGTATATTTTGTTCTGCTTTCAGTTTAAATTAACAATCATCATACTAAGTCGACGGTAGCCTCATTTACAATGGTTATTTAATTGCCTTGGGCCACCGAAGAACTTAGTCCGCCACTGCAATAAGATTTTTAGGTAAGTGAGAAAAGATGTTAATGGGTAATACACACACACACACACACACACACACACACTCACACACACACACACACACACACACACACACACACACACACACACACACACACACACACATATATATATATATATATATACACAATGAAGGTAACAAAAGAGAGCAAATGAAATCACTAATACTAATACACAATACTATTAAGAAATAACAGGGAACTGAACTCTTCTAATACGAGTAGTGATTGATATAAACAATAACAAAATATTGTAGACATGGTAGTAGTATTGTGGTATTTTCCCTTATTACCATCAATTGTATGGCAAAACAAAAAAAAAAAAATAAATCATTTAAGACAGTGCTTCCTAAACTTATGTTTTACATGTGTAGTAAGTAGATTTCCTATAGTTCGAAGGTCCCCCTATGACTTAATAATTTGGGGGATGGAATGGCCTGAAATGACTGAACCCATATTGATTCACATTTCATTTTATAAAAATTCATATAAGAACTTAAAGAATTTCAGGCCAATAGGACTCCTGTTTATAAATTCTTTATACATATTATAAAAATGCAAAAATAAATAATATTGATCATATTGTTTTATTGGGCACCCCCCGGTGTCTGGCTGACCACAATTTAAGAATCGCTTATTTAAGGGAAGCAAATTAATCATCAGAGGCGATGACGGCGACACTGACACTGCATGCATGAATGCATGCACTTCACATCATACAAACTAACCGCAGTCCCACTGTCACACACGGTCATATTCTCTCAATTTGCCTGTTTTTTTCTCTCTGTAAGTTTCCTTCTTGGAATGTTAATCACATTATTAGTATGTACATATGCTTCCCACTTTCTCTCTTTGCGCCCCTCGTTTATTTAAATTCTTAGATTTTCTTCTTGTAGCTGACGCGAGCGTTGAAGCTTTTAGGTTATTTTTAACATGTTTCTTTCTTGCATTTGCATTTTTTGTTGATTTCTTTTATGTTGTTGTTTGTTGTTTTGTTGTTTTTAGTATCTTTCTTTGTTGTGTTTTATGTTAGATGATGTTGTTGTTGTTCTTCTTCTTACAGGGAAAAGGGGGATTTCACAGTAGGAACGCCATTGAGGAGGGAAACTGTAAGCAGCAATAAAAATCTAATAAATTTTTATTTGTTGCTCATTTTTGCATACAATAAACATTTCAGAAGCGTAAAATTATTTTGAATTTTTATCTTTTTTATTTGAATTTCTTTTTAATATCTTTTTTAATTTATGTATTTTATTTTATTATATTTATTTATATTTTTTGCTTTTATTTTGCTCACTTTTAAATTTTGTTTTGTTTAATTCTTTTAACATATATTTTTTATTTATTTTTTGCTTATAAGAAACTATTAGCAATAACAAAGTGTGAACGTAAATAAAAAATCGACAAATCAAAAGGGGAAATATCGCGAGATGACGACGAGTAGTGTAACGCTCAACGGACAACGCAACAACATGACGACCGACGACGTTACACCGAAGAAAACCAAGAAAAAACTGAGAAGACAACAAAATGATGTTGGCCATGCCACGCTACTCTAGACCGCAATTCAACAACAGGGAACTGCCGTGCTCTGCCGGTTTATGATGCCTTTCTGCGCTGCCTGCCCTTCTGTCCGTCGACTTCCTTAACATTTACCAACCTACCTCACTCACACTAGCACTCTCACTATTGCTCTACACCGACTGGCCCATTTTACATACAATGCCAGCCAGTCCACCTCTTTAATAGATTTTCTCCCCATCAAAATATATAACATATAAATTCAAGTACGGTAGACTCACGGTAAAGTGAACTACCAAATAATACTTATAAACTTTTTATAAGTATATCATCAACAATAAAGATGTTTTTGCTTTAGTAAGTTCAGATCTCCTGGAGATTTCCTTTATAAAAAAGCTTTTAACTTTGGTTTACATAATAAAATATACCCGTTAACATGTTCCCCATACAATTACGTATCAGTTCCAATTTTCTATAAAATAAATTTGTGTACTTTTAGTTTATAAAGTGTTTTATGATTGTTTAATACGTGTGGTATATATTGGTCTACTCTGGCTTTCTTGTCAATTTGTTTTTACTTTTTTCGTAGCTGGAAATGTAGAAATTGTTGAGCATACACTTGAACCTTTGCATTCTTTGTTAGGATCATTTTATTGAATGATATTAATACCCCCTTTTGTGGTTTTTTAATAAATATGGAATGGAATTTGATCTGGTTTGAAGGACCATGAATATATATGGGACTAAATGGGATTTATAATCCGAATGCGAACCGGCTCGAAGGATCATGAATATGGTATGGAATTTGATGTCATCCTGCTCGATCAGGGATTGAATCTGGTTTCATCCGTCTCGAAGTACCATGAATATATTGGGATCGAATCAGATTTAGTTTGGGATGGAATTTTATTTAGTTTGGGAGAGAATTTTATTTTTTTTGGAATTAACTTGCAATGGAATGTTGAAATGTTTAAGATAGGTAATCATTTATTCAACATATAAAGGTTTAGAGCACAGGACGGAACAATTCGAGAACTTGTCGCTGTTATTGATTTGTGTTCATATTTTTATGTCACACCTAATCCCAAAAGGCGAGAGGGTCTAAGCACTATTAACTGTTAGCTCTGACTCCTTATCAAGTGGCTGTTCTGTTTACAACTATTGTAGAGCAATTCCTCGTTTAAAAGAGGTTCTCCGTCAGTATCTTGACCAGTGATTCTTAGCATAGGTGCTGCGATGGTTTGAGGTTCAGGTCAAATTGATTACAAATGAAAATCTATTCTATCATCATATACATTAGAAAACTATTGTACTTTGGATAAATTAAATAAATAAGATAGAATAAATTGGAAAAGTAGAAAGAAAATTAAGGCGAAAATTCTTAAAACGTAAAACGAGGGTATGTGTAACTTGAAATTCAAATTGTATATTGTGTTAACATTATTGATAGTCTACTGTGCATAATTTCTGTTTTTTTTTTTCGCTCTCTTTGTCACGCGTAAATGAGCGAGTGAGTGGAACAACATACAATGAAGTTTATATACTTCCTATATTTTTTTATTTTTGAATCGTCAGGACAACAACAGCAACAACAAATTACAAAGTTGAACGCAAACAAAAACAAATAAAAGCACAATTAAACTCAGAGTTTTTCAAACTTTTTCGGACAAAAACACTTTTGAAATAATAACTAGAATATTATTAATTAGCAATACTATGTTCTACCTTTCAGCAGAGCACTGGCAATTGTTCGGAGAAACATTGTTTAAGAATCTCTGACTAAAAGCTGTTTGTGGACCAAAGGAGGAGAAGGTCGGCGGTCGGGTTATTTACGGCAAAGTGACGCGACAATGTGTTAAATACAATTTGACGCGCGTAAACATGAAGCCGGTCGTCGGTCGGTCGTCAGTCGGTCGATTGTTGTTTATGGCTTATAAGAGCTTCTGAATGAATGAATATGAATTGAATGAACAAGCAAACTTATAAAGAGAGAAAGTCAAAGAAATTAAGAGTGCTAAACTTGCACTCTTTTTTCAAAAAGTGACACCTCCATTGAGAGCTGAACACTTTGTTTTTATTTTTTATTTTACCAAATTAAATATTTGCAAGGGAAATTTGACACGTTGTCTGATATACAGAACAATAATTTGAGATGAAATCATTGCGTTACTAAAATACCAAGCCAACCCGCCATATCACTCTGTCGAATCAGTTTAACATTTGTTGTCCTTCAATGGCTGCACTATAAGATAACAATCACTTATTTGACATATGTACATACTCATGTACCATGTAGTGAATTTAATACTATGTGCGGTTAAAAATTCTATACCAGACTGCAAAAGGAAAAAAGCCATTGCTAAAAATATGTGTGTTAGTTTTGTTGTGAAATTCATCTTCATAAGATGATGAGAATTTACATAGTACTTACTTGAATTTATCAAACAGCCCCCGTTTTTAAGAATCAAACAAATGAATGAGTAAATGCGGCTAATACTGTTTCACTTTCACTCTTATCTTGTTGAGCATTTAATGCGGAAGTTGTAATATCGAATAATAGGAAAAGGTTCTTTTCGTCCCCTAAATACAATACTCGTATATAGATAGCTAAAAGGATATTTGGCAAGCATTTGTCACATTCAAAAAAAAAAAAAAAATAATAAAATAAAATACAAAATAATAAAAGAAAAATAAATAAACTTAAAGATAAAAAATCATGTTGTTATGAATGGCAACAGAAGAGATTCTTTGTTTTCTCTAAGAGCGCGTAAAAATTCAAACAGCTGATTGGGCCCCTAAACAAAAACAGAGAACAATTCAATACGTTCATATAAGATAAGGAAAGAGCGAAACAATATACAAAAATGACACAAAAAAATACAACTATCAAAATAATAATTATAATATGTAATAGAGTAAAAAGTTAAATAAAACAAAATACAATAAAAATAAAAGAGAATACAATAATAATTTCGATTCAATGGCTGAAGGCCACTAACATTGATTCCACTGGTTTAGTACGAGTATTTTATAAGCTACTATGTTGTTGTAAGTTTGTAACTTCGATCTTGCTATTTATTACAATAATTATCAAAATGATTTCGATTTCTATACCTTCCAGTTATCGGAAAACTTAGGTTTGATTTAAACATACCATCTAAATTTTAGATGCTCAACTGAGACTGATACCATTGCATGCAATTAAACATGAACTGAATCGAATCAACTCGTCATGCTGATCATTTCCATATGTACTACATAGTGGAGTCTGTGACACACGGTTTTATGCTGTACAAACATCAAAGGAAAGTGATGATTAGTGTGAAAGTTACAACAATACAAGACCGAACATTCACCGAAGCTTATCTATCTTTTACATCTCAATTTTTAGATCTCTCACTGATTATCATTTCATATTGTTCTGTTTACCTTGCAAAAAAAAAAAAAAAATTGCTTCCAGCACCTTATTTTCTGTTATGTTACTAATGTCTTATTTAGTAACCACCCTTTTTATGTGCAGCAACAATGTGAATCGCCAGCTGTTCACAACATCAATGCAGGCGTACCGCAGGTAAGTGTACTTACTAGCCGCGGTGCTATATAGTACTTTATTTACTGCCGATAAGGCAGTCTCTGGTGATGTTAATGTAACAACGTATGCTAACGACACGTTTATAGCTACAAGTGGCGACTCAATTTTAGCATCACAATATCTTCAACAACATCTTCACTTGTTGTCTTCAAAATTGGAAAATACAAAATCTATCCAAGTGACATTCACGCTAAGAAGGGAGACGAGTCCAAAGGTCTTGCTGAATGGAACTAATGTTCCTCAAGGTAATACAGTTAAATACATAGAATAACATCTGGACGGAACGTTCACATGGAAAGCACATCTATAGACCCAGTTTGCACTAAAAATGTGTTGGATGTATTGCTTCTTGGTACCAACTCCGAGTTGAGTATGGAAAATAAAATATTATTGTATAAAGCAATGTTGCAAAATGTTTGGTCATGCCATGCAATGTCATATATAAAGCTCTCAACATTCCTTTTATTAAGGAAGATATAGTCTGAGTAGCTAAGAAATATTTGAAAAGACTGAATGGCCATGGGAATGAACTAGCTAGCAATCTTCGAAATGGGAATGATGTCGTTAGACGTTTGAAGAGATATCATATCCTGGACATACCTTCTAGAGAAACATTGTAAAAATTGTTAAAATCTGGTACAATTTTAATTGAATTTGGTTAATTTGCAACAAAACTGTAAAGGATAATAGTCAAATATTTTATAATTGATTATGTTACACATTATTGAAAATAACACTCCACATTTCATTCAGTCATTTTATGAAACTTAAACCATTTTTAAACGGATTGTTATAAAACAGAAACACTAAAAAAATATTTAGATAATGAATTAATATTCTGTTTGATTTCTTCAAATGGTTTTATTTTTAATGAACTAACACGTCACCTTATGTCTTAAAATAATAATAAAAAAGAAGGTTTAATACTTTGTAGCGCCACCCTTGGCTTTAATGGCGCTTTTAATCCTATTGGTCATGGAAGCAAATAGCCAAACTTCTTCAAAAGATTGCTTTAACACATTTATAGTTGTGCGTTTCTTGTTTCGAATATTGGCTGGCATGAGGGCCCTAACATTTTCGATTGGAGGTCTGTCTGGAATATTGTCCTGTGTCCTGCCAATTCAAAGAAATTATGCCCAAATCTTCATCGAATCCGAATCTGGGATGCATTTTTCAAAATATTGTAGTCTTCCTTCGAATTTGTGCAATTTTTTTCCACCTAATCCTTTTTTTCCTTTCCAATTGTCGAGTTTCACGGAATTTTTTTTAAAAAACGACGTATTTAACTTGTGTTAAACTTAAACCGTATTTCACAAGATATTTTGCAAATGGATACATTTTGATTAGCCAATGTTATAATAATGCCATTTTGAGCCAAAGACAATTGAGAACCTTTAGGCATGGTTTTGTGAAACGGTTGCACAAAATTATATCTCCACATAAACTGAATTCTTAAATGCGTAATAGTAAAAGAAAATACTTCAGGGAGTCCCCAAAAATATTTCAATGCTGTACAATTTATCATTTCAAATCGATTTGTGAACACTTGAATCTAATAAGAAATGCAAAAGTTTTCTATAGAAAAACATCAATTATCATGTTCCAATGGAACCATCTTTGAGATACATATATTGTGTTATTTATCATTTCAAATCGATTTGTTAAGTTTTGTTTGAATATTTGAAAACATGATAAAAAATGATAAACCCTAAGGTTTATAAAGCATCCAAAGAAAGCGATTGTGTCATTTCATATCTGCTTGTGAAGTTTCATTTGCATATCTTAGCAAAATGTCATGTTTTCCATACAAAAATTCAAATATACGAGTACAAAAGGATTTAGATGGTAACTACTACCATATGACACATTGATCAAATCGATACTAAGTATGTTGGGAGATGCTGTGCAAATTTTCAACAAAAAACTAACATTGGTTTTAGCATAGCTTACATTCATACGATATGTACAGCCGTCGACAAGCAATTGGAAAGGAATGTAATGCCATTCATAGCTTAAATAAGATTTAAATGTGATTTACATCTCCGACATTAGATTTGGCTGTGGACCAATCACATCGAAAAAGATTTGTGCTTACGAAAAATATGTGATCTTATTCAGGCACAATCAAAAGCATATAGTAGCAGGCTAGGTGTTCATCCATACTCTTTGGGCAAAAAACTTTTATCCGGCTTAAGAAGGTAAAAACCTTATCATCCTAAAGATCTAAAAATCTAGATTTATGTAATACTGAGAATGTAAATTGGTGACCCCGACTAAGAATTTAAAATGTACCTTATCTATGAGAATATTTATAACAATTATTGTTCTAACTAGATACAATATAATGTACAGATTGGTTAATTATGGATTATCTTTAGGTTAAGTTGCTTGTTGTACAGTATATATATGTATATTGTAAGCGATGTGCACTTGGTTCATTCGAAAAGTGAATACAACAGAGAGAAAACAGTCTTCGTCATCGTACACATATTTTTTTTTTTTGTTTTTCAACAATTTTAGAGTCATTGATCTGCATAACCATCAGCTGAAGAATGACTTCGAGTTATTCGAATGTTTTCCATTCACTTCATTTAATTTGAAATTTGATTCATTCGCTTTTGGTCGGCATTTGAAATAAAACATAAAGTAGTTGGTATTTGCAAATGTCGATACAAAGCTCCTACTATTCTATATGGTCGACCAAGTACTTGAAACTTGCTTGACTCCTAACGAAACAAATACATTGTTTGCCATTTCAAATGCATTTATGCAAGACTCATATGAATAATATGTACCAAATAGCTTATAAACTAAGAGTTTAAACTTCTACATGCAAAGGAGAGAACGAATTGGGTCTAATTGGAATCGTAATACTCATACTATTGTAGTATCCAAAAGAAATGAGTCTCATAATCGCAAATAAATAAAAGGAAACGCTGTCTGATGGTGAATTGTTTGTAAGGGTATTTATGATATAATTTTAATTGTTTGTTTGTATTGGAGGAGATCCTCTTACAGATGATATTTTACATTTGAAAATTTTAAACATTAAAAGCTTTTATGGAGCATACATAAGTAATTTAAGGCTAAAGTGATATGTTGGACTTGTAACAAATTAAAGTAGAGGAAACAAAACAATCAAAATTTTATGTTTTTATTTGAAATTGCCTGATAATAGTATTGTACATATGAATGTAATCTATTCTATGTCATTATGACGGGACAACATTTAATGAACTGGAATAATAATGGTTTGTTATTGAATAAATAGAGCGGCAAATTACATTAACTAAACTGCTTGGTAAACTCGCTCTATTGAGTTTTGAAATTAAGTGGGAAATTAAAAATACACTAATTGACACACGCTGGTTTTTCTTATACTCGTATGGAATTATTCATAATTGTTGATTGATAATTTCTTGTATGAAAAACGGAGACTCATTCTAGGCAGACACTAACACAAATGGATTCATGCAATGACATCAACTTTAATTTCTTAATGAATTTTCTAACTTTTAAAATGTAAAAAAATATTGAAAACTTATGTTCAAGTGATTGGTGTATATGGAAGCTATGTATCATACATGATTGTCTTTCTGTGTGTATAACACAAATAATAATAATCTGCTTTAAATGGTGACTATATCCTTCCAATGACAAAATTACGAAGGTTATGACAAATGATCTAAAAAAAGAGAAAATAAATACTTCGAACTATTTGATTGATTGTTAATCAAGTAAAATAGATAGACAGACTAAGGGGGTAGGCTTCAAAAGCCATGCCAATCATTGTTTCATATATGGGTTCTTCATATACATTTCAATCTTTAACAGGAATAGTCAATTACAATATATGTACAATGCTGATCTTCATAAACAAACCAAGTTTTTTTTTTCAATGTCAAAGGTACAGAAAGAAGAAATTGCTCACACTAAAACTATGAAATTTCTAGAGAATATACATTCGTCCAATCTGATTATTATTTTGGGTAAACACTAACACATCAGTTTTCATTTAAATTTAATATTAAAATTAATTCATTATATAGAAACTTTTGTATACAGAAATTATTAATTCATAATAGGGAGACCTTATAACTTAAGAAATTCGGCGATTACTCAACGAAGAAAGATACATATATCAGAAGAATCCTGCTTCAGTATGAAGGCAAACGTACACTAGGCTTCCAATTTAAACCACAAAGTGCAAAAAGAAGGAATTGCCTTTGCAATGACTCAATACAGTGTTAATATATTTTGCATTGACTTACGAACAGTATTTGTGTACTTGGCTGACAAGAGAGATGAAAAGAATCTTGGCAATGTAGTGATCATTACATTCTTTAGATCATCTTGGTTAAAGCTCAGTTTAGGGTCAAAAATGACTCTGAGGTTACTGAAAGTAGGTACACGTGCCAATGAGTTGTTTCATTGATGTTTGGTTTCTGGATTGTATTCCCACATAACAATAGATTTCAGGGTGTTTTGATCATTTCTCACCTAGTCATCAGTTAAAATTCGAAGAACAAACCTT
This sequence comes from Amiota communis, assembly GCA_037043315.1. NCBI lineage: Eukaryota > Metazoa > Arthropoda > Insecta > Diptera > Drosophilidae > Amiota > Amiota communis. The sequence continues at coordinate 547,705 of JBAMAV010001028.1, read as the reverse complement.
GCGCTGATCTTTGTACTGTCCAAATTCTTGTAAAGAATGATTCGTCATCATTATTAGCAAAGCATTGCAGTCATTTGTTAGAAAATCATGAACATTTTGATCATTTTGAGAGTACCAATTGAAATTGTTCTTCCGTCACTTATGTTGACCTTTAGCGACACTCTGCCATCCAAAATAAAACTAACTATTTATGCCACAAGAAAACATTTGTTCACCATAAACAATTATCGCTGTACACTTGCTACTTACATCAACCAGATTGTTTCTGACGCAGTTTTAGTGAGTTCAACGTTAAATCTAATATCAACTGTTTTCTATTCCCCATTTTTATTTGCAATTTTAACAAAGCTTCATAAAATCAACAAATGAGTGATAAATTTCATGGATGGTAAAACTTTGAATGACTAAAACAATTTATTAAGGTGAATGAGTACCCTGAGTGCCCCTGAGTTTTAGAATAGGTGATGGCCATAAAGAATGCAAATGTTAAGATAATATTTTAGAGCAAATTTGATTATTTATGGTATAAGAAAAATCAATCAATAAGTATTAAATATATGTAGAAGAATAGATTATACTTTTGAGATGTAATAGGGGAAGTATTGTACAATTATAAAAATTATATTGATAATTGAGCAGAATATAAGTTATCTAAACAAAATAATAGTCGATATACGCAGGTTATGCATACAAAATTAAAAGAAAATTTTGTTATTTTGGATGGCCAGTCACCAAGGTATAATTGGTATTGACAACGCTGACAAAGCTGCCAGCTACGTGTTATCGGCACCTTATATATCGATCGACCCCATGGACGATAAAGACATGAAAAAGACATCTTACGAAAGTTATCTGCACGAAGACTTTGGTAAGCTGAGAAGGATTCCAACATTCACTGACATACATTTTCCATCAAAAACATCAAAACAACGGTGGTCTACGCCAACGGTGCCCGCCTACATATCGGACATACTCAGCTCACTCACCAACACCAGTATTTTTTTAAAAATACTAAACCTTCAAAACTCTTAAAAGAATGCACTTCGTATAATATTGACTTATTGTTATTTAATCCACTTATTCTAATCATCATAAATACATCTTATCATAGAGTCTTTGACCCTGGTAGCTAGTACTCTTTCTTAATTTTTGGTGTAGTAGTAAATATTATATCTCAATCTTATAAATAAAATAAATAAATAAATATTGATGGGTCCTCTGTCGTATACTTGATTTTTGTTCTGTCGTTTTTGTGTTATTGTAAACAGAAACGAAAGAATGGACATGAAGCTATTTCAATTTCTCTAATGATTCTTATTATTTTCGAATACATGCTACATATGTATATCTTTAGGAGAGAGTGGGCAGGCAGACTATAGATAGAGATGCCAGGAAATATATTGTATTGTATATTCATTCTTATAATCTTATCTTAATTACTTATTAATGTTATGAGATCTTGTCTCTTTAAATACACCTACTTGTACCATATAAGCAGTTATTTTCTTATAGCAATATACCTTATCTTAGTCATACATTTTCACAATATTTCTAGGCTAAAAAAGTTCTCTATCCTCAATATTTCGCAACTAAATCTGTTTCTAAACATCAAACAACAAAATAACAGATGTGATGGTGGTGTGAATCAGAAATGAAATATAATATTGTAAAATGTAAATATAACAAAATAAAATTAAAAACAAATGCCTTGATATATAAAAAATAAATGAATCAGATGAAAAACTACTTACTGTAATAAACAAAGCGTGAAAAAAATTCTAAACATTAAACGTTTACAGCCCATTAAAATTTTGAGTTAAATGTTTGGCTTTTTCATAAAACTTAATTATTAGATTGACAAAAAGCCATTTGGATGATAAATGTTTTAATAAAAACATTAATATATAGTATTTAAGGAAGGTAGGTTGTTTTTGGCATAGCGAAAATAATGATAATATTTGATAGAAAATCACTGTTAAACAATCGGTTGATGCCATTCTTATCTTAATCTTAATACAATTTTTTTTGAAAAAAATAAAACAATTGCAAAACATTTAACTCCACCATATCGAGTCCACTTTTTTAGATACTTTACATAAAAATAAATGAGTGCATTCATTTATCTAATAAAGAAAAGAAATTCATATTTAGCCCAGTCAATAGAAGGTGTAATTGTTGAAAAGCAGCTGAGTGCATTCAAAAGCAGGTAGACATAATGCAGAACTGGTTAGAAAAATGGAACATAAATGTTTATGTTACTTTCACAATTAGAGGTGTGATAGCCCAACACTTTCACTCAATCAATGCAACATCCCAGAAAGCAACACCGTTAAATATTGTACTTAGGCATACATATTGACAAAACGCTCATTTGGCGACCCCATATTGATATGAAAGGAAAGCAACTCAATATTTATTTATTTATTACCCATAAAATCTTATTGTAGAAAGGGCATATTATTATGTCTAAAGAAATCATGATACCGTAACGAAAATGGGAGAAAAAACCTTACATTTAAAGAAAAATACTAATCTACACTAAAACTAAAGGTCCGTACTTGTTGAAGCTAGATTAAGAGTTAGGTTGAAAAAGTACGATTCATAACAAGAATGTGAGATAATTGATTTTTCGCATTAAAATTTGTTTTTGTTTTAGATTTTTCCATCAATCATACAACCATTTCAGCCATTTCATGGAGAAGCGGCGTGGAAAAGGAAAAAGGTAAAATCAGTATCATTTGTAATATGTAATTTGTTTTGGGTTCTTTGGAGTTTGGCACGAAGACTAACTGCACAATCACACCAGATTACCGAGCCGTATAGCATAATTGGAACGAAGATCGTCCGAATAATTGTTAACTGACAGTTTAGACTTCTTGTTAGTATTCTTATTGTTTTATTTATTTTATCCATTGTTCTGCTTACACTTATGTAGATCGAAGATTAGTTTTCAGTCCATGGTGCTTAACTAACTCTGTTATATGGATAGTATTTAGGAAATTTACTCATTATCTTAGATACTTATTAAGAAGATACAATAGACGGTAAATAAATATTAAATAATTAAAAAATGTTTTTGTCCAGTACCCAGTAATTAAACAGGAAAGATAATTCATTATGTATGCACTGTAATAAACTATGGGTTAATAAATGAATAAAAAAAAAAACCAAATAATTCAATGTGTTGGCAAAAAAAAGAAACCAATGAAAGGCTTGTGGAAAAAATGTGTTCGTCTTCTAAAAAATACAGGACAATCACATAGAAAATTTTGCATGATTTCTGTTTTATCTTAATCTGTTTAATGACGATAGTCTTGGCGCAGTACATGCATTCTTTGAGCCATTAGACCAATGGTGCAGTGGCCTGCGTAGATTCCCGTCATCATTTGCATCCTGCTCTTGGCAAAGTATAGAAGCTTGGATGTCCATTTCCGTTGGTATTCCCAAAAGAGTCCTCGACCATAGATTCTAAAGTATTTGATTTTAATAACATATATGTATTTTCAACTATGAATTAAAGATCTTAGGAACAAATCCCCTATTTCATCGAATAAAAACATGCATAATAGCAACAGAACAGACCAAAAGAAAAAAAGTTAGTCAGGAACTTCAAATTTGCCATTTAGGCTATAAAATGTGTTTAATTGCACATATGTTTTCGTTCTCCACTATAATGATTGGTATTTCCGTAGATTGAAATGACAAAGCACAGAGAGATGATATTGTACAACAAATGACTCAAATGGTAAAACTAAATGCTATATAAACAAATAAAAGCATTCATAATTATAATTACAACACTTTTAACTGACTAATAACAATAAGAACAATAAACATTGTTTGGACTTTAAATGAACTTTGAATTTTTATGAACGCATAATCGAATTATTGAATGAATGTTTCGAGATTTACGAGAAATCTACACAATTTGCATTATATTTTAAAAGATAAGTTTAAAGAGTATGAATGTATTAGTGACTGTGATTTTTAAAGTTATCTTATATACTTGTATTCTGGTTAGGGGGCGGAATGTATATTGAAAAATTAAATACTTGGCTTAGGCAGATGACATAGTTGTAATATCAGACAATATAGGTGTGCTACAAAGAATGATAAATCGTCTAGAATTATATTGTGACACTTGGAATATGGAAGTTAATTTGGCGAAGTCAGCAATAATGGTATTTAGACGCGGGAGTAGGTTGGCCAAGAAGAGATTTGGAAGTTTAGAGGTGAGGATATTGGAGATTAGGTCAGAATATGTAAAATTATCTAGGGTCCGCAGTTTAGATTCAAAGCTCACTTAGAAAATAGGAATAGTCTGGCCAAAAATAACATAAATGCAACTTGAAGAACCGCAAAATAGAAACTATTTTTAGCAGTCACTAGGACCGTACAAAGTTATGCTGCTCAAGTATGGGGACTTACTTTATTCGAGGAGGTTGATAAGTTGCAACTTTTTGTTTTCAAGAGACTTTTGCATCTACACAATAACACACCGTCGGACTGCATACACTTGGAAACAGGTATTCCAAATTGATATTCACTTACAATGGATCTGCTCGTGATAAACGTACACAGAACCCTATTCAAATATACTGAAGATAGGTTACCATACAAATTATCCAGGAAAGTAATAGAACAGCAGGTATTCTGGTTTGATAAAGTACATACAAGACCTTTTTAACAATATCCAGGACGGAGACAATGACATTGACTAATAGAGATACATGGATTGTGAATAGTGAGTTGGTAATAGATTATGAAAAAAACTTTAATAGGGGAAAAAATTAGAGCAGAGCAAGTCAATGTGAACGTATATATAAAAAATCTAAATCTAGTTATTGGTAGAAGTTATTTAAGTAACAATTTAAATACACACACTATTATGTGGATTGAATTGCACACTCTGTAATCTTAATGAAGGTGAAAATATCGTCCACTTCATAGGAAAATGCCCAGTACTGAAAAAAATTCGTTGCAGATATTTTGGAAAATTTAACGTAAATAAAGAAAAATGCGGTCATGGTGGATGGGTAATTTTGATTTTTTTACAAATGGTGCTTTAGGGTAATTAGGAAATTAATGTTAATTAAATATTATTAATCTTAAATTAATTTGTTTGATGGTGATGTACTTTCTATAATTTTTAATCTTCTTATTATGTATTCTCCGTCTGGCGACCATGGAGTCCATGGAGTTTACTTAATAGTATAAACTGTACACTGTAATGTAATTGAAATAAAGAAAATTTGTATTATTATAATCATTTTGTTCACCAGCATCAAATTTTGTGATTGTTTCTATTTGACCCAATTTCAGAGACAAATTCAATATTTTAAAACTGAAGACTAAAGAGATTTTAAATGAAGAGTATAACTTATTCTAATAATATGAAGGATTGCTGATCAAGCGACAAACAAACTATACATATGAATTGGAATCATGTTGAGTTAATGCATCTTTAGTTAAGAGAAAATTGTTTGGGTGCTGCACTCTTTAGTCTGCTTTGACGCAAGAAGATAAGGAAGCAGTTAATTGTAACGGATATTGTATAAATTTATTTAATCAACGACTGTAGGTAACTTGAAATCTCTATGTAAAGTTGTGTTGCGGACAAACCAAGGGGATCTCGTGATTTGTCTTAGAGCCTTATTTTAAAAAGTCTGGATTTTTTTTATGTTGCAGTGATGCCCCAAATTTGTATGTCGTAAAGCCAAGACGTGGCCAATATTTGCCAGTAAATCAGTCTTTTGTTTGCAAAGGAAAGTGAAAGTTTACTGATTGGCCATAGCAGCCAGTTTAATTTCGGCTGCTTAGCGTAGCAAAATGCCGTGAGGGATTGTACATGTGCACGCCAGGTGAGACCAAGATACCAGACTTAGTCCACTTTTGGAATGATCTCTGAGCCGAATACCATATCAGGACAAATTGGATAATTTTCCTTAATTAATGGTGATATTCCATCGCTTGGACTAAGCAAATAATTGTTTTCCATCTCTTCGGGCGAGCCAGAGTTGAACAGATTGCAAGTGTCATCTGCATATGTTTCCAGCAAGAATTTAGGATATGCAGTAAATAGTGTATAAAACACTGGTGCCAGTATATTACCTTGTGGCACACAAGTCCTGACCTGCTACTTTGATGAATGCACATCCATAACTTCTACGTGGAAGGAACGGGCTAAGAGCTAAGTCTTAAACAAATAGAAAATAGCAAAATTATATAAAGATAAGACATGGAGAAAATTTACATAACACAATTCAAAATTAAAAACACATATTTCATAAAACAATACATAAATCTTGATTAAAATTAAAAACTGAAACTTCCGTTTATGGTACAAGAAATAAAGTCGTTAAAATTAATGGATGATTTATTAAAAGAAGTACTGGATGCCTCGATTTGAGAGACAGTTTAATGAATATTAATAAAATAAAATATTCTGATTTATTGAAAAAATCTACTAATCTTTAATAGAAAATTAGATTTCGCTTTCGATATGAAGTAGGTAAAGTAGTATTGTTATAACTTTTGCATAATACGTATACTTAATAGTATATTGTACTATATTGGCGGTTCTGGTGACGTATATTTGATATTGGTCTATATTTTTTATTATTGAATTTAAGTGTTAAAGACAAACAACTTATACGGCTTTCAAAAGATTTTTAAGAATATCAATCATATCTAGCGACATGACATACATCAATTGAAATATATTTGTTCTTATCCAATATTTCACAAAATTGAAGAATGTCAAGTTTTTCACAAAAATCAGAATTTGCAGAATCATTTTAAAGAGGAAACGAAACACTATCGGAACATGAAGATAAACAGCCTTCATAAAAATGAATGTAACGCATGTACTGACTGATATGATGGAATTAAATCAAAATACAAGAATAAATTGATGTCTATAAGAAACATATTCCCTCCTACATGATTTAGAAAGCTTAAATATTATATTTTCAATGATTATTTTATTCCTAAAATTATGTAGTACATACAACCCAATTTTTCATCGAATCAAGCTTAGTCAATAGCAAGTTTGGCATAGTAAAAGTGAGAATGCTGTTGATCTATCAAATCATAGATTTACTGTTTACATTTATTGAGTCTTATTGTGCATTGTAACATGAAGTTTCATTTATTATAACAGTTCTCATCTCTTATGTCAATATTTATTATTGGTGTCCTTTGTCTTGTACCATTTGTTGTATTTGTACTTAACTCCGTTGGTCATATTTGTAGTAATATTACCATGCTGCGTTGCGCTGCTTTTTGTTTAGTTTAGAAAGAAGCTGGAAATTACAACTAAATTTCACACTCTAGAAGAACGCCACAAGATCTGCTGCATGTTAGCAGACTCTGCTCTGATCATGCCGACATTCTTGACTTGAGTATTGATTGCCAACGAGGTTAGACGCAACTCACTTCCTCTACTTGATCTACAAATTTCCCATCCCTAACAGAACGCATTGTAACAAAAAAATACTGTAATAATAAGCAACCAGATCATAATTATAAACATGGAATACTTCATTCCAAAAACATATTTAACTAAGAGTAAAACAAATGAGTTAAATATTGCACAATTGACTATTCAACTGATATATGGGTACTAGAAAAATTCTGGACAGTTTGGAAGACAAAATATTCTGCCTTGAAGTATTTATTGACATGGAAAAAGCATTCGATAAAGTCTGGCTGCTACCATAGCACCTATGTATGCATATGACATCACAAAAATTTATATTATAAGAAGATATTTTATTGTAATATGCAAAGAAGAAGTATTCGAGCTGGCACTCCCCAAGGAAGTGTACTGGGACCATTAGTTTTCATCATGTACACTAATGATGGGATATCAACCCCAACATTACAGTCATCACTGATTGCCACATTTGCAGATGACAAAGCCTACCTACCATGAACAATAGGAAAAACTATATCTGATTCAATTTGTGTGTTCTTTGTTTGTGTTTTATTATTTAATAACATAACAAGTAGTCCGGTCCAAATAGACACTTAAATTTGCAAAGATTCACATAGAACTGGCACGACACTAGTATTAATGATATATCAAAAGTCCACATCGATCGTATGTGTGCTAAAATTATCATTCACCGTCAAAGATATCAGGTTTTCTCTTCTTTTTTTTTGCATAAACGGTAAGTGTAAAAATACAATGTGTCAGACAATATTGTAGGACATGCAAATCTTTTTGTTAAAATGTTATTATAGTTTTTTTTTTCTATGAATTACCTTTCCTGAGATATCACGAACTCGTATTTTTTATATAATATGCAGACCTTTTTCACACCACCGCATGACCAAATGGCTGAACGTATTTTTTATCTAAAATAACGTTAAATGTTTCTTCTCGATCTCACACAACGTGGTGTAGGTACTTGTATTGATGATGAAAGTAGCATTTGTGCTGTCGAATCTCAACATTCACAGATTAGAAGCTTTCATACATTTCTTACTTCTATGTTTTATGCATCCAATTGCACCGAACTGTGATAATGGGTATGGGGCTAATTCATACTCGAAATATTATTCACATTTATCTTCTTATGTCTTAGTTATACTAATGCTTTGAAATAATAATAAAGGGTCTTGTCATTATGAACTTTAATGGAACTACTTTTAGTTAAAAGAGGAAGTTCCTTGTCAATGCGTTTTATTTTATTATAATATTATTAAATGTTTGGTCAGTCATTTCACTCATAGCAGCAATTCCAACTTCACAAGCATTATGACAATTGGCCATTGGCAATTGACTTGTTTTTTTAACCTAAGGGATAGGATCATGGAATCAAAACCACTCAAGAGGTTTTTAATGTCTTCAATATCGTTCTTTACTCGTGAATCACTTGCATCCACATGCTGATTTCTTGTGTCTATTTTAACATAAGCATGATCTTCTAAACTTTCACATATAGTATTTAATTTATCAGAGCATCTTAGAGTAAAAATTCTTTTATAAATCTTTGGTAAACACTAGAATCACTTAATTTATCTAATTGAAGCATATATTGAAGAAAAACAGAAGTGAGCAGGCTTGGCATAAGTAAAATGTCTTAAGGATTTATTTCTTGAACGCTTTTCAAATTAGCTTGCCAATCTCCCATACATTCAGCTCTTATAAACTCCTTAGCAATTGATACCATATGTATATATTGTAGCAATGTATTCATAGTTTTGCTGGAAGTACTCGTTCTTTATATTCCTATAGTTTTTGATTGAACTGATAAAGAAAACAAGAAATGCTTCACCTACGTATTTCATTGCCATTTTTAACATTATTATTAAGATTTGTATCCATCTCATCATCAATGAGAAGTTCTTTTGAAATTATTGTTACTAAAGTAAGATGAATAGCTCTGGCATAAGCATGTTCACTGACCTAATGAATTTAATGCATAAATTAAAGAAAAGCACCTATTTTATGCGACTTCCTTGCATAATTAAACCAATTTCTTTACAAAATGAATTGATAAAATAAAATTTCATATAATGATTTTCGATAATTCATCCCTCATGGTCTGTTCATTCGGAATCATACTTATAATTTGTAAGTATTTTACTGTTTGGTCACACAAACCAATTCCTCTTTATTTTTACTTATATTGAACATCCGATGAAGTATGCTGGTCGCGTAATAGTATTATTTGATGTTTAAAATCGCAATATCTCAGGAATGTTGGGTGATCCGTGGGTTAAAACGTATAACAACAATTTAACAAAATGAATTGCATAACCTAGAATATTGTCTTACATATTGTATTTTTACGGTAACACTTACCGTTTACGAGAAAAATGCGAAAATCCAATATCTTTGATCTATGACCCTGTCTTGTATATTTTGACCGGGCTATAATGTTTCTTGTGTTTTGTGTAACAAGTTTTCAGTTCGTTAGTAGGTGTTTATATATATGTGAGTCAGATTAGATGTTTTTCCTCCTTTCATTTCCTTTTCTTCCATTCTTTTCGTTTGTAAAGAATCTTAAAACTGGAACAGAATGGTGAATCTGAAGCCCGAAAAAAGTGAACAGAATGTGCGGTTCATCTTTCATCACTTTTGTTTGGAATATCAAACAGCTATGCTTGTCATTTGAGAGGCAGATGATTTGAAGCCGAGTGAAGCCAAACAGTCTTCAGACTCAGACTCAGCTTCAGCTTCACATTGTGTTCGTTCCCATACAAAAAGATGCATTTGATTTTTTGACCGGCTTCAGACTCAGCGTCAGCTTCACCATTCTGTTCCAGCCTTTACTTGGGTTATTCCTTGCAAATTTTTACAAATACTCTACAATATTGCCCGTTTTGTTTGATGACCTTCTGCTGTATCTTATGTTATTTGATTAACATATCGCCTTCATGAAATTTTCAATAATTTTCTATGAGAATTTTCGTCAAGATGCTGTTTGACATGTTTAGACTAAGAGAAAATCTCACTAACATTTGACCACACATTGATATATGCGTACAAATAAAAGCAGACAAAGTCATCTGCTGAAAACAGTTATTTTTCAACTTTTTTGGCACCCCAATTATTTTGTAACTTTAGTTCAATCAGTAAATATTCTGAAATATGGTGTTTAAGTAGCACTGATTGGCCAAAGAAATACAAATCAAACGAAATCCTTTTAAGTTGAATGCCACTTAAAATACTAACTACATACTACAATATTTAGCATGATTTGACGATCTCAAAGTTGCATTCACTCTTAATTTAGCTTTGTCACTTTAAATTGAATCATAAGCTCATTCAAAATTCTTATCAAAACAAAACAATTCATTTTTTATACTATCTCAAAATCCACAGTTGTGAAATATCTGGACTTTCGCATTGACAAATGCCTAACATGAAGAAAGCATTTAGCAACCATTGCTCGATTATGTTCTTATAAAATGAAATAGCTGAACAGGCTTCTGAGCAATAGGAGCAAATCGTTGCACCTTCCTGGAAATATGACATCCAACTATGGGTTACGTTACGTCTATCAAATTGAAGGAAAATTCTGATTGTTCAAAAGAAGGCCCTACTGTTCTCCAGGAAATAAACTTCCATAGAAGCCGTACAATGATAGACTGCATTCCCACCCAATTACTCTGGCAGAATCAACCACTGTCCAGGATGGCGATTCAAAGCTGCACCCAAATGACTTACCAACATTCAATTGTATTTATTTCAATGTTCTGAATGGTTAATAGTCCTCACACAAATATTTTATGGAGTAATCGATTTAATGTTCAAAGTCAATACAAATTTTTAATAAAACAACTACCCGAATTAATCTATGCGTTTATGAATATGATATGTAGATAAGCTAGAGAGTGTTAGTTGGCATATGCAAGTAAATCTGTCGAAATCTAGTATGAAGGTATTTAGATGAGGAGGCAGATTGGCCAAAGGTGAGAAATTGAGTATTAAAGGAGAGAAGATTGCAATTAAGTTTGAATATACATACTTAGGGGTAATACTGACGCCGCAACTTAGCTTCAAAGAGAACAGAAACATTCTAGCAAAAAAAAAAACAGCATCAATGCTATATGGAGACTGTTCATGGCTAGAAACCAAGTAAAACTTACCGCAAAGCGGAAATTGTTTTTGGCAGTCACTAGAGCTTTACTCGTACAAAGCTATGATGCTCAAGTATGGGGGTTTGGTATGTTTAATGAGGTGGATAAATTTCAATTCTATTTTCTGAAAAAACTCCTACATTTCCATTATAGATTTGCTGTTGTCATACATTCATAAAATTATTTGAATACACTGTCGATAGGCTAGGAGAAACTATGTGAATGACAACTACAAAAGTGATAAGTGATATTATGTGGATTTTTAAAGCTACAAGCGACCATGTTTATCTAAATTGACACAGAAATTTGAATTGTACACATTGCAACCTTAATGAAATTGAGAACATTATTCATTTCATAGGAAAATGAGCCTCATATTAAAAAGAATTCGTTACAGATATTTTGAGAAATATAATTTTTAAGGTCAGGAAGAAATATTATAGCCAATATTGAATGGAACAGGCTATGGTGGATGGAAAAATTAAGTTATGTTCATCACTGGAGCTTTTAGTTATAGAAAATTAATTTTAAGTGAATTTTGTTAATATGTTTGTTTGATTTTCTTTATGCATTAATATAGTATTTTTGTCCGCCTTACGACCGTAGCGTCAAAGTCGTATGTTCTTCATATGTTTAAATTAATTAGTTTAATACACATAATTGTAAATTTTTTTTGGAAAAAAATAAAGTATTATAATAATAATAATCTATTCATTTTACAATATTATAATTTACGGGTTAAAATTGGTTGTTCATTTTCTAACAGAAAAATGTTCAGAATGTTGAACATACACTTTTATAATAACTCAAAAAGAAATGGAAAGAAATTTGATCAAATCACAAACACAATTATTAAGATTCGCTAATCTTAAATTATTAAGCATTAAAATTCATTTATTGTCAAACTTGAATCGCTTCAAGCACCGATTGATGAAAGTGACAACAAATCAAATCAAATGAAACCAATCAGGAAGAACAAAATACGTGGTAATTTATACAAAATGTAGTTTTTCTCAATTTATGAATATTCAAATTATTTTATGTTTCTATTATTTTTTATGTTTTTTCATAATTCATTTAGTTTTATTTTATGCTGAATAAATGACAAACATAATTATGAATTTATGAATTTTTAGTTTGTTATTGATTTACACGAATTATCATACGAGTACAATCAGTCCCGAATGTACGGAGGAACAATCCGGGGCACCCGACCCGTGCAGCAGTTTCAAGGGGCGACATAATATGATTGAAAATTATGCAAAAGTGGACAAAAGCAAACTTACAAGGAAGTAGTCAGTCTAGATGGTCGGCTAAACACCAAGTTGGTACTGCTCTATTAAATAATTTACCGGAAATTGTCAAAGGTCTGGAAGAAATTGAAGAATTCTCTTTAGCCAAAGAATCTAAGTATGAAGCAGGTCATTTACTACATGCAGTAGTAATCCTCATCTTAAATACAATCCTATAAATATTCTTCAAAAGATTGATAAAGTGAATGTTGAAATACAAAAAGAGGATATTATCATTTCGCGTTCTGTGGCGATAATACAAGGTCTTGTTAAAATCTTGCAAGAGATTTGATTAAGCCAATAGAGCATTGAATGAAAGAAGCTGCACCAGTATCAGAAAAGTTAGAACACGACGATCCGACTAGTTTATTTTCCAAAAATATAAAAGTATGTATTGTTTAACAGAATTTTAACAGTTATTGAAACAATGTTAGAAAGAGTCTACATTAAAATTTAGCCTTCTTTACTGGCCAAGCGTTTTTAAATATATCGACTGAGGATCTGCAAAAAAAAAAATGCAAAAGACTTGCATCCAGTTGAACTTGCTTAGAGCTAGTAACCGAAATTAATGAAAAATCAAGTGCTTCGATCTGTTACAACATCTGTGCAAGCATGACTTGCAAGAAGCGTTTCCTAATGTTAGTTAGTATAGCTTTAAGAATATACTGCACATTACCTAAGACATCTGCAAGCTGTAAGCAAAGCTTCAGCAAACTAAAAATAATTAAAACCTATCTGCGTTCTACAATGAGTCAGGAATGTCTATCTGGCTCCCGATCCTAGCAATTGACTTTGAGACGGAATTTTATGTAGCAAAAATAGAAAAATGAAAAAATGCTGAGACCTAAAGACCTTAATACAATTTTATGTCACACAAATGAAAAAGTTATAAGGTAATAGATAATAAAGAGTACAAATTTATTAATGGGTTCTTATTGTCCCGTTCACGAAAAATGCCAACCATAATATTACAACTACAACTATCAAGTTTCAGGCACAAAATTGCCAAGATTTTTTACTGTATAATTGTGTAAATATGTATATACTTACTATTTCTTTAATTAGAAAAACAAAAATTAATTTTTGGCGTCATTGAAAATACATTTTTTGTTATTACAGTAAATTTATTTTAATAATATTGATTTTTAAAAAATTAAAAACTTACCATTATTTGTTTGTGGTTCAGTTTTTGTTCCCATTATGTCATTGAAAATTGGACAAATGTCGTGATTCGATGTAAAAAAAAACACTTCAAAATCACGTTTAAAATTCAAGAAGAAACAGTAAGTTTTTTAAAAAAAAAATATATAATAAATATTAATTTAAAATATAAAAAAAAAAAAAACAAAACAAAATGTCTCACACTTTGTTTGAAGTAGTTTATAGTTTTAGATAGTTTTTAAGATATATTTGTAAGTATATATATGTATTTGTGATTTAAATTCAATTGTTATTAGTTTATTTTATTTGATTATTGAAAATTTTGATTTTATATTTTTGTTTCTGTGCAAATTTGAGAACTGAACACTTTTTTATAAGAAATTTCTTTTTCATTTTTTTTAAGAAAGACATTTATTATTTTCTATTTTTTAGATTGATTTTGTAGTTAAGAGTAGTTAGTTTATGATGAGTTTATGATGAGTTTTGCCGCCAATTTATGATTGTATCCGTCGGTGGTTTTTATCACAATTACCAGTTTCTTCCGGTTCTGTGCGACTACCGGCTTTGTCAGCTCAACTCAACAATTGAAATAGCAACAGCATCGATATCAATAATATAAAGTCAGTGTCGACACCGCTAACAAATCCGAATGCTTTAACCTGCTGCTGGTTTTGACTTCGGTTTCGATTTCGGTTTTAGTCGTATCGTTTAATCATTCGCTCGTTCGTTCGTTCGTTCATTCATCGAGAATCGTTCGTATAATTGCTCGTGATTTGTCAAACACAAAATCGGCTTTCGGGGTTTTTGTTTTTTCTTTTCTGTTGTGTTGTTAATTTAAAGTTGGAGATGTTGATTGAATCAATGCGTCGCCTTTACAACATGTTCTAGTTAATTTTATTAACCATGATGATAGATAGATTTGTTTTATGGTGGCACTCACTAATTTTCTACCTATTTATGATTCATTATTCACTACTTTATTTGCTGTGATTATTGCAGTGGGTCTTCATACTACCATCATTGAGTAGTTGGTATTTCTTTGTGGCTAAAAAAAATTTGCGCACATAAAATTGTAGCATTTTTGTTTGATGTCCACTTCTGTCTTTATATTTCTTTGTTATATTATTGAAACATGTTAATGTTGTTAATAGATTTGAAATGTTTTTTTCTCCTTTCGTTTCCATTAGTTCTTTAAGTTTTCCAGAATCGCTGTCTGATAAATATGCATCCAAATATGACCCCATGACGTATGTCCTGGAACAAAAAAGAAATAAAAAAATACAATTAAATAATGAGAGGAGAATAAAAAGCCGCTCAGATCGACTTTCATCATCATCTTTAATTTGCTTTGGAAACTTGCATACCTTTTACACCCTCCATCGATGAACTTGGACACACAGATATTAAAACAAAGTTATGTACATAATTATGGTATATTATGTACTTTTATGCTATGCACTATAAACATTTCATTAAAGTAATAATATATATTCACAGTACTGCTTAAGGTAATACGATACAAAATAAATTCCTTAGCAGTAAAATAAAACATTTGATGGAACTTATTGAGTACATTTGGACATATGTAGTTTTATGCGTCTTAGAATTTGAATAAATAATTAAGTTCTTTAAAATGTAATGAAGGCGACAAGAAAACGCTGTTGTCACTGTCACCAATAAAATTTTCATTATTTTATTAGGTTGATTATAAGCAGCTGCTGTGTCGCTGGCATTGAAGGACATGTTCTTGTCAGGCGATGTCACCACGGACACATGTTACCTACGTGACACAAAGTATTTGTCACTGAATGAATGAATGAACCCGGGTAGTGATAAAAGCCTTTGCTACCAACGCCCAGAAACCTGAAATTGGTCTCACCTTAAATTAAATACACTTTAACGAAACTATTCATTTAATTATATGATTATATGCATGACAAATATTTCAATAAAATCGTCAATCATGATGATGATAGTTTTAACCAATTTATCGAATTGGTATTACCTGATAGTAAGTACAATATATACATATATGATTTGCAAAGATAACTTTTATCCATGACAAATGATCTGTACTACAGTATCAAACCCTAGTGATGCTAATCATTAATCTTTCGACTTAAGTGATCACACTAATGTGAAGTGTATCAGAATCATTTTAAAGAATTCAATTTAAAACCATACATCACCTACATAACATATGTATGTGCATTATGTGTGTATGTGTGTATATATGAATTGCGATTACATTGTCACCTTTTGTCATGGCATTTGCATTGATGTTTGCTACATTTGAGTTTGATAGTTGATTCCTTTCTTATTCGTCATATAAGCTATTAATTGCTGCGCCGTGGGAACCCAGTGTTAATTACTGTATTGGCTCACCCACGTCACCATTACAACAGAGTGGGTGCGCCAAAGAGGCTTAAACCTGTGGATTTATCATTAGCAGGTGCGCAACTGCAGCAGAATGCCGTAAGTAATAGCAATTATATTCACCACTAAAACATTGCAAAAAAACCAAAAACACGAGGAGCCTTCACATTTGTATATGCACATATATGTTTGTACATATATCTATACATAGTATGCAATGTGTATGGATGTATATTGAAGGTTAGAGTTAACTTGTACCCATTTAGATGTAACACAACAGGACATTAACGTTCTAACCTTGTTTAAAGGTAAAATTCAATAAATATAAATGAATAATTGGTTAAAATTTCATCATTCATTTGGGAAAGTTCCACCTAATGACCGACCGCAACTAATAAAAGATTCTCATTGTAAATATCCTATCATGCATGATTTTTTACTCATTAACCTTCAACAGCCTTTTACATTTTGTTGAACGTATCGTTATTAATTTTTAACATACTTACCACAAAGACATATTCCTCAATCAAAAACTATTGTATAAGTTTCAAAAAGAAAAACATTTTTTTTCTTGTGGGATTTTCTAAGAACTACACACGCAAGTTAACTTTAGAATGTGTAACTTTTTAAAATGTTTATGTTACTTTGTACAGGTGGAGTTTATTCATAAAAAGTACATACATACATATATACCCCATAGAATTTTATAAACAGCCGAATATAAGTAAAAACTTACATACAAAATGATACATGATGCATTTTCAAAACAATCGCAGTTTACTTCGGCGGCCTTTTTCTGCATTGTTATTTGAGATTTCTGATTGTGTGGCATCATTGTTTGATGATCTTCTAAATAAATATCATTAATGGTCTTTCAATCCAGTCGTTGAGCTACAATAATACCTTTCGTCACATAAAAAACTTATACTTTTCCATGTGCTATGGTCTAGGTGAGAATGCTGTTTTAGAATTGTTATAGTGATGATTACAGGAACAGTATGCCGTCGTTTTGCCAATTTTACACATCTCAATTAATATAAAATTAGACAAATAAAGTAAAATCTATTCTAACCTAGTATAATGTAAGTGTGTGGAAGATGTAACACATGGAACTTTTTCAGGCATCTAACATCCATGTCAGTTTCTAACAGACTTACAAGTGTAGCTAAATTGTTGGTATGACTATGCAATCCATTTCTAACCTTCCTATACTCGCGCATCGGTCTCTCAGACCGACAAAACAATAAATCAAAAAGTATCATGACTATCACTTTGCGGTTCTTTGTAGCTTCTTAATTTGTTGTTTGGGATTGTTTAGTGCAGTTAAAGCATATGTGGAAAGTGCACGTGTGCCATTTTTATACTGTCATTGGTCTGTGAGACCGGCGCGAGTACACGTGTCATTTATTTTAAATTTTTAGTCAATATTATTATTAATTTAGTGTAGTCGTATATAATACTTATTGAATATAATGGATAACATTCATTAAGTATCGTTTTTAATTATTGGTAGCCAATTTTGTCACCAACATAAAGGAAGAAAGGATAAGTGTGCTGCAAGAATGTTCTGATCGTGACTTAAGTTACGATGCCAAGAGTGACAGTGGAGGATGCTTAGAAGTATATGGGGAAAATACAGATCATGGGCAGGAGGGCATTTCGTCAGACAAATCTGAAGAGGTTGCGCATACATCTTCAAAGTACTATTTCGACAAAGATACAAACACTAAATGACTAAAATGTGCAAGACCTATAACTGCGCCATACGGTGGCGTATGGATATTTTTTACAGCCTTATAAATGTTGCGGGAATAAATTCTTTTATAATATATGGGCTAAACATAAGAACAAGCCGCAAGAAGTTTCTACAGACACTTTCGTATGACTAAAAAAGCGGGCATTAATTTCAAGTCTGCTAAAAACACTGAGACTGAGGCTGTTAGAAGTATCCAAACTAGATGAATCAGAACATTCGTCATGTGGTGATAATCATCTAGCAGGTCGTAGAACATTTTGTTCGTCAAAAAAAAAAAAAATAATAAAAAAACACGGAACAACTGCATGACATGCAAAAAATATTTTTGTCTCAAGCTACAGTTATGGTATGTTCTAATTGCTCCTCAAATGAAACTAATAACGTTTAATATCACAAGAAAAAGTTGACCAAAGTTGGATTACCAAAACATACGTTTTTTTTAGAGACTGAATTAAACTGTTAGAAATACCAAAATAAAGTCATATTTCTAATACATTTTCTGGTTTTTTTTTTTTGAATAATATTCAATTAATCTTTAAAATAAATAACAATAATACTAAAAAAGTATATAATTACAAAAATACAGACGAGATCAAATCTCAGTCTGAGAGACGAGTATACGAAGGTTAAACTTTTTCTTATTTCATCCTTACTGAATGGTATTTTTAGGACTATATGGAGGTTGAAATTGATCACCTACCAAGAAGCACTTGCTATTGTACGTAGCGTCATAGACTGATACCTTTGCAGTATCTCAAAGGGGTGCCCCTTTATAAACGCTCGACCAAGTTTGTAAAGAAGAACACTTGATTAGAAAGGAAACTACAAGATGGCATAATGTTTTGTCTAAATTGATAGACAAGAAAGTTCTTGAGCAACAACTACTATACAACTACTAGGTAAATTTGATTCAGTTATGCAGGGGCACTTGCGCTTAGCTAGTGACGTTTCAGACAACTACAGCGGAAAAGACATTCTAAATGAATTAAATGAGCTGATGGGTGAAAAAGTGAAGTCAGAATTCATGTCACGAGCACAGAAATCAAAATATTATTATGTTTTAACTGCAGCACGAACATTAGTCATAAAGAAAAAATTTCACTGACTATATGATTTGTTGACTTATCAACAGATGACGATAAATGAAATGAAAAAATATTGCGCTTCAAAGGAGAATTCTGGACCTTAACTCATCAGCTATTTGTGTACCATGTGGCTGTCATAGCTACAATCTTGTACTATGCGATTCTGCTAAGTCGTTCGTAAAATCAATAACTTTGTTTGGGATACTACAGGAGTTTTCCACATTGTTGTCAGCTTCTGTTCATCGATCGAAAATTTTAAGCAATCACTTGGGATTATTATAAAACTCAGTGAAATTGAACCTGTGTTTCAAACCACAATAAGAATTCGACGTGTTAAACGCAAAGCTAATGAAAATGCCCGCGATGAGCTTATAACTTCTCAAGAAAACCAATTTGAAGCTGGACACTACCTTATAGTGCTTTCACATCGAGCTAGAATCGATTTTATGTTGAATTGACCATTGAATCGGACAAGAACCGGAAAGAAAAATTATAGTTTTTGCTGTAGAATGTGAATCGATTTAGGTAGATTCAACAATGGAATCGGCTGTGAATCGAAATAGGGCTGGTAAATTTCTGATAGTATTGGAAAATTTTCGGTAATTTCTAACCAGAACTGTCATTTTCGACAGTCTTCTGCTCCTTTTTTCTTTCAAACCACAGCAACACACAGCTGATCATGGCAGAACATTTTTAAGTAAAATTTATTTTGTTGATTTTTTTTAAAATAATTTAATAAAATGATTATTAGGAATGAAAAAGGGAGCTTCAAGAACTATTTGCATATATTGCAAAATGTTCTAAATTATGTATTTTTCACAAATTTTCTGTTTTAATTTTGACAATGTGCGCCAAAGTTGCACGTGTGTGTATAACCAAAACAAAAAAACAGCTGCTCATGATCCAGAATCGCCAGTCTGAACGCAAAATCGATGCTCAATGAATCAGTTTGGTGTGAAAAATCTATTAATTTCACTCAATGAAAGACTAAAGAGTTAAATGAGTATTTAGAATTTAGGTCTTTTGTGTACAATATGAAAAAGATTCCGGAACAATTAGGCCTTTTCAAACTCTGTGTAGATCTCCAATTGAAATTAACTGTACACCCTAAATCAGATATACTTAG
The DNA here is from genome assembly GCA_037043315.1 of Amiota communis. Taxonomy (NCBI): domain Eukaryota; kingdom Metazoa; phylum Arthropoda; class Insecta; order Diptera; family Drosophilidae; genus Amiota; species Amiota communis. The sequence continues at coordinate 527,314 of JBAMAV010001028.1, read as the reverse complement.
ATGGTTGTATGTTGTGTGATGAACTCATAGAAAAGTAAAATTTTATTAGATTTTGTTTTAATAAATGGTTATTTCATTTGTACAAGAAATCAGAGCCAGTACATCACTCTGCTTTTTATTTTGAGCTGCAACATTTTGGTTACACCAATAAATATACGTGATATTGAAATCAACCTATTTTTAACACAGCCAAAACATTTGGACCAAAAGGTAAACGTAAAATTCAAAACTAAAGTTTTATGAAAGTAAAGTAAATACTTTATGGAATAAAAGTAAATATATTACATAATATTGAAATTAAAAAAAATTAAAATAACACAAATTATAACCACAAAAACTTTTACAAAAAAAAAAAAAAATTAAAAAAACAACGTGTTTGTACATATCAGAGATGTGCAGCGAAGGCTTGTGCTTATGAAGTGCTTACAAGCAAATTGGGGAACCAAGCCTGCTTGAGCTTGTGTATTATGTTGCATGGCTTGCTTAGGCTTGGCTTGGTAGGCTTCGTGTATATTTATAGTACTTCACATTTTTACATTGAAACAAGACCAAAATAACAAAAGTGACGAGTTTGTCTTTCGTTGATGATATAGTTGCATTGGCATGTGTTATTGTTGCTATTAAAAGAAAAATCAAAACAAACAATAGAAACAAAAATGTCATGTATGTACTACAAACATACAAAAAGCCTACCAAGCCTAACGACATCAAGACAAGCCAAGCCAAGCTAAGCCTAAGCAAGTCAAGCAAAATAATACACAAGTTCTCTGCGTTCATAAACATCATTATGATGTTCACTGCACATCTCTGGTACATTTCGCACATATTTAACTAAAGTGTTGCAACTCAAAAAACGTGTTTTAATGATGCAGAATTATTCGTTATATCATGTTTTACATTGATTATGTTAATAGCTGACATACTCTCTGCGTGAGAAGAGAATATTTCTTCAATAATAAACCAAATTGTGAGTAAATTGAAAACTTTAAATGCGATTTTCTCGAAATGCTCTTTTTTGAGTTGTAACACTTTAGTTACAATTGTGCGATTTGTACATCAACGATTTGCACCATCTTTAACAATAACGACAAGATTAAGTAAATAGGTAGATGACATTTAAGAACAAGAAATGATATAATCCCTTCAAAATATGCAATTAATTCCCTCCCAAATAATACATACGTTACGTATAATAAGGCAAAGGTTAATGATGTTAGTATTTAAAACTTCTTTCAAACTAACATGTTATCAAATAACAACCTTACATCCTTAATGGAAATCCATCCACCGGAAATTAAAAACTATTTAACTCAAACTTAATAAAAGGCAATTTTAATATATTGTAGGACAATAGTATTTTTGCACCTTGAAATAAAAGTAAAGATCTCTAATAGAAACAATTTAAACTCGAAATAAAAAAAGAGCAGGCAATCATGGGATTGAAAACCTTTGGTCGAGATGATAATTGCTCTGTGCGATGTTTCTGCAGATTATAAGAATTTAAACACAATACAATAGAAAATATGTGGCATATATTATATTATTATATATGCTTTTTTAAGACAAATTCAGATCTTTTTTTTTTTTATAAGGAAAAATTAAATTTTATTAAATTATATATTATCCATTTTGGTCGAACACCTTCTGCCATTTCTCAGCTAACACCTTTATTCCATCAGTGTAGAATTTCTGGGGTTTCTCATCAAAAAACGTCAACGATTCCTCTCTTGCAGCCCATTTAAGTGAGCAAGAGAATGTTGCAGAGGTCAGAACAAATCATGATGCAATGTCTGGACTGTACGTTGGATGCATCAAAACTTCCCAATCAAAGTCTTTGATTTGTATGGTCATGATGAAACAAGACACCTATTCTGATGGTAAATTTTAGACCCTTTTTAGGGTTCCGTAGCCAAAGGGTGCTAACGGGACCCTATTACTAAGCTTCCGCCGTCCGTCCGTCCGACCGACTCCGCTGTATCTCATGAACCGTAATATTTAGACAGTTGCAATTTTCACAGAATGTGTATTTCTATTGTCATGATAGCAACAAATAATAAAGTTAAAAAATTAAAGGGGTCCCCATACAAGAAACATGTGCTCTAATATGCACTGCGCACAGTTTTAGAAGCTTTGTGATTTATTTAGTTTCATACTATGGTACTTTTTTTGTTTTTTTTTTTTGTTTTGTATATACTTTAGGTTTTATGAATATTTCACTTTTGCTTTTGATAATTTTCACATTTCCCGATCTCAATGTTGATATGCAGTATGAATTCTGATTCTATTCTAAACATAAGTAAAATCAATAATTTAATATTTGGAGCATGAGCTTTTTGTCAATTCATTTCATAATAAAAGCATATTCATTGTGTTTGGAATGCATATTTTTTTGCCGCAAAAATAATCTTGTATGATGGTACGGAACCCTCCGTGTGCGAGTCCGACACACACTTGGCTGATTTTTTCAATTTCTTGCTTTAATCTTGTCAATAGTTGTCAGTGTCTAATTCGAATCAATCGTTTGGTCAGATGGTTGTAGCTCATACAGGATGACACCCTTCTCGTGCCACCAAATACACAGCATCACCTTTTTTGGCGTCAATTCTGGTTTTGCTAATGTTTGTGAAGCTTCATCTCAAATCGAACAAAACAGCTTTCGCACTACAGTCATGTATATTATCCATTTTTCATCACTCGTTCAAAATCGCTTCAAAAAGGTTCGATTTCGTTCCGTTTTAACAGCGATTCGCATACGGAAATTCGCTCAGTTAAATATTTTTCATAAATTTCATGAGGCACCCAAATATCAAGCTTCTGTTTAAAACCAGCTCCTTGCAATTGGCTTAAAACTATTTTGTTGTTCCTTTGCAATATTATGACTGCTTATATGCCGGATTTGCTTAACTTTTTTCATGATTTTATCGACTTTCTCAGTGACAGGCCGACCTGAGTGTGGTTTATCTTTCACATTAAGATTTCCGGATCAAAAGCGAGTGAGCCCTTTCTTGGCTGTGGTTTTCGATAGAGTAACTTCCCCATAAACAGCACAATTTTTTTCAAGTGCCTGCACCGCATTCTTCCCCTTATCGTAGGAAAATTGTAAAATATAACGAAATTTTTCCGAATTTTCTCTCATTTTGTCTTTCTAATACTCTTTTTATAGAACTAAACAATTTCCATAATTTTTAAATTTTCACCAATGATTAACTGATTCATCAGCTGTGAGTTGCTAAATGGAACGAACCGTTTAAAAGTTATGACATACGTCAAGTTAACAGAAAAATGCCGCGTATTTTTTCCTCAACCTAATATACTAAGTATATGAAAAATTATACATATGGTACATACTTATAAAAATACATATTTTCCTCGATTTTACTGTCATCTGCATTTGTAATATTTTTTTTTTTTTTTTATGCAGTCTGTTTTTCTGATGCATGATGTATTGTTATTGTTTTTCGTGTATTGTTCTTCCATTCTTATCTCAATTGTTGTAACGTTAGTTGAAATAAGAATCAAGTACATATTAAATATTTAGTTATAAAGAATTATGTGTGCACGTCATTTTCTATTGATTGTTAACTTCTGTTGATGTAAAATTGTGAAAAAAAAAAAAAAAATTGTGAAAGTTTCTTTTTTAGTTAGTTGTGACTATACAATTGTCGAAAATGCCTCGTGGAACAAGTATTTTTTAGCATGATGCAAGATGCAAGATGCAAACGCTGAATTCAACGTCTAGTACTACCAATGTTGGGATATAGAGTGGGATGACATTATCTTTAGTGATGAAAAAAATGTAACTTGGACGGATCTGATATGTACAGGAAATATTGCAAGCACCTAGGTCAGCGAAGGCACTCGGGTATATTGTGGAGGATCAGTAATAATAAGGACTGTAATTTGGTATTAACGAAAACGAATGCATAGATGTATAACACATAGAACTATTGAACAACGAGTTAATAGAATTTACAGCTCAGTTTAATGGAGATGATTGGACATATCAGCAGGATAACCAATACACATTGCAAAAGTAACTAGGACAGAAATATTGACGATATCTGGGGAACTTTCTCCGCCAAAGTTTATAGGAATGGGAGACAATTTGACACAGCAAAGGAGCAACAAACTGCAATATAACAATCGTGCAAGGCATGCTATGTAATTTTTGTTGTGGATACAATTATAAATTGAGTAAGATGCTGGTCTATCCAAAAACAAAAAATCTTCCGAGAGTTTATACAAAATATCCTACATTACAAACTCAACAACAACCAAGATTCGTTCGACTTCTACTAGTAAGCCTTTCAATTTCTTTTACAAATTTAACGATTTCAATAAAGAACTGCTACACCAGAACACACAGCATTATTAGCCACACACAAAGTGTCGTAGAAAACAGAAAGCAGTGTGGCAAATATAGTTTTTGTGAGAATGCTTTATATCCAACTAGGAACCAGTTTGTCAGGTATACATGTCAGCAAGTTTCTTGTATGGGGACCCCTTAACTGTTATTATTTTTTTAGTTGTGATTATTGCCCCAATAGAACACTCAGTAAATTTAAATTTTTTTTTTAATAATATGCCTTATATGCACATCTCTATACTCGTATATATAAAAATCTCGTATCACAGAGTTTGTCATTTATGGACTCCGAAACTACTGAACTGATCTTGATGAAATTTTTATATATATATGTCATTTGGTCCAACTTGCGAGATAGGATAGTTTTTGTCGCGATTAATGAGTTCAATATTTCTTAATTTCTAATTAAATGTTTTTTTTTTGAAAGTTCCATAAATTGGTAACAGATGGTGCTGTTGCTACAAAACTCATAAAAACGGCAAAAAATCTAAAAAAAATAATTGTGTTGTGTTAAAAATCATTGATACAAAGCGCATAAAAATGAAAACTTGAGAAGAAATAGAAAACCATGCTTGCTTTTTTTAGTAGCAAAAAATTAAACAAATGTCCGTGGACAAAATTGGAGCGACAAAGGAACAATGACTACAAAAATCGTACACTAACATCACGACGGGTCCGCAGTAACACGCGCCGGGCTATGCTAGTATTGTACAATTCTTTATACATAACCGTGAATTTCTTTACCTTAATGTTTTTATTATTTTCTTTAATGCATTAGGCAAAATTGATTTAAAAAAAAAAGACTCGCATAACAAGTGTTGCGGTGGAGAAAATAATATTAAATAATTAAGTTGTCTTACAAGACAACCTCATTGAAGAATTTAATTTTCTCAAAGTTCACTTTCACCTTCGTAAACACCACTGCATCACTGCAACATATGGACCAGCAGGTTATTTCTAGCTTTAAAAAGCTCTACACCAAAGAACTTTTTAAGCTTTTTTTTTTATATGACTAAAGGTACCAAACTCTAACTAAAAAAGTTTTGGAAAAACGACTTCCATATCATTGCCTGCCACCAGACTTTGACTAAGGTGGATTCGATGCAGTGTCTATAGAGCCAGTGGGCAATGAAAATATTGGCTAATAGGCCGGGAGCTGGATAGACTTGAGTGTGCAAAATATGAGGACCGCATTCTGTAAATAGTTTTGAATTCAGAAAAGGAGGTTTGTTGGTCCATCTTTTTGTATACCCCATCCCCTTAGATATTAAGTATACGTACTGAACAAATCCCTTGGAACCATTCTAATGATGGTTTTAGTGACTATATCCAATTGTTTCTTATGATTAAAGATACTTCATCCAACTAAATACAAATAATCAATCTTTTCTATTTTACCAGTTATTATTAATACATTTGCACAACAAAATGTCATTTAGTTGTAATTTCTTGCAAGAACAAGCCTTTGTTTGACAATTTGATGTACATTTACAGAGTTATGCTTTGCATAACTGAGTACCATTGAATTTCGTACTAATTTTCGCCAACATGCCGTTTTGTATGAATTCATACAGAAGTCAAATTTAAACAAAGCTTTATTTTATTTTTGTAGGTACATTTCTTGGAAAACATTGGCTAGAGCGGCTTAATGCATATTGAGTGGTGAATATTATTGTAATTGGTTGTGTAAAAGAATATTTTATTTCATTCTTGAAACTAGATGATACAACCGGTGCTGGTCTCACAGAAAGCATTTTAAAACCATTGTGTGATATATGCCTTAACATTAATGACTATAGAGGACAGGGTTATGATAATGGCGGGAACGTGAAGGGCATGAATAAAGGCGTACAGAAAAGAATTATAGCTATAATTTGGTACTATGTGATGCGGCAAATTCATCAGTCAAGTCTGTGACCCTATTCGGAATGTTACAAAAAATGTTTAATTTATTTGCCGGATCGGTAAATAGATGGAAAATTTTGACCGACCATTGGAAAATATACACCCTGAAAAACGTAAGTGGCACACGCTGGGAAGCTCGAATTGAAAGCGTCAAAGCAGTTCGCTATCAACTATGTGAAATGCACGATTCTTTGTTTCCTTGACCGATGTTATCAAAAAAAAAAAAACGTTGCTGCAATGTCACACGAAGCAACAATTCTAGGAGGACAAATAAAAGACTTCAGTTTCATTGTTTCTCTCGTGACGTGGCATGATGCTCTTTTTCAAATTAATGTTGTCAAGTCAGTCACCTACAATCAACTTTGTCGAGTTTATCGAAATCTCAAATAAATGATGCACTTATTTGGAAAAATTTGGACCAGTGGTTCCCAACCACTAGTGGTCTGCAAGAGCTAAAATATGGTCTGCAAAAGACTTCAAACTTTCAATGCAGTTCAATTCATTATTAATATTCAATAGCAAAATAAAATGTAAAATTATAAAATAAATTTTGATACCCTATTTCAATCTTTGGTAAAAATGGAAGTTTCGTTTCCTTTTATTTTACATTGACTATTGATTTCGCAGGATCTGGCAACGACTTCAAAAGGTATCGACGTAATGAACATAATAACTGAATATTTTGAGAAATATGACATTATGTTGGAAAACCTAACTGGTTTCTGTACGGATGGCGCTCCAGCGATGTTAGGATCACGTTCCGGTCTAGCGACAAATCAAACAGAGGAATCCGTCCTTCATCGCCAGGCTTTAGCTTCCAAGGCTCTTCCTAAATGCCCTAATAATACAATGCAGTTGGCCATAAAAGTAGTAACTGTTATCAAAAGTTGTGCCTTAAATTCACGCCTTTTTAAAAAATTTTGCATTGAAATGGATTCCAACCATGAGAACCTTCTTTTCCTCACAGAGGTGCTGAAAAGATTATACGAGCTCAGGGGAGAGGTTGAGTTGTTTTCGGATCTAACATCTCAGATGCATTTGGCTTGTGGATATTTTCACTCACTTAAATATATTGAACTTGTAATTGCAATGTTTGGGAAACAGACATTTCCAAGGTGCTGCAAATATATTTATCTTTGAAGATAAACTTCGTGCTTTTATTTGCAAACTCCAATTATGGATTATTCACGTTGACAAAGACAATTATAGTGCGTTCGCAACATAAAAGGCACTCCTTGATGACAAAAAGTATGACACGCTTAGGGAAAGCATACAAGAAAACATCAAATGTCATCTGCAAATGTTGGCTAACGATTGAACGTTACTTTCCAGAATATAGCAATACAAAAGCTGAAGTTGACCAAAAACTGATACGGAACACTTTTGGAAGAAGAACTTATTGAATTACAAAATGATATAAACTGTAAAGATGCATTTGAATCTGATTCTTTCGAGCAGTTTTGGTGTCAAAAAGTAAATTCACAACTTATTTATGCGAACAAGGATTTTCTGCTTTACTTATGATTAAAGACAAGCCCAGTAATCGATGTGTAAGTAAGTGATGATGGAAGTGTAGCTATGGGCAACAATATTACTCCAAGAATTCAAGAACTTGTACAGAAGATGCAAGCTCAAAAATCTCATTGATACAAACTGAATTATCTGCCAAAATTATATATTTTCAATTACAATGTTATTAATGTTACTTTTGAATTTTACGATTCCTCATGTTAATGAAACGTTTTGCTTAAAGATTATTTTTAGATTGATACAGTGTGTTTTAAATCTTGTGGTCCCTGCTTATGATAATTCAATAAAATTGGTCCCTGGTCAAAATAAGCTATTGTAATAGCGTCGGATCTTGACACACAGCCATTATTTAAACCACAAACGCGACTGATACGTATCAAACGTAGACCGGATGAAGAGGCTGATGATGAACAATTAATTGACCAAAAAGAAAATTTAAGTAGAATTTTTTAATGTTCTTTTGGATACCGTGCTTATATGAAAGGAAGATTTGAACAGCTGCAAGATTTTTCTACGACGTGGAATTTCTTGCTTAACATAAAAAAATATCAAAACAAAGAACAATCATTAAAACATTGTGTTAAATTACAGGAAAAGATAACTGTCAACTTTAAATCAGATATCGATGGCAATTTGTTGTGCGATGAAATTGTAGGCCTGCAACATTATCTTGAAGATAATCAAGTAACGTCTATTGAAGCCTTCAACTTTATTAAGAAGCATAATCTTCAAGAATTATATCCCAACACCTGGATATCGTTGAACGCAGTTTTTCCAAAATGAAATGTCTCAAAACAGTTTGACCAGTTTGGCTCCACTGTCCATTGAAAATCAAGTTGCAGAAAATCTAGATTTTTCTTGTCTTATCTCTAATTTGTCTAAATTCTCTAATTTGCTGACAAAAAAAGCTAAAAAAAAATGTTCTACCCAATCAACAGCCACCATTGCAATGCACACCAATCAGAATACCAGGCAATAAGAGGACAAAAACTAATAGCCAAAAGGCAGATGCCTTTGCAGACTAACTCGAGGATACATTTACTCCATATGGCTCTCCAAAAGCTACTGACTCGGAATGTCATCATTACGTTTCCTTACACGAGATTCCTTCGACAAACGAGGATGAAGTAACCGACGAAATTGTTAAATTGAAACCAAAAAAATCGCCGGGGTATGATTTAATAAGTGCTCAAATATTAAAGCAACTGCCAAAAAATCAATTAAGAAAATGAGAGAAGAATTGGAATTAAAATATAGAAATATGTATTGGCTTATGGCTAAACAGTCATCGTTAACCATTCACAATAAGATACTCCGATATAAGCAGATTTTAAAACCTGTATAGACTTACGGTGCTCAGATATGGGGCTATTGCAGTTTAAGCAATGCGCAAGTAATCCATAGGTTCCAAAACAAAGTGCTGAGATGTGCTGTTAGTGTCCTTTGGTACATTCGCAGTTCTGATCTCGAACGTGATCTCGATTCGGTTGCGGTCGTTATTAAAAAAGCAGCTAACTCCCACAAAGAGAGACTGATCAGCCACATAAATGATGAAGCCTCTACCCTCACGGACTCGACACAATGGGTAAGAAGGCTTAAACGATCTAATCCATTAGAAACTTAGTATTGTCTACAATGCAATATTAGGTACAGCATTTTTTTTATTTGTATCAACTGCAAAGTGCTCGTTAGTTCTTATAGTACTGTAACTAGTTGCAATGAAAAATATATAATTATACCTAAGTCATATCATATAAAAAAGGGCGCCAAATGATTGACTTGCCCGGGGCGCCTGGGTGGTTAAAGCCGGCGCTGTGTTCGTCAGTCATCAAGAACTGATTTAAAATTTAATAAAGGCCTGAAATGTTTAATTTGTGGTAAACAAACATGAAATAAAAATAAAACCCATCTGGTATTACTTCAGTACGTAATATTTCTTTGCCGACAATATTTTTTTTTTAATTGACTAGGTATAAGAATCTTTAATCATAAGAAACAATTGGACATTGTCACTAAAACAATCATTAAAATGGTTCCAAAGCATTTGTTCAGTACATATAGTTAATATCTAAGGGGGTGTACAAAAAATGGGCCAACAAACCTACTGGCAATATCCAGAATCATAATCTGCAAGCTTTTATGAATTCAAAACCAGAATGCGGTTCTCATATTGTACATACTCAATTCCCTTTGGCGCCTGCACTATAAAGAAATGGGGCTGAAAGTGAATAATATCAATATCAACGAGCTTGTGAAAGAGCACAATCAGGAGCTGAATACCGAAATTGCATTGATCATTACAGCAAGATGTGGAGGAGACTTTGTCAGAGGAGGAGGTAATAGAAGGTAAAACAATCTTGGTCTTTTTGGTTTCTTCAATCCAGATTGTCTCAATTCTTGATAGAAGCGAATATCAAGAAGAAACGACTTGAAGACAAAATATAGTGTGTACTTTTTTGTAATTTCGAAACGCAGTATTCTTATTTACATCAATTTATATTAAGAAAATGATTTCGCCAGAGTTTCGTTTAACAAGTAACTATTTGTAACGAAATGTGCTAGTCCACTATATAGGCTTTTTTAAGATAAACATTTTTTGATGGCACACAACAATCTTATGTCTAAAAACGAAAATGATTGAATCATAAATAAATAAGGCTTCTTTATTAAACATTAATTCGTTATGACGTTTCTATTTCTTAAGAAATTCAAACAAATCGCATAGAAAAATCAATAAATATTGTACATAATCAGATCCATAAATTGGAGTGTAATACCCTTGTTTTTACCCGACTACTTGTATAATGAAACTACCAATATTTTAATATTTGCAGCTACAAAAAAAAATGAAAAAATTTGCGGCATGTTGGCAACAATTTTCAGTTTGTCAGCTTATTTTAGGCATAATCTTTGTAAAATAAAACTAGCCCAATTGACCATCGCATTGTAATTCTATCGAAATTGGATCAATTCAAATCTTTAAGAAACATTTTAACAGAAATCGGAAATGTTGTAAGGCCTGGTTCGTCGACGTTTACCGCATGACAATCTTCCAGAATGCAACGCTAGTCACTAGTTCAAACAAGTTGTCTATGTGACTAAAAATTGCAAATTTAAAATTCAAAAGTTTTCCGAGATCTTAAAAGTTTAAGCAAATTTGTTCTAAGGATTTCTTTTGAGGATTTCGTACCCAAAGGGTGTCAACGAGACCCTAGCACTAAGCCTACGCTATCCGACCGTCAGTGAGCTCTATGAACCGTAATAGGTAGACAGTTAAAATTTTCAGCGAGTGTGTAAAAAATAAAATAAAGCCAAAAAATTTAAGGCGAAACGTGTGCTCCTCATTTTGGTTAACGTTTTTGTAGTATACTTTTAGGTACTGTTTAAATATTTCACTTTTTCAACAAAAACGAATTACATTTAAATAACTTCAGACAGAGGTACAAGCTTTATGTCCAACGAAATTGCATACATAGTGTTTAACCTTGTCCGGTGGTACGAAAACCTTTGTGTGCGAGTCCGACTCTCACTTGACCGATTTATATTTATTATTGCGTAGGTTTCTTGATGTATCTTGGTAACATTGTGATCCACAGTGATTAAACATATCCAAAAATGAAACCTATTGTCATAAAGACTCCTTAAAAACTCCCGATAGATAGACTAGTTTTTGCATTGTAGTTTAAGTACAATAGTATAGTATTGTATATACAAAATGTATGTAACCTTCGGTGAAACCAAAACCGGAGTTTTTATTTTATTTTTATTTTTTTTTTTTTTGCTATAAAATTTATCAAAACTATTCAAGACGTACTTCCCTTGGATACAATCTATCAAATTCTAACATTACCAGTTTATTGATTTACATACATAAGTGCAAACATACTTACATACATTATTATCGCACATTAATTTTTTGTTTTTATTTTAGTTTTTTTTTATTTTTTCTAACAAGAAATTGCAATCTAAAACATCTGTATCTAACTGTATTATTCATAGTTTTTACATAATACAAACTGACACGATGACACACTCATACACACCTTATACATAGTAAGTATTACTGTACAATTACAATTACAGTTATTGTTCATAAAGTTAAAACAAAAATAAATGACAGACGATTCATTACAAAGTCATTAGTGAACAATTTTTGTGTAGTTTTTCATACCTTTCACAACAAAGTATTGTATGCCTGAATGGTAAGATAATCTAACTATGTCGAGGCGCTTGTAACGCATTAATGAAGTCGTAGTACATGATAAACGATAGGCATCGCTAAAAGATTATTCCATATATACCATATAAGTATGTATTTGAGAAGTCAAGTTGAAACAAGTTGAAACTTAATAGTTTTCAGTCAGAGTTTCCTGATTGCTATATATTGTACTATACTCGTGTCTATATGAAAAACTTAACTAACTTATTTTCTTAAATTTAGAAACAATTTATTATATTTTTGCCGGCCTATAAAGAGCATTGTACTATTATTTACTATATTGTGATTCATTTTTTTATCATTGAGCTCCCAATCGATGTCATTTTAAAATGCAAAACTTCAAGACTGCTCTTTTGGTAAAGCCCACAAGGTTCGGGAAGTTGTGGCTGACTAAGAACCTTCAAACGAGTATAAGGCATAATATTGTACTTATTTAGAAATGGCTTTAAAGAACTTCACTATTGATTGGAATAACGTGTTTTGTTTGTTTGTTGTTTGGTGTATAATTTTCGTTGAAACTGAAGCTTTTTTTATGTTTTTCTTTATTCCGTGTTTTTTTTTATCGCATACTTCGGCAACATATTATTTACCTTCAAAATACTTAGGTTTCTTTTCGACAAATATCGTAATAGACTGACTGACTCTCTTTACCTACATACTCAATGTACAATATAAACCTTTTATATACAATAAAATATAGTACAATACAATATAACAATATGTACATATGTATGTAAAGCTAAGTAAGCAATTGTGTGGGCAAATGAATTTGTATTTGGATTTGGATTTTGCATAGAAAACTACATATTTTCTTTTTACTTGATGAACAAATTTTGTTTTGTTTTTTTGTTTTTGTAACCAAAATGTGCATCATTATTTCCAACAACACCAAAAAAAAAAAAACCAAAAACAAACAAAAATAAAGAAAGTCAAGGTCATGATTGTGTACAGATGATTGCTGGTCTCTAATGGATTATTAAAACTAATTGATTGTAAAAATTGAAAATGACTAATATTTGAGAAATTTCTTTCTCTCTAACATTTTTACAAAATCATTCAATATTTACTTACTCGTACTACTATGAACTACAATATTTTCTCTAATCGCATATGTAGTATTGGTGGAAATTTGAAAGTGTTTTCTCACTTTATTGTCATGTTTGTAATACTTATATAGAAATAAATTTGTTATGATTAGTGTCGCTCTATTAGTTTATGCCACTGGTTAACGAGTCCCACAAATTTTGAAATATTTTATATGAAATATTGTAAATGTTTTTCTTCTATTTATAATGATCATTTGTCGAAGCCATTGTGCACCATTAAAATAAGTACCATAATTAAGACCCATTTGAAGTATCACGATTTTTGAGTAAATGATACCAGAAATATTCTTTACATCAAGTTTTATATTGTGTAATAAATTTATACTCTCCGTGTCAGAAAAGAATATTTCTTCTATAATTAGCCAATGCGCTTTTCTCGAAATGCTTGAAAACGATATGTATTTTTGATTAACGTTATTAGATCAAGGAAGGGGCTGGAAGTGTGACTACTTGTCCCTGCAACTTTAGGTGGAGCTATTGTAATAATGATGAATCAGGAAACCAATTAAGTTCTGTCCAGGTGCTTCTTTTTTTGGAAACTCAATTGATTCCGTGGCAGACTTAAGACCACTTAAAGTATCACAATAAATGAATTTGTTATTATTATATTTATGTACTTATTTCCGACTTAGAAACTTAAAGTTTGTTCCAGGCTGCTAATAAATTTACGATAACACTAGTTTACACGGTAAAAGCATAAAATATGAAAAGAAAATATTAGAAATGATTTAGTTTATTCTTCTTTTTATAATTTTCATGATCTCTTTTCGCAAAAACGTTTGTGTCTGTCTTCAAAAATTTCAAGGTCTTGGTTAAAACGTTCGCCGTGCTCGACACTCACGGCGCCCAAGTTTTCAGGAGAAAACTCCAGGTGTGAATGGAGAAAATGTATCTTGAGAGCATGGCATGATAGTTTTTTTGATAAATCAGTAACATATTCTTCCATCCATGGACGAATCCAAAGCATTTTTTGCCTTAGTAGATAAAAGTTTTTAAGTTTACGTTTCTGTGGACCGACAAAAAAGCCCTCTTTTATATTTGCGTATGAAATATTGTGAAAAAAGTTTTATAGCAGCATTGTTTTTATCCATGGCTTCGATGAAATTTTTTATCAGGACCAATTTAATATGTAATGGTAGTAAAATTATATTTTGCGGATCTACTAAAGACGAATATGTCACATTCATTTTTCGGGCATGCTCGACTAGCTAATATGTAAAGATGTTTCTATATTACCATCATTAAGTAATACAGCTTTCAAGCTATATTTAGATGAACCGATGAATAAACGCAATTCATTTGAATCATAATTTTGATTCATCGCAATAAAAAGCCCGGGAATATCATGGCAAAAGCAAAAATAACCATTTTTGGTGAAATAACTGCAGAAAATTTGCCTTCTTTTTCGGTAATAAGTTACTCTGGTATTTGGTGTCAATAAATGCCACTGTTGTAGATGAGAGGCAAGAATCTCTGCCTTAGATCTAGATAGTTGCAAGTCTCGCACAAGGTCGATCAATTCATTTTGGTTGAGTAAATTTGGCGTTTTAGTATCTTCGATTATCAAAACATCCTCCATAAACAGATCTTCGCTATCTTGGAAACTCGCACTAGACATACCTAGACATACGTGATGTGGCATGGTTTCCGAATGTGATATCGGTGTTTAAACAGATGGAATGTCAGGATATTGAATTTTAAGTGTATTTTTTTTTTTTTAATTAAAGCATGCAGTTTTTGTCATACATAAATCACAGTCATTTGTGACTTTGACTATAGTTCACAAAAACACAAGAAACCAGAATATACTTGTAAATACAAGTTGACAATGCGGGTAGGTAAAAAAAAAGAAAATAGACCATAAGTACAGGGTTTTCTAATAAGAGGTGTTAATTTGATATTCAAAGAAAAATGGCATTTTTCAAGATAAATGATCGGATGTTTATTTCATTATAAAAAGGAAGATATGCCGTTAATAATAGAAAATAACATCAGCCAAATGGCCACCACGACCACGCTCACAGGACCATATCCTTTTCATGAATTTTTCCATAACCAAATCGCAAAGTGGCAGCCGCCCTATGTCCTCGATAGCCTCACGAATTCCATCTTTAAGGTCTTGAATCGACGCTGGGCTGTTGGCGTAGACCTTATCTTTTACGTGGCCCCAAAGGAAGAAGTCGTAAGGTGTTAAATCACAAGATCTCGGTGGCCAATTGTGACCGCCTCTTCGACAGATAACACGGTCCAGAAAATTTTTCCCGTAAAAGATTAATGGTTTCGTTGCTTGTGTGGTACGTAGCGCCGTCTTGTTAAAAGGGAACGTTGTCCAGATCAATACCATCCAATTCCGGCCATAAAAAATCATTAATCATCTCGAAAGCGCAATCCATTCACCATAACTATTGCTCCACCCTTATTTTCGAAAAAGTAAGGTCCAATGACCCCGCCGGACCATAAACCGCACCAAACAATCACACGTTGAGGATGGAGAGGCTTTTCAACAATAACTCTTGGGTTTTCCGAGCCCTAGATGCGACAATTTTGTTTGTGCACGTAGCCACCGAGTTTGAAATGGGCCTCATCAGTCAAGATGGTTTTTCGATGGAATTCCGGATCATTTCTATGCATTTCAAGGACCCAATCAGAAAAGACATGACGTTGTTGACGATCGGCCGGCTTGAGTTCTTGTGTTAACTGAACATAAAGCCTTAAGACCCAAGTCTTTATGCAAAATACGACGACAAAATGACGTTTGTGGAACGCGCAAGTTGTTCTTGAGCGACATGCACGGATTTTATTCTCCACATCACTAACTTGTCCCAACAGCTCGAATTTTTCCACCAATTTCTGTATAGCTGTCCGATAAGGTGCTTCAGGTAAGGTAATAATATCTAGATTAAATCGGGCATTAAAAAAGCAAATGTTGAAGGCTTTCCATTTGATTCCTCATAAAATTTTTTGGTCAATTCTGTTGACAACTCCATTGATGCAAAATCTAAGGACAAATTTATTAGGTAAGGGAAATTGCGCAAATACCGAACTCATTTGGAATTTATTATTATGGAAAATTAATGGCAGTTAAACGATACCTAAAAAACAAGTATTTAGCCAAACAATCAATCTTATTTTAGCTCCGTATTACGCAGATGAACGTTTTATTAAAAGTACTTTACTAAAAGGATATGTTCCCCCGGAGGCTTTTCTTTATTTGGATAAACTAGGAGTAATTCAAAATAATGAAGGAATACCAATGTTCTATCACGTCTACCGACGGGCAAAGAAAAAAGCAATAAGTATCAACGAATATCACGAAATTGTTGAAAGCCGATTCGAGAAAAAAATATCTAACAGAGACAAAAAGGACTCAGCTTACAAACGCGCAAAGCTTTGGTGGCTCACCTAAAAGCACACTCCCTTCCCTTTCCCCTTTTCCCTTCTTTTCTTTTTATCATAATTTTTTTTTTTTTTTTTCAAATAAATTTTAGTAACGTTTTTTTATTTCGTTACATTTTGTAAATAATATTACTACTCTTACAATTAAAAATAATGTTAGCGTATAAGATAAGTAAGTTCTCAAAAAGAAGATACATTATAATTTTTCAGGATCCAGAGTACTCTTCTCGGGTCAAGCGATCGAATATACTATGTATGGAACTATTGTTTATTTAAGTAAGCTAATATTATTTCAAATAAATAAACCAAGTATTTAGCCTCAAAAAGTTATAAATAAGTATGTACCATATGTTTGTATTATCTAAACACTCTCTTCTAATTACCATTAAATTTTTTATTTATAGCTTTAAAAATAAATATCATACGGTACGACAATTCAAAGCGAAAGTGCTTATTGCTATGGAGGCAAAGAACAAGTCAAGGAAGAAGAAGGAGGAGAAAAAATAATGGCGACAGAAAAGAAAAGCTAAGAAATTTTTACGGGTTACTAAAAGACGGACTCAATTAAGTGGGCCATAAACAGAAGACTAGAAATCGGTACGTGCGAAGTGTAGAAATATCAAATTCGCAACAATATCATAGCAAAATATCAGCTTATTTCTATATGGTATTATTGTATATTGTAACATAAGCTTCAAAACAATTGTAAGTAGCTTAATGTCCAGCCCGCTCGTGTATAGCGTACTAACTTGATATTTTTGGTATATGAACTAAGTACCAACAAAATTCATAAGCAAAACTACAATTTTTGGCTAAAGATATAATACTCTTCACGCTTCTGTGAATAAGCATGCAGAAATATTAGATGGTGCTTAACATAATTATATGACACTTTATATTTGTGAATTTTCGTTTAGTTGGATGAGTTTATAAAAACGTACTTATTTAGTTAACATTATAAAAGAACATTATTTTTAGACCTTAGATTTAATACTTTCATGAGATATTTGACATTAAAAAAAAAACGAATAAACTCGAATTTCAACCTTAACAAAATTATACAACACTTTGCTGTTTTCTGCCAAATGACTTAAATTTTCTAATTAACTTTAAATTGGACCGCCTATTGCCTTTCCCAAATCAAATAACCACTTTCTCATGGAGTTAACTAAGTTAACCAACAGTATTGGCACTAAATTGTTCCATTCACACATAATCGTACTTCTTACTTTCAGTATAAACACGCCTTGCCCCAGATATTTGCGATTGGATTTAGATCGGGTGAGCATGCTGGTCAATGCAGAACTTCAATAGAACATGATTCTAAGAAGGCTTTAGTTCGACGACTTGTTTGAATGGGTGCATTATCATGCATAAAAATTAATGATTTTTCTCTATCATCATGTAGGAATGGAAACAGGCTTATCGCAAGCACCCTCAGTGCTATCCATTTTCGAACTTATGAGACAGGGTTCAAGTGTGTCACATTTCGAAAATGTAACCCACTATCATGGAACCACCACTAAAGTTTCTTTTCGAAAATATTAGAGGTTCCTTTCGTAAATCTCTCCAAGAACTGCGAAATCCATCTGGTCCGTCTAGATAAAACTTCTTTTCATCTGAAAACATTACCTATATGGAAAGATATACAATTAGAGTACAGGAAAATATGGTAATCAATCAATAGCGAGTTCCAGCATGTACGAGTATTTAAGTTTTTTTCTGAAGCCGCGCCAACTTGCAACGCTGGAGCCTGACAAATTGCTGTCTTATTTAAAGTGAGCCTAACGGTTATGTGAGAAACAGGTTTGCTGCAAAGTGCAGCGACCACAAGACGCTGATGAGTTACTCGCACGAATTATAATTCGACGCTTATCACGTGCAGTCAGCTTCTGTTCTCGACTAGTACTTCGCTTTTTAGGATATTTTTCTGAATCGTTCAAAAAATTGGTTATCACACAACGAATTCGGCCAATTAATTTTGATATTTGGTTAACATTGATGCCAGAAATGTTATAAGCAATTATTTTGCTTTTTTCTTCTTCTGACAAAAGCTTTTCACATGTCATTTTGAATAATATTGTATGTAATATAGTCAATTTCTGCTCACAACAATATTGACGTATTCTTTTACAACGCACTTTCTAGAATGTGTCGTATATTTATGTTAATGCTGCAACTAAGCCGAAAACCAAGGATAACAATAAAAATTAACGATACATTTACAGTTATGTTTATAAATAGATGCAACTGTTGCCTATCAAACAATACTATTTACACTCTCATGATTTGGTTGAATCCGATATGTAAACAATTTTCGATTAGCGGGTGTAAAAAGTGAATTCTCAAAAGTGTCATAAAATTATGTTATTAAGCCTTATTAATGATTTGACTTTCGTTTAGGGTAGAGTCAGTATTCATACCTATTTCATTACACTAATAGTCACATGTATGACTATTAGTATGAAATATGTGTCACAAGTAGATGGAGCATGGCCATGGTGTATTGAGCACGCATATGGGGAGCTATCCAGTATCCAGTAATCATATGATCGGGCACTCATAGTGGCCAAATTTCAGCTGGATAAGACAAAAAACAAAATTTTTTTCTAATAAGAACATTAAATTTAATTTGGGTTTGTATGGGAGGGGCCCCTCCTAGAGGTCCGATTCGGTTGATTCCGACAAATGTGCATCGTGTGGTAAAAGAAGAACTTCAGCTCTCTAGCTCAAAGGCTACATCAACTCGTTTCATCGGGTCTCCGATGTCTCCTTTGGCAAACTCATAATACTTATCACTACGTATAGAGCATAATAAGTTTATATGGGTATATCTAAATATCGGAAGACACTGCTGTTTCTGCATTGTAGATAACAATTGGGTAAGTCATATTCAATAATATGGGTAGACATACTTAGGGTCTTCACTCAATCGTGTATCGATAGTTTTGCAGCTCTAGTGTATACTTTTCGATGTTTAAACTATATACACGCCAAATACACATTTGAGTGAAGACCCTAACTATTTATCTATTATTTACAGGGTTGTTTTAACAGTTAGTTATGGTTATGGAGGGGAATAAATTAAAGCCTAACATTTCACATTCTGCATAATATTACACACTTACACATTCTCATAGTGTAGTCATATTGCTCTCATTCCTTTGGACGTTACATAAATGTGCTCAGACGTAATACACCCATTAAGCCGGAAAACTGCTCAAGTAATCAAACAAATTATAGACGACAAATTACAAACTGCATTCAAAATGCAAAAACAACAAACAGTTTACCAACTATTATGAACAAACGCATATTTCCATATGCAAACATTGTACGAGTACATACATACGTTCATATACATACTACACTATACAAGTAGTACAATATATGTACATATATGCATGCATGGTACTTAGATAGTTTGTTGCTGTTGTTGTTGTTCTTATTGTTGTTGCGAAAATTGCTCTTCTCTTCTTGGAAAACTAAATATGTAGTAATACTTATTAGCAGTAGCTTAGAGTAGAGAAACCTGTTGATAATTTTGTAGTTTTTGTAATCACATTGTTTTGTTGTTTTGTTGCTTTGTAAACAAAAGCCCAATTGACTATTTTACAATAAGTAGTTATTAGTCTCTCTTAAAGGTTATTAAGTTAAATTATTCTAGAAAACAAGTTAATACACTTTAGTTGTTGGATAAGTTCGATAATCGAATTCACTGAGAACGAACTTAAGAATTGGATTTCTATCAATTCATACTAAGTAGTTTCTAGTTACTATAGCACATGGAGAATTGCTAATTGAAATCTCCAATTTAGTATACCATGTTTTTGGGACTTCAATAGTTTCTTATTGAAATTTCCATAAATTTGTTATCTATGAGTAACAGACGGATAATGCATATCTAAATAAACCCAAATTGGTTTTAACTAAAAGGCATGACGACAATTGTATTCAATAACCATATACGATTGCAGGGTGTAAAAGAATCTTACTAAATCGTTTACTTGATTAACGGAAATTGAACTTTAATCTAAGAAATGTGTTTTTTTAAATAAATTAAAATAGTATTTCATTAAAATTCATAAACAATTTGTGGGTTTTCAATGGATGCACATTGCTTTCATCTAGTATTCTATTGTATTGTATTGTATTTATTGTATTGTATTTTTCCCAATTAGTCAAATTCCATTATTTAAGGAAAACTAATTAAAAGTCAAACAAACGTCACAGACCGAAACAATTGCATTTGGAATTTCCCTCAATTTTTTAAATAAATCAAAAATATTTTTACAAGCAAATTGATAAACTAAATGTACAATACTCGTATAACTCATGCGCACCTACAAACTACTATATACTCTTATTATTGTAAAACAAAAGTTAAAGCAATGCATTGTTTCTTTCTTTATTACAATATGATAAGTTTCTACTTCAATATTTCCTTTTATCAAAGCAAAGTATCTTGAACGAAACTAAAAACCAAAACGAAATAAGTCATAATTGAAGTGCAAAATGGTTTCTAATACTAGACGAGTACATACCTAGAAACACTAAAAATTACTACATGCGTCATCGAAAAACATATAGTACGAGTACTACATACTCACAAATACAATTAGATAGATAGTTAGATATATACATACTCGTATATGTATGTACATATAGATACTGAAATGACAGAAAATTTCATAAAAAGGTACGAAAATACAACAAATACAATAAATGAAATCAAAGTGAAGTGAAGTAAAGTAAAGAAAATACTATATTACTTTAGGGGTTAATACTTACAATACAAAGTAGTTAACAAGGTTACTCACCCGCAACACACAACACAAAATTATGGTTTATAGAAAGTACTTTCCAATACATTTTCGTATATGTATATGGTATATTAGTTTCCATTAATTAAATTTAATAAACATATATTATATAGTAATGTTCCTTTGAAATTTTCTATTGGAAAATTACTGCAATAAATCAGTAGTACTAAGTACATCAATAGAAGCTTCTTTCATAGACTTAGAATTGAATACTTTCTTAAACGAAAAGTCAAAGTGATTTGACGTCAAGTCAAAATAGTCAATACTATGTATATCAAGATAGTCGGACAATGAAATTCAATGTCAAATCAGAGTATCCATGGATAGTTTGGTGTGATCGAATAGAAATACTGTTATCACTGTCGCAATATGTCAAAATTGGAGTTAGAAACAAAGTAACACATGGACATGTATTGTGTTCTACGTCAACGATCGATTACGTGTTAAGAGTTGCAAAGGCAAGCAAAAAAAAAACCGAAATTGACGATTTAAGAAGAGGAGATTTAGGCCAGATACCTGAATATATGGCATCACAGGTGGAGTAGGGCAGTGCCACGGCAGATACACCACATATTACAGATTCACTCAATTCGCAACTGGCCATGCATATTACAGGCAGTATGTTCACAGGTTTGGGCACGCTACACATGCGTTTTGTGGTCTCTGCAGAGATGTCGTGGAGGATCCGGAGCATCTTGTTCATGAGTGCTCCCGTATGCAATACCTCGGTTCTCCTTGCAGCTCACAGAAGATTGATTGTAAGGCGCATGAAAACATCTGTGGATGACTGAGCATTCTTCTCTGCTAAAATTACCAACATAATGAGGGTCGCTTGTATGTACGAGCGAACAATGGCGTCAGCTTAATTATGCTCTTGAATCCGACATAACTAACGGCACGGGTCATAAGTATTTTTGAAAGATTTTTATTTTTTTTAAAAGAAGGCGAAGTGGAGCGATTTCAATGAGAGCAACGTTCTATAACATCCCACTTCGAGTCAGTAAGAGCTAGGAGTGATTGCTATGAGTGCAATGCCTTATAACATTCTACGTCAGTAAATCAGTAAAGTCGCGGCCGATGGTATCGATAATTGATTCCGTAACTAATAAATTCTCAGCTACAAAAGTCCGATCAATTTGATTGTTCATTCAAGTTGATTTGCAACCGTATTCTAAATAGAAACTGATAAATGAAGTACATCCGATCACTTTGAAGTCAGGTTGTGACTTCTATATAGAACGCTGCCATGTGCCGAATAACTATTACTACGTTTTGTAAAATATTTTGTTAGCCATTGCTTGTACTTTCAAATACTGTCTCTCATGTTCTCTTTCACAACAAAACAAATACTGTAGTGAGAAAAGTCTTTAATGTGCGAACGAATACTGCACTCGTATAAACAAGCAATAGAACTTTTAAGCATTAGAACTATAGAACAAAACTGAAGTAAAACAAAACTGAAGTAAAATCAAATTAAGTAGAATAAAACTGAAGTAGAACCAAACTTCAATGCTTATTATTATAATGGAATATGATGACGCTTGTATTTTTGTGTTTTTAATAAATCAGTGATGTATGTATTTTCAGTCTTTTATTACAACAAGTAATTTTGTCTTAAAAATATTTTATAACATATAAAAATTCACTATCTCGTTATTTTACTGCGTGGTATACAACTTTCTAATTTGATGTCAATGCTGCATTGAAATACAGTGCTTGGCACTACTGTACATTAGCGAAGTGTACTGCATAGAACCATCCTTAGTTTATACGATAGCTGATTCGATGTTTAATCAGTTCGGGTCGACTAAACCCACATTCATTTTAGGTGTTTATACGTGCACAGTAAATGCGAGCTTATTCGTGCAGAGCCATATGCATAAAATATAATGCGGCTTACCCATTAAAATTTTTATTTTTTTATTAAACCATAATGTAAACATTGAAAGCTTGTCTTTTTTTTAATAATGTTTTATAATGATATTTAAATATATAAAAGCTAACTCCACACAAAACTCCAAATGAATTTCTATTCACTAATCGTTTATACGACACTTTAACTCGAGTTATAAAAATAAGCTTGCTTTTGAAATGTGTGTTTCGTCAGCTCGATTCACGTTCTAAGCTCGAGCTGAAATGGCGTATATACATGTTCATTTACTTCAATCAGTTAAAGAAAAGATATTCAAAAAAAAAAGTGTAAGGTTCAATAAAGAGTTGTCTTTTTGATTGATTGAAATGACTCTTAAGATAGATTTAGAATTCATATAAATGTACATACTTTTGATTTAATTGACATGCATTTATCTATTGTGAATGTACATTTACACATATTAAAATTTTCTCAACAATTTTAACTAATCTGTTAATCTTATCTTCTCTAGTAATAGTGAACCATTTTATGAATGAAAACACACAGAATTAAATATCTTTGAAGATTTAATGATCATTACCATTACCTATGCATATAAACTCATTTGAAATAAATGAAATCATCTAGATATTTTACAACTAATACATATATACTATAAATATGTAATCTAAAATTTAAATTGTTGTTAATTTATTAACAGTTTCTTTTTTTACCCATAATGACTTTTAAAAATTTGAAAAACAAACAAATCAATGAATAAACTAAACTGACTTTGGTAAAAGGCTATTCCATATAGACAACAATGTAATCGTATCTTACACGCGACAAAAGGAAAGGAAAAACCAAAAACGAAACTTATAAAAAAAAAAATTTTAACAAAAACGCAATAAATTCAGTGAAAAAAAAAAGTGAAAACTAGAAAAATTAGTCAAAAATGACAAATTCTAGTAGTACAATAAAGTTTAATGGTTAGTACGTTGAACACGCGCATGCTGACCTATACACATTCATGTTCATTGTCCACCTATACACAGATAGTTAGATAGACAGTCACATAAACAGATATCAAGACAGGGCGGACACTATATGGTATAGGTAAGTAGTAGTGCAATAGTATAGAGCAAATGATAGCTGACAACTGAGGAATATGGACAACTAGACAAAGACTCTTATAGAGCTACAACTAAACCCATCAGTAAAGTGAAAGTACTATAATGTTTTCCTCATGCAATAATAAAAAACTGTCTAATGTCGATGACAATGTCGACAGCGACCACAATATCGACTCCGAGAACGATGAACAGTGGGAGAAATAGCCAATCTTGTGCCGCTTTAACCAAAATTTTAAATTTTCAAATCCCGCCAACATTTTGTGTTTACGCGATAGTTGTATTTTTATTTTGTTTTACTCTCCATATTTGCCCAAAATTAGCAAATGTTTTTGCAAATGCAACAATTATTTTCCCGCCTTATTGTAATGCACACGAAAAGTTTTATTTTTCAAATTTTTAATTGGATTAATGTTTTAATTGAAAATACTACGTACAATATGTATAAAATGAAATAAAAAAGATTGTGACCTGTGTTTATCATATACTTACCATACATATGCGTATGTTAGTGGTAAATCATAGTACAAAATGACGTTCGAGGTACAGTGTTTTCGGTGGTGTAACTCAATTTACTGTGGAATAAAAGTTGGGTGCATTCGACTGGATTCGGTGTAGTATATATTTTGTTTGTTAATATGATCCATTGTCTAAGCTCCATGTTTTTTCAGCTTCAAAACTCTCTTTTAGTTTGACACAGCAAAGCTGTACCAATTAAAACATTTTTAGCATTTGAAAACCATGTTTTTTCTAAAATTATTGATGCAACATGGTAAAGTAAAGAGCAGGACCAACAATTTCAAACAATCAAGGTGCTTCGTTAGTCAATTGATTTTTAAATTTAAAATGAATCATAAGATCGTGGCATTGTTTGAAGAGCAAAACAAAGAATGGTTAGATAGGATACTCATTCTTCCTAACCTCACAATTCATCAAAGTCCAGTTAAGCCCTTTGTTTGAAGTGCACAACTAAGACTCAAATTAAAATATTTTCATCTAACATTGGTCAGACCACTCACAAAAAGCTAATGGTAGCAATACGCGTTAAAATAAATTGTTTCAATGTTGGGTTCAGAATTGTAAACTCAGAGGCTAAAAATCCTTTTCCCTATGCACCTGAGGAAGCTTTAGCGCTCTTTTCAGATGGAAGCTACATAAAAAATTCATATACATATGTAAATTGAAGCAAAGAACGAACCAAAAAGAAATATTATCCCAATGGCATTCACGTTACCGAATGTTCAGATGAAGTAAATTTTCAATTTCTTGTCGACCACACTGCCGAGGGTTTTCAAACAGCCAAGAACATTAAAGTTACAGTGAATTCCATTTGACTATGAACATGGAAAAGTATTCAATGTCATTACAGAATCATCATCTTTGTCTAGCGGAATTTGTGGTGCGACTCCAAAAATAATAAACATCCAGATACCTGGGCAGACGTTGTTCTGTCTCTCCTGCCTATTGGTGTAACATTTATATTATCAATTCTCGTCAAATATTTCAAGTTGAATGTTTTTTTTTTTTTTTTGTTTCTAAGCAGTTTGGAGAAAAATATCTTAAAACTGAACTGATTTGACCAATAATTATAACTGATGTACGTAAGAAATTGAATTGTTGCATGGAAATTTTCTTTAACTGAAATCAATCAATGAGATGCTTAGAAAAAGTCTTCATAGATAGATTTAGATAGAGATCCCAACATTTTCGAAACTTCTTGTTAATATTGGATCTATTGGGGTTTACTATAAGTAACTAGATACCCGGGCAGGCGTTACTCTGCCTCTCCTTCCTACATATTTATTAAATACTGATTGGTTAGCTGTAACATTTGTATAATAATTTCTCGTCAAATATTTTAGAAAATCCTTTTTATTCGTTAAAATTCGCTTGTGGCCACTTTTTGCTTAATCTCCCCATATTGTTTTCACCTTCTTCTTCCTAGACGTCTTCTTTTGCGGCTACAATTCAATTGAGTAAATGCAGGTTGTCCTTGTTTTCATTTAAATATACTGCACATGACTACCGCTTAATACATGACCAAAGTCTCTTCATGGTCATGTTTGTCATATCTTGCCATCACACTCGAAAACTTTGCTTCATAGTAATTTTTCTCGTTCTGCAATCTCACTCGCACATCTGGGTAATTTAGTTGTTTTTTTTTTCGATTTTTCGGCTCTTCCTTTTTTGTTTTCCCGAATTTTCTTCTTTTTTTTTAAACACACAGAACAAAACAAAAAAAAAATATTGAAAGCGGTCGTGCCTTTACAGGACTAACACAAAACAATTGATTTTTAGATTTGATTCGGTTAAGATAGCCACAGGAACATTTATATGTGTATGGACTATCAACACTCCATGCATGGATATTGTGTTTCGAGTGCATTATTCATATCGCCTACAGTCTACCAATACAAATAGTGGCAGGTTTGCGGAAAATGATAAAGAAAAGAATTCAATATGAACTGAGAAAGCAAATGGGTATGGTGTTTCCAGAATGTTTTTCCAGCAGCCAACTTTAGTTACCATAGTAACCTCTCGTACATGTAGAAATAATTAGAAGACTTAGTGTAATTCTAAGTACAATAGCTTGTGGGTACACAGTACAAGTAAAAGTTTTCGCATATATGTATTCATAGGAAACTACAAAAATATTGTGATGATGATGATGATGATAATGATGATG
Source organism: Amiota communis (assembly GCA_037043315.1). Taxonomy (NCBI): domain Eukaryota; kingdom Metazoa; phylum Arthropoda; class Insecta; order Diptera; family Drosophilidae; genus Amiota; species Amiota communis. The sequence goes on along the minus strand of JBAMAV010001028.1, from coordinate 500,301 downwards.
ACGATGATGTTGCTGTTGCCATCAATGACAAAAACAAAAACCAATGGTAAATGACAGTAAAAACACAAATGTGGGTAAATTTTTGTTTATGGAAATGTCTAAATGGTCACACAGAGAGAACAGTGTATCTGTTTATAACAAGTGTTTGTCGGAAACCACAAACCAAAATGACGAATGCCAGCCAAAGTTACAAATGGCACTAAATGACGGTGGCGGGACTTAAGTATGGGTTTTAGTACGACGTGTGTGCCAGGAAAATATGCTTTAAGAAGAAGACAACATTCAGGCGACATAGGGTAACTCAAGGGACATACAAAAATCAGCGCAATACACAACAACAACAGCACAGCAACAAAACACCAATAATATAGAACAAATTAATAACATCAAAATGTATGTACATATATAGTATACGAGTACATATTGTGGTATGAAGTTGCAACGTAAGTGGGTTAAGGGCGACCGACGTAACCACAACACACAACAAACAAAATTATAGAATAAAACACTTCGAACCCGTTTCCATCCCAGTTATTATTATTGCTATTGTTGTTGTAAATAGTTTTTGAAATAATGGCCCTCAGTCGTTTGTCTATGGTCTATGCTATGCTAGATGTCAGGCCCAGCCATCTGAACCCACCCATCTGCTTCACCTGGATTATTTAGCCAGAATGAAAGACAAACAGACAACAACCGGAGACCAACATTTATTCATTTCGGTTTATTGTACTTAGTTTCTTTCATGTTTTTCCTTTCCCATGCAGTTTATAATAGTCAGTCAGTCAGTCTATGATGGTATACTAGTTCTGTCTATTCAATGTCTGACATGCACAATTGTTCCTTTACACAATATAGTGTGTTTGTACAATACCATACCATACCATATATGAGTGTCTGTCTATGTGTTTACTATGTGTATTACTAACCAAGAACTTCATCTACAAAATAAAAGTGTTTATGCACGCCACTTGTAGTACCCTGCTATAGTATATTCTATTCAAAAAAATAAAAAATTGAACAATCAAACAGGATTTTTTTTATTTTTTATTTTGATTCCAGGAAACATATTCTTTTGCTTTCTTACTTTTAAGACACCATACTCAATTAGTTCTCGCTGACAATAAAATCAAAAATTATTGTATTAAGACTAATTCGCCAATTTTCAAGGATACTATTTTAAAATATTCGAGTAAATTGATAAACACGGACACTAACCGACATAGATTTCACACATTAAAAGCCAAGACCATTTAAAACAGAAAATCACAGAGTTTTTATATTTTGTTGTATTGAAAATAACCTAAGCAACTAACAAAACATTCAGTTAATGGGATTTGAGCCTGTTCCCAATCGAGTACAACGGCAACATTATCAGATGCCTTACTTTAGCCATTTTTTCGTTGTGAATCAAGTTGTTGTTGTCAAAAAAGTGGATATATTTCTTGATTTCTTTGAATATGTTTCGAGACATATTGTTAGCAACAAATATTACTCAATTTGCCAATATAAATACTTGCCTGGCATTGAGTGATAGCCGCTTAACAATAAAATACTCAAGAAACTTTTCAAATAATTTTCGTAGTAAGAAAGGTCATGGAAATTTGCCTGCAATGCATAGATTCGAGTCTGCTCATCTACTTTGCTCTCAAATAAAATTTCGAACACTTCAATCCATAGCTTTCCTTCTAAATACACTACTAAGTATTTTCCTCTGACTATCTGATTTGCGTTATTTCAAATTCACTGGACCATTTTGTTCTTACTATCGCTACTATTAAATATTTCTAGTTCAACTGAAACATCTGGCGGCAGTGTTTAAGCATATATCATAGGCGTCACCTTCTTCTTCATCCGTATTTCAATCAGCATCTTGTGGTGATTTGATGACGTCTCTACAAAGTCCAAGGCACTGGCTTTATTTGGAAATCATGAGGTTGATGTTTAAATGCCTTCGTATTCCAATTTAATGATTAGAGCATTCTAGAATATATGTACTTATATGTATCTTTTTAGACGTTGTACTCAACCGAGTACACTACATGTTGAACTAGCCTAGTGTTCTCAACAAATTTTTTTGTTTTTTTAATTAGAAAAATCTAAATTCTTAAACTAAGCAAATCAAGTGAACTGCATTTATTTTTACGATCGGCTTCATATGCTTCACTTCTGAAGAAGTACTAAAACAAAGCAAAATTCTGATTACCGTTATTCATAATCTGTACTTTCTCTACATGTGTCTATTAAGCACATTGTTCACGACGAAAGAATAGCATAGAATTGTGAAATTTTTTCTTCAGCTCGAAAATACAGTTATACGAATTTGATCAATTTTATGTACCCAAGCAGGTAAAAAGGCCGCGAATGGGTTAAATTAAACTGACCTTAGATTAGATTAAAGAGTACAAACATTAACTCTTAAATTAATTACTATATTAATTTATATAAGGGTGTCAGATTTGAGATTACTTTGGTCCATTGTTATTGCAATTTAACAAATTAATTTGATTTCTTTAGCAATGTTATTGATTTGGTCGAAGAAATACCCAACAGAGATTCGAAATAAATAATGATATATCATATTGATGAAATCATTTAACTATACCAATAGATGCTGCTAAAGGTCAAAAGCTATAATCTACTAAATGAAAGGGGTGATTTGAATGTGCAGACATTAGTTTACTTCTCTAGAGCAAATACATATGATTGAATTATAGCAACTGCTGATTCTAACACTAATAAAGCAGTTTAAGTAATAAATAATAAAGCAATTAAAATAAAAGAAAGAGAAGGTCCAGTATTTCCTAATAAAGTTAATAATAAATGTCCTGCAATTATATTTGCTGTTAATCGTACTGCTAAAATTCTTGGTCGAATAACATTTCTAATAGTTTCAATACATATGTCCTATAAAAGGTATTTAAATAGCTGGAGTACCTTGAGGAACTCAATGAGCAAAGACACATATGGCCAAAATAATAAGTACATGCTGTTTTTATTTCTTTGCACAAATTTTTTCTTTACTTTTCTGGTATTTCGGATATCGTAAGCCATTTTAAATTTATAGATTACGATGTGGCAAAACTTTTGCAAGCAAGAAATAATTTGAGACTATAAAAATATTGATAAAAATCCTATAAAATTATTAAATTATTGAAAATAAAGAAAAAAAAAATAAATGTAGATCCGTAATGACCTGAAGGACCTAATAGAGTTTTAAATTCTTTGTGTAAAGTAACTAAAATTAAATTTCAAAAAATATTAAATCGAGAAGGCATTAATCAATATACTGATGGAATTAATAATAATCCTACAAATGTACTTCCCCAACGATCTTCCTAATAGGAGATCTTAATAATAATTAGATACCATCTTAATCTAAGCTCATGTAAATATCCTGATGATGAAACAAATGTATAAAAACCCATCCGGTTGTTTGACATTAAATTAAATGATATAAAAAAAAATGTATTGTACTTATTCAATTAATTGATAAATTAAAAATTCATGAAGAATTTAATTTTCAATTTATTGATTTTAATTTATTTTTTTTTTTTAACTAAGAAGATTTAGGTGAAGGTGAAGAAGAATAATGATTTAAAATTTAAAATAAAATTAAAGAAATAGAAAAAATCATAACATAGTGTAATGAAAAGTCGAAATTCCAGAAAGTTTGAATACTGATTTATATTAAATCACGCAACAGATTTCGAAACTGTTTTCAGTGTCCTTAAAAGAAATTTTTCCGAAAGGTTTTCATGTATTGTACAATATATTTAATTAATTCTAATTATCTGGTGGCTTAGAGACAAATTTTTTTGAAACTCAATCAATTATATTTTCAAGTATTGCTTAATATACTGCAAAGCTTGTTTGGAATAATTGAAATTAAAGTTGTTGAAATCAATTAGAACAAAGTACGTAAGCAGACATCTTTTGCTTCAGAATGATGAAACCAATGAAGAAATGGAAATGGGAAATGGCAGGGATAGGTTTCTAGTAATAAATAAACTTAATCATCTAGAAAAAAATCACATTCAACAAGTGAAATCAATTTCGATTAAAGGGTATAGACATTAACTCATAGGTTAAGTTAGGTTACGTTAGGTTGGCTCAGAAGTTGGATTGAAACCAATTTGATTCACTTACTAAGAACTCAAAGATATTGCTAAAAATGGTGAACTAAGGAAGCTCAGTTTCCTCTGCAGAAGTCTGAAGAAGGTGAAGTGCATATTTTGATCCAAACAACAAATGAATAGCAATAATCTTTTTTGATTATAATACTGTAATCGTACTTGCTTTTATGACGAATTGATGATGGATGGATGGATATAAATAACATCAATTTGACATATCCGACGGTATTTAATTCAATTCACCTAAGTATTACAAGACATAAGTACTATAATATGATTCTTCCTGAAATCATAAATACTCTTACCATAAAACTATATGGAAAAAATGATGTGTCACGCTTGCTCTACTCAAACTTTCTTACTCATATCATGAATACCGATTCTTCATTAATTAAAAATATCGCTTAAATTTAACTACTCATACGTATACATGTGTATGTATGTACTACATACTCGTATTCATTTAAATATGATGCGTGTTGGTGATACCCAACTACTGTAGTAGATCTTGAATCATTATGGTATTGTATATATTTTGTAGTGTTTCTATTCAAATGAAATAAAAACAACAATTGGAAAATGGGGTCATTAGTTTTCGCTTTCGTGTTCCCCTAATATAGCATGACCACGACTACTAAATGTGAAGAGAAATCTCCATATGCTCCACAAAGTTTTTCACTCCCACTCCCAGAAATAAATTGCCCCCTCATCCAACAAGTACCACCACGCAATGTTTGAAGAAAGTTTATCATTGATTTTCTACAAGTTCATGGAGTTTGCGAAGAGCGAGTGCCGAAAATGAGACATGCGTTTTAATACTACAATACAATACATACTTACTACACCAACAAGTTGTTTAATTTTAGTCTCTAACCTGTACTTGGAACACCATAGAACTCATACTCCGTATACGTACCTAATCATCATACTACCTAACAAATTGAAACAATTCGAATATTGAATTACTTCGATTTTTTTTTTTTTTTTTTTTTTTATAGAAATATGATTGAATGTCTTAGGTTGTGTTGAGTTGTGTCGTCTGTAGCAAGTGTTCATGCATCATTGCGTGCGTGCGTGTGTGACTGCGTGAGGGCGTGAGGATATATGTGCGTGCGTGGTACGACGCGTGTTTATTTTATAAGTAGTCAATTGTTTATTGAAAGTGTAGATACTAGAAGTGTGCCTAGTAAACATCACAGCTACTAAGTTAATTATATGCAGGGATCTATTTCTCAGGCAAAGAGGCCATCCCTTGAGTTAGCGACTGACAACAAACGAAACCTCAAGTATATACATACATACATATATGTGTGAGAATAACTGACCTTCAAAACATATTGTTAAACAATTTAGATTCTTTGTTAAGTATGTCGCCACTAGTTCCTTTACATTGTTTTCTAGCATTCTTCTTAAACTCCTAACCACCCACATAAAGTTACCAACCTTTTCTTTTTCTTCATATTCATATAAAGTTTTTTCTATTTTTTTCCATTATTTTTTTTTTTTTATCTTAGTTTTAGGATTAATCTTCGAATTAAATAATTAATGGAAATTTCTTTATTCCATTAAACTGTGACCCATTGAATTGTAAAGGGAAATTATTCATATTGCATGTGAGAGAGTATGTATCAAAGAAAAGGCATAACGCAGCGGTTCTAAAACAAACTGTGGTCTGAAGTGTCCAATGGGTACCAATTCCAAGGATTCACGAAACAATTTCGACATTTTCAAAGGAATACTAGTTGCATTTCTAGCGCTTTCGACCGAAGCAACTACATAGTGTTATGCCTCAATAAACATGAAAAAGGGGGTTCGTCAATTAATAGAAGTTTGTCATCCATGGCTAAAAATTGCAATATATTGCCTAGAGCTGGGATCCCTGCATTACAGAAGCTCAAGCAACCCTGCAACCATACATACCCCAAAGCAACATTTACGATAATTTGTAAAAGAAAAAATTGAAAATGATTAGATATCAATTATTATACATACTAGATTTTAAAATTACATATCATTGTAGTAGAGGGTTTCAAAGGATTGCAAAGTTGTCGGCACGTGTAATAAAGAAATTTGTCTGTAGTTGGATAAAAATTGTTTTTAATAATTTAATAGTTCTTCTTTGATTTGATATTCACATGCTACTCGTATACTGTTGTACAGACTGTGCCATAATTATCCATTTTTCAAAGCTGAGCTATGAAAATGCCTTAAACGGATGGTATTATGGTCTTATACTCACATATACTTAGAACAAGGGTGCTCAACCTTTTTAAATATTGTAGTTCCCAGCCCAGTTTATTAGGAGACTTAAAAAAGGTACGAGATTTCTGTTCTCTTTTCTTTTCTTCTCTTCTCTGTGTTCGTCACTTGTGCCGCATTCTTATTTGCATCGAGCCGCGTGTTCAACCGACAGCCCTAACTTAAAGTCAGTACCACTTCAACAATCTTCTCCCTCATGATAGGCAGAACGACTTAACATTCGAGTAGAACCCAAGACATCAAGTTAATGAGGGTGATGATTGTCTGGCCAAGCATAGAAGTGAACCAGTAGCGTAGTAGGGGCAGGAGGCGGGTGGCACATTTTGAGCTTGGCAAAATTTCACAATACATATTTAATAATAATACCTTGGAAAAATTTGAAACACTTTATTTCACATTTTTATCGTACATGCAATTCGGACCAGCACGTAATTATTCATTACTTATTCTGTGACAAAATAATTGGGGTCCTCACGAGCTAGCAAAAATAGCCGCAATTTATGCAAACTCGTCAAGGTACCGAATCGGTGGGCGGTGTATAAATTGATGCAATCTGCTGTTCTCGCAAACATAACTGCCAATCTAACAAGCGAAAGAGACAATTTAATTAAAGTAACTGCAAAAGTTACAATCAATAATTAGAATATAATTTATTAATCGTACTTTTATTTTCTGTTTAAATTAATTTTATATTCACTTTTGTAATTTAATTTCGGTAGAGTTGCCAGACAATTATATACCACTGTGGCAACGCTAATCTTTTATGCAATTTACTCAACTCAATCGTCGCACAATTTTACGCAAATGTTCTAATTTTTTTTTTTTTAAATGGACTAACTGTCACTTAGTTTATGCAGCGGTTGTTTATGCAGTTTATGCAATCTCGTGAGGACCCCAAATGAAATCTTGTTCATTGTAGCGACTGGCAAAATCGTCTGTACGACTTGTAGGGATTCCCCGTATTTTACTTTGTGCTTGGATTGTTGAATCAGTGAGCGATTACCAAGAAATCGAAAAAAGGTCAGTGATTGATCCTGCTGAACGCGCCAATTGTTAAATTATTGAAATTTTGTTTGAAAAATTGTATTGTATTCGTCCTATAATGAGAAGGCACATTTTTGATGACGGAAACAAAGAGGCCAACTTGTCTTGTAAAGATGAGTTAGATAGAATAATTGTAGAAATTCCTGAGCGTTTTCATCAGCTACATAATTTGGCGGAAATGTTTGGTTATCTATGGTTGGATATACTATTAGATTCGGACGATTCTAAATGTCATCTAGACTACGCATCTGGCGTAATTGACAAGCAGGACTTCAAGCTGAACCGGCCTGCGACTGCGGCAACGAAAATAAATTAATTAAACCGAAACCATTTGCATTATAAAAATTTATTGTGAAATCAAAGCTGGAAGATACTCTGCCTAATATTATAATAATGCTCCGAATTTTCCTCACAATCGCCATAAGGAATGCCAGCTGTGAGAAGAGTGTTTCAAATTTGAAATAAATAAAAAAATATTTAAGATCAACAATGAGTACTTTAAGGCTAACCAATCTGACTATCTTGTCTGTTGAGCAAGACATTGATAGGGCAATTTGCTCTTAAAAAAAAGTAAACGAATAAAATTTTAGTCAAAAACAGAACTTTTGTGTTTGAAATACCTAAATAAGGGGCGGCTGACACCTACGCTACGCCACTGAACTAAACAATTATTTATTGAATCTAAGTCCTCCTTTGGTTTTATCAATAAATAAATATATTTTACAGGCGTATGTTGGTCAGGAAAAGGTTTTCAGTATTGGTAACGAGTATTGTTGGAAAAGGATTTTGTTCCTCGCAAAATGGCGACGATTTTAATTTAATATTGTTGTAAAGGTCTATGGAAGGTAATCGATATTGATTATACCACAAAGGATTCTGACTTTAATAGGCTAAAATATCTGTAGAAGTAAATATGGTACCAAATGAGAAACTGTGATGTGTGTATTCATATTATGGAACGTACAAACGGAAAGTCATGAATAGATCTACTCTTCCCGATAAATATACAATACTATACATACAATGTATGTATAATATACAATATTTGCTCTGTAGCAAAGTCGTTGTGGACGGATAATCATTTCGTTATAGAAAAGTCTTCGCTGTTGGGGAGTTCGTTACTCCAGAGTTCGACTGTAATGAAGTATATAATATGCATAATATAAGAAGGGAGTAAAATTGTTATCATGTTGTATACTTTTTTACGATTTCAATTGTGAGAAAATCAATTGTACTCGTAATAGAACAAATCATACTTAAACAATAAATTTCATTGAATATTCACAATTTGTTCCGTCATTTATTAACATTAAAGAAAGCAACAGTTAGATACAAAAGTGTTAATTGTTTAAATAAAATAGCAACAAAATATCACAATCAAATTCATTGTAACAGCATGTATCATCATCATCATATTCATTATCATCATCATCGTCGTCGTCAGAATGGTTGTGTTGGCGACAATGTTAGTTAATTGTTTATTGTTCCATTTACTTAATAATTTACACATTCATCTTTCATTTCATAGATATTGAGATACTTTTCATTATACAATAGAAAATACATACCGAAATTTTTTACTGTATAAAACTGTTCATTTCATATTTTATTGAATACATTTTTTGTCTATTTAGCTGCAATATAATTTTACAATAATTTAATTTTAACAGGCCATAAAGAAGTTAACCTATGAGTGAGCAAAGAATATAATTCCTTCCAGTCAACGAGGCTCCCTGACAACCTAAAATGAGTGATGAATAATGATGACATGGTGTAAATTATTGTGTATACAAGTAATTTTTAAATAATTTTTTCTAGATTTTGAAGCTTAATTGTGCAACATTGGTACACGGTATTTTATTGAAAATATTGCCCATCGCTAGCTCTGTCTATTCCCCACTTTTCTAGCAATGTATGGATTCCGCGCAATTTTTGGTACCTTCAACTGAAGTGAAGCGTTTTCGTAAGGGCGTTTTGCATCGATCGGAACAAATGGTAGTGTGATGGTGTAAGGTCTGTAATATAAGGTGAGTGGATTAGGACTTCCCATCCGGTACCATTGAGATTGGGTTTGCCACGTTTGCGACATGTGGCCGAGCATTGTCATGTTGAAATGCCCATGTCTGGTTGCCAATTTCGGCCGTTTTTCCGCAATTGCACGCTTCAATTGCATCAGTTATTGTCTGTAGTCTGGTCCCACCAAATGCAGAGCATAACCTTGCTGCCATGGATGTTTGGCTTTGGCGTCAATTGTCCAGGTTTGCCACTCTTAATATAGGCCTTCTTGCGTTTTGGATTGTCGTAATGAATCCATTTTTCATCGCCGGTGACGATACGATGCAAAAACAACTTCCCTTTGTAATGTTAAAGGAGCATTTCGGAAGCATTGACACACCGTTCGATATCTCTTGGTTTGAGTTCGTGAGGCACCCAGTTTCCGACCTTCTGGACCATATCAATGGCTTCAACCACAATGAAACGGCTCGTTGAGTCACGCCTAACGTTGTCTCCAAAATTTCTTCCAATTCGGCGTCTACAAATGATGGTGGCCTTCCTTCGTGCTCCTTATCAGTTGTGTCAAAATCACCACTTTTGAAACGTCGGAACCAGTACTCCCAGGTTGAAATTGATGGAGCATGACCTCCGTAAGCCTTACACAGCAGCCGATGACTATCTGCTGCACTTTTCTTCAGATTGAAGCAAAATAACAATGCTTCCCGCGAATGGAGATTTGTAGGCACAAAAGCAGTTAGTATATCATAGTTGTCGAATGAAAAAAATATGTTGTTCATACTTAGATGGAGTGAAATTTATTCTTAAATGTAGTAAAATGATGAAGCTTCCACAAAAAGTTGGTTCCAACATAGTCCGGTATGTTTCAACACTACTGGTGCCCTCTGTTGGCAATCCTTTAAAACTTACTTGTATACCCAATTACTAATCTAGCTGCATTTGATACAGTGAAGAAGTTTGATATATTGGTACCACACGCATTGATAGATATTCAAACGGAACGCCGACTTAAAGGTCTGTTTCACAAAAATTACCATTACTGAATTGAATCTTTACATGTAATAAAAAAAATTAATAGTATATGACAATAATTAATCAAACTCTTCAAATGTATTTAGGTCAAGGCCAAGCTGATTAGCAGATACATATGTACGAGTATATGTTTTCTATTGTATTACAGAATCATGAACACTGATAAAACGATTATAAAAGATACGATAAAATCATTTAAATTGTTCAATATAGCAATTCCGATTCAATACTCAATCACACACCATACACACGAATCACTGTGTCCAAGTTCTAGCAGTTGGAAACTCTCTATAACACACCATAAGCGTCAGAGATTTTCACTTTTTACTAAATGTCAACGAAATTATTCCAAGAATAGATTTAAGTACCATCCATGTACACTTATAATTCCGAAAATGGCGTAACAATTTGAGAGAAAGGAGTAAGCATGATGAAGAGGAATAACTGAGTTATGAAAATTATTTATCACAAACTGTAATTATCGCATCATGACAAAATATTCAAATTATATCATACTTTCTTTTACTTCCAGCATGAATACAAAAACCACTATATTCTATGCTTATTCGCCTCCGAATAGGACATACTAAACCAACACAAGATTACCTACAAATTGAAATTCCTTCACAACTCTGTTCCTGCGGTGAAACACCAGGGGCGGATCAATGTAAGGACATATTGGACTGTAGCCTAGGACCCCGTAAATATAAAGGTCCCGCATTGAAGACAACAGAAATTTGGTAAGAAATTTAAGAGTGATTCAGTTTAGTTAACTCAAAATTGCAAGGCCTGGCTTCGATATCTGTGAAGGCAATAAGTTAATTATGTCATTAACAGAGTTTGTAAGCAATATACGGAACCAATAAGGTCAGAAACTAAAGGAATACGAAGAGAAAGCTAACAATTTAAGTACCAGTATGGGAGTAGAATTCAGTGACATAATCAAGAGACGCATTACTTCAAAATTTTCAGATAAATCTAGAGATAATATATCAGTATACAGCACTGAAAAATTACAATGAGACATGCTAAACGTTGCATTGTATTAGCTTATTATGGATCAGCTGTATTTTGTTTTGGTTATACATGCGCATGAAATGTTGTTCGTAGCTATGAGAAATAAAAATTTAAAATTTTTGAAAAATGGAACATGCACAACAGCTGTTAATGTTTACAACAATTCTGATTCGTTTAAATACAAATCTATTGATTCTGTGTGAGCTGAAATTGTGGATTTCATGAAGAAATGCGCTGGTGTTCCATGCAGCATTTGAGCTGTTATAAAAGGCCCAAGACACGACACAAGATTGTAATACTCGTACAATTTTATCATAGTAAAATGATAATAATGTTTCAAAAGATAACAAAAAATTGACGTTTTACAACTTCATTGCATGTGTTCTATGTTGTATCGTGTCTTGGCCGCTTTAACTAAAAAATATTTGTTAATTTCATAAGTAAGAAATTCTTAGTAGGCTTTCATTATAACTTCTCTAAGATTTCGAAAAGTAACATACAAAAACCAGATATTTAAACTAAATATTACTTAAAATTGATTTGAGCACTCTCGTGTTTTGACTGAAATTTATCGTTTAATTTTTTTGTGAAATTCAATCCATATCGCCAATTTGTTGTTAAGAATAAATATGAGTTGCATTTTCTGTGGTACGACATTAAATTCGCGAATTCCCTACGGTGGTTACTTTTGCCCCAGTAATCATATCCAGTGTAGGAGCTGTAATTACAGAAATCATCATCGTTGCGGCATTTGTCGTGAGGTGACCAAGTTTGTGAAGATCTTGTCAGATGTTGTTAAGGAGAACTCGAAGCTAAATTCTGACATCAAGAATTCTAAAGGGGTCGTGGCACATTCCGAAAACGAGTTGGTAAGTGAACCTGAAGATGACAGTAGCACTTTTACCTTTTTGGAGAGTTCAAAGAGCATCGACGATCTTGATATTAAAAATATCAAGAGCAGCGCAGTTACATTCCCCGCATTTGAAGCTCAGGATCGGAAACGTGCACTTGAACGTACTCGCGCCAGATCGCAGCCACCAATCCAATCTAATCATCGCCATCAGAGGCGTATACAGGCTGGGGGGCGAATGGAAATTGCGGAATCAGGGCGAAATGATTTTAAAAATTTACTGAAGGATTACCAAAGGCGTAATGTCGATAAATCAGATTTTTGTGGTTCCGGCAATGATATGCCAAGGAAATTCCACCCAAAAGTGCTGAAAACACCATCAGCAACTCATACCTTTGTTGCAGGACGTTTGGAGATAGAACAAAATTCAAAATCAGCAGATTTAGAACTTAAACATAAGAAGGACTCCAAAGATATGCGCATGGAAAATATTTTGAAAACTTTTGCCGAAAGAGATATTTCAACAGAAATTGCTGGCATGGCAAATATGAGCAAACCTCTTGAAAAGCTAAGTATTACTCCGAAGCCGCCGGCTTCGACACCATTAACTTCCAACATTAATCAAAAAACTCAAGAGGAGGACGAGAATTCAAAAGTAGAGAAAAAGCTGCAACAATTGCAAAACCATTTGACAAGAGTTCGACGTGCCAACTGCATGCCATTCTCCTTAGAAGTTAAGCCCACATTAGATGATGATGTCAGAGATATTAAAGTTGAAACACCATTGCCACAAACAGCCCCAATTATTGCCACCAAGTCTCAAATCAAACGTCTACTCGCTAATGGTAAAATCGGCTTAGACGATTCAAACCCGAAAATCTATATATCACGTCGACCAATCTACTGTCCAGATGCAAGCTGTGGCCGCATTACTTTCATCTCTGATCTAAACAAACATCTAATTCTCGACCATTTGGTAATGACCAAAGAGCGTATCTCAACCAACGAGGTAAAGACATACTTTCTTGATGCACAAGTTGCCAGCACCCGCGCCCCAAAATCTCATGCCTTATACTTAATAAAGGATAAAAATGTCGATGTAGGAAAAGGTGAATACAATGATTTGATTCCGATACTCCTTATGACATGCAAGTGTCATATCATTGATATTTGTAACGACGATTGCCCAAATATCGAAAAGGCCAAAGCGGATAATCCAAATGGGGATGTCCTTATGATTTGGCTAACAGGTCTTATGTCAAATGATGTGCCTATTTCGGCAAACCTATCCGTATGGCCATTGGATACCGAGGAGGTCGAGTGTCGCACAGCAAAAACATGCAACGTCTACTCGCTTCATGAGTCACAAGACATGCGTGCAATATATGAAAGCAATAGCGCCATAATTCTCACCGAATTATTTGTGAAACGTTTAACCAATGATGGAAGAGACGTAATAGGCGTCCAAGTTGTTATTAACTAATTAACTTATTAATCATAAACCCAAACTATAAAATTCCTTGTCGAATTTTTTTTTAATTTTTCAAAATTTCATAACTGTGATTACAACAAAAAAAAAAAAACAAAAGAAAAACCAAACAACAAAAAAACCTAAGAAATAAAACATACTTTTGGCATAAAATCACTTATGTTTTTCTTTTTATGATTAAGAAAAAAATACCTGTATTCAAATTAAAAAGTATGTTTATTGATTGGCAGAGATCAGTTACACCCAATTTACACGATAGGCTCTGCGACAGCGAGAAGTAAAAGTCTGCGCTGACGTTTTCTTTGTCTGCTTTCGTGTTTTTTCATAGTTTTTTGGCTTGCGTAGAGTGGGTTGCATGCAAAATGCAGAATATATGTAGTGGTCATAATCATAATCATAAATGAATTGACAAAAATTTGATTTTTATGCTTATAAGGGATTTACACGTTACGCTAGCTATCACTGATTCCTCTTTGTTGTTTTTGGCTTCAATTTACACAGAACAGCATGTCGTACAACACATTTTTGTGTAACATCTTTATTTCTGTTTCTCTGTGAATTTGTGTACTTCGGTCGTAAAGCAAATTTCTTCACATTCCGCGCTATATTTTTCATTTCTCCTGCATCCGCATGCATCCTCACTCTACGTAAGCCAAACGAAATGAACAAACACTCGAAAAAGACGAAAGAGAACGAAGAAAAACGTCGGCAGAATCAATCGTCCGCCGCCTCGCTTCCCGTATCCACAAACAAACTTTTCGAGACAGGATGCAGTAGCAGAGTTGTGTTGTACTGTGCTGTGTAAACCTCGTATTACCGTTCGTGTAAACACAAGCGAAAAGCAGCAAAGAAGAATCAACGATTAAATACCGTTTGTGTAAATTGTGTGTTAAGCAGCCCAAACATTATGCGATCGATTGCACCATCAAAGATCAGATACTTTTGATTTTTCATACAATCGAACCATGACCCCTCCCCGCTCACGCTGTGCCAGTCCACAAGCAGTGTTCTATTCCATTTAATTCCAAAAAGTTGTACAATCAAATCGCATAATGCGTCGGCTGCTTTAGTGCTTAGTTAATTTTTTCAATTCGAACAATGGAAGTGAAACAAAGACAAGTGAGAAAAGAAACAAATTGAATTTTCTTGTGGTCAGTTCTTCTTCTTGTTTTTACTCGCTCGTCAGCACTGACTTTTTTCGCTTAAACCGCTGTGTCACATATTATAGAAGCAGACAGCAGTAGCAGATTTTAGTAGATTGGCTGCAGATGCGCAGCATCTATTCTGCATTAAAGAGAATAGAGGTAAGAATTGGTGTGATAGGAACAAAAAGACCATGAGTTTAAAGAACACCGCATCAATCTTTTCCGGTGTTTTGAGTATTGCCATGTATCCAGTGGGCAAAATCTTCGTAAACGATACCGTTTTCTAGAATTTGGCGAGACTTTTGGGGACAAAACTATCGCCATCGGATCCGAAAACGATACCAAAATGAATCATAAGGGGCTAAGTTTGTGGCACCAAAAGTTCCGTTTACGATACTTGCAAAAGATATCATTAGCGACATCTTTGTGAGCATTTTTAACAAATCGAATTAAGCAAGGCTCTTTTTTTCTTGTTGTGTCGTGTGCAAGATAAACCCTTTATCGTCTCTCTCTATTATTTCTTATTTATCATATTTACGCACGCAAAACTATCATTTGCGAATGTTAAAAACTCTCGCATTTTAACCACATGAAGCTCGTTTCTGAGCCCGTTTGCGATAGTTTAGGCGAACGTTCGTTCAACATTCGCTGCTTGGTCCACTGGGATGTACTACTAATAAAAACATGTATGCATGTCGCTGAGGCTTTGCATTAAAACAAAGCAGAAATAAATTGCAAACAACCATACATTGTAAGTTAAAAAAATGCTTTTAAAATTGATTTCTTCAAAATTTGTTTAATACGAGTTTTTAGAAACTTCATTGTTATTATAAAATTTAAAAAACCAAAAAGAAGGTTATCATTGGCTATGCCAAAGATGTAATACTATTCACGGTCCTCCGGGTCGCATCCAACCTAACGGCGTCAAATGCCAGATATCAGATATGTTTCCTTTCTTAGCATCACTATATTCTCTCTGTTACAGTTTGATTATCGACAGTTTGAGTATCGCATATGAGCCCAGTTTGAATGGAACTGTGCTTTTATTATACTTTTACTCTTTATAAGTTTGTTATTTAATTTGGATTTGTATGGGTTTGTGGTCCGACTCGGCTGACAAATGTGCAGCGTATGGTAAAAAGAAATCTATGTGCAAAATTTCAGCTCACTAGTTCACAAACTGAGGGACTAGTTTGCATACATACAGACGAACATGGCTGATCAAAAATCTATACTTTATGTGGTCTGCGATGTCGCCTTCTGTGTCTTACAAACTTCATAACAAACTTATAATACTATTCACTCCCGTGGAGAGTCTAAAAATACAATTATCGTTGTATACTCGCACCTGCTCCAAAAAAACTTCTTAACACAATGTAATTTTTTAATTGGAATGAAGGTTGCAGTAAAAATTGTGTGCATATTATGTAAAATACGAATCTGAACGAATGCGATATCTCAGGAATGGTTATTCGTAAGAGAAAAAGTGTTATTATAGTTTGGTCGTAGAGAATTTCATGGTCTACAATATTGACCCACAAGTTTTTTCGATAACACTTACCGTTTACAAGAAAAATGTGCTAAGCCGCAATCTGTAACCTTTGACCTTGAATAACTTTCGATCGATGGGGACTTTTCACATTTTATTCATAATAGGTTTCAGGCCAATTTTCAGCTCTTCAACTTTTTTTTGTCTATTTTGACCTGACTATAAGCACTTTAATGTATAATTTACCTAATCTAATCTATCTATCTTCTATCGTATATATTTAAACGTGCAATTCTTGTGTTACTGGAATAGTTTATGAAAAAAAAAAAATTCGGAAAACCTATAAGGAATAGCCAAATGACAGTGTGTCATGTGTTTACTGGTGCAGAGTTACCATATGTATTAAATATTATGTTATTTTTGGAAATTACTTTGGATTCCTTGATTTTTAATAACTTTTAATCAGTGATATAAACATGATTCGTATCTACATATAATTTCCGAAAAAAACACGATACCTCAGTACAGCTCGGTCGCCTGGTATTATATATCAAATTGGATGCATGTTTGGTTGTATGTAAGTACATATGTGTGATCCCAATATATTCCGAAACTGGTGAACCGATTTTTAGGAAAATTTCAGAGAAACTCTAGCATAGTCTAGAGAGTATACCTATGATGCGAATCGTACTTGCTGTAGTCGAGAAATCGGTGGATAAATTTTAGCATGTAAAGCTTGGAGATAGACATATTTTAAAATCAATCAAGTCGTCTTTGTCAAACACATCAGATAGTTATGGCAATATTAATAACACAGGCCTACAAAATTTGTTTTTTCTTTCCCTTTGAATGGTCTCATTTAAGAACCACCTGATTCCAAATATAACCTTCTTTTTGCTGTATCACATTTTTGTTGACGTTTGAAAATGGAAAATTGGTCAAAAATGACATGTTTAAAGACAGTAAAAGAATATGTATTTCAACAAAACAAAAATGCTGTTATATTTTCCATTGGAGGATGGCCAGCCGCAGTCAATATTTGACTCATTCTCATTTTTTTATCGGAAGAATCACTCAATTAAATAAAGTAAATTTCAAATTAAATTTTGTCTATTGAATGAACAATTCAAAATCCGACCAATAGATGGCCCACCCTTTAGTAAGCAAATTAAAAAAACTCTTTTCTCAATAAATTTACGTTATGGGATTTTTTTTCTTTGAGAGCAACCTTACAGGCCTCTGTAATTGATTCGTATGATTTATCAAAAGTATTTATTTGCCTCTTCTTGTCCAAAAATAAGTGGAATGGATCGTATGACCGATGGGTTTTCTGGAATAGTTTGCACGTTATTGTTTCTTTGGATTATTCTAATATCGACACGGTAGGCAGACGTTGGTTATTCCTTCTAAAGGTGTGTAAATGTACTGGTTTGATTGTTTCCAGATTCAATCCACATATGTATGTCCAATGATTGGCATTCCATCAATTGAAAAAGCTAAACGAATAGGAAAGTGTAAGCGCTTGCACTTCGTCATGATTCGTCTGAAGGTACCATTGGAATGTGTTGCAGCAATATATTCTCTCCTCTAAATTTTCCATTCAATATTGTCGCTTCTATGAGATTTCCCATAATTCGTTATGATGCAAAATGAATGTTGCGGTAGTCCAGGCAATCAATTTCAGTGGGATAATTGAGAGTTTCGTATTTCAAAGCAATGCAAAAAAAAATAATTATTATTAAAATCGGTTCAGTATATTTTGAACTGAATAAAAAATTGTCTGGATCTCGACAACAACGCCCTCTACTGGGCCCCATGGTAGCAAAGAATATCCATAAGTACAAAAATAAGTACATAGTACATTGAAACTCATCGATTAAAACTATTTTAAAACTAAGTAGGCGTTATCTGATTATGAATATGAACTGTCACTGGATTAGTCAAATTCATTACATGATACAAAAAACACAGATGCATTTGTTTCAATGCGGCCATGGAATACATGCGACATGTTACAATAATTGGCATAAGCGGATGGATGTGTGCCCCACATGTAAAGTGGCAGTGAACAAAGTACATTTCGAAGGTGATAAATGCGCACACTGTTGTGATATTATGACTCCACAAAATATACAATACATAACTTGTGGACATGCGTTACATGCAGATTGCGTCATGCATTATCTGGCACTTAATATGCGTTGCCCTATATGCCGTGCTAGATTTTCATAAACGTTCTGGAGTTTACGTAATGGAGTTTACGTGATGGAGTTTATATCTTATAGTCGGTATTAAAATTTTAGTGTAATATATTTTTTAAAAATTGTATGTTATTTTATTGTTACCATATTAAACTTATGCGCATCCACAATTTGTCTTGTTGTTGGCCGAATATGTACATCCTCATCAATATTATTACCCCGTTTATAAGACACCGGAAACGGTGTTCACTGAAATCTGCTTGACTCAGAACGCATGCATAAATATATTTTCAGTTCGTTCTGAACACGCGAAGCGACTTCAATAAGCGCACATATCAAACCCGTCGTTATTTTCGGGACCCGAACTAATGTATCTTATAAATGCACAGCTTAGTGCAGAGTCTGCACTGCAGACGTGTTGAAAATCAGTTGTTCGCAAAATGTTGTTTTGTGCAGTTTTTCCATATGGTTTAGTTATTTTCCTGTAATAACATTTCCTCAATGAAAAATCATTGCAAAGTGTTATTAAAAATCAGGAAAAGGATTATACATTGAACATTGGTTTTGTATAATGTGATTTTTAAAAAAATACATTTTATGCATATGGCAACTTAAACAAACACATATTCGTTTTCGATAAGAGCACAATAACGTTGCACGTATAAATACCTAAACAAAAACTGTTCTGAGTGAAGCTAGTTACAGTGAAAACCGATCCGACTGTCTTATAAACGAGGATATATATTGACCAATTGGATTTCAAATATTGGTAATCATACGATTATAACATTAAGGAAGAATACAGCGAACCGCTTAAAAAATGCACAGATATTCTATGATAATGGATAGCGATACATTGTGAATTGCATTTGGTTTCGATATCCACCATTGTCTTGGGAGGCCCTACCAGTAGTAGTATCTTGTATTTTTGCTATTACACACAAACAAGTACTTGTGTGGTGTGCAAAGAAATTACCTTAGTATCCAGATAAAAAAAAGTTGTTAGTGAAGTTTTAATGTGAGCTTATTTATTAAGTATAGCACATACTTATATTGTAAGTATAACATATCGTAGGTACAATGAAGTAAAAGTTAATATTAATCAATTACTTGCATAATTAATACCTAGATATTACGGGAGTGGGTTGAAATCTAACGGTACGGAAGCTGCTGTTGATCATAAACGATACTGCATGATTTTAATGAAAAGTGTAGAAAATCTGCTTAGTGAAAAAACAAAATATGCTAAACTTTATTACTATGTGTTCCTACTCCCTTTTCATAGATGTTTTTTAATACACCAATCAAATACTAAAGTACTTGTAAGACATATGAATCATATGCCTTTACTGTGAAAGAATTAGATTGTTATCACTACTACAATATTACTCGTATTATAACTAATTATTATTTTCCGTAGAGCTTTATGTTGGGTGATTTGCATGTGCTTAAATAGCGAGTTAGATGCCAGACCACAGAGCTGAATACCATATGTCCAAGACGGCTTGATGATTGATTTGAAGATTCTAAGTTTAGCATTTAATTTTAAAGTTATCATGGAGCTTAGTAACCAGTAGCCTATGTAACTTGGTTATGCATGTAATGCGACTGTCCAGTTGCATACCGTGGTTCTCACGTTGTCGGCATAGGGAATGTCAACTCCATCCATGTTGACTGTAGGGTTTATTAGATGCATCTTTGGTTTATTGGCTGAAGAAAACAAAAATTTGGTAACAATAAGTATTTTTGGGTGTTTCACATATTTTTAACGTAATCCCTACTTTTCATTTGAGATGATGTGAAATACCATTCTCACCATTACGGAAATTCCAGCAAAAAATACAAAATACGTCCCAAAATTATGCGACTTATTTTCAGTCGAATGTTGGAGCGACCAGTGACTGACAAATCAAGAACTCACCGAGTGCCACTGTTACCGATTGGATCATTCGTTTATTTTGATTCCTAGCCATAACAATTGAAGGAATTGGCTGATTTTTTATTGTTTATATTTCGAAATTGGTGGATCAAATAATTCTAGAAAATATAAATATGACCACCATGTAAATGATTTGATATTATTCTTTGTTTGGGCAGATCCTTCTCTAGCATTAAATAAATATTTTATTGAATTATACTTATCTTGTCCATTCTAATCCAATACCTTTTTTCATCTTTCTGGCAGCAGCATGATTCCGCTCTCAGCAATTTTTTTTTTCCTTTGCTGGCAAATAGCTTATCCAGCTTATTTGATGTAAAGGTTTTTCCGTTTAAAAAGTTTTGTAGAGATCGGAACAAATAATAAACAGAAGGTGACAGATTTGTTGGATATGGTGGGTGTGGCAGTATATCCCATTCCAGCTGTCAAATCTTTTGGCAAATCACCAAACTTGTATGGTATAACATCTTTTCTACTGATTGATTGTCTAGCTGATGAAAGTATGCTTCAGAATTGATCGTTGTATTGTCCGATAGAAGCTCAAAACCTACGATTCCTTTGAAATCCCACCAAGCAGATAGCATAATTTTTTTTTTTGATAAATATCGACTGTCGAAGTGCTTTAACATTGTTGTAGACAATCCATTTCTCATTCCCAGTGATGGTGGGCTTCAAAAATGAATAATTTTCTTGACGTTCTAGAAGCAAATCACAAAAATCAACACGAAGGCACAAATTTTTTTCCGTAAGGACGTGGAAACCTATATATCGAGTTTTGAGATGAAACCCAGTGCCGGGTTTAGCACTACCAGCGTCCTGGACGATATTTCTACGATGACCACTATCTACCATTCAAACTCATACGAAAAGAAGGCAAGGAATAAAAAAAACTAATAAAATTATACTATTCTAGCATTTCTGTGTTCCACAACTTCATTTTCGATTGACAATGTTACCAAGTTTTGATATAGTTCTTATAAAATGCGATCTTTGATAAAATGTAAAATTAAGGCACTCATCAAACAACAGACAACTATCTTTATCTAAATTAGGGTGTACAGTTAATTTCAATACCACTCTTAAATCGAACTGCCCACGTGAAATTTACCAAAAAAAAATTTGGAGAGCTGAAAGAGTCACTCAATAACTATAAATTCCTGTATACCGATGGCTCCAAGTCGTCCGCAGGTGTTGCATACAGCGTCACTACATCTAATTAGGAGGTAACAAAAAGTATACTCCCCCACTTCACATCCGTCTTTACTGCTGAAATTGCAGCAAAACACACAGCATGTATTTAAGCCCCGAACCGTAAAGGGAAGTATGCAATATGCACATATTCCGTCTCCTCATTTAAAGCAATAGCCAACATCAATAACCAAACATTTTACATTAAAGCCATTAGAAGCATACTATCATCCCGAGCCAACAAACTGCTTCTCTTATGGGTACTCCAATATAGCAGGTCACGAACTTGCCGACCAAATTTGCTAAAGACACACTCATATTTCCTCTTATATTGGAACATAATTTGAACACCACCGACATACGGAAACATCTAAATCACATTTTCCTTTCCTATAAAGAAACATTGTGGAACAATACATCCGAACACTACAAAAATATCAACCCTAACAAAACATTGATAACTCAGCACTACTCCTTAAACTCCAAAAATTTATCCAGATAAGACAAGATAAAATTCTCCCGTCTAACTCATAATTTCATAATAAATAAAACTCCCTCTCGCACCTGCCAAATTTGCAACAATTCTAACTCTCTCCCACATCGTCATTGCTTGTCCCGTTCACCAGTCACATAGTTCCAAATACCTACCTTTTTTAAAACCATTTGCTTTAAACTTTTTACTCGTAATTACCTGTAAATAATAGTCTGAACAAACAAAAAATGATAATTTATGATATAAGTCAATTAATCAATTAATTAAACCAATATTTAGTTAGAAACAAGCTCAAGGCCTTTAGTTGCTATAGCTTTAGATATAAGTTAAACGCAATTTGTAATTGCGCTCTAATTTCATATAATAATAATAAAGTAATTTCAATTGGAGATCACCACTGAGTCTGACAAAGAATACGCATTCAGCCAACTCCTTCGCTGTTAAAATGGCGCTTTTGTAATGCCTGTTTTTCTATCCTCTTCTTAGAAAGCTCAACATGTTTTCAATATTTCAGTGCATTTGTAGTAATCCATGTCAATTAATTGTGGAGAATTACTGACGACACTAATTTATGTCATACCAAATAACCAATGAAAAAATTTAAAATAAATTATAGTATCATAAATGGCACTAATTTGATAGCGGACTGCTTTAACACTACTTATTCTTGCTTCCCAACGTGTTTCACTGATGAACAGAAGCTGAAAACAATGTGAACAACGTCTGAAGTACCTCAGACAATGTGACAGATTTTACGAACGACTTATAGGAATCACATAGTACATGATAGTGGGTATGACAGCCACACGATACATAAGTAGCTGACGAGTTAATTAAGCCAGACTTTCCCCAGTCGACTCATTGACTGTTATGAAATACTCTTTTACTGATATTGTATATTATCGTCATCTGTTGTTAAGTCAACAAATCGTATTGTCAGTGAAAATGGTTCCACATGACTAATGTGCGTGGTGCAGGCAGACAGAATAATATTTCGATTTCTTTGCACTTAATATGATTTCTGACTTCACTTTTTCCATCCATTAGCTCGATAAATACATTTTGAATGTCTTTTCCGCAATAGTGGTCTGAAACATCAGTAGCTAATTGCAAGTGCGCCTGCATTTCTGGATCAAATTTGGCTAGTATGTAGTTGTACTAATCCCAAGAACTTTCCGTTATGTGTCTTATATAGTTTGTCTGATATACCTCTGTACACAATATGGCGTTTAGCTTAGCTAAATAAAGTGTTATATGCATCAATCTACACAAAACATTATTATATCTTGTTGTTTCCTTTTTAATCAAATGTTGCTCTTGACAAACTTGGGTGACAGATATAGGGGGCTAACGCCGCTACTGATTAAGCGTTTCAAATGATTATGAACGGTCGAATCCGATAAATTTAATCTATCAGCATTTTTACCTTTACGATAATAAAATAGTAAAATATACCAAAAACTACGCTTACTCACAATATAAATATCTATTTCTTGCCGCCTTTCTCAAAGTCCCTATGTAATTTTTTTTTTTAGTCCAGCGTCTTATGCTTCTGAGCCAGAATAACTGCTTTTTGTCAATGTCAAGTTTTCATTGCAATATAAAGCTGCCCCGACACGATCATTAGTGAACTATGAATGTGTGCGTAACACATACGATGATTGAAGGAATATTTATTTTCTTTTAATATTTGCTACTGCGAGCGTTGTCTCATTTACGCTTGCACAGGGTAAGTATGTATGAAGGAGGAAATATAGGCATGTACTAATGGGCATAAATGTAGAGCGAGATGGTGATGGTGATCAGTGCAAACCGGCATCCACACCGTTAAACATTGGGTTTAACGTTCGATGCCATAGTGACATATCCTGATGACACCATAAGTATGTACAAAAATAAGAACATAGTACATTGAAACTCATCGATTAAAACTATTTTAAAACTAAGTAGGCATTATCTGATTATGAATATGAACTGTCACTGGATTAGTCAAATCCATTACATTTTTATTCTCTGAAAATACAACATTAACACAACGACAACACAATGCCTAAAGAGAAGAGAGTAAAAAGCACACGAAGAACTAAGCCTTTATTTGGCGATGATTGTAAAATTTGTAACAAAACAATGACACAAAAAACAAAGATACATTTCTTTCATTGCGGCCATGGAATACATGCGACATGTTACAATATGTGGCACAGGCGGATGGATGTGTGCCCAACATGTGAAGTGGCAGTCAAGAAATTTAATTTCGAAGGTGATAAATGCGCACACTGTTGTGATATTATGACTCCACAAAATATACAATACATAACTTGTGGACATGCGTTACATGCAGATTGCGTCGTACATTATCTGGCGCGTAAAATGCGTTGCCCTATGTGCCGTGCTAGATTTTCATAAACGTTCTGGAGTTTACGTAATGAAGTTTACATGATGGAGTTTACGTAATGAAGTTTACGTAATGAAGTTTACGTAATGGAGTTTACGTGATGGAGTTTACGTAATGAAGTTTACGTAATGAAGTTTACGTAATGGAGTTTACGTAATGGGGTTTACGTAATGGAGTTTACGTCATGGAGTTTACGTAATGGAGTTTACGTCATGGAGTTTATATCTTATAGTCGGTATCAAAATTTTAGTTTAATATATTTTTTAAAAATTGTATGTTATTTTATTGATTATTTATTGATTATTAAGTTATATCCATCCACATTTTGTCTGTTTTTAAGCATAAATTTTCACAAAAAGAAAAAAATTCACTATAGCAATTGTTCGAAAACAGCTTGCAATAAATCATATTCATAGGGAACCACGAACCTAAAAAACGAGCATTGTATGGACTAAATCAACATTCCAGCCGTCGGTTGATCCTACGGGGTCTTTTCATCGTTGTCCGTGTCATATTACATAGTTAATATTATAACATAATTAAATATCAATTTTTTTAGATACTTTATTTACATAGGCCTGCAAAACTTGACTTTTTTCCCCTTTGAAAATTTTTATGTAGAATCTATAGAATAGAACCTCCTGATTCTAATCAGATATGACCTTCGTTTTGCTGTAACACGTCACATTTTTTATTGACGTTTAGAAATTGAATATTGGTCAAAAATTACATGTTTAAAGTCAGTATAAGAATATGTATTTCAACAAAACAAAAATGCTGTTGTATTTTCCAATGCATTAGTAATAATTATGGCTAAAAATAATAACATGAAACAATTTGGAAGTATACATAAAAAAAAGGAAAATTTCTTAATGCTAACGTTGCCTTTTTTAAAAAAAAATTTAATTATTTTTTAAATTTTTAATTAGTGCGGTATGTGGAGTCGAATTATCAAATAAAGCAAAATTCTTTGAAAAAAAATAGCTTATGTCTATTTAATGACTAAATCAAAATGGGATCAACAGATGGCACTTTCTTTACTAAGAAAATTGAAAAAAAAACATTTTTCTCGTTAAATTTTCCGATTTTTCAAATAATTTCCTATAACTATGTACGAAATTACCCTTCAGTACTTCTGGGGGAAAGCCCTCGTAGGCCTTTGCTATTGTATTATATACTTCAATGAGCACGAGTTAATTTTCTCTATATAAGTAGTATATGTAAAAGGTACAATGCTTTAGAAATTTTCATATTCAATTTAATATGTTTAATAAGTTTCGGTAAGTAGCTACGTTGCCGCTGGTATCGTTCTCTAGATCATTATATCTACTGAGCTCTCTCATCACATGCTGAATATCTGATTACAAGTATTCCTATGAGACATCAATAAGTACTTGCGTGGTGTGCAAATAAATTACCTTAGTGTCGAGATAAAAAAGTTGTTAGTGAGCATGTGAGGATTTTTATTAAATATAAAAGTTAACATCAATCAATTACTTGCATAATTAATACCTAGATACGAGAGTGGGTTAAAATCTAATGGTACGGAAGCTGCTGTTCGTCATAAACGAAACTGATGACTTTTAAACAAAGGATGCAGAACTGTATTATTATGTGATCCTACGCCCTTTTCGTAAATGTTTTTTTTTTTTGTAATACACCAATCAAATACTGAATTACTTGTAAGGCATATGAATCATACTTTTACAGGGGGAAAATAAGATTGTTATCACTGTTACTACTATATTATTAGAATTAATTAATATTTTCCGTAGAGCTTTATACTGGGTGATATGTATTCTTATAAATAGTGAGTTAAATGCCAGACCCCACAGCTGAATACCATATGTCCAAGCCGTCTTGAATGATTGATTTGTAGTTTAACATTTAAGTTCCTAATTTTTCTTTGAGATAATATGAACTGCAATTGAAGCGTGGCTGTAGCGTGGCTCCCACCATTACGGAGGTTCCAGAGCAAAAAATATAAAGTGCGTCCCAAAATTATGCGACTTGTTTTCAGTAGAATGTTGAGACAGACAACTCAAGAATTCACCGATTGGATCACTCGCCTATTTGGATTCCTAGCCATAACAATTGAAGGAGTTGTTTTTTTTTCTTTTCTGTATTCTCGTATTAATGAATAATTCCCGATTTTGTTCGAACTCTGTTCATCAAACAAGATAACAAAGTCCATACGTAGTTAATAGAATTGATATTAGTTTTGGTTGTTTTTAAAACGTCATAAGCAAAAAGATACGAGAGTAGGAGCCACAAAAACAAAACTACAATAATAATCCCAAAATATATTAACAATAATAACTAATGGTACTTTAATTGTTTTTTTGGTTTATTTATTTTAGTTTTATATACATACTAGTAAATGCGTATACTACATACATATGTCACTATGGGATTTGTTTACCTACTACTTCCTTCCGATCTTTATTTTGATTATCTTGTATTAATTACTAAATAGGTCAATGCCGATACATATTCTCATACAATATTTACACACATAAATTTAATACAATATACATATATGTAGAACGAAGTTCGCAACAGCAAATTTTGAATATAAATTTACCAACCATCCATACATTAGACATCTTTCATCTTTCATCATTCATCATCAACCAATAATTTAAGGAAACGTGCATCGAAAGTGTTATATTAAAATCTTTGTAATTCTACATAAAAGAAGAAAATCATATATTGCATATAATCAAAATTAAATGGCAAACTAACGACTTAATTCCCAGTAGGTTCTTAGACTGGTCCATAAAAACATAGCAATTTCGAAAAATAAATAAAAACCGAAAATATTGAAGTAGAATAATATGGTAACGAAGTAAAATCGAATTAGTAGATCCATTTTCGTTTGGATATATTTCATTCCGAAATAATATGTGTAACTGTATAATAAATGAATGACTACTAAAACAATGATAACTTAAATTTACATTTGCTTGACAAAACAAAAACAAAAACAGAAACTAAAAACAAACTAGATTCAAAGATAAATTTGTCTGAGGGTCCGTCAGTCGGTCGGTCGTCGGTATATCTTTTTATTTATCTTTTTGCCGCTCTTCTATATCTATCTGCAATATCTATTTGTTTATTTGTCTGTCTGTCTGTCTGTCTGTCCAAATCAGTCTGACATGATTGCCTTCCAACGTGTGTCTCACATTATCTTAAATTTAATCTTATACTACATTCTTATAAGTAGTATAGTACTATACAATAATAATACAACAGAAGTAAGTAGTAGCATCTGATGTTGGTTACATAGTGAATCGTGTATCGGAGACCCTACCAAATTCTATTATATATGACATGATATGCATCAGAAGTAGAATAGAATCGAAGGGGTCTGTCCCACAGTTATTTCATGTTTAACAACCAGTGAACAATTCTATTGTTTTGAATTATTTATTTCTATTTGTGAGACCAAAGTTAGCTTCTTGTTCTTTATTATTTACTAAAAACAAACAATATTAAATAATTATTTAATAGTTGCTTGTCTTTCTAGACAAAATTTGAATAAACTTTCTAAACAATAATTTTGTTTTTCTTTTGCAATAACAATAACCTAAGACAATTTACAAATATTTATCTAGATTTAATAGTACTGACCTTTTGCTGAATTGGCATACTTAGTAAGAAGGCGTAGTAGCTGAGAGGGAGATAGAGAGAGATGACGGTGGTAGTTTTAGCCTATCAGTTTTATAATGGATCATAAGGCTTTTAGGTGCACTCGTCCCTGTGGCGAGCAGCTTGTCTATTCAATTCTATTGTAATCATTAAGGAACATAATTGTAAATGAGATAATGAAAATTTACTCAAATAAGGGAATAAACTCTTAGGCCTTTTGTATAGAAATCTACTTCCCCTCTTTAGCTCTAATCAGATTATGAATATGCTGTCAAAAGAAAAATAAAACAAAAGTTTAGTCTACCTAAAGTACTCGTATTCTTTGTTATTAGCCATGTGCATTATTAAGATATTAAGTACAAATCAAATTAATTTTTTATTAACTTTATTCTAATCATACGCACCGAGATTTAGGTATCTATTGTGAAAGTGTCGACATGCGACACTATTGTATAAATTCATCATTATCACATTATAATCAAGAGTTAATTAATTATTGAAGACAACCAAGCATATTCGCGTTGCTGTCTTGAAGGTAGTTACTTCATTATTCTAGTTGAATATTTGTTTTCTTTGCTTCTTGCATGCAACACGAATGCAATTTTATTGCATGTGATAAATAATGTGCAACAAAGCGTCGAGTTGATGAATGCTTTCAATAAAACCAATAAAACTATTAAGTTCAAAGTCATGGTGACGTCTGAAAAATGCAATAAAGAGAACTTGTTGCGGTTGTTGGGCATAATTCACTAATAATTCGATTCAAAAACTCTTGTTCTGTTTTAAAGTAACCCACTAACATACCATACGATGTACAATATACTTACATAAGTATATGCAATAGGCTCAATTAAAGTTGCATTGACAAGCTCCCGCCCTGTCATATTTAAACTTGTGAATGAGACAATTGCTACCTTATATTGGTGTTATAATTGGTAGATACAACTTATGTGGGAATAATTTGAATTGCAATCAGTTTCGCCCCTTTCAAACTACACATATATGTATACATATGTACTATTATATAAAATTGAATTTATTGTATAGAAAAACAGATGTCACATATTCTAACAGTTCTTTGCACTGAAGTTAATGCAAATTTGCAGTTGCATCGACAGTTCTCTTCTTCCTAATACTTATTTAAATTTATATTTTTCATTTTTATTCTATAGAATAGAAGTATCGGTTCAGCATCTGTATAACGAGCCTCGTTTAACACGTTCTGGTTCAACACGACCTCGGTCTAACACGGTGACAAATTTAATACCATTTTGTGTTTATCGCTAAAGGAGCTTAAGAAATCAACATTAAATGGATGTTGGAGAAAAATCCACGAACTTCAATTGCGAGAAAATAAACCAAATGAAATTTGAAATCTCTTGGCTGTCGGGGATATTCATGAGTTGTTGGCAGATAAACACCTCGATGAAGAATTATTAATTGAAATTGCTGTGAATTCGAAATCCGACGTCGAATATTCCGAAGATATTGAGGGTAAAGAATAGCCTTCTCTTGGAAAGCTTGTCAAAATGTGTCTTACCCTATCAAGAATGCTACTATAGAGCGTAGCAGCAATCAAAATTGACAGTTAAAGTACTTATGTATGTAACTCGTATATGTTCGTTTGAATACTAAATTTTAAGAGTTGAAGAGTTTGAGTCACTTATAAAAACGGAATATTTTGTTTTCTCTGGCGTGGTTTGAAATCTAAGAACGTAACCGTATTTTTTGTACTGGTTTCTTGTTTCGCTTAATACGCTGTTTTCCAGGAACATAACCCCCCTGTTAAACGAGGCCCACCGTATATGAAATTCTGAAAATCAGAAAAAAAAAACTCATGGCTTCTAAACATTGTTAATGAACAGGTGTTCACACTTTATTGTTTCTTTTTGAATTTTTGACCAAAATCATCATCATATGACTTTGCATTTGTCTGTTCTCAAAAATAAACAGATCACATCCTTAAAGGGCCGTCGTTTTATTGTTTTGGTGGAAAAGTAACCTCCGAAAAGAGACACCTCTGTAAATATTAATCCGATTTGAGAATGCCATACAGCAATGAAAAAGTGGTGATATTGTGGTAAAACCATGCAGCTAAAATAAAGAACAAGTGATTATTAAATCAGCTGTTTTTGCATAAAGAAAACAGGGAAAATGTATGCACATCATGGAGAAGACACTTTATCAGAACGATCAGTTGGAACATGGATTGCGCTATTTCATTCGTCCAATTTCAATGTCAAAGACACGCCTCGGTCTGGTCGCTCTTGCACCGAAAAAGTGTAAGTACTCTACTAGAGCTTGAGAATTGTTTATTCGTGACATTACTAAGAGTTTTGGCATCCACCTACCATACGACAATGTAATGTAAAAAAAACACTGCATGTTTTGACGGGAAAAATCTAATAGATCGAATTTCAATTTGAGAAATGTTACTGAAACCGAATGATTTGCAACCTTTTCTGTACTTATTGATAACTAGCGATGAAAAATGGGTAACATACGACAATAATGGGCGAAAAATGTCTTGGTCTGAACAAGGTGAGCGTGCCAAAACCATTGCAAAGCTGACGCCATCTGCGAGGAAGTTGTTGCTGTACATTTGGTAAGATTGCAAAGATCCTGTGCATTATGAGCTGCTCCCATCTGGACAGACGATAAATTCAGAACTCTATTGTCAACAACTAAAAAGACTAAATGAAGCGGTGAAAGAAAGAAATGGCTGCAATTGGTTAAGAGAATGAGTATAACACACTCTTTTGTTATGAATCCAGCATATAGTCCACAAATATCATTATCTGATTACTATTTATTTCCTCTATGCAGAAATATCTTGATTGCGTACCAATGAATTCCCTAACGACTGCAAAACGGTATTGCATTAGTTTTTTTTTTATCATAAACACCAGAATTTCTCCAAAGACGGGACTATGGTTTTACCCGAAAGATGACATGAGGTTATCAATAAAAATGGAAAATATTTAATGAAATAAAGTTTGCCGATTCTTATTTTCGGAAGATACTTTTCCACCAACCCACTAAAATTCTAAAGAAAGCGACTATGATCTCCGAATTTGTCTTAATATTACAACTAATAAAATTGTAAGTAGTAAAATTTAAATGTCGCCAACACTCTGAAACTTCAAACTTAATTTAACAAGTGCCTCGCTTTGCTTAAATCGACAAAGTAAAAAATTCACTTAGAAGAAAGCAATATCAATCGACCTCACTAAATAATTTATAACAAATAGTATTATTTTCAAAATTGTTATGAGTAAATAAAAATATGTTGGTTATAAATTGGGTAGAAATAGTTTTCATCTATTTGCCGCCGGCAAATATTAAAAATTGGCAAAACTGTAATAACAACCGTGACAGTGTTGTACATTAATTACTTAATCAACTATGTATTAACCAACTAGGGGAATATTCGGTAATTCCCAAGGATTTGGGGTCACATAAGCATGCATCCAATAAAGTTTGAAGAATCAGCATTCAAATTTGACATATTTGCACCCAGGGGATGGCTTACTTGTTTTTAACAATTGTGAATCTTTTATGGAACACTATTGTTTCATCCATTGCAGTAATGGCATATGTATCTATGAAGCATATGTATATCAAAATATCAGAATTTTAGTAACATTGCAGTTTCCATAAGTCCACAGACATATGACAGCTGATCTGAATATATGTACTATACTATTACAATTTACATAGATTGATATATACATATGTACATTCTTGCATGTTGGTCTCATTAAATGTGCTGCAAACATCATCAGCAAAGTAATAGTAGTGTCATTAACACGTTGTCTATCGTACTAAGTCGCAAGTTAACCAAAAATAGAAAAAGGTAAAAAATAAAGTTAATGTTAATGGATAAGTAAGCCATACTCATTATTCATATATGTATGTACTTCATTATTATTATTTGTTGTTGTTCCAATATTTTGTAAGAACTTTGTGCTTTTTTCTAACATTACCAGAGTCAACCATTTTCTTCTTATTGCTGTTGGTTTTTAATGTATTTTTCCAATAGTTTTTTGCTGCTGCTTTATAAAAGACTATAATTTCTTTTAGGGGATATCTTAATATTTTAAGAAGGCCTTTATAATAATATCTAAAACAAGGGCAAATTATTATAAACTGAAATCTTGAGAACGGGGGTACTAATCTAAGAAAACAGAAAAAGGTAATCAAAAGCACACCAATAAAATCTATTGGGGTATTTTATAAAAATCAAACATTACTGAGTTGTTTAGGGGGTCTCTGGGGCTCAGTGTCTTTATTTACTTACCATTTATTTACATTGCATTTCAATAGAGTTTCGTTTCTTCTAATGCTTGTTGATGAGGATGATCTTTTGATCAATTTGCCGGTTTCTTTTCCACTTTCTGTTTCTATTTCTATTTGTTTTTTATATACATAGATTCTTTTTTGTTTGTTTGTTTAAACAATTTGAGTTTGCGTCCTGTCGCTTTTCATTCAAAATTTCTTCTTTTTCCTTTATGACATTCAAAGGCAAATTGACACGCAAAAAAAAAAACAAAAATAAAGGAAACCACAAAAAATAATACAAACAATATTAACCAAAACTCAAACTAATGAGCTCAGGTCGAGGGCACACAAGAAACAATTTATAGAAGAAAAAAAAAAATAGTTATTGTAAATACTATTAACACGCGCAATTAACAAACATTTAGCGTTTAAATAGCGAGCGATAAACAAAATGATTTCACATGCGACCAAATTCTACTACTTAAATCAAAAAAACGCGCGCGCGCTTTTTGCCCAAAACACCAAGAGAGCGAGCGCCACACACTCCCAATGACCGTCCGTATCGCTCCAAACTTCGTTTGCGACTGATTCTGAATAGTGGCAATGTGCCCAATAGTCAGTAGTAATAAGTGAGTGCGACTTTGAGAGGAAAATATCAAACAGCAACAGAAACAATAATAACACAGTAGTACTAATAACAACAAACGGCTCAACTTGCTGCTGTCGTCGTTGCCAACGAACGACGAGCGACCATGAGAAACGAATGAAATAAGTATCTTAAACAAACATCAACAGAGTTGTCAAAGCGCAGCAGCAACAGCAACAACGTTAGCAGCAGCAACAGCAACAACGTTAGCAGAAGCAGTAGCATGGCTTAAAGCGGCCCATAGATGTACAATGTTACTGTCCAATAAAGTTGGGTTTTATGTAGTAAACTTCAACGTTTTTACGTCATATTGTAATGTTGTGTGCAAACATAAATACATATGTACATAACGGTGTCCCAAGTTTGAATGAAAAAGAAAAAACACATCCCTATCTATGCATATGGGGACTTCCACAATTTCCTTTTTTTTTATTGTCACGTTTGACCCGCTCCTTTTTATAATAAAAAAGTGAGAATAAAACATATTTTAGATTCGTCTTTAGCATAAACTTATAGATCCAATCCATTGGTATTTTAGTCTGTTTCAGGCGAAGTATTGATTAAAAAATATGTATGAAAAAAGGAGCGCGTCAATCGTGGCAAAAAAGGAGCGAAATTGTGAAAATGCCCATATGTTGGTTTCGCTGAGATATACCATTGTATTACAAGTATTAGAATCCGTGCCGACTTGACTTCAAAATTTTGTCTTCCAATTTTCTTGTAAATTTGGGTAGATACTATAGAGTATAAAAACAAAATATCGACTTAATTAGGGAAATAAATTATATTTTTT
The DNA here is from genome assembly GCA_037043315.1 of Amiota communis. Lineage (NCBI taxonomy): Eukaryota > Metazoa > Arthropoda > Insecta > Diptera > Drosophilidae > Amiota > Amiota communis. The sequence continues at coordinate 466,243 of JBAMAV010001028.1, read as the reverse complement.
TCTTTCTTTTTTTTTAATATTATTTATTACTATAATATTATCGCAAAAATAGCATAAAATATTATTGTAATTATTTAGAATAGTGACGTGGGGCGATTATATCACAGTGTATATTTATCTAAGTGGCAACCTTCCGTTTAGAAGGTCATTAGGATGAAGCCTCTTTAAACGACATTGCCTGATCCCATGGGTTAATGCCGCCGCAATGCTGTTTGGGTGGTTTTGTAGCCTCTGCTGATAACGGTTACAGCATTGTATGATTTCATCTCTCACAGTGGGCATATTGAGATCTCTGTGCAGAATGGTGTTGCGCACAAACCATATAGCCCCAGCTATGCAACACAGTGCCTTGTTTCAATAGGCAGCTGGCAGCAGTGGTACCCCAGATTTGTAATGCGAAGCGCCAAACAGGAGCCACTTCTTGTATGTATTTTGTTCTTTGTTGTTGAGCGACAACTTGCTGGAAGGACACAGCAACCAGTCAAGCCTGTGCAGTTTTGAAGAACAGCATGCGGTGGTGGTTCTAATTTGTGCTCGCCATGTAAGTCGCTTGTCCAGAATCAGCACGAGGTAACAGACTTGGCCCACCTGCGGAATGATTCTAGTGTCATAGTAGATAACTGGACAAGTGCCACGTCTTAGGGTAAAAACGCAGTTCGCCGATTTCTCTGGGTTTATTCCAATATTCCATCGCTTGAATAAATTATAGAAACAAAAGCAAAAATATTAATTAGTATGTAATCATATTTTTATAAAATCAATAGAAAAACTTAAAGTTATAAAGTATATTTCCTTTTTAAGGTTGCGTTTTTACAATCCAGATAGAGATTTCTAATTTCAGAAGAAAATATTTCTGATCTTTGTCGGCGGTTATCAAACAGTGAAAGTCTTACATTACTTTAACTGCTTTCTCTCTCTCTCTTTGATATGTCCTAAAAATCCAGCTTGACTATTAGCTTTTATAAAGACTTCATGTTTTTTTTTCAGAAAGAAAAATTTTCCTGAAAGAAATTGTCGTCGACTTTTAGACGTGAAAATATGCTCTTGCTTTTGCTTGTGATGAAATCTTCTAAAGATCTGTCTGAAATAATAAACAAAATACTTATTTTTTAATAAAACTACATAACTGCATCAACATCTTACCATACAAAGTGTTAAATATCACTTCTTTAAATGGATGGATAGATCTATTTCTTTCCAAGATCTTATGTTCCAAGTTGGAGAACATTTTCATTTTCGTTTGGTCATCAACTTTATTATCAAGTATGACCAATATAGCAATTTCGTCAAACAAATACCACAGATAATGGCAGAATTTGTTGAGTGAGCTGCTTTAAAAAAGGATGTATTTATCAATTGCTTCATACTTTTTAGGGTTACGTACCCAAAGGGTGCCAACGCTGTGCATCTGTTCGTCAGTGAGCTCTATCTCATGAGCCGGAAAAGGTAGACAGTCTAATATAGCGTGTAATTCAATTACCGGTATAACAACAAATAATAAAAATAAACTAAAGTTGATAAATTAAAAAAACGAATGCTCCAATATTCATTGCAAGTAGGTTTTATCTTTTTTTTCTAATTTTGGTTAATATTTTGTAGTATACTCTTAGGCGCTGTTTAAATATTTTACTTTTCCTTCAAAAACAAAAGCAATTTAGTTTTACATAATTTCAGACAGAGGTACAAGCTTTACGTCCAACGAATTTGCATACATAGTGTTGTACGGGTGCGACTGCCACTTGACCAAATCTTTAAAGCTTTCAAAAAGTATAAAACTTGATGTGGTGCTTTTGCAGGCAAACTACACTGAAGCCAAGGTTTGACAAAGGATGTCGCAATAAATAAAGAAACATCTAGGATGGCTTGTTTGTTTTTAGTACTGATTTTGACTGGGCTTCCAGCAAACATATTTTTAAAGTATAAATGCATCCATCTTGCTTTGTGCTTCGCTGCAGGAGTTCTGATTTTTAATTTCTTTTCTTTATATCCGCTAAAAAATATTACACACAGTTCAATAAGTTCACTGTAGTCATCTCTCACAATAGGCTTTTTTAGTTCTTTCGAGTAACCCCCATTAAGTTCGTCAATTTCAGAATTTTTTATTATGTTACTTCGCAAAATCGATGCACAATTGAATGCCATTCGGATTAACATTCTTCCATTTTCTTTATACATTTCAAAAAGCGGAATATCTGGCCTGCTAGCGACTTGGTAAATTTTTGCTTCGAATACGCTTTTCAGAACAAGTTCGTACACATGATGACGACAGAAAACACTTACAAGCTTCGGCCATCATTTCTCCTTCCAAAATCTTACTTCTGGTTGAAATTTTCTACCCCAATGGATAGTCACAATTTTCGGAGTATTGTTCTGAAAGTCGGTTTTTATCGCCTCTCCCATCTCCTTTCGTAATTGCATTCGAATGCGTTTTATTGAAGATTTACTTGTTGTAAATTCATCTAAATTAAGACCCAATGCATTCATCAACTATGTAAACTACATGCTTCACTGACATCTATCTAAAGTGACTCCTAGCTTGGGTGTTAAAAAATATATTTTGCCACTTTTCACAATACTCGTTGGTGTCGCCGTAGATGCAGTAGTAGTATGACATATGCATCAGAAATAGGATTTTCAAAGCTTTCAGAAGAACTTCTAGATAATAAACTACGGACAGCAGACATATCAGCAGATTGAGTTGGCGATTGATAATGCCTATAAGCCGATTTAACGGAAGACGACAAGTGTGTTAATCTTTTCTTCTCTTCCTCTAGCTTTCTCTTCTTTTCCAGCTATTTTTTTATCTACACCAGTTATAGATCCCTGACGCCCTGCTTCTCTCTGTCATTGTAAAAATAATCTATTCTCTATTTGAAACATCAACATTTTCATTATTTAGATGCATAGATGTGATGATATGTGATATGTACTAAGCATGCAAAATTGTAGAGGGTGGGGGTGTAGGGGTGGTCTCAGAAATGTGACCACCTGTGACAAGGGCTGGTATCAAAAAATCATGAAATTCGTATGTGGAATAGCCCCTTATTTGCATGATACAATAATTGATTGCAGGACACACGCCACTTATCACGCGCAACTTACATGAACATGTTTCACATGCAAGTCGTCACGGGTGCCCGATAATAGAAGGATCAGAATTTTTTACTAGGAATATAACCTTTTAATAAACATAATTAGAAGGCAAAAGTTAAAAAAAAAAATTGTGGGATATATGAGACACCCGAATGTATATTGTATATATTTTTCTGCAATTTGTTTGCCCAATTATATTATACGTCTAGTGTCTGCTTAATGGCCTCGTTGTACGACCACTAGTTTCATGACCCACAGTGTGATACTATAACGGCCTTTTTTAATTATGTTATAACACTTTTTCAATATACCATACAGATTAATTTTTCCGACTTATTTGAAGATATGGAAATAGACTTACTTCTCCAAAACAAATTCAGTCCATGAGTCGAGGTTTAACCCATTTCTTGCGACTGCTTCGAAAACGAAACATAATTTCAAACTAGTGCTGTATCATTTCAATGATAGATAGAAACATCATCTTATATTTTTATGAAAGATAAAATTATGATATAGTATAGTTAAAATAAAGATCAGATCATATTTTCTTATTCTTAAGTACCTGTGAATATTGTCAAATTCACAAATTTCAAAATTTCGAAAATAACTCAAAAAATCTCAAAATATTTCCACTGAAGTAAGCGAGATAGCTTTAGATAATGAATATATCATATCTTAAATTTCATGTGAATCGAACAGGAATTGGTGTATCGTAGAAGAATTTAAAAATCATGTTGCGAAAATAAAACCGTATGTATTAGAAAAAATTTGTTTGATTTTTTAAAAAGCTTTGACTATTCTCCTTGCATTTTCTATGCTAGACATTCCTACAAAATGTCCATTGTTGGAAAACTTATACGTTTTAGCTTCAAATATTTGAACTTCTGATATGCGGATGATTAGCTATTCCAATTTTTGCGTTTTGCTGGTGCATCTACTGAGCAGGATCCTGTATATGGTTTCGTTGAGAAAGTTGTTTTACACCTTCTTAAGTCTTATGAGGTCCCGAGTATGCATGTGGTCGCTTTTCATAACTTTTTTACTTCTCCTAAGCTAATGTGAAGGTTGTCAAGGGTCAACTATTTTGCATATGGACCTTTAATGAATTACTCGGGCATTCCGGAAAGAAGGGCGTGGACATAATGGCAGTGTTCGAAACGGTCAATATACCGAATATGTTGAGAGCCTATAATACACTGATGGGGGCCGTTGATATCTTTGACAAATCAACGAACAATTGTATACTAATATCTCGCAGGAAAGTGGCTCTGGCCGCTGATTACGAATGCTTTTGTTGCTTGCAAGTTGAACGAGTGGAAGCTTCATTGTCTGCAAAGAAGCAAAGTGATTGACATTGTTCGCCATGAACTTATTTCAAGCAAAGATCGCTATCGTTGTGGCTTATGCCAAAACAATAACATATAAAAATGTTAGAAATGTGATAAGCACATACATTCCAAATGTTTTTAACAATAGCATACCAGAATATAATTTCCAAAATGTTGGCTATCGAAATATCGCAATTTACTGACAATTTTCAAATTTTAATAATAGATCTGGCGGTTATTTTGTTTTCGCAACATATTCTAAAAAGTATACGAAAGGATTTTAACCCAAATTTAAAGTTGTGTCTATATTTAAGAATTCAAGAAAAAGCCAAAACCATTCCGCGGGCTTCCTTGATGTTCCATAAATTTATTTTTTATTATTATTATTTTATATCAGATCTAGTATCTATCTATAGGCTACTAGCTGTTGTTTAACAGCGTTATTATGATGTTCAATTCGTTTTCTAAAGTTTTCACTAAAGCTAGTGATTTTTTCTTTCACTTGATTGGCTGGTCTGCGAAGAGCTCGGTGCAAAACTTAAGAATAGTCTCCGGAGAATCATGGATTGCATTTTTTGTAGGATTTCTATATTGGATTCTGTTGATGTGCCCCCAAACTCAATCAGTCAGTTAAGCCTAAGTGCCTTTCCTTTAATTTGTTGGCGTTTCGTTTTAATGTACTGTATGCCTTCTGTCAAGTTAAGTGTGTTGTAGGAGCATTTCTTGAAAACAAAAAAATTGCTGGACAATCACCACGTCTCAAGATAAATGTAATGTGCATAAAATTTACGGCAAAGCCAGGATTCCAATCGGTTGAGTTGATTTTGCAAAATTGTGGAAGCTTTAAAAAACTTAAACGATGGTGATGGAAAACTGGTTGGACACAAAATATCTAAGAGTAGTGAAAACATTCATGCTTTCTAGCTCTCGCAAAGGAAGTCAAGACATACTGTGGTTAACTCTTAAAGATATCTGCATAGTCTTAGATTTGTTAACGGGATATTATAGAGTTAAGAAAGACTTACATAATGTGTGAAAAGTCTTAACAATCAATGTATTGTATTTGAGTCAGACTCCAATACCTACTTACATAGGTAACCATTGGTTAAAAGCAACCGAAACTCCAAGGTTATCTCCAAAGAAAATCTTTAAGATCCCATCCTTCCCTAACATAATCTGATCTAACGTAGGCCTTCAAAATGCTCTCATACGAGCTAGCTGGATGTTTGAATTAAAGGATAATTGGTATATTTCTATCATTATTGATTGATTTGTATCCCTTGACTTCTCAGCTCAACCGTTCTAAGGAACATCAGATCTACTTATGTTTTGGGTTCATCGTTTTATTTTCGTTATTCTCAGGCTATCCTGATGCATGCCAATGTGACGGACTTTTCTTTACCCGGTTATGCGGATTAATGTAAGAAATTCATTTAGTACTGAAAAATTTATTGAAGATCATAGGTAAAAATAAAATCGGGGCAGGTATAAATGCTACACTACCGTAATTGTTTTTGCGTGAAAACGTTTTTAAAGTGAAACTTCTTTAGCGAAGTGTAAGTCCAAAAAAGCGTTACAGTAATCAAATGTGATGATGTGATTGTGAGACGTAGAGGGGGGATGCACGTTGCACATTGGCTTGTTCGTCTGCAGTGTAGAGAATTAATGTTTATGCATGAGTGAGAGAGAGATAAAAAATACTTTTATCAACAACAACACACCCGCAATTAATACAGTTGCGATTTCGCTCATCTCTTCATTCATATGTGCTCATGGAGTCAGCGAATTTCAATTATGCTTTTCATATACATCATCGATATACATCATTGATTCAAAAGAATCAAAATACTGGTGTTAACAGAGCACACAAACAGACATATACTAGAATGCACGTCTTAAATTTTGTGCTGTTCCACTATTATTAGCTTTGTATTCCTTCGTTCGACGTGCTGTGTGTCTTGGTGCTACGACTTTTGAGTCACGAGATATATGAAAAATATTGGCGACATGTTTTTGTTACATTTCTGAAAGAGCGTCAGATTCTGACATCTGGCCCCTTTTTCACGTTAAAAACTATTGTACATTGATTGAAATATGATTGTTTCCTTGAAATAATAATGATAATGATGGATTTCACTTATAATAGACCGATTATTATTATAATTATTATTACCAAATAGAAACCTTTGATGTGGACAATTGGCAAGAGACATCTGATGTCCTGCAGTTTTAAACTTAGAATTTCTTGTAGTAGCGGACTAAGCACTTCGTTAGTCCAGGGTGGCAAAACCTCCTGATTTCTTAGTACAATATACAATAATTTTCTCATATTTTAATAATAATGTTTATTCCAATCTGAACCATTTAAGTAAATAAAATAGTATTTCGATTGCATATGAAATGAAAATAGTGCAATTACAATTTTGAAAGGGATTTGTGAATCTTGCCAACTGTTTTTGACTAATATCACTTGAGTGCAATAGATACAAGCGATATTTGCGTGTTTGGATATTTCTCTATAGATTCTTTAAAAATATAATACGAGAAATTCAGATAATTTAGACACCTGCTGTCGGATTGCCTTCATTTGTTATTTAAATTAGCTTAGATTAAATGAGAAAAATACAATAATACATTTTTGCAATCTCATTTTGATCGTTTGCAATTGAACTGAATTGCAAAAATAGAAATTGTTTCTGGTCAAATTGCTATTAGCATGCGACAAATACGTATGTCAACAATGGTAACTGTAACTGAAAGTGTGACGCAAAAACAATTTAATTCTTTCCGTCGATGACACCTGCCTTTCAATATTATTGTAATAATGGTCGACTATTATCCTGAAGACAGGATATTAATTTTGTTGAGAAGCGAAATGGGAATGGGTTGAGGTTTCAGAAACTTAAGAATAGCTGTTATGAAGGAGAAGAAGGGTCAAGAGCCAAGCCACTTTTCATAAAATCTAAGCAGTAACAACACAAACGGCTATTGTCATTTTAGTTGGAAATTTTTATTGTATTTATATTCAATATTCTCTGGTCTCTGAGTAATAAGTACGATATATATAAATATTCATTATGTGAAATGGCACAACATTAAAGTACGCTCACTCACTCCCACTCTTCTTATCTTTTTTTCGAATTCTCCAATTATATTTTTAATCTGCTCTTACTTACTCAGATTTGCGATGTGATACTTGTTTATTGTTGCATTTTTTAGCGCCTACGTTTTGGCATTTTTTTTAATTCATTGTTGTTAGAATATATCTCTTTTTCTCAATTGCAAATTTTTTTTTTTTTTTTTTTTGTTCAATACCCTACACTTAGAAAACTGAGATTACTCGTATACTCAATTAACTATTGTTTAACATAGAACAATTTTCTTTCATATTTTTCATTTCAATTAAAAAATTTCTTAACAAATAAGAAAAATCATATCGAGTTATAAATTCACAGCGTTGCCTTTTATATCCAGGAAAACTACTTAAAATTCAGGATATGAAAATAAAAGGTATTTAAGATAACTGCATCTCTGAACTGATTCTCTCCAATTAGAGTCGAAATGTCCATATTAAATTAGGGTTACCAACTCTGCAACAATGCAACCCGGGAGAATTTTAATAAACCCGGGGGAGGATGTGGGGTTTGTTCAGGTAGAAGTAGAATGAAAGTCGTAAATATTTGTTAATTTATACTTACATTGTTTTCAAAAAGCTTTTATATAGAGATTTTAACTAACGATATGTTCACCCCGTTCCTTTCCCTGTTCCACACTTGTTCCATCATGTTTAATACGTGCTCGCAAGAAGCATTAGAGACAGGAATAGATAGAACAAATGTTACAAGCACGGTAGGAATTTCGGTCTTTTGATTTCGCAAAGAAGTCAACCCAGCTGATATCGACTAGATTCTCTTCAATGAGATGTGGTTGTATTTTGAGTAAAATACATACCTCATCGTACAGTACGTCAAGATCTAAGTCCATTCTACAAATTTCTTGTAGTCTAGTAATGCCTGCCCATGTGATTGGGTCTTTAAGGAATAAAATAAGCATCGCTTGAAATTCCGGATCTTCAAAGATTTGCTTTTGTAAATAGTTTAAACAAGACGGAAGAAACTTATTGACATCATTTTTGAATTTTTTCTTTAGGGGCCCATCAAAATGTTTTAATAAAATCATGGCAGATTTACCATAAAATTGAACAGTCTTTCTGTTCTGTAGCTTTGTTTTCAAATTAATCATACTGTCATGAATTTCAGTTAACCTGTTGGTTAACAGGCCAAGTGTGTATGTTATTTTGTTATTGAATATTAATTTTATTCTAAAAAAAAAACCGGAGAAATTACTGCGGGCCGGGAGCTCGGAAGTTAGAACATTATTCCCGGAGACTACCGGGCATTTATTATCGGTAAGTAGAAAACGTAACCATATAAAATATTCCAGTCAAAATGATGTTTCTAACCTTCTACCAATCCCATAGTAAGTAGCTTCTTTCCAATTCAATTGGTGTATTTGTCTTAAGAATTTCCCGAGCAATATATTTTGAAGTTTGTATTTATATTTGTATTTATATATAAAATTAATATTACTGTTTTAACCGAAATCCCATTGAAACCCTGCAAGAAACTATCATATCATCATTATTGTAATATTAATTATCTTATTATAAAATATCATTGAATCTATTTAACAATAATTATCAAATCACTAAATGAAAAAATCGGATGATTATGAGGTACCAAACCTTCAATTTAATCTATTGTGTTAGCAAATTCAATTTAAATCATTTTCTATTGCGTGCGTAGCGCTCTTTATATTGTCGATTCGCTTACGTCATATGGTTATGACCCAAAATGCCATTGCAAACCTGTGAGAAATTATCATTCGTCAAATCTAAGCCAAAAAAAATAAGCAGGAGCATATTCAAGAACTAAAAGATGACGGTGAAATAGAAATCTGCAGAAAAAAAACCCAATAAATCTGAATAATCATATTCTAAACTAAACTTCATAACAAGGAACCTAACCTAAACACTTTTATGTAGCGAATTATATCGTATATACGAGTAAATTCAAATCTTTCTTGTTCCATTTTATATTGAATAGTATATATTATAAGTTTGTCAAGAATTTTGTTTCACACAGAAGCAGACAGCTCTACGAGACGAAATGACTTAGCCATGCCCGTCTGTCCGTCTGTATGTAACTAGTAAGCTAGTTCCTAGAGTGCTGAAGAAGGTTTCTTTTTACCATACACTGCACATTTGTCGGAATCAGCCGAATCGGACCACTAGAGGGATACCACCCATACAAACTCAAATTCAAATCACAACTTATTTGATTTTTATTTTATCCAACAGAAATTAGGACACTATGAGTGCCTGACCCATATTGACCAATCAACGAATCATTCACAGGACCGTGAAGAGTTTTACATCTTTGGCATAGCCAAAAAAAAAAAATTATGCACCACAATCTCATGAGCAGGGTATGTTAAATATGTGCAAATAGCAATATATAAAACTCATAAGTGATCTACATTAGAGTTATGGGACAAATCAGTATCAGTACCATAAAAATCCCATCCATACATAGATACTATTAGAACTTGTATCAAAGTATCTAAACAATTATAAATTCACTTACTGAAATAATAAATTCTTCATTTTTTAATCTTTAATCCTAATTTTTATTAATATATGATAAATATGTTCCACAACTTTAAAAAATCTTGTATAAAAAATAAAAAAAAAATAAAGGTCATTTATAAAACAAAAAATACTTAATTCATTTTTATTGCAAAAAGATTGCATTAAATACCAGATTTTTCGTTGCCTGAAGGCTTGTTGTCTTGATGGTTCCAATGATTTCGGTTGTATATTCTATAATACGACTATATGTTTGTATGTACTTACAACTTATAAAGGGTGGGCCATCTATCGATTTCATATTGAACCACGGGTTAATTAGACTCTGGCAATAATTTTGTCATTCTGTTCTATCATAAAATTCAGTATATTATCTCCGCTGAACGAAATGAATCGGTTTACGCTTGAGCAACGTTGGAATATATTGGAAATTTATTTTCAAAACAAAGACAAAAAAATAAATCATCTTTTCGTACGAAGCTCATTTTCATATTGGTGGCTACGTCAATAAGCAAAACTGCCATATTTGTGGCTCGGAAAACCCACACGAGGTCTTAGAGAAGCCAATGCATCCATTGCGAGTGACTGTTTGGTGCGGATTGTGGAGCGGAGGCATCATTGGCCCATATTTCTTCACGGTCAATGGAGACACCTATCGCACCATGATAACCGATTTTTTTGTGCCCGCTATTGATGGTATTGATGTGGACAATGTTTGGTTTCAGCAGGATGGTGCAACTTGTCACACATCTCATGCCTCAATCGACTTATTGCGCGAAACGTTCGATGGCCATTTAATCAGCCGAAATGGTGATGTCAATTGGCCGCCAAGAAGCTGCGATTTGACACCGTTGGACTATTTCCTGTGGGGCGCCGTTAAAGACAAGTGTTATGTCCACCATCCAGAGACAATTGACCAGTTGAAGGCCAACATTCGTGATGCCATTGACGAGATACGGCCCCAAACACTCGAAAAAATGCTCGAAAATTGGTCCGACCGAATAGGCTACTGTGAGGCCAGTCACGGCAGCTATTTGAATGAAATAATATTCCATTTCTAAGCGGAACAATGGTACTTCAAAACAAAAAAATAAATTTGGCAAAATCTCAACCGTTTTTGTTTTATTGCATTTTTAAATCGGAACTTTTAAATCTCCCACCCTTTATATTTTATAATTTTCCCATTAAGAGGTATACTGTTTTTCAGTCAATCTTCTATCCAGAAGACCATATTTCCGTTTTTCCATTTTCTCTAAGATAGGATTTCGACTATAAGAGGATGTTTTGGAACTGAGCTTAGATCCAGAAATTATTGATTGTCGAATGGAATCCTCATATTTTCTGATTGTCCTTATAGTCGGTTCGTTCGGTCCAAACGCTTTGCCAACAGATATGGGACTCTCGCCTCTCTTCAGAGAGTTTAATATTTGTCTTTTAGTATCGAAATTGTTTGTTTCTTTGGAATCTTTTGTTTAGATACGTTAATATTACTTATAGAACTTTTATACATATAACCAAATATTTAACACAATTTAAGGTTTATTTGTACTAAAAAATAACTAGCAACACAATAAAATAAATTCGTCTAATTTGCAAACCGTTTTATTTAAATATTGTTTATAAAAAGAGTTGGTTGGAAAGTATCTTATCTAGTATATCAACTATGTATAATAGCAAGCAATTATGACTTTTGCCATGTTGATTGACTGCATTTTTCAGAATTAACCGTACATGTACTATGCACATAATCTGCATTCAAAGTACATACAAGCTCTCATATGGTCTAGCTATGGTAAGGGATCTTACATAGTCTATCTAATCTTATATTTATTACAATATATTGTATTACTTATTAACATTAAAATTACCATTTTCTTGTTTGTTGTAAAGTGATTTTGATTTGTGTAAATGCAAATAATTATAAGTTATGCAATTTATTTGTGCACATGTATTAGTATTAGTAATTTTTTTTTTTGTTTTTCATTTACATAAATTAAATGCAAGCGCCCCCGGTGACCTTGAAATGAATGTGGTTGGAGTTGAATGTAATGAAAATGAAAATAAAAATGATATGATTATGATATACAATACAAACATACATATTTACTCATTTACACATTTACAAGATTGACAAGCTCATAGAATGCACACACATAGATGGTTAACCATGCCACTCCTTGACATTATTAAGTTTAACCATTTTACCATTTTAAAATGTGTTAGCTCCTTTTGATGGCAACCAACCAACGAACGTCAAATCAATGTCCTTTTATGAGTGACATAACGTACAAGACAAAACAAAACAAAACAAAACAAAACAAGCCCAAAGCAAGAAAAATAAGAAAATACTAAATACATTTAAGTAAAATTAATTTCGTTCTTAGATAAGAAAAAAGCATTTCACATACTTACTAGTAATAGAACAATAGCAGCAGAGGAGTTTTATTTAGTCTCTAGTCTATCTATCTCCTTATTGCGGATACCATGTCAACTACCTGAAGACAAGGACATTTGTCATTTGGCAAAAGTAAACTTTGTTTTTATGACCAACATTAACATTTACAATGTTTAAATTGAATAAAAAGTACGAAAAAAAGCAGTAGATAAAAACAAGAACTACACAAAACTACAACTAAAAACAAAATGAAACAAAACTCATAACGAGCAGGCCACGGAACATAGAACACACCTTTTATAAATTACTTTTTCTTCATCATAATGAAAGCCAAGATGAACTTGATAAGATAGAAATACTTAACCTCATATGTCCGTTATACTGCTACTACAATACAATAGTTGATTGAAAGTGCGTTCGTTAACAATTAAGAAAACACATTAAATTTTATTTTATTTTTTATTTTGTAAGGTGCGTTACTTTGATTTATAGTAAGTGTTTGTTGTTTTATCTTCTAAGCTTCTTAGTGTAATCATTAAGCTTAATGCGTTTTACCTTATGCTTAAAGAAAATAAAATTGCCGCCATCTTTAAAGTAAAAATGATTTTCTATTCTCATCTATTTTATCATGAAACATGACCAAGAAGCAGTGAAACATTGGCGAATGCAACCCTATGACTGGTGGCAATTACCTCACTTGAATATTTAAATATTGTTTTTCGCACATGACCGGAAAACAGAGCAGCAACAACGAATGCAACTCTGTGTATCATGACCATTATCTCACTTGTATAGTCATGCGCTGTTTTTCGTGCATGACCAAGAAGGCAGTGTTGCACAAGAAAATTATTCAAAAAATAGGAAATCCCCAAAATACATAATGGATGAGTTACACGCCAAGCGTCCAAAATATGGTATGTTACATGCAATGCACACGATGTCCGTCTGCTATTAAACAAAAAACAGTTGTTGTGAAATTACCAAATTTAAACTGACAATTGTGACCAGTTTTGTTTTGATATTTTTCGTCATTTATTATTCCGCTAAAGTTATAATAATTACACATGTAAAGGGTGTTTTTTTAGAGGTTGACAACTTTGAGTTTATTTGTCAACCGATTTAACAGCTGATAGTTGCATTTTGTTTAGTTTGGTTTGGCATTACATTAGCGATAGTCTTACAGCAAAGCAATGATTGCAAAATGTTGAAATTTTTTATATAAATAATGGTTCTGTTCGTCAAAATTATCGTGCACTTCGTCCCTTTGATGAAGGATCTATAATCAGGATGGAGCCACATGCCACACAGCGCTCGCTACAATTGATTTACTCAAAAAAAAACTTTTCATGAACGGATAATTTCACGTAATGGTCCTATTTATTGGCCACCAAGATCGTGTGTTTTAACCACATTGGATTATTTTCTTTGGGGTTATGTAAAGTAACTTGCCTACGCCGATAAACTGGAGACAATTGAACACCTGGAAATCAACATCAAATGCTGCGAAAAGTGTGTGAAAATTGAACTTCCAGATTGCGTCTTGACCAAGCACACAACCCTGTGATACTCCAGCACTTATATGTTTTTAGTTTGACTGATTTCCATCTATAAATACTGAAAATTGTCCTTCACTCAAAAAATTTGCAATGATTTTAATAAGATATGAAGGAAAATTTGAGTAATACAGTTTGTATATTAAGCCTCTATGCCACACAGAATCAAATGTAGCTTAAACATCCAAAGCAACCATACCAACAGTTTTTTTGGAACATAGTTCCTCTTTAATGAACTTTTTAAGTTTGTACATAGGGTGGATGCAATTAAGATGTAACCTGGATTCATACTGGATTCTAGGTAGAATGTTATTTTCACCCAGGTGCCTAACTATTTTAGTTTTTATGAAGCGTTCTAAAATTTTAGGAAACCCGCATAGTAAGCTTATTGGACGGTAGCTCTCGGGAGATTCTAGGTTGATACTCTGCTGCTGGAGTCAAAAGCCGACTGCACTTTTTGTCGATTTACGGTTTTAACGTGGTATTCCCAGTAGTTATACTCCACGATCTATTGTGATATATATATTAGATAATATTCTATAGCTTGAAAAAATGGTACACAATTTTTACTGCAACCCTCCTTCCAATTACAGAATTACATTGTGTTAAGAAGTTTTTTAGAGCAGGTGCGAGTAAAGTTTGAATTAAATGCCGAAGCAGATGTTGTAAATATTTGTTTCATGTATTTTTTACAAAACTTAAATATCTAATCTTGTGAATAGAATTAAATTTTTTTTGGAACTTCATATGCACGTATAAAGCTAATCCCATTTGTGATGACGACTTCTGGAGTAGAGTCTATTTTTTTAAATACATCTGCAGAATCAACTGTTGTCTTAGCCCTTTTATTTAATTATTTATTTACTATGACAAATAACTGTCAACAAAAGAGTACAATTAACAAAGAAAAATTTAAAATTACAAATACAAAAATTTTAAATTACAACGAATTAAATAAAAAAACAATTTAAATCTAAAAACAAGATATACATGTAGGAAATGAGAGTGAGGGGGAACTAAGAGCCACACGCAGTGGTCATCGTTATTAGATTATCATTGTTTCTTTGTTGTTTAACCTTGAACAAGATGAGTTGCGTTGGTTAGTTTCCGTTATGTTTTGAGTTATGTACACAGCTGCAGCTGCGCCTAGGAATTTGTGGTGACGTGCGCAATTGAGTGAATTGGTGTCGTGCGCAAAACGTATTTGAGCTTAGAGTTTCTGTGGGTGCGCAATTGAGTGAATTGGTGTCGTGCGCAAATGTGAATGCAGAAAGAATGTTTGGTGTCGTGCGCACTAGGTTTTAAATAAATAGTAGGTAGTTAGAGTGAGGAAGTTAGTCGTCATTAAACGATTCGAAGGAGTTAGTCGTCGTTAAACGATTCGAAGTAGTTAGTCGTCATAAAACGATTCGAAGAGTGAGTCGTCATTAAACACTCCAAAGGAACAGTGCAAGTTATATAATTAACTACATATATGAAAATGTAGAATAAGTGAATAAAGACATATATAACAATGTAAATAAGTAAATAAAGACATATATAAATGTAAACTAAATATATAAAATATAACAATATACTGTAAAAATCATTATAATTAAATATATAATTAAAGAATTAAATAAAAAGACTACATACATATCTGTCTCTAACCCGATGGGGAAAATGTATATGCAACCAGCTAGCTGTGCCCCTACTCACAGCCATAAGTGGTTAGAGACAATATTTCACTGATGAACATCAGAGGCAGCCGGGATAGGTGGACCAGTAAGCAAACGGTCGGTTCATCTAGCGCGATCCGATTCCTGTAGGCAGCGAAGGACGATGATGGAAAGCGCAGAGGGTGAGATCTCTTGCGAGAGAACGTGATTTAACTTGTTTTCTATCTACACCTAAAGGAACGAAATTTCTAGTAGGATGACTAGGGATGGAATAATTGAACTGATTTAATAGCTCAGGAGAGTCAATTTCTCCGATTAACAGCTTATGAAGAAAGTTAATCCCTACAACTATCCTGCGATGCGTCAAAGATGGAAGACTGGTAAGAAGAAGCCTATCAGAGTAAGATGGCAAACGGGAGTTAGGATTCCAATTTAGCACACGGAGAACAAACAGAAGGATTTGTTTCTGCACAGATTCAATTCTATCTTGATTCTTTATATATTGTCGTGACCAAATGCAAGAGCAATACTCAAGAAGTGGACGCACAAGAAATACAAAAAGAATTTTTGTGGTATAAGGGTCGTTAAATTCAATTAACCAACGCTTAATGAAACCGAAAACACTTTTGGCTTATTTACAACGGGTGAAATATGCTGGTTAAAACACAGCTTAGGATCAAATAGGACACCAAGGTCATTAAACGTAGAGACACACTCGAGTTGGACGTTATCAATCTTGTAAGTTAACAAATTAGGCTTACACCGATGATACGTCATGAACTTACATTTAGAAATATTTAGATATAAATAATTTGTTAAGCACCAATAATATAATAATCAAGATCCTCTTGAAGTCTGAGAGACGTGATACAAAAAAACCAAGGTCAATCAGCGACCTCGAATTAGTAAATATCTACTAAAATAGTTATTTTGTCGATCAGTGTAATTATTATGACAACGGCAATTAAGAGAGAAACTTGGAGCGTGCCACACAGAATATTCCAAAATCAAAGGGAGACCCAGATATTTTAAATTTCTTATAAAGTCTAGACTTTAAATTTTTTAAGGTAAAGAGCTCACACGTAAACCAAGGTGGTTTGTATGTTCCTTTTGGTGCATTCATAAGTGGAATGCATTCAACAAAGGCAGAATAAAGGGAGTTAGTGGCAACGGACATATCAGAACACCTGTACAATAAATTAAGTTTCTCAAAATTTCGTTTACGAAAACAAAGATTCCGCTGAGGAAGAGGTGTTTTCTTTACAGAATCATAATACGTAAGACCAAGAGAAATGTGTAAGGGTGGGTGATATGGATCCTCCGGAAGAGATAAAGGAAGGGTTTTAGACACCACCGTGATGGTGCTATCGTTAGCCCAAACTAAATCTAATAACCTATGAAAGTGATTTAATACAGAATTCATTTCTGGTCATCTACAGTCATAAACCGACGAAAAAACTCATTCGAAATACGTTGCATGAGCGACAACAGAGCTTTAGAGGCAACCACCCTTTTGCGTTTATTGTCGACTGTGAGCAAACGCAGCACCCATCTTGCCGAAACCTTTTTCATACACAATTTTTCATGTAAAATATAAATGACGCTACCTTTTTATATCCCTGTAACCTCAACTATCTCACTCAACTTTAATCTTCGATCACTTAACACCATATCATGGATTTTATTGATCATTTCTGGCGTAGTCACCTCTACAGGGCGTCATGAGCGTGGTTCATCATCGTGGTTGCAAGTGAAGGAACAGATGTGCCGTGAACTTACTCAAAAATAAATACATATTAAAGGTAGGCATTGGCCGTACAAATATTCGCACAAATAGTTCATACTTCGTTCGTAGTTATTAATTTTTTTCACCAAGTACCGTTTCTTTATTTTGTCCGTTTTCACACGTGTCTATTCACAACAAGAATTTCACAAAAATGAGATAATTTCGTCATCCTCACTAAATACTCACACAAATGTAAACATGAGATTAGGAGATTTGAAGAAAAACCAAAATGTTTTGATTTTCAACCAACATTTGTACAAGCGCAAAATCAGCACCATCGACAACACAAATGGTTTGCGCTCCCTCTCTTTTCGTAACATTTGCAAATATTTGTACAGTGCGAGCATTTATCATTTCGATGTGATGCAGATGAGATGCGGCTTCAATTTTACAACAACCACAGGGAAATTATGGTTGTTGTTGTAAAATGAAAGCGGAATCTATTCAGCATTTTGTCGAGATGCCGAATCGAAATAACGGGTGATTTTTTAGCAACTTTTTTATTTTGCAACACTGTTTTTAACAGCTGACGCGGCTTACGTGCCTTGTGTTACTGTCAAACACGTTCAGTTTGGTCTATAATTTAACCATGAATCGACTTTCAAACGAACAGCGTTTACAAATTATTGAATTTTATTATCAAAATTCATGCTCGGTAAGGCAAGTGTATCGTGCACTTCTTCCATTTTATGGTCAGTTTGGTCGACTTTCTGAGACGGCTATTCGGAATGCTGTGACTAAATTTCGCACCCAATTTACATTATTGGACATTAAACCACCAACACGCATACGTGGAGTGCCGACAGAGGAAAAAATCGCAGCTGTATCCGCCAGTGTTACTGATGACTCTGAATTATCGATTCGGTGACGTTCGCAGCAATTGGGCCTCTGTTACTCCACTACGTGGAAAATTTTGCGAAGTGATTTGGGTGTGAAACCTTTTGAAATACAGCTGGTGCAAGAATTGAAACCGCGCGACCTACAACATCGGCTAACTTTTGCTGAATGGGCGCTGGTAAAGTTGAATGAAGATCCGCCTGGATAATGTGATTAAACGCCTCTAGACTATTTTTTGTGGGGCTATTTAAGGCTCATGTCTATAGCAACAAGCCCGCAATGATTGACGCACTAGAAGCCAATATTGAACAATTTATTCGTAAGATACCGGTCGATACGTTGGAGAAAGTATGCCAAAATTGGACCCAGCGTATGGAGAATTTGCAGCGCAGCCGCGGCCAACATTTACATGAAATTATCTTTAAACATTAAATTATATCGATCGTTCTATCGACTCAAATAAAGATTGCATACATTTTTCTCAATATTATGTTTTTTTTTTTTTGAAAATCAAATTAGCAATCTCTTAAAAAATCACCCGTTATAAGGTGTTGCCATTTGTTTGGTAGTGTTGGTAAATTTTTGGTAACTGATAGATGATTTTCGACACTCTTGTTCTTTCTTTTTGTGGCGCGCCAATATAAACAGCTGATGAACAATTTAATTATGATGGAGCAAAGCATTGGTAAGACATTTTAAATTTTCTGTTTTTAATTACATATATCAATAACAATAAACCTTTAAAAATGTATGTACAAAACAACAAAGAAAGCGGGAGATTGAGGTGATGCGACGAGTTGACCGGTACACTATTGGATTTCTGGGAGAGCAAATTTTAGCAGCTGAGAGGTCCCCGCAAAAACATACACACACATGAAATGATGGCACAACAGTTCAAAGTTTACGGCTTTGATGTCAAGGCAAAAGAAGTAAATGCAAAGCTTGACAACATGACACGGAAATATCGGTAAGTTGGAGGTGAAAATATATTGAACAATTAATAAAATATACTGTCACCATTTAATTATTTCAGAACAGAAAAACAAAACATTGGGCCATCTGGCGGTTCGCCATCAACATGGGTTTACTATACGCGCGTGCATAACATCGTTGTTGGATATAAACCAAATAATTTGGAGGCAGTAATGGCTGAAAGCTTAGGTAAATTGGTAGTTTTGCAATACAAATGATGTGCATATAATTAATAAATTTTTCATCTAGGGTTTTCCGAAGATTTGATTGAAACTGCAGCAAGCGCTCCTCCCACTTGCGAAGCGACACCGGAGTCATCGCCAAGGAAAAAGAAGCGTGGGCCCGATGACGAGGACCCGTCAAAACTGCTACAGCCAGCAGAAAGACGGAAAGGTGCTATTGACGAAATTATTGCCAGAAGTGGACGGATGGAAGATAGGATGTTGGTCACCCTTTCCAAAATAGATTGAAAATTGGATAGGGAATTTCATAACAATGAATAATTTTATAATTTATTTTAACTACAAATTTATTGTATTTAACATACAAAGAAATTGCTCTGCGTATCTACTCTACAGAGGTGTCGCAATTGCCGGCTACATTGATTTTCTCTGGCTGTGGTTTACTTGCCATATCGGTTTCCCAAGCATATCCAAAATTCCAAAACGCGGTGAATCTTTGTCACGTAAGTATTTTGTATATTGAAATATCTGATACTGTACAAGTATATTTAAATGAAATTCAATTTTCTATTATGTAGGCACACAAATTTAGTATAAATGGATTGAACTTTATTTCTTTGGTTAGAGCATACTTGAAGAGACAACGGAGTTCACTGGATCGATGTAAAGTTTTGATATGAGACTTAAATTGAAATTTGTTGTTAAAGAACTAGAGAAGCACTAGAACTGATATAAGTATCTATGTATGTATTTATCCTTCAATAAAACAACACAACAAAAACAGTACATATATAAATAGATTGTTTTCAGTAACTTATTTTTAATTGTTCTAATATAAAATTAGCCTATAATACATGGTTTTTTAAAAAAAAATGTTTATGTGTATCAGTACAGAGATAACATGATTAAATTGACCAGAACTTTGGATTACGAACTCTAGTTTTTTAACTAAATTAATCCTATTTTTAACAAAGAGAGATGAAACAGGACAAAATGATTTGAAATTAAAGTGAAGTAAAGTAAGTTTGGCTTTCAAGCTTTGCATTGTACACCAGAACAATTGCATAGAGTTGTACACCACATTCTATGTGCGTTTGAAACAAAAATGTATTGCTCTGATGTATTCTTTGACGTCTTGCAAGCCTTCGACAGAGTATAAATAGACGGACTAGTCCACAAACTAATAAAGCTTCTCCCAGGCAAACAATATATCATGTTCAAGAGCTATTTAGTAGATAGAGCTTTCTTCGTAAGAGTTCGAGATGCAGGGATAGGGTGCATGAAGGCTGGTGTACTGCAGGGCAGTGTCATTGCACCAGTTTTATACTTGTTATTCATGGCAGACATGCTGATGCCAGAAAATAATAATTTGCCTGTAGCAACTTATGCAGATGATACCGCCATACTCGGGAAATCAACTTCCCCCATTGAAGCAGCGGAATTGACCCAAAGCTATCTACAGCGATTTCAAAAATGGGACAAACGATGGAACATTGGCATAAATCCCCTCAAATCCGCTAACTGCACGTACATATTCAAGCGTGGCGCATGTCCTAGAATCATTTTTCAGGTGAATAATATTCGATCCATATTTAGGTCTGATCATGGCTACTGCGTCCGAACAGTAAACTGTCAATCAACAACAAATTGTATAAACAAGTTGTGGCCCCAGTTTGGCGATACGGCATTCATATATGAGGGATCGTGGCTCCATATAGCATAAAAACTTGCTAGCAACACAAAACAAGGCTCTACGACGCATAACTGATGTACCGTGGTTTGTTAGGAACACCTTATTACATCGTAACCTTATGGTGCCAACGGTAATTTATACAATGAACGTTTGCTGAAGTACACCAATCCCCTAGCAAGATGTCTAACTCACAACATAACCCGCCGTCGGTTGAAAAGATTTCATCCCAACGATCTTAATAATAACACTGTGTTACAAAAAAAAAAAATGAAAAAACTTCTTATCAGACCTAGTGGAGGTTATAGGTCATAAAAAACTAAAAAGAATGGTATATATTAAATCTCTGATACACCCTCAAAATCTTGTTTTAGAGCCCAAAAACCGTTTTTAAGAGGTTCCTGTACATATTACCTTATAACTTGGCCATTTTTTATCGGATTTCAAATTTTTCAAAGAAAACTGTCATATGCAATTATAAAAAGTACAATAAATCAAGTAATTTTTAACCGATTCTATTCAAACAGGGTTCATTTAAAGCTAAAATGACTAAAGAAAAAATATTATTTAGATAAGATAAGGGGCACAAATTAGACTTAAAGTTGCAAAATCGATGGAAAAATCAAAATTTTGGAAAGTTTTTGGTCTGTATCTTCATGAATTTGAATGATAACAAAATACATGATACATGGTTGTAAAGGGCTACATTTCAGCTTCTAATTACAAAAAAATTTGAAATCCGATAAAAAATGGCCAAGTTATAAGGTAATATGTACAGGAACCTCTTAAAAACGGTTTTTGGGCTCTAAAACAAGATTTTGAGGGTGTATCAGAGATTTAATATATACCATTCTTTTTAGTTTTTTATTACCTATAACCTCCACTAGGTCTGATAAGAAGTTTTTTTTCGCTGTGACACAGTGTAATTAGATGTCATGCTAAACTCATTTGGATTTTGTTGAACACTGAAATAACTCTCTCACACGCTCTTTTCGGCATAGAAACTGGCAGTGAAAAGCGATAGCGCACAGATTTGCTTGGTGAAATAATTTTGCTTTATGAATTGCTGTGAAATAAGTTTATTCTATATGATTTTATTACATATATCATATAATTCATATCAACAGCAATAACATACCGGAACTGCTCATTTAAATTTCGTTATTTCCCAACAGCTGTTTTCTGTTTAATAATACCCGTATTACACGATGGATCAGAATAACGCGACCGATCGGCGATTCTTCTTTGGCGGCAGTGCTTCGTTTTTTTTTCTTCATACAATGAATATAGCAACTGAGCGACCCGCGCACTTCCCTTCTCCACAAATGAAAATTGAAAGAGAGAGTTATGCTTTTGCCAAATTGGCTCAGAATGCATGTATAAACATTTTTCCAATTCGTTCTGAACAAGCGACTTCAATAAGCGCACATTTCTTACCCAAAATTTTTTTCGTAAAACGAACTGAAAATTAGTATAAACGTGTAACGTTTTCAAAACATTTTGAAATTTGGAACAAGTTTTTTTGTGCAGTGACATATGGTATAATTATTTTGCTCAATGATTTTGTGAATTATATACAGAAAAATCATTGCAAAACATTATTAGAAATCAAGATAAGGAGTATACATTTAAAATGTATTTTATACAATGTGATTTTGAAAACAACCTTATTTTGAGGGGTTAGCCACATTAAATTTTATGCATAAGGCAACTTTACACCAGCAAATTCGTTTTCAACAAGAACGTATAAACAAAAATTGATTGAATATAACTAAGCCCATGCATCGTGTATGGGTCCTATAAGTGTAAAAAGAAAATAAGAAAGGAAATGCGAATGCAAACCCAGCGTGTTCACTCTGATTGGCAAATTTTGTTAAATAGTTCCGGTTCATCATTACATTGAAGGTATCAAGCGTGCTTGGTCATCCATTTCGCTGGATTATATTGGAAATTTGTACTAGTCACTTCCCAATCAAATCTACGAGGTTATTCTCAACAAGGGAGGATCGAAACATAATTAAATTTATTGGGAAATGTTAAAATTACTGAATGTATGCGTTTAAAAAAAAAAAAATAATGACAAAAAAGTTAAAAAAAAAAAAAGAAAAAAGAGGGTCTGTGCTATCCTGATGTCCCATTTGGAATTGCTTTATTTTTTTATTTTCCAAAACAATGTATAACAAAATAATAGAAAAAATAGAAAAACAATACTTTTTGGCTTATTCAACTCAGAATTGAATCAACTATAAACGACAAAAAATTTAGAAATTGTAGCTATTTTAATTCGGCTAGAGTTGAGCCGAAACCTAATGTCGCGCATATTTCTATTGCATGGATTTCTACCTGGAAAACTGAGTTCTCTTGGCTCATACTGATAAATATGCGTTTTTTAGGGTTTTCCCCGTAGACACCTGCTCCAAGAACGGTGTCCATTTTATAACCATCTTTATATACTGTTCCCAGTAGGGATTGCCTGAGACCTACCGAGTCACTATCATTTACTAGGATGAGTTTTGCCTCTTTCTTAATAAACACGTGGATTGGAGGGCAGCTGTTGTAGCCGACCTTATAGCTTCAGTAATATAGACACAATCTTCAATTTAGCTGTGCTTCTGTCTAATTTAGAGCACCAGATAATTGCAGCATATGACATAATTGGTTCCTGGTTTCAGTCCCCAATTCTTACCCATGAGTCTGTTGCTGGTCCACATAGTTTCCCTAGCCTTGTTTGTTATAGATTGTAGGTGAATTTTCCAAAGAAGTTTCTCATCAAGTGTGACACAGCTGCCCCACCCTGCCCGTACCAGGCTACGCCCTTGTTATACAAATTTCCCAATTGTTTTATATAATTTTGTAAAATGAATAATAAAAATATTATACAATAATATCAACATCCTATTTTTTATACTCTTCACGGGATGGAATAGTATGGTGTCATGAAGTTTGTAACACACAGAAGGAGACATCGCAGACCACACTTGATGAGACGAGTTGATTTAGCCATATCCGTCAGTTCCTCAGTATGTATGCAAACTAGTCCCTCAGTTTTTTAGCTGAGTCCATAGGTTTCTTTTTACCATACGCAGTTCATTTGTCGGAATCAGCCGAATCGGACCACTAGGGGGGTACCTTCCATACAAACGCACCTTTAAATTAAAGTTCTTATTCGAAAAAGTTTTTTGTTTTTTGACGTATCGAACTGAAATTTCGACACTACCTGATCTATGTCCATTAACCATGTAAATTTCATTGTCCTAGGGTTATCAGGAGGGGTACCTCCGATACAAACCCCCATTTAAATTAATGATCTTGCATCTTTGGCATAGCCAACGATAACCCTCTTTCTTTTTTTTTCAGAAAGTAAAGAAAAGAATTTTGGGTATATAATGTAATCGCAAAATTATTTTCTATGAAAGTGGAATAATTCCATTCCAATACAATAAAATATTTCTATTGGCCTTTATGATATCGCACCCTAGCTACAACAGGTCACTAACTAAAAACATGATTGTTGAGTAAATGATGCAGAAATATTCGTTACTTAAAGTTTTATAATGTATAAAAATTTTCTTCTTAATAACGTACATACTCTCCACATGACAAGAAAATATTTCTTCGATAACACTGTGCGACAATTATATAACATTAATGAAGCACAATATACTAAAATAAAACTAATATTGACCATAAATTATGTTGTCCGGTCATTCATTTCTTCCAAATGACAGAAATTTTGGAGTTGTGGAAATAGCATTAAAGAAAAAGGATCAATGAAACATTGCTGACAACTATTATAATGTTATAAAAACTTGCAAAAAAAAAAAAAATTGCTTCATTTTGTATGAAATGAAAAGAGAGGATTTTGTCTCAACCAAATTGCTAGAAGATGCAATATCAAACAGGAAAAAAATACAGACGGAGAAATTGTGAAGGGGCTAAAAAGATGCTGGATGAGGTTTAAAAGGGATGAACCACACAAAATATTTTACAAAACAAGTATTAAAGAATATGCTCCATTTAAAACAATTTTTTTATTTGAAAAACAAGGGAAACCTAAAAGCCTCAGCAAAATTACTATGTTGCCACTGTATACAACTTCAAGACCATGAACACTTCACTATGCTTACTGTAAAGGAGAAATAAGCATAAAATACATAAATTTTTTTTTTTTAATTATCTTGAAGTAATTGTATTTTCATAAAGACCAAAATTAATATACTTCAATCCTATCTAAATTCATTGGTCACCAATAAAGATTTTGGTAATTTAATAAATAATTGAAAATGTTAAAACACAAATTTTTATTTAAGTAATTATTAATTCCAAAAGCAAGCGAACAATAAAAATTAAATATGTAAACAAATGTAAAAAAAACCTTTTTTGATTAATTGATTCAACAAATTAAAATTGTGTGTGGGTAATAGCAAACCTAATGAGCCTTGCGTCTTTACCAATGAAATGTACCATGATTGTTCAAATTCTTTACTACTGTGAAACACAGTTTAGTTTATCTATGGCAAAATCATTGAGATGAGCATTAAGTTTTTACGAAATAACATACCTTTTGCTGAATCTTCGATCGTTTTATTATGTAGTAATAGTCTCGTCACCTTCTTCCACTGCATTTTCCTCCTCGTTGTTAGTGTCATCCTCATATGCCATTTCTTGAGTTTTCTTGGAACTTTTGAAATGTGTCTCAGCAATTTGCACTTTGTCTAGAGGAAAATCCAGATTACTAATTTCATCAAATGATTGTCTTAAAATTTCACATACTTATTTCATCGTCTGTCTTCCCCATATTTTCTATAATTGTTTTTCATTTTGTTTATAAAAATTAAGAACTTTTCATATAAAATTGCAATGATAATTTCCCGCACATTTTGCATTAATCTTGTACACAAAGTACTTTTGTCCCATATAAGGGAGTTTTACTTATTAATAACATACTAAGTTATTACGAAAGAATCCCTCATCCTTACACTAAACATTAACATCAGAAACATCCAAAGATATTACAAAAATGTGCTCCCACAAATTATCCAATAAACATTCCACCATACAACCAAGTGGTACCAATCAATAATCAATCTAAGGCTAGGTCAAAACACCTTATCTCACCTCCATTACATAGACAAAAACCTACTTAGCTACTAATCACTATGTGGGAATACTAACCTAACTTCAAAAGAACACATTATAAAATATTGTCTAGCTCTAGAACCAAATAGAAAAAAAAATTCAGCAACGTAGACCGTCTACTCTTCCTTGGCAATCCAACTCCAAACAACATAACATCCACCATAAACTTCCTTAAAGCATCCAATATAGTCAAACTTATTTGAATCATCAATCTATTAAAAAGTAGTAAATTTCTGGCATTGTTGATGTTCAAAGGCAAATGTGATGTCAATGAATCCTGCATATAGGTTCTCAAATAAAGTTGTAAGCAGCTAGATTGTATTAGGAAAGGGAACACGCCAGTCACAACGAAGCATAAAAGTACTGGTGCATTTTATCTTTAAGCAATCGTTCCAATAGAACTGTTGAACTCCAAGGCAGCATGCAGAATGATTTTCTGATCCAATAAGGACGCTGGCAGCTTCTTTTTTAGCGAATTCATTTGCTTCATCGTTCCTAGAACATCCTCTCTGATGCTTTGGCCAAATAAGATGAACAAAGTTATTTGCAGCTAATCTTTTTAGTAGTAATAAACTAAGTAGTTTCAAATTGATCTCGAAAGCACTGAGTGTTTGTAATGCACACATGTGACTATCAGGATTCTTTTTCTCTTAGTCATCTCTAATATATATTGCAAGGATTTCGTCCTTAAAGCTACTGGAAAATTATAAGCAGCGACAAAAGTGAACTCGAAAAGATTCGGAACAAAATAGAATTTCATATATAGTGAAAATAAAAGAAATATATAAAATTTAAAGTACTCAAAAGAATTCATAATATCAAAATTTATTATTTATGCATGTGCATAATTTTATTAAATGACCAATACGATGTCCGCTTAGTGTAACTAAGTCATTAATATAAATCTTTACTCTTTCATACAAGAGCCTGGTCTCCAAAAAATTCGTATTTTAGTAAGAACTTCTGAACTTCCATACTTATTTGTTAAATGTTTAAATCTTTGGCATTTTAATGTAGAGTGTATTATCCTCCTTCTTTCTAGTTAATTCACATGTAATTATGCCACCAATAGGGAAAGCATCCTGAAGCTTTTTGATTGTTTCATCATCATAGTTGTCAGTAGTTGGATCAAAATCTATAAAGAAAATTAATTGATTTGATGAAATATAAGTTTGAATCAACAACAAAATAGTATACCACTCACCATCAAGAAACACATCTTCAGTGAGTATTGGATATGTAAACATTGCTGGATACACGAGAATTTTGTCGACTGGCACCAAACCAATATTGCCATAATCTACGAAATATATAGTTGGGAATCCATCGCCAACTAATTCCAAGCAACGACCACGGCACCATTTACCATCTTCTTCATATTTGACAATGCAAAGTTCATCGACCCTGGAAAAAGAAATACACATGGAAATACAACTAAGAAATACTGTTGAGAACTTACCGTGGAGCATAACATGATGGTTTCTGGGCTTCCCCATAGACTTGTATATTAATTTGCATTTTTTCAATATCATAAGCAAGTTCTTTGGTTGTACAGGATATAAATCCAAACTTCATCAATGAGTTGTCTGTTATAGCCAATTGAATAGTTTTACCACTTGGCAACAGAAAGCGTTCCAAACACTGTAAAATGCAAAATTATAGTCAAAAAAAGGAAAGGACTACAATAATTTATGAGTTTTGTGCATACATTTATAAAGAACACATCAATGCTCTCATCTAGCGGTCCCATTGAAAGCAATGCAATGAGATTCTTGTTGACAATCATTCGTATAACATCATCGAACAATTCAACAGTGTGCAAACCATTGGAAATACTAAAATCACGACTTCCATACTTGATCTCTAAGGTTTGAGACTTTAGTAGTCGATAAAGGAGACTTCGATATTGAAAGGGCATAAAGCGATATGGAACATCCTTCAGTTCAACTGCAATAACATAGCATGGTAGACCAGACAATTCCTCACTGATCACATAGAAGTTGTCCAAGGCTTGCTTATCCACGTTGCCATGGTCAATATAGGTAACATATATTGAATCTATTTCATCTGTATTTAATACCAAAGCGCGCAAATATTCATCTTTGAATTTCACTAGAACAAGATCACCGCACTTTGGTGGAACTTGATATTTTTGAGCATTCTTTCCATCACGGCGGATTTGTTTTATAACATTAAAGTATCCATTGTTTTGGTCCTTTTCCATTGAACGCAAATATACCACATTCGATTGTTGAAAAGCAGTTAACATCACTTTTGAACCTGAACTTGGAACTTTGACTTGAAAGAATTTCTTAGGTGCAATTTTTGGTGGTATATATTCCATGGTGATTCCTTTGGCACACTTCTCCTTGTGTTCCTCGTATTTATTTTCTTGGCACCTTCTAAGTGGGCAAAAGAATGTCAAACACTTGGAACAATGCGATGCCCACAATTGCAACACTTTTTTAATGTCAAACTACCGTAATTTATTGGCTTGCTAGGATCTATCGGATTTCGACAGACGTAGTCTTCGGCAAATCTTTAATACATAATTGAATTCATCATTAAGTTAGTTCCGATAAATATTTACTTACTTTTGTATAGCTCTGCCCGACAAATATTCCATAATGCTCGTTTCGTCCAATTTATCAATTGTTTCTGTAAAGATTTTATAACGCTCAAGAACATGTTCATCTGTGACATGCTGTAAACGTTTCAATGGATCAAAATTCTTTAGAAATGAGTCTTCTCTGTTATAAGTATCCGGATGAACAAGATAATTAAATCCAAAAACAGGATGTTTTGGATTATATTCCGAAATTTTTAGGGTACTGTTTGTTTTAAGAAGTATGAAGAAGAATATTAGAAAACATAAAATAAAATGAAATAATGAATCGAACGAATCTCTACATAAAGAAACTTCGGGATAACAAATAACTCCCCATAATTTACCAACAATAGATTAAATCATAACTAAGGGATTACCAGGATATGAAAAATGCTTTCAGAAACAAGGAGACATAGCCTTTTTATTAGGCGACTCTCCTGATAGTGGTCGCTATAAGTCGGATTACGATGAATTACATCGTTGGGCAGTTGAAAATGCTATTGAGTCACACCAGAACAATGTTGTCCTAGCAGGCCGTCCTCCAGCTGTTGATGATAGCGAAATGAAACTTCCTCGTAGCACTCGGACCACCTTAGCTCAGTTAACGTCGGGTTGGTATCTTATCCTCCAGTGCTATATGGAACGTATGGGTCTCTGAGACAATGATTGCTGTCCACAGTGTGATGGTTCCCCTCACAACACTGTTAACATTTCCAACTTTCCTACCGTCCCAACTAACTCCAATTGACTTATGGCTTCAACCGATAGAGGTGGCTTCATATTTTGGACTGGACACTTAGGTTAGACCTTTACCCCATATATTTTTACTCTAGACAAATCTATGTAACGTAATTTAATTTATTTAATTCTTTATTTCCCGTTTTTATCTTTTTTACTTCCTGCTACACACTAATCTCCGTTTCCTTTTTACCTTTCCTAGTCCTTTTGCATGCGTGCCTCTATTTGCAGCTCCCCCTTGCTGTTACAAGTTCATTTAAACAACAAGTAATGATGTCTCAATTGATTAACAATAAATAAAAAAAAGGGAAGACATTCTCAAGCAGTTTGTAGTCCCTGCCCGAACATTATCAACGATTATACAATACAATATAATGTAAGGAAATTATTCTTAAAAATGTGGAAAACTAGGAGTGGTAGGAACCTTCCCATCTCTGCACCACTAATGAGGCAAAAGCCCAGAAAGTTCGTTAATGCATTGGGACACACGGAGTGTGAAGCGAGTGAAGGATGTTTGTGGGAAAAGTGCAGGTGCTTACATACAAGAAAACGATGAGGAAGATTAGAAGGTGAAGAAGGATACTAAGGATTTACCAACACTGAGACTAATTTCTTCATCCATGAAAATATTGAAAGTGAAGAGTGACGTCGTCACGATCTGTTTTTGAAGTCCCCTTGATATGTTAAACAGACCAAACCCACACCAAAATTATAGATTAATCACATACATTTTCATTAACAGCTGGATCTAGAAAAAACTGTAGCAAAATTATCATTAGGATAGACAAAATAAAAGTTCAACCAGAAGCCTTAAGCTCATTGTGATGCCTGGGTTGGACTACCCTTAGCTGCAATGTTCGCCTTCGACCTAACCGGCAAAAGGGAGACTCAACCGAAAGTCTAGGCTACCACCGGCATCACTTTACCTTCTGAGCCTCTTGCTACGGCAAACTGGGAAGTTTTTATATAATGTATTAATTTTGAGATACCGTGCGTGTTCTTTATAGAGAAATTTTGATGTATGTATACATAGATATGTTTAATATTTACCGGGCCTCCATATTTATGGTAGTTTCCGATTCCGGTAAGGATGGACATTCAGTCTCCTGCTCATTGTTGTTGTTTTGTTGAATGATTTTTGGATATTTTATCTCTTTTTGGCCACTACCGACTATGACCTTTTTAATATAATCAATTTTCTCCAATGTACAAAAGGCCCTTTCCAAATCACTGAAAGATATAATAATAATAAAAATATAATGAAGAATTAAAGTATTGTGATGATACTCACGCAACGGAATCGAAGTAAACAAAAAATGTTTTTGACAAAGCTGCATAGGAACAGTGAATTATGGTTGTATGTTTTAGGATACTACGAATAGTAGTTTCACAGAATTCTTCTCCAGTCCCCTTTATTAGTAAATAAGGAAACTTGCCCCTCAAGTTAGAGTGTCCAACTCGTCCATCTAGCTGCTGCTGCGGCTTCTGCTCCTGGTTCGGCGAAAGTTCATTTAAACCTACGCCGGGACCACTATAATATTGATTCAAATCGTTATTGTTGAAATCCTCCAGCATTGGATTCCAGGACTTGAAGACCTCATCGATATCATTTTTATAACTCATTATTAACAATTAGTATTTTTTTCCACTTGTTTTCTTAATTCCAGAACACACAATTTTGCCGGCAAACAAATCGAACTGAGATGAAGGAATGTATGCTGATAACTTTAAATTTAAACTTGTTGACTTGGCTTATGTCGCGGTGTCGCATAAGTCAGAAGCGGCAATAGAATCAGACTCCAGTAACAACGTTCTGGGACTGTTCGTTTTTGGTCTTTTTCTGGTGCTGTGAGACTTTGCTACATAGAACAGAACCATAACTACTTTTTATATTTTGATCCTAGTGAAAAATCAAAGTTAAAGTCAGATAGAAGCTAAAAATAAATAAAATTTAAGGTGAAAATAAGTATGTATTGCTGCCACAATTTGTTGTGACGAAGACTACAAAGCTTTGATCTATATCCTTTTGTTGTGCAATCAAAAGAAAAGGAAAAGACGGCACGAAAAGATGTCAAAAGTAGTTGTTTCTGCTGTTGCTGCCAATACACTGAGATCTGGTTTCATTTAATATGCAACCTTGCCCCACTGTTTTTCCTTTGCGGCCCTGTTTCTGGGGTCTGGTTCTGTTGCCGTTTCTGTCCTATTCGTCACCGCCCCATTACACTGTTAATTATTATAAACTTAGATTTTTATTTATTTGTGTGAAATTCAAAATAGGATATTAACTGGAAATGTGAAGCATGGAATTAGTAAAACTTTTTATATGTAAATATCGATTACATGAAAATCTATACAATACAAAAGACCCTTGCTATTACGATCAAGGTAAACGAACAAATTCCTTGCTTAAGATATGTACAGAACTGAAGGAATTCAATAGAAATGTGACAGTGGATGATGTAGAGAACAAAATTCATACATTGAGATTGCCAATTTATAGAAGAATAACAACATATGGCAGCTAGTAGCGAACGAAGTGGTTCAAAATTCATTTTTGAACCCAACCTGTGGTGTTTCGAGCAGTTGAACCTTTTAAGACCTTATTGCGACATAAATGAATTGAAGTCAAATATATGCTAGGTTATAAGCAATTTACACCAAAGTACATCACGTTGATGGGGTTTTCCGTTCACACCGGATATTTTGCATCATGAACAGCTGTTTTTTGTTTTGGTTATACACACACGTGGAACTTGCAAGCACGTTGGTTAAATAAAAACTAAAAGTTTGTGAAAAATACATGATTTAGAACATTTTGCAACATATGCAAATAGTTTTTTCAATTCCCGTTTCATTCCTGACCATTGTTAATTTTCATATCATGGCACATCAGTTCTTGATGCGACTATTGATCCCCATCACATTCAACAACACAGTCGACCATTAATACTCTTAACACACATACATACACACATACTCGCGTAAAACATAAAATTAATATATAAAAAATCATTTCTACACGCATCGGACAACAAAAAATTAACTACACTAGTTTATAGAAATAATGAAGTTCATGATGGCCCCCAGGCCACTTAACCTGGGGAGCAATCAGTTTACACCGCTTGCCGAGAGCCCCCCTATGAAAAAACGGAGACAACCACAAAAGCTTGATTTAGCCTTTCCTGATCTTCCCACCAAAACGGCTGAAAATCCGAAATACATCATAATGGCTTCAAAGAATACCAAAAAACCCATTTCTGACTTCTCCTGTTTTGCCGGTCATCGTGCCATCCAACTTATCTCCAAGAACGTCATATCCATATCAAATCTTCGCGACGGCAACTTACTTTTGTTGGTCAAATCAAAATCAGACGCAGAGAAATTCACCAAAACCACATCACTCACCGGCATTTGTGACATATCATGCAAGCTGCATGAGTCCCTCAACATCGTCAAAGGCACGATATACGCCCCTTACCTGGCCTCTATCCCAGAAGAGGAGATTATTAAGGAACTCAGCTCTCAAAACATCACAGGTATCTACAAGTTTGTGAAAACAATTGATGGCGTATCTAAACCAAGTGGCGTTATACTACTGACTTTTGAGCTCTTCTCTTCCCTCGAAAATTGATATTTCATGGCACTCAGTCAAAGTGCGAGAATATATCCCAAACCCCATGAGGTGTAAGTCTTGCCAGCTACTTGGACATACCGCTAAGCACTGCAAAAATTCTCCACTATGCCACAACTGCGGTCTTCCACCACACTCTCCTGAGCCATGCACACAGACAAAGTGTGTAAACGAACATAAAGAGATAATAAAAATCAAGATGGCTAACAAATGCACAATGCGTGAAGCAAAAACAATATACAGAACTACAGCCACCAAAACGGTAAACGCCGCTTCATATTCTTCTGTCGCCAGCGCAATCAACAACAAAAGTGAAAACGAACAGCCAACAGACGCAAACAACAAAACAACCAACAACAAAACAACCAACAACAAAAAACCAATTTCTAATACGGTAAATGCCGCTCTGCACTCTCCTGATGCCAGCGCAGACAACAACCAAAACGACAACACAAAAACAACAGATAAGACATCAAATATCAACACATCTTTTAAATCCCCTTCCTCTCCCTTCCCATTCTCCCTCTCACCAACCAATCAACATACCGATACACAATTCATATTTACCACACCTCACCACACACCTACACAAAATAACTCACTTTCTGCAAACTCCTTGCTCTCTCATCAAAATTCCACACATACTCTTACAAACAACAACACTCAATCTAATTTCCCCTTTTCTTTGCACGATCTTCGTAGCGAGTCAGTTGACTCAATGGAAATTATAGATTAAAAATAACACTACACTCAACTTTTCAGTTCACTGTAGTCACTCTACCAGATCTACAAACTACTTCTAATTTAAATTTTAATCATTATTTAACATGGCTTTAAAAATCTTACAATGGAACATTAAAGGCTACACTAATAACTACAGTGAGCTCCTAATATTAATAAAAAAACATACCCCCCACATAATTGCTCTCCAAGAAACCCACATACAAAACATTAACAACCTCCCAATTCCAGTCAACTTCACATTAATAACCAACAAAACCTCCAATAGATTTGTAGGTGTAGCATTTCTAACTCGAAAATCTATTCAATATTCACAACAACGACTTTGAATCCTTAGCAGTTGAGCTGCAGTCAAATCAAACGCTAACAAGTCCTTTACTGAACAAAATCTAGAAAACGTCCTTAACCCTATAAATAACCCCACTCTGATACTCGGTGACTTCAACAGTTGGCACCCATACTGGGGCTCCACTAAGAGTAACGCCAGAGGTTCGCTACTAGCAAAATACATAGACCAGACAGATTATATAATCCTAAATGACAAATCGCCAACGCACTACTCCACCCAACACACCTTCACACACATTGATCTTTCCTTTATATCCGCCAGCATGCTTAACGACACACAATGGAAAGTTTTGGATGATCTCCATGGAAGTGACCACTTTCCAATAATTCTTTCCCTCTTCCCCACTAATACATCAAATCACGTTGCCAAACCTACATATAAATTAAAATCAGCCGATTGGGTTCTCTTCCAAAACTTAATTAAAAACACTTCCCCCATTTACCACTTCACTTCAAAAAAGCCAACGCTAAATTACGAGGAGCAATTAGAAATGCCAAAAGACAAACACTTTTTAGCTTCACCTCTGAAATCCGCCCTAACTCCGACCCCTCCAAAATATGGTCCAACATTAAAAAGCTTTGCGGTCTATATCCCACCAAAAATATCCACAGTATCATCAACCCCGTTTCCAAAACCCTCACAATGGACCCAAACATCATCGTCAACTCCTTTGTGACCAATGGTCCAGCTTTTTCGCTCCCACAAGCACAGTTCCCTTACTTTTACCTCAAACTACATACCTTCTAAGACAGCAACAGAAATAGAAAAGGAAATAACTTTTCTGGAACTCCAAACATCTCTTAACTCTCTTAAAGGCTCTACACCAGGACCAGACCGGATCTCATACCCAATGATTCAAAACTCTCCCGCTGACTTCAAAACCCGAATCCTCAAACACTTCAATACCATTCTCAATTCCTATATCCCTCAAACCTATAAAACTAGCCTTGTCGTTCCCTAGGAAAGATCATGGATAAAATTATATCAAAAAGGTTGTGGTGGTTAGTTTTAACTAACAACCTTTCATGTTAAATAGGAAAATTATAGTTAAAACAGGGAAAACACTATCTAATAGCTTTCGCCTTAATAACGGCATCCTACAAGGTTCCCCCATCTCTGTTATACTCTTTCTCATATCATACAATGCCTTCACAAGAACTATAGCACTGCACAAAGAAATTTAATTCTGCGCCTATGCTGATGACTTCCAAATCCTTATTGATCTTAAACGTCAAAATAACCACCAAATGGACCTTTCCCAACTTTTCCACAACATCCATGACTGGTGCTGCAATATCTACAGACAAAACTCAGCACCTTCATATCTGCCGCAAACAGAATTGCTCCCACAACATACATATCGACAACATAATCATTCCTTCTGTTAACACTTTAAAAATTTTAGGCTTAACACTCAACTGCAAATACAGATGGAACACCTACATCGACAACCTATTACTTGAGCTATCAAAACCACTAAACATTATCAAGCACCTTTCAAGTCAAAAATATAATTGTAATACCGCAACCCTAATCCAAATAGTCAAAGCAATCCTAATTTCAAAAATAGACTACTGTCTATGGTTACTCTCCTAAATCATATTTAAACAAACTTAATTCAGCACAAAATTCAGCTATTAGAACTGCTATAGGGGCTTTTCGGACTACACCTATTAACAACATGTTACTTGTATCAAATATTAACTCAATAGAGAACAGACGGAATTTCCTTACTGGCAAACTATCTAAAACACTAATCCTATCCGCTAATACAGCTCTCCATCACCTTATTAAAACACCAAAAATTAAGCCCAGACTCTTAAGCACAGTCGACAGAGCTATTAACACCTGCAAACTACTAGATCTTCCTTTCTCTCCCATCAAAATCATCAACAGTAAAACCCACAGTTGGCAAAACATAAAAGACTCATTAGATTTATCCCTAACAAATTTTATTAAGAACAACACGTCTTCCAACAACTCTTTCTTTCCATCAAAAATTCTCTTTCCAACTACAACTTTATATACACCGACGGCTCGAAGTCATCTGAAATTACGGGCTTCGGTATCTCTACTGAAGATGACCCATTGGTAACCGGCCTCCTCCCCACTATTCTTCAATTTTCTCAGCAGAAATCATAGCTATACATGAAGCTATTAAAATATGTTTACAAAAACTATGTAGGTATGCTATTTGCTCTGATTCCCTTTCAACCATAACTGCTATAGGCAATCTCAACAACTCCAATTTCTACGCGACAACAATAAGAGTCCTACTTGATTCAAAATTTCCCAAACTAAAAATTGTCTGGGTTCCTAGCCATTCTGACATTAAAGGCAATGAAAAAGCCGACTCATTAGCCAAACTCTCTACAAAATTACCACTGATTTTTACTCCTAATTATAATATCAGAGATATCCAAACACTCCAAAAGCACAAAACACATAACCATCTAATTATGTTACAACACACCTCTACTTGGTATAAGCATATTCCTTCCATATCCTTCAGTAACTCTTTCATCCCTTCTTGGAACACTTCCAATCTCCAACAACTCTCTAGACTTGACCAGATAAAATTCAATAGGTTACGTATTGGCCACACAAACCTTACTAACATTCAACTCATTGACAAAATCTTAGCAACATGTGTCCCTTATGCAATTACGGACGTATCGACATCCTACACATCTTGACATCCTGCTCCTCTCTATCCCACCTCAGACTCACTACATTCACCAACCAAGATCCCATACTTCTCATTGCTAATCCTTCCTTTAACAACATTAAACTTATCCTAGAGTTCCTTAAAAAAACAAACTTGTACAGTAAAATTTAAGATATCATAATAAGAACAATTATTCTTAATCTAAATCTCTTCCTTTTTATAATAATCTATTACAGTTAAACTAAAACAATTTGTACAATAAGCAAAACTATTACTAAGTATGTTAAATATTATATCTATCACGTTGTACTAACCAACACTCACTAGCTTAAGGCACTGACAGCCATGGCTACCTCAAATTAATGTTAACTATTAGTTTAAACTCATTGTCAGCATTATATAAATAAATAAATAAACATTCAACAACAACAACCCCTGAATGACGTCATTTTCCTTGTGGTTGTTGTCGAATCTGATACGTATCAGTAGGCACATCAATGTTGATGTTGATGTGCTTTGGTGTAAATTGCATATTAGTATGAGGTTATAAATTCAATACAGTAATATTTTTATACATATACTAGCTGTCCCGGCTCGCGTTGCTACGTCCTCGCTCAAGGAATCTTGTCTTAAGTTAGTAGCTGAATTAAATTTTTATGATCTTAATTTTATTAAGGTATTGCTGAGATTGCACTGGGTTGACTCCCTTCATTCAAGCACCTTGTTATTTTTTTGTTACAAAAAAAACCAGGCAATGCCAAAGATGTAATACTCTTCACGCTCCTCCGGGTTGCATACAAGCTTCCTTTCTTAGCATCACTAAATTCTTTTTTTCTAATAAGAACATTAATTTAAATAGGGGTTTGTATGGTAGGTACCCCTCCTGGTAACCCTAGTATCATAAATTACATGGTAGATGAATATGGATCAGAAACTGAAAGTGCTCAAATTTCAGTTTGATAAGTTAAAAATTCTAATAAAAACATTTATTGAAATGGGATATTGTATGGGAGGTACCCCTCCTGGTAACCCTAGGACCATAATACATAATTTACATGGTTGATTGACATAGATCAGAAACTTATAGTGTCCAAATTTCAGTTCGATACGTCAAAAAACAAAAAACTTTTTCAAATAAGAACATAAATTTAAAAGGGGGTTTGTATGGGAGGTACCCCCCAAGTGGTCCGATTCGACTGATACCGACAAATGTTCAGCGTTCAGAAACCTATGAACAAAATTTCAGCTCTCTAGCTCAAAAACTGAGGGACTAGTTTTGCGAACAGACGGACATGGCTAAATCAACTCGTCTCATCGAGCTGATCACAAATATATATACTTTATGTGGTCTGCGTTGTCTCTTTCTGTGTGTTACAATCTTCATGACAAACTT
The DNA here is from genome assembly GCA_037043315.1 of Amiota communis. Classification (NCBI taxonomy): domain Eukaryota; kingdom Metazoa; phylum Arthropoda; class Insecta; order Diptera; family Drosophilidae; genus Amiota; species Amiota communis. The sequence continues at coordinate 427,835 of JBAMAV010001028.1, read as the reverse complement.
CATTCATTCACTCCCGTGTAGAGTATAAAAAGAGCGTGTAATGAGTTGAGAATGAACTACTAATGTAATGAATTGAGAATGAACTAAAATGTAATTAGTGCAGAAACAGTTGGAATATAGTTCTTGAACCATGTGCGCATCTATTGATGTTGCAGTTTTACTATTAATAATACTTATACTTACAGAAAACATTAACAACGGAGACATCCAAAGATATTACAACAATATGCTCCCCCAAATTTTCGAATAAACATTCCACCATCAATCAATAAATCCGCAAATGGTCCCCTGCATGTCTGTCTTTCTCAAACGCGTTGTTCATCAACTATCCCGCTTACATCAGATCAAATTGTCCCGTCTAAGGCTAGGTCACAGCACCTTATCTCACCTCCATTACATAGGCAAAAACCTACTTAGCTACTGCGCATTAAAATTTCAGCTACGTAGACCCTCTACTCTTGCTTGGCAATCCAACTCCGAACAACAACAAAACATTCATCAATCTATTAAAAAGTAGTAAATTTCTGGCATTGTTGATGTTTAAAGGAAAATGTGATGTCAATGAATCCTGCATATAGGTTCTCAAATACAGTTGTAAGCAGCTAGATTGTATTAGGAAAGGGAACACGCCAGTCACAACGAAGCATAAAAGTACTGGTGCACTTTATCTTTAAGCAATCGTTCCAGTAGAACTGTTGAACTCCATGGCAGCATGCAGAATGATTTTCTGATCCAATAAGGACGCTGGCAGCTTCTTTTTTAGCGAATTCATTTGCTTCATCGTTCCCAGAATATCCTCTCTGATGCTTTGGCCAAATAAGATGAACAAAGTTATTTGCAGCTAATCTTTTTAGTAGTAATAAACTAAGTAGTTTCAAATTGATCTCGAAAGCACTGAGTGTTTGTAATGCACACATGTGACTATCAGGATTCTTTTTCTCTTAGTCATCTCTAATATATATTGCAAGGATTTCGTCCTTAAAGCTACTGGAAAATTATAAGCAGCGACAAAAGTGAACTCGAAAAGATTCGGAACAAAATAGAATTTCATATATAGTGAAAATAAAAGAAATATATAAAATTTAAAGTACTCAAAAGAATTCATAATATCAAAATTTATTATTTATGCATGTGCATAATTTTATTAAATGACCAATACGATGTCCGCTTAGTGTAACTAAGTCATTAATATAAATCTTTACTCTTTCATACAAGAGCCTGGTCTCCAAAAAATTCGTATTTTAGTAAGAACTTCTGAACTTCCATACTTATTTGTTAAATGTTTAAATCTTTGGCATTTTAATGTAGAGTGTATTATCCTCCTTCTTTCTAGTTAATTCACATGTAATTATGCCACCAATAGGGAAAGCATCCTGAAGCTTTTTGATTGTTTCATCATCATAGTTGTCAGTAGTTGGATCAAAATCTATAAAGAAAATTAATTGATTTGATGAAATATAAGTTTGAATCAACAACAAAATAGTATACCACTCACCATCAAGAAACACATCTTCAGTGAGTATTGGATATGTAAACATTGCTGGATACACGAGAATTTTGTCGACTGGCACCAAACCAATATTGCCATAATCTACGAAATATATAGTTGGGAATCCATCGCCAACTAATTCCAAGCAACGACCACGGCACCATTTACCATCTTCTTCATATTTGACAATGCAAAGTTCATCGACCCTGGAAAAAGAAATACACATGGAAATACAACTAAGAAATACTGTTGAGAACTTACCGTGGAGCATAACATGATGGTTTCTGGGCTTCCCCATAGACTTGTATATTAATTTGCATTTTTTCAATATCATATGCAAGTTCTTTGGTTGTACAGGATATAAATCCAAACTTCATCAATGAGTTGTCTGTTATAGCCAATTGAATAGTTTTACCACTTGGCAACAGAAAGCGTTCTAAACTCTGTAAAATGCAAAATTATAGTCAAAAAAAAGGAAAGGAGTACCATAATTTATGAGTTTTGTGCATACATTTATATAGAACACATCAATGCTCTCATCTAGCGGTCCCATTGAAAGCAATGCAATGAGATTCTTGTTGACAATCATTCGTATAACATCATCGAACAATTCAACAGTGTGCAAACCATTGGAAATACTAAAATCACGACTTCCATACTTGATCTCTAAGGTTTGAGACTTTAGTAGACGATAAAGGAGACTTCGATAGTGAAAGGGCATAAAGCGATATGGAACATCCTTCAGTTCAACTGCAATAACATAGCATGGTAGACCAGACAATTCCTCACTGATCACATAGAAGTTGTCCAAGGCTTGCTTATCCACGTTGCCATGGTCAATATAGGTAACATATATTGAACCTATTTCATCTGTATTTAATACCAAAGCGCGCAAATATTCATCTTTGAATTTCACTAGAACAAGATCACCGCACTTTGGTGGAACTTGATATTTTTGAGCATTCTTTCCATCACGGCGGATTTGTTTTATAACATTAAAGTATCCATTGTTTTGGTCCTTTTCCATTGAACGCAAATATACCACATTCGATTGTTGAAAAGCAGTTAACATCACTTTTGAACCTGAACTTGGAACTTTGACTTGAAAGAATTTCTTAGGTGCAATTTTTGGTGGTATATATTCCATGGTGATTCCTTTGGCACACTTCTCCTTGTGCTCATCATATTTATTCTCTTGGCACCTTCTGAGTGGGCAAAAGAATGTCAAACACTTGGAACAATGCGATGCCCACAATTGCAACACTTTTTTAATGTCAAACTACCGTAATTTATTGGCTTGCTAGGATCTATCGGATTTCGACAGACGTAGTCTTCGGCAAATCTTTAATACATAATTGAATTCATCATTAAGTTAGTTCCGATAAATATTTACTTACTTTTGTATAGCTCTGCCCAACAAATATTCCATAATGCTCGTTTCGTCCAATTTATCAATTGTTTCTGTAAAGATTTTATAACGCTCAAGAACATGTTCATCTGTGACATGCTGTAAACGTTTCAATGGATCAAAATTCATTAGAAATGAGTCTTCTCTGTTATAAGTATCCGGATGAACAAGATAATTAAATCCAAAAACAGGATGTTTTGGATTATATTCCGAAATTTTTAGGGTACTGTTTGTTTTAAGAAGTATGAAGAAGAATATTAGAAAACATAAAATAAAATGAAATAATGAATCGAACGAATCTCTACATAAAGAAACTTCGGGATAACAAATAACTCCCTATAATTTACCAACAATAGATTAAATCATAACTAAGGGATTACCAGGATATGAAAAATGCTTTCAGAAACAAGGAGACATAGCCTTTTTATTAGGCGACTCTCCTGATAGTGGTCGCTATAAGTCGGATTACGATGAATTACATCGTTGGGCAGTTGAAAATGCTATTGAGTCACACCAGAACAATGTTGTCCTAGCAGGCCGTCCTCCAGCTGTTGATGATAGCGAAATGAAACTTCCTCGTAGCACTCGGACCACCTTAGCTCAGTTAACGTCGGGTTGGTATCTTATCCTCCAGTGCTATATGGAACGTATGGGTCTCTGAGACAATGATTGCTGTCCACAGTGTGATGGTTCCCCTCACAACACTGTTAACATTTCCAACTTTCCTACCGTCCCAACTAACTCCAATTGACTTATGGCTTCAACCGATAGAGGTGGCTTCATATTTTGGACTGGACACTTAGGTTAGACCTTTACCCCATATATTTTTACTCTAGACAAATCTATGTAACGTAATTTAATTTATTTAATTCTTTATTTCCCGTTTTTATCTTTTTTACTTCCTGCTACACACTAATCTCCGTTTCCTTTTTACCTTTCCTAGTCCTTTTGCATGCGTGCCTCTATTTGCAGCTCCCCCTTGCTGTTACAAGTTCATTTAAACAACAAGTAATGATGTCTCAATTGATTAACAATAAATAAAAAAAAGGGAAGACATTCTCAAGCAGTTTGTAGTCCCTGCCCGAACATTATCAATGATTATACAATACAATATAATGTAAGGAAATTATTCTTAAAAATGTGGAAAACTAGGAGTGGTAGGAACCTTCCCATCTCTGCACCACTAATGAGGCAAAAGCCCAAAAAGTTCGTTAATGCATTGGGACACACGGAGTGTGAAGCGAGTGAAGGATGTTTGTGGGAAAAGTGCAGGTGCTTACATACAAGAAAACGATGAGGAAGATTAGAAGGTGAAGAAGGATGCTAAGGATTTACCAACACTGAGACTAATTTCTTCATCCATGAAAATATTGAAAGTGAAGAGTGACATCGTCACGATCTGTTTTTGAAGTCCCCTTGATATGTTAAACAGACCAAACCCACACCAAAATTATAGATTAACCACATACATTTTCATTAACAGCTGGATCTAGAAAAAACTGTAGCAAAATTATCATTAGGATAGACAAAATAAAAGTTCAACCAGAAGCCTTAAGCTCATTGTGATGCCTGGGTTGGACTACCCTTAGCTGCAATGTTCGCCTTCGACCTAACCGGCAAAAGGGAGACTCAACCGAAAGTCTAGGCTACCACCGGCATCACTTTACCTTCTGAGCCTCTTGCTACGGCAAACTGGGAAGTTTTTATATAATGTATTAATTTTGAGATACCGTGCGTGTTCTTTATAGAGAAATTTTGATGTATGTATACATAGATATGTTTAATATTTACCGGGCCTCCATATTTATGGTAGTTTCCGATTCCGGTAAGGATGGACATTCAGTCTCCTGCTCATTGTTGTTGTTTTGTTGAATGATTTTTGGATATTTTATCTCTTTTTGGCCACTACCGACTATGACCTTTTTAATATAATCAATTTTCTCCAATGTACAAAAGGCCCTTTCCAAATCACTGAAAGATATAATAATAATAAAAATATAATGAAGAATTAAAGTATTGTGATGATACTCACGCAACGGAATCGAAGTAAACAAAAAATGTTTTTGACAAAGCTGCATAGGAACAGTGAATTATGGTTGTATGTTTTAGGATACTACGAATAGTAGTTTCACAGAATTCTTCTCCAGTCCCCTTTATTAGTAAATAAGGAAACTTGCCCCTCAAGTTAGAGTGTCCAACTCGTCCATCTAGCTGCTGCTGCGGCTTCTGCTCCTGGTTCGGCGAAAGTTCATTTAAACCTACGCCGGGACCACTATAATATTGATTCAAATCGTTATTGTTGAAATCCTCAAGCATTGGATTCCAGGACTTGAAGACCTCATCGATATCATTTTCATAACTCATTATTAACAATTAGTATTTTTTTCCACTTGTTTTCTTAATTCCAGAACACACAATTTTGCCGGCAAACAAATCGAACTGAGATGAAGGAATGTATGCTGATAACTTTAAATTTAAACTTGTTGACTTGGCTTATGTCGCGGTGTCGCATAAGTCAGAAGCGGCAATAGAATCAGACTCCAGTAACAACGTTCTGGGACTGTTCGTTTTTGGTCTTTTTCTGGTGCTGTGAGACTTTGCTACATAGAACAGAACCATAACTACTTTTTATATTTTGATCCTAGTGAAAAATCAAAGTTAAAGTCAGATAGAAGCTAAAAATAAATAAAATTTAAGGTGAAAATAAGTATGTATTGCTGCCACAATTTGTTGTGACGAAGACTACAAAGCTTTGATCTATATCCTTTTGTTGTGCAATCAAAAGAAAAGGAAAAGACGGCACGAAAAGATGTCAAAAGTAGTTGTTTCTGCTGTTGCTGCCAATACACTGAGATCTGGTTTCATTTAATATGCAACCTTGCCCCACTGTTTTTCCTTTGCGGCCCTGTTTCTGGGGTCTGGTTCTGTTGCCGTTTCTGTCCTATTCGTCACCGCCCCATTACACTGTTAATTATTATAAACTTAGATTTTTATTTATTTGTGTGAAATTCAAAATAGGATATTAACTGGAAATGTGAAGCATGGAATTAGTAAAACTTTTTATATGTAAATATCGATTACATGAAAATCTATACAATACAAAAGACCCTTGCTAGTACGATCAAGGTAAACGAACAAATTCCTTGCTTAAGATATATACAGAACTGAAGGAATTCATAGAAATGTGACAGTGGATGATGTACAGAACAAAATTCATACATTGAGATTGCAAATTTATAGAAGAATAACAACATATGTGCAGCTAGTAGCGAACGAAGTGGTTCAAATTACATTTATGAACCCAAACTGAGGTGTTTCGAGCAGACCTTTTGAGACCTTATTGCGACATAAATGAATTGAAGTCAAATATATGCTAGGTTAGTATGAGGTTATAAATTCAATACACTAATATTTTTATACATATATATATATGTATATTTCTCTATATAACATTAATACTAGAAGAAGTGCAGATTCCTTTGTCTTAAATGGGGCACCTGAAAGTGTAAAGGGCCAACGACACAACAAGCTTTGGACGCTGCGGCTTTATACGCTTTTCATTGGCTTTCGCGGTTCCGACGCTTCAAGTTACAGAGCAAGCTTTTCACGCTTCTAAACGTACACAAAAAACAGCTGTTGTGAAACAAAACAAAATTGTTTTGATTTGCTATTTATTTAATAAAAAACAAAAATGAATACCACAATGAACAGAAAAGTTAAATTATTTAAGTGTTTGCAATTAGTAAAACTGTGGAGGTAAAGCGTGTTTACAATGAGTATAAAGAAAGAAAGCGCTTATAGGCACGGGAATTGTATATGAAGAGAAAACGTGAGTGGCTTCTTCGTCTCTACTTTTCGAATGATGAAAAAAAAAGATCCAGAGTAATTCCGCGTTGCGACACGGATGCGTCCTGTTGTATTTAAGTGCCTGCTTAATTTGCTTAGGATACAGCTGGAAAAGAATTCTGCAAGAGCAATATCTCCAGATTGCAGCCTCTTCCTTACTTTGGTGTAAGTGTTTAACCACATTTACGCTTTATACAAATACATTAATTTATTTTCAGTCGAAGTCGGGGTCAAAATTTTTTAATTACAATGGTATTTGCAATTAATTTTATGAGCTAGCTTTTCTTTCATAAATATTTGTTATTATACATTGATGTTTCTATCGATTCTTTCAATTCTTATAGGAATTTATAGTATTGCGCTAATGGCCGCGTGCGACGCCTATTACACATTTACAGTAGTAGATGTTGGAGCCCTCGGAAGCCAGAGAAACGGTGGTGTTCTCGGTCACTCCGAATTTGGTAAGCGCTTGCATTCTGGCAACCTGGACCAACCGCCGGATGCTGGGCTCCCAAATAGTGATGTACTATTTCCGCACTATTTGGTGGGTCATGCCATATGTAATGAGGCCGTATCTGGGTAGTTTGTTGAATGACGAAAAGGACCACTTCAATATTTGTCGAGAGCACGAAGAACGATAGAAAATGCTTTCAGAATTCTGACGTGCAGATGGAGAATATTGCGTGACACGTTGAATATGATTCCAGAAGTAGCGGGTAACATAACATGCGCCACAGTTGTCCTCCACAATTACCTAAAAATGTCCGATGGGATATACTCCATCCCATCTTTTCTCGATTCCTTGCTAAGGTATTGCAATATGTGAAAATTTGCGCCATTGACTTTGGCATTCGGCATGGATTTAAAATACCCGTTGCACATTAAAAAAAAAAACCTTGATGGTCATCATTATCATCGGGGATTTGAATGGGGGCGAAATTCGGTTTCAGCGACGTCTGCAATTTTTTTCAGCAAGGAACAAAATTCTTCGGAAAATCTGCGCTTTCTTTTCTTTCTGTTTGTGGTGACCTTTGCGGAATCAAATTTTTGAGATTCCATAGGAGACGCACCGAGGATAGGAGAAGATTGAAGATAAATCTTCAATTTAAATTTTGTTCATACCAATATTCCCTCCAATGAGTTCTCCATTTCTTCAAAATCCACCAGCTCTTGTTCTTCTGAAGACATTACATCATTCGAATAGGGTACATTTGCCACTGTCCTATAGCAAATAATAATATATCTAAATCAAGTTCATTTCATATTTTCATTTGTTTATATACTTCCTTGGCTCTTCTTGCGGTCGAAGAAAGCCCTTCATGGAGAAATAATCCCATTGAGCCTCGCTTGGATTAGTAGCGCTCTCCGACGAGTGTTGGTGGTTCTTGCACTCCCTCATGTACCGATCTCGGAGGCTTTTCCAGCGATTCTTGGATAATGTTTCTGTTTAAATGAATAACTTCGTTATTGTGTTCACCTTTAAGGATAAAAATGTTGAATAAAACATTTAATAATTGCAATTTGCAGCACATATCATACATCCCTTTTTACTCTTTCCTTTGTACACATTGGTCATCTGTTATTCTTACATATAAAAAGTAATCTGTTTGTTCTATTATAAGTTATTACTTTTGTTATTATTACTCTTTTTTTTTTTAATAAAGAGGTTATAAAAACCAACAAAAAATTCACAAATTTTCATAACTGTTGTGCCCATAGCCTTAGCAACAACCTGCCATGCTTCCTCACGAGATTTCCTGTTTCTATAAAAAATGCTGCTCTTGTCGAAAATCGACTTATGTTTTTTTAACTCTTCAATAAGTTTTTCCTCCATGTTAAATAATTTTGCACTCCACTCTCAAAAAAAACGGTAAATAAATGACATGACATTGCTGTTTGCCATTCACAAAAACAGGTATTTGTAATTCACTACAACACCAACCAGCAATTTTTTGATTCGAAAACAGCTGTTTTCGCTTCATGAACCAGTCTTTCATCCATTCTCAACACTGGAAAGCTTCGAAAGTTCAAAGTTGACCAACTTTCGGCTTCTCACGCTTTCTAAAAAAATTTATATTGTTTGCTTCATACATTTCAACTATTGAAGCCCAAGTGTGCAAAGCTTGCGAAGCCACAAAGCCTGCTGTTTCGTCGGCCCTTAATAATAAAAAAGGGGGTGTGGCTGTATCGTGGGCACTTCCGTCTGCTTTGCGTGAATACGTTTATGTGTGTTCATCATTTTTGAACTCTAAAAAGTCCTTCGGATTTTCATGTTCTATTTGTGATGGCCACATTTTTCTTTCGTCAGGTTCAGGATTAAGTAAACAAATAATTACTATCTTATAGTTCTATTAATAATTGGTCTGTGATAAGAAAAATAAAAATTGCATACAGGATACATCGTGATTTCTTGTAAACTTTAAGTCAAAACAGCTATTGCCTAACGTAGTTGAAGTAGCTTCTATATGAGAAAAATTTAACTCACTTAACATGAAGTCCGATAATAAGCAATCTTGTGTGTCATTAACACTAAAGCCTCCGACTATCATGATTGATGTAGTGAGATCTGATTCGTATTCAGGTAAAGTCTTAACGATGTTTTTAGCATATTTCATTAGAGCTCGTAACATACAAGGCTTAATTTTTGGTAACGCTGTGCCCGGATGTATGTATGAACTAAAACTAGAGATAAGCAAAAGAGTCATACTAAGAGCTATCATCATCTCCTTATCAAGTCAGCCGCTATTCCGTTGGCTTCGTGTAACTCCTTCCCCTCCGTCAACAATTCTGCTTTCATCTCTCGTTACTTGCAATGCAACAAGGCAGAAGAATACGGCAGCCACGAGCGGCAACTATTTACTGATTTTATCTCGGCTAACTGTTCAAGATGGATGAAGATAGTACTGCAAGTTGTTGCTTCGGGGTGCTCTCAAAACAATGTTGATTTTAAGAGACCGCAGACTGCAACTATGTAACTTTCTTAAATAATAGTATTAAACAATTAAATCTACAAACTTAGTTAGACCAAGAGTATTAACTAGAAAATGGATCATACAAGTATAGCTATTTTTAAATTTAACTATTGACATTGTCGAAATTCTAATTTTGCGAAACTTTGACAATTTAATATGGCTTAGGACTAATGGGATAAATAACCCGACCTGTGCCAAAGTGATTGAAGATATAATTTTTCCAAAAGAAAACTATTTTTTATGTAATACTAAACACTATCTTAAGTTATCCTCATGAACTAACTTTTCGTTGACTCTAATAGTGGATCCTTAATCCTTTTTCACTACACCTTCCACATATAATGGAGTCACCCCACCCCAGTTTTGTCGTTTATCATACCCCCGAAAGCTTCTCTCAAATTGATTGATACCATTTCCGAACAACCTTGAAGATGGCCAACTTTTTGACTCCTGGTATAATACAACTTTTCCCGCATAGAATCACAGGTCAATTTTTATCCCATTTTCTTTCATAAAATCCAAGCTTATTATGCCATCGAATGTTGCCAGATTTGGTAACATGAAAAAATCCGTTGTTTTACCAAAAAAATTGACTCTACACTTATCTTTAATTGTAGTCAGACCATGAATGGACTTAACCGAAAAAACTTTATCGACCGGTTTAGTACCCTTTAGGGTAGGCAAGGGTCTCAAGTAATTTTTCGATGCCCCAGTGTTGGTAAGTAATTAGACTTGTTGATCTCCTATTGTCCTGGGATTCCAAGAAAGGAGGGACTTTCCCCTAAAAAATTAATTTCTATTTCTGTCTATTTCTTCCGTGAAGTGTTCATAGTCCTGTTCGGACGGAGTCTGAACCGCAAGAGCGTCTTGAGCCAAGTGGTTTCCCCGATGGAATTTAGGGCCGGTAGAACGATCGGATCCTGCCTCGTGTTTCAATTGGTACTTCCAGGTCCCTCATTCCTGATATACCATGGAGCTCCTGTAATTATTCTAAGTATTTTGGATTGTGCTCTTGGTATAACTTTGATGTTACTCGCACTTGCGGTACCCCGAAATACAGATCCATGAGTCCAAATTGGTTTAATAATAGAGTTATACTGAAACACCTTGTCTTAAGTCTCAGACCTGATTTACAGTTTATTAGCCAGTTAAGACTTTGTGCCCATAGTTTCATAAACGCCTTTTTAGCAACGATTCAATAAAAATATTATGTGCTTACATTTCCCCTCATTGACTGTAATTCTCCTGTTACGTTACCACTCCTGGAGGATTTTAAGATGATTATCCAGGACTACAGAAGCTTTAACTGGGCAACAGGAGCGCCTGATTATGGCAGTGTCATCGGCAAAAGTCGCTTTGATTTTGTGAATCAAATGTAGCTTGTGCTACATTAAGAAATACTGCAGCATTGTTTTTTAGTGGGCTTAGTCTCCCCTTTTTTGGATTTGTATGTAGCACTGCTGCTTTAATTTTCGGGTTCCCGTTTTGGATGCACTTTTTTCGGCTAGCATCTGGTGTTACATTTGTCTATTTGTTTGCTTTAGCTAGCATAGCAGATTCTTTTTTATTGGTTGATTCCGTTACCGTTTCTGACAACAAAATTTTTTCGCTATTTGCTGCTGATGCAATTATTGCGCTGCTTGCTTGTTCTAGCATTGAGTTGTAGTTGCGATTATATGTTTGGGTGTTTGTTTTGTTTCAGTAACGATGACGCGATCGATGCAGTAACTGAGTTTACTGTTGCTGTTAAAACTGTATTGGCTGTTGTTGTATAAGAAGTGCTTTGTGTTGTGTTTGTTGTAGTTGTTGAAACAGTTGCTTCTGTGGTTGAGCAAAGAGGAGTTTGAGGGGAAGGGCACTGAGCGCTCCATTATAAGTAAGACGTAAACTGTTCCTCAATAATAAAACTAAAGTTTTATGCATGATTCCCTTAATTCCCATAAATGTATACATATATATACTGACGATTTAAATAGTTTATAAACTAGAAAATATAACTCACGCGCCTGCTGCACTTAATACATACAAAATAAAGAATAGCGCGAACGACAGCAAAACAAATACCGGAAATTTTGTGTTTGTGCCGTTAAACCTTCGGTTACCTCTTTTGCTTATTATTCCTATTTATCTATTTATTTCCGCAAACATGAACGTTTCTGAGCATGAAACGGATGTTGTTGCGGCGCTGGTTTTTTGTTGTTGTGTTGTCGTCTCTTTTGCCTATTTTTTCTTATACATCCGTTTTGTACGGATATAACCCTCATTTCTGAGCCCGTCTCAGATAGTTTCGGCGGAGGACCGCTCGACACACGATGATTAATTCTGTACTGAAAAATCCAAAGAAATGCTAAGACGTTATGTTTACTAGTCATTCCTACAACCTTTAGATGGGCTGTAATTAATCATTTCCATGAAGCCTTTATGCATTTTGGTTGGGAAAAGATATTACATAAACTATATGGGCATAATTGGTTTGAAAATATGTCCAAATATGTTCGCAAAATAGACAACCCAAGGCATATCGTTCTCATTGACATCATGTGAAGTAAAGTGTGAATAACGATACAAAGTAATAGTCAAAATTGACGTGGTCACTGAATTTGTTTATTTCTACCACACGGGTAAAATAGATCTGATAGTTGCATAAAAGCATTAAAATCATCGATATAATTGTTTGGCGTACCAACGCGCATAATTGTTAATCAGGGCAGATGTTTTTCAAGCTCAAATTTCCGCGACTTTTGATCTATATAAAAAATTGATCTGGATCTGAATGCGACCGGTGCCAGTCGTGCGAATGGGTAGGTTAAGCGTGTCATGAGTACTCTAAAGAATATGTTGACCGCTGTTGAAACTAGTCACCGCTCTTGGCAGGTTCGTTAACAACGAAAATTAGATTGATGTGATTTCTGTGAGCAAAAGTGCAAAGGATAATATAGAGAAAAACTCTTGTTATGATAAAGCTAGGTTTGATAAAAATAAATGTAAAATTAAAAGACACAAGGTTGGCGACTGTGTGTTGCTCAAAAATGAAGAAAGACATAAGAAATAAACTTCATCCGAAGTTCAGGGGTCCATTTGTGGTGGCAGAGATTTTGAATGGAGATCGATACATTTTAAAGTCGTTGAATGGTAGAAGAACCTATAAGTATTTCCATGAGTTTTTGCGACATATGCCTTCAGAGAGAGTCCCCGCAGAATTGGACACAGTTGATGAAAGTGAAGTCGTTGCAAGAGACGTCAGTGAAGGCGTGCAAAAGACGTCAGTGAAGGCGTTGCAAGAAAAAACACTACTTAGTGTCTGACAATTTGGCGCGAGGTTCATCCGTAATGCCGATGCGTAAGCACAAGTAGGGTCACGAGTTATGTTGATCACTGACTTGTTGTGAAGTAGTTGGCATTATGGTAAGAATCTCGGGATGTAGTGTGTGTCATTTGTAGTTGTACGATTGCGAAGTAGCAAGAGCTTAGGCAGTTGAAGGTGATCTAAAATGCTGAGTCTTGCCAGTTTTTGGGTTTTGTTCTGGCAATTGTACTGACCTTACTAATGTGGACACCGAACTGGATGAGAAGTCTTATTTGTTGGGCATGTTGAAAGAATATTCAAATTCATTTATAGATGGCATTCCGAGAAGCCATATAACCACTGGACAATGTGAGATACGTCTGATTAATTCGAGCAATACTGTACAAAGGCGACCTTACAGACTTAGTTCAGATGAAAAGGAATAAGTTAGACACAGAATTAGAGAGTTAATCGAAGCGAACATTATTAACCCCAGTTGTTCTCCGTTTGCTAGACCTATTCTTCTTGTGAAAAAGAAAATTGTGCTCTGATCGTCTATGGATTATCGTGAGGTAAACACAAATACAATACCCGATAAGTACACTTTACCTCCTATATCTGCACAATACTTCCTGTTTGGATACCACCAAATACCTTATTTATACTAATTCAATTGAGCGTAACTCCAGAAGGATGAGAAGTATGAGTTATTGACCATGACCTTCGGGATGAAAAATGCCCAATCTGTGTTTCAGTGGGCTTTGGTGAGTGCTTTGTACGTTATCGTCTACATGGATGATATTTTGATCGGTGCAGGTAAAAGAGGAAGCATTCGCTCGAACACGCATAGACCTGGGGAATTTATCCAGAGCAGGTTTTTCACTCAACGAAGTGTTCCTTTCTTAAGTCGAGTGTGGAATTTCTCGGATTTGCAGTTGCAGCTGGTGAGATTCATTCCAAGCCACGCAAGGAGTTTACCCCATCCTCGGTCTGTCACTCAAGTAACGCAGTTTATTAGCCTAGCCTCATATTTTCGACAGTTTATTTATAAGTTTTCACAGTATATGAGACCACTTCTAAAATCAATTCATTTGACTGCAAACCTGACAATAGCATATTCGTCAAAAAATACTAGCCCTGTTGACCAAAGACCCAGTGTTAATTATTTTCGATCCCCAATACCCTATTGAACTGCATACGGATGCTAGCTCTGATGCTTATGGTGCAATTTTATTACATAAAATTGATAATAAGCTACACGTAATTGAGTTTTACAGCAAGCAAACATCTTCAACAGAATCTCGTTCAATACAGTTCAACTTTCTTCTGACGCTGACTGACTGACGCGTGGCGTGTAACTCAAGCATAACAAACATTCATAATAGAGAACATATGATTTATGATAATATTTATACTCTACGATTGTAATACAATTTTATCATAATAAAATAATAATAACGTATCGTCCGTCATTGACATTGTCGTCTGCACACTTCAAAAAATTGCATGTTGGCACCATCGTACACATGATAGAAGTGAAACAGACAGAGAGAGAGGGAGAGAGAGAGATCATCTCAAAACAAATACAACATTTGCATACAAAATATTCTGTCCAGTTAATTTAGCTATGTCTGTCTTTCAGTCTGTCCGTCTGTCTATCCGTTTGTATGTTGCTTTTGATTTCCTTGGCGTGTGTAATTGTTGTGGTTGTGTTTACGTTTGCCGTCTATCCCCTCTTGGCCAAAAATTAGATTAACTGCGAGCTTCTGTGTGTTTTCCGTTCTCTTTTCTTCGTATATTCGTTTGTTTTTGTACAACGCACAATCTATTTGCTTGTATGATGTCGTTATAAACATTTTTATACACACAAACTGCATGTTGCTGTTGTGGAAAAGTTATCTCTTTTTTGAGAGTTTTCCGGTGGATTTTCCACAAATTTTATTATTTGTTGGGGATATGACAATATCAAGTGTCTACCTAGTGCGGTTCATGAGATACAGAATCCGAAAAACGTTACAATCTGTATTTTTTTACTCAAAATTTGTACTAAATTTTTGCCCAACGCCGCTAAGAAGTTTCACAAAGAAATGGACGTTTTACAACTGCTGTATCACACACACATAGACCATTATTATACAAGACAATTCGGCTCTCTGCCAATTTTCATTTCTAGAGAAGAGACGAAAACGCCTGAAGAAGTAATGAGTTGCTTGAATCGGCACCGAATAGGCAATTCTGCCAACGTTTTCTATTTCTTTTTTCGCGTATTTCGTTGTTTGTTCATTTCATTTGGCTTGCGTAGAATGAGGATGCATGCGAATGCATGAGAAATGAAAAATATAGCGCGGAGTGTGAAGAAATTTGGCAGAAACAGAAAGAAGAATCGACAACGAAACAGAAATGAAAACGAATAAGAAATAACAGCAAACAATCGGAATTGCTCTCGCACAATTTTTGTGTAATGACTAGCAGCGACAGCAAAGAGCAATCGAATATTATATTAATATCGTTGTATCGTGTCTTGGCCCCTTTACGTCATGACCAAGTTGTAGAGCTTTACAACCTGTCACTAGTTTTACACATCACCTTCGAGTCCAAACCAAAATTAACATGATAGAGCTCCTGGGCAATCCAAATCTTAGCAACATAAACTGGATCTATAATTTTTTTAATTCTACTAATTTGATAAATCTTATATAACTAATATTAATTAATCTTCAATACTTCAATTTTATTTATCTAAGAGCTGAAAGCCATGGCGGCTAGCGCTCTTAATTTTAAGTAGTAAAAGAATTTATTTTTTTTTTTTTATTTCTACTTCTTAATAATAATAATAATAATAATAAATACTATTTTACAAATTTTAAACGTGAACTATGTGAACATTTTGTATTTTTGTTGTGAGGCTCTTTTTTCATGTGTTTGAGCTCTGAAAGTGTATTTTTTTCAATCTCAAACTTACCCACATTATTTAAACAGAAACCAAAGCATACATATATGCTTAGGTGTAGAATACTTTGGTAATTCTATTTTAAAATATTTATAAGCTATCTTGAGGTAAGTTTTGGATAAATTGGTTCTTTTGGGCGAGCAAATACAGCAGTAAAAAGGCAACAAAAAAAACTGTACTGCAGTCGTGATTCTTTAAAATTATAACAAATCATAGAACAGAGGTGTAGTGTTTCTTTGGTAAAATATTTTGCACTATCTTAAGACCAATATTATACACGGCAATTCGGCTGATGAAGTAACGTGTTGCTTGTATCAGCACCCGAGTGGCAATTCCGCCGACGTTTTCGTTTTCTTTTCGCGTATTTCGTTGTTCAATTCGTTTGGCTTGCGTAGAGTAAGGATGCATGCAGAATGAAAAATATAGCGGAATGAAAAGAAATTTGTCAGAAACAGAAAGATGAATCGCACAATTCCTGTGTGTAATAATTAGCAGCGACAGCAAAGAGGAATCCACAAAAATTTCTCTCGCTAAATTGCCTTGTATAATAATGATATAACGTAAGTTTTGGATAAATTCATTCATGATTGTTTTTTCTTTTCTTTTTGTAATTACAGATTTTGACGATATCATTTCTTAACAGTGAAATACTGAAGCAAATTAAAGCCATAAATATCAGTAAAATTGGTAATTCACAGTATCTTATCCCGGGTAGATCTAATGAACGAAAAACAATCCGAGTTGGTCCTGAATATCAATCCGTTATACCCGATTTTGAAATAAAAGTCTATGAAACAGTCTCTTGGGTACCAGGTGGAAATTATTCTGAAAAAGAATTGGACGCTTATATGAGTGTTGCCACAAAAATAAAAAAGTTTACATTAGATCAAGCCCTTGGCTTTCTTACGTACCACAATGGTGACATAAATGTAGCTGTTGACGATCTGGAAAACTTTACCACCATCAACCTTCTCGGCAAATATGGTGAAAAGAAAAATGTCTACATGCCAGGCGATGATGAATACGAACCAAGCTATTTGCGAATGTTGAAAAATTGCCCACAAACCAGTCTCATGGACGATATTTGTTTGTGGGAAAATAAAAAAAAGAAGAACTACCATGACCCAGAAATTAAGGATACTTCGATCGTTGATGAAATGCTTGAATTCTGAGCATTGCATTTTCAGTTACTAACAGCCATCCAAAACTCAAATTAGAATCAAACACACCACCAATTAATTGTAACAACAGTGAAGTAGATCTGATACAACAATTATGCTTAACAATGATGGTTGATATAAATTTGTTTATTTTGTTCTTGTAAACGTTACAAATAATATATAAAAATATATTTCCTGGATGTTGCAAAATTTACATGTGTTTTGTTTTTGTGTTCTACTTTTTTTATTATACCAATTGTTTGTTAACTTTTAAATTTTCGGTCGCGGTTGACCTTTCTGTGGAAATGCCCATATGATTGGTCTTTCAACAAAAATGGTGAATTTTATTGAGAAAATTTATGCACTAGAAAAAAACTAAGGTCAGATTCGAAATCAGCGACCTCGAATTAGTAATAAATTATTAAAATTATTCAAGCACCAAAAATTCTGTCGGCCAGTGTAATATATCACTAGAAACTGCACATATATCGTTGACAGAGCAACTCATCGTGCTGATATAGGTGTATCGGCCTTCTGTATCGCCTTTCGTTCTACCATTAGGGATCAAAACTCCATGATCATCACAGAAGCTGAGCAAGTCTTTTCCACTGGCATTAACTATTTCATCTTGTGAACGTCTGCTTTCTGTTTGCGCTATAAGTTAAGTTAATAAGAGGTCCGCAGTCACTTGCGACTCATGACCGATTCTTACATTTAGATCGCCCATTACTATGATATTGCCGTCGCTACATTGGTTGGTGATTTCCTTAACCTTGTTGAACTCTTGGCTCCAATCAACGCCTCGCACATAAATCGGCATAATTGTGCTTTTTATTTTGTGACTTTTAAGTTTGATTGTTGTCAACTCATTACTGGTGTCTCAATAATGTTGTATTCCTAAATTACCCAGTTCAGCGCTTATTGGCATTCGCTACTATTCGACGCTTTCCTGATTTTTTTATAGCTTTCTGATCCAGTGCTCATAATCTATGGCAATCAGTTAAGCATCATTAAGCCTGCTAGTTTGTTGGAACATATAAGGGCAAAGACTAAACCTTCTTCGGAATCAAACTCAACCAATGCATACATTTACTATCTCGTTCCGCAATCTTTTTGGAATTTTTGACCACAGAGTTTGATGGTAATTGTGGGACCTCTTTAAAGACCCTCTTCACTTCGGCATGGACTGCCCTGTCCACTAAATATAAGGTTTCTGCATTTTATCTGTTGTTCCATTTGTGTAATCCGTTTATGGTCAGCTTACATCTCCGCTTTGAGTTGCTGTAACACGTTTAACATTACGTTGTTTCAATTTTGTCATAACTTCTGCCATAAACGATAGTTTATCTATAACCTCTTTATTTGTCTTCTTGTCTTGTTTGTGTCTCTTACAATGGCCTTGATATTTTCAACGCTTGGGATTTTCGCTTCTAATTTAGTTTCCACCGACGTGATTGCATTTTGCAGGCTCACTTCTGACGAAAATGTTCCTCGTGTCCGCTTTCCTGGCAGTGTGCCAACATCTTGGATTTGTTTGGTTGGTGTGCGGTTGATATTTGGCATTGTACACGGCTACTGCTGATTCGTTATTTAAATTGTCAAAATTAGGAACTGCTCTAAGGAATTTTTTTAAGCTTAAAATTAAATTGTAACAGTTATAATCTCAGCTCACAACAAGCTTTTTCAGGCTCCAAAGTCCAAAGATCGAATACAGCTGACTGGTGTCCTGCTCTTTTCTAATTCCTTTTGGTGTTTTGGATGTCTATTTTGTTGTTTTTGGTTTTGCTTATATGCACTTCACTCTTTATTTTTTTTTTATTACATATGTAGGTACATATATAGGAAAACATTAACAGCAGAATCCGCCTTAAAATATTGGTGTGAGTGATGAGCCCATCACAGACGCTTATGATAATGTTATAATATTATTATAAGTATTTTATTTTCATACTCTCCTTGTGAGGAGATTAGGATGTAATCTTTTAAGACACCTGTGTAGTGCATTTATGCTTATTGAGGCTACAAGTGGCGAATGAGTTTTATGTTGTATCTGCTGCTGTGGAAGTTTATTTCTTCTAGAATTGTTTACGTGTTCAGATCTCGGTGAAGAATCGTGTTTCGTGTTTCTCACATACCACGGAGCTCCAGTTATGCGGCGAAGGGCTTTGTTTTGACAAGCTTGGATCCTACGAATGTTATAAGAAGCAGTGGTTCCCCATATCCATATACCATAGCGCTGGACTGTGCCACCACTTGCTTATAAATCAGCAGTTTGCTACTTAACGATAGCGTGCTGTTTTCTCGCAGTAGCCAATGAAGTGTACGCAACTTCTGGTAGCAACAAGCAGCTGCACTTTTGACATTGGCACGCCAAGTGAGACGCTTATCCAGGATCAATCCGAGGTATCGAATTTGATTCACCTGTGGGATGATACTTGAGCCATATGTAATATCTGGACAGCCATCTCGCCTTAAAATGAAAGTGCAGTTCATGGATTTTTCTGCGTTTATCCCGATGCTCCAACGTTTAGCCCAAGTGTGGAAACATCGCAGGCATGATTGAGTCATATCCGCTGACACTTTGTGGGAGTCGTCATTTGTTAGGATGGCCGTGTCATCTGCATATGTTGCCAGCAATATGATTTCGTCATCTGGTACCGGCATATTCGATGTATACAACGTATAGAGAACTGGTGCCAAGACACTGCCCTGAGGCACGCCAGCCTTAGTACCTCTAATAGACGAATTATCATCTCGCACCTTGACGAAAAACGTTCTATCTGTCAAGTAGCTCCGTAGAAGAAGAAATTGCTTGCTTGGAAGTAGATCTTTTGTGAAGTAAGCCATCGATCCATACCCTGTCGAACGCTTGTTTGACGTCCAGGAATACAGCCGAGCAATATTGTTTCTTTTCGAATGCAGTGAGGATATGTTGCACAACACGATGCAATTGCTCCGGCGTACCATGCTGAGGCCTGAAGCCAAATTGGTGATTTGGTATGACACTCTGAACGCCCCGTACCTCCAGCATTCTTCTCAAAAATAATCTTTCGAATATTTTCGAGAAGGTCGGAAGCAGACTTATCGGTCTGTACGATCCGATAAGATTCTCAGGCTTTCCAGGTTTGGGAATCATCACATTGCTGCACACTTCCATTTGTATAGGAAATGACAGAAAAGCAGCATAACCAAAAATAACAAACCCTTGTGGGGGAGGGCTTTGACCACTCTAGCGTCTATCTCATTATGTCCAGGACACTTCTTGGTTTTCATTTTTATGACTAGTGTTTTTACCTCACTAGGAGTGATATGTTTTGTGAGGTCCAAGTCAGAGTCCATTGCAGATAAGGCTAATGCTGTTTCATTTTTATCTGTGTTATCAGCAAGGAGCAGTGAAGTGAAGCGCTTCTCAAGCTCATCCGCAAAGGCCTCTGCTTTTTCTTTCTCAGAACGACACCAATTGTTGGATGAATCTCTCACCGGGGCGTGTCTATGTCGTTGTTGTTATACGCATTTAGTTGTTCTCCATAAATTGAAACCAGTCTTTTTGTTGGGGTCCACATTACTCAGTAGATTGTTGAAGAATTCAGTTTTGATGTCTGCTCCTGTTTGAGTTCTCGAACAGCTTTTCTCCAGGATATCTTGTCTCTTTCATTGCGGCTGCGCATATATCGATGACGCAACATACGTTTGAACCTCACCAATTCTAGGACCTCAGGTTTTAAAAGGGCCTGAGGTGAGTTGTAAGGGGTGTATGTTTGATTTGTGGTGGCAAAATCTGCGGCTTCTTGGATGTTACGTGAAAATAACTCCACTGCATCGTCAATATCAATACTTGTTCTTAATTCAACGTTTAAGTTAAGTTTTGAATTTGGCTGTATTGGCGTGCTTCGGCAATTCCAGTCGCCACCAACCAGGAATCTCGGGCCAAGCACTTCAAAGTAGTCATTAAAGTCCCGCTCGCCTAATTGAAGACCTGGTGGACAATAGATTGCTGCAATGATTATTTCACCAGATTTGGTGAGGATTTTCACCCCAGCACTTTGCAACGATTCAGTCGCATTTCATTTTAACAGTTTTATCATCAGAATCAGAACTTGTTGTCTCTTGCTGTTCACTTTTTAGTATATGAAAGCACTTTTGTTATTGTTTATTTTGTATCTTTAGTACGAGTAATATGTTTATTGCGTTTCTATAGTAGTTTCCTTTACTTGCTTAAAACCTTTCTTCTATTATTCTTTTTTAGTTATTGAACAACACAACTTCTCACTTCAACGGTCACTTATCTATGCGACCAGGGGTTCTCGGCACTTCTCTGTTAAACACATTATTAGATTGCAATAAGATTTTTTTGTGTTGCCATGAAAATGTCATCTTTTGTGCTAAAAAACTAAGAGCATTCAAATATTTCCAGATCAAAAAAAAAAACCAAACGAATAAAACGAAGGGTATGTATTTGGTATTGTGTGTACAACAAAAATGGTATACTGAATCTGTATGCACTCAGCAACAAAAGTATACACAACCAGTTAGTTGGCCTTTGAAATCAAAGGTTTGGTTTGTCTGACCAGGTACTGAGTGCTCGGAAATGCCCGCGCAAAACTCAATTTATTTAAATTAGTCTGCCGGGTGCCTGAACGTGCTTCGCTCATGAGTAAACAAATGATTTGTTTAAATCGCATCCTTACAATGTTCTCTTCGAAATAAACCCCTTCATAAATGTATACGATAAATTATATTTTGAATTTTAAATGAATCGCGTTTAACGATTTCAAAAATTTTAACAAAAAAATCATTATTGAATTAACGTAAATAACGAACGATTTAATGTGACATAAGTCAGTTCAATGTTCAGAACAACAAGCGATAACCGAAATCTGACTGGCGATTCACGCCAAATATCAAACTAACTTTGATATTTCTGAATCGAACTCCCCGTGTATATCGGCCCCTAGAAGACACTTACTTCTAACAACAAATTCTTATTATTTTAAACTACACCACCAATGATGTATCATTTAAAAAGAAAAATTCACTCTACGTCGATACCGCGCTGCATTCATTGAAAGTGAAAATGTCAAAAACTGCTCTAATAAGTGTAGCATGTAGACATTCAGCGCTTAATATGTGTTTTTATTTAACCGTTCCAATTCGCTCAAAGAAAGATTATCTATGCGTTCTTTGTTGATTTTACGGTAGCGTTTGACAGAATACCAGGTAATCTCCTTATTTTCAAACTTCATAAATTTGGCGTTTCAACTAAAATTGTAAAGTTCATGGAGAGCATATACAGACAAACTAAAAGTGCAGTCTGGACTGGAACCGAATTGTCGGAGGAATTTCGAACGTAAAGTGGTGTTAAACAAGGATGTTTACTGTCGCCCTTACTCCAAGTTGATAATATGAATATAAGACTCCTGCTGTATGCAGACGATATAGTGATCCTTGCAGATGACATTCAGACACTCCAGACTATGATAAACAGATTGGAAACGTACTGTGATAATTGGGGAATGGAAGTTAACCTTAGTGACGTTTCGGTGAGGAGGTCGACCATCAGCTGGAGAAAAGTGGTATTTTAAAAGAGCGGAGTTAAAAACAGTAACAAAATACAAATATTTAGAAGTAATACTGATTCCGAATATGTCGTTTGTTTTTAGTGCGGCATGTATATCCATTCAAACATATGAAGCACAGGTGTGGGGACATTCATAAGGAAGTAACTTTATTACAGAGATACTTCGTCAAAAGGATATTTCAATTGCAAGAATGCACTTCTAACTTCGTAATAGCCATAGAAACTGGACTCGAAGACGCATTCTTATACACAATATACTTACACCTGAATTATATCATAGAACGAGAACTTTATATAACTACAGTTGCAATAGATTACCACATATCCTAACAAAAATATTAATGACAGAAGGAACTTTCTGGAACGCTCAACTACTGGATTACATGCATAATTTTAGGATACACTTAACAAACGATGCCGGAGGGCATGGTCAAATAATTGTATGGAGCTGTTGGTGGCAATAAAACAGCGAGAGGTACAATACTAATTGAATCATGCATTGAGGAGTGAAAGATCTAGACTTAAAGAAAGGAGTGACATATTGTATTATAACAATAGTCAAACGTAAGGCACAATATCGTGGATAATGGAGGCACGAGGTGATCTCTTGTGGTTAAATGGGAGTCCACATCAGCAAAGCAGAACGCGATTGTGCACATTATGCAATATGAAAGAAGAAGAAAATATATGCCACTTTCTCTTTCTTTCGCTCCACCGGGTTGCATCCAACCTTACTTTCTTAGCATCACTATATTCTCTCTGTTACAGTTTGATTATCAACAAAGAACACAGTTTGAGTGGCACTTTTATTGTACTTTTATTCTTTTTAAGTTTGTCATTTAATTTGGGATTGTATAGGAGGTTCCCCTCCTGGTAACCCTAGGATCATGAAATTGACAAGGTAGATGGATATGGACCAGAAACTTATAGTTAATGGGTGGTACCACCCCTAGTGGTCCGATTCGGCTTATACCGACAGCAGCGTATGGTAAAAATAAACCAATGTGCAAAATTTCAGCTCTCTAGATAAAAAACTGAGGGACTACTTTGCATACATACAGACAGACAGACGGACATGTCAAAATCAACTCGTCTCATCGAGCTGATCACAAATGTATGTACTTTATGTAGTCTGCGATGTCTTCTCCTGAGTTTTACAAACTTCATGAGAAACTTATAATACTATTCTTTCTCGTGGAGAGTATACTTTGTCTATGTTCTGCTTCTGCCGGAAGAGCTGTTAAACACAACTTCCATTGCTAATAAACCTTCATAAAGAATAGCCCATTTACAACATCAATTTAGCCCTAAAAACTTCAGATATCGCATAGTGCAGCACTATATCTTTTATGTTCTTCAATTGTGTCAAATACTCTAAAACAGGGCTGTCCAACCTTTGGCAGAATCGGCAGTGAGTTGGGTTGCAAGTGTGCTTTAGTGGCTGCGGACCAAAGAAATTTCTGCTTCGTCTCTTTTGTCACTTCGGCCACATTGTGCCGCATTCAGACTTCACTTGGCCACATAAGGTCCGCGGGCCGCAGGTAAGACAGCTCTGCTCTAAAATATTTTAGATAATGCAGTGGTATAGGATATTCAGAACTGTTATTTTTACTTACCAGAGCATTTTTTCTTCTTGCAGCTGCTTAGATTGATTTTCAATAATTCCTTTTTTACTTTTGGCTAGCAAATTTGATCATATTTATTTTGTCACATTCTTCGAATATATTTGAACATGATAGCCACATTCCTTCTGTACGCACTGCGCAGTAAATGGTGGGAGAAATACAGACCCAGATAGATAGCGGGCGGCTCTTGATTTTTTAATTATACGGCGTCTTTCCAGTTGCCAATGAATGAAGACTTATGATTGAGACAGTGGCTTTTAATGTTGTGACTTGCCATATCCTAGAAGTGACTCTCTTCACTTAAACTTGGCAACCATTGCAAAAGCATACACTTGATTCATACTGATCCCTAAATAACCCCAGAATGCTAAGGCACCCAGTCTAAGAAGACACCATTACAAATTTATTGCAGAATATACGAGTATATATTTTATTAAAGTCAAAAAATTCATCTCCTAAGATTGGAATTAAACTTAAAGCTTATTACAATAAAATTAAATTGAATAAAGTTTAATAAACACTGTGGTTTTCATATATTTATTCCCTATGGGAGACTAATTTGTGTCAATCGCTTGTATCTCTTATGTCGCTAGCGTCTGTGTCTGACATTTATCCGCTATATCAATTTAATTTTTTTGTCTTCAGTCTGATGCTCTGCCGACTTCGATTTGGTGAAATTGATGTTACTTGTTGTACCCATAATGACATCGAGACCACTCTGACCGGCCCTTTGCCGAGAAGCACTACTTTATTATACTTGCTTATTTACTTCGGAAGGTAAACCAACAAATTGTGTGTAGTCTGGTGATACATAACAAAAAACGTTTTCATGCAACAACAAAAATGGTAGTGCAGCGATACTACCTACATATAACTGTATTACATGCACTATACACCAATACAGGCCCATCTATAAAACTACAATGGTTCCATTCACATAGAAAGGCTTAATTATAAACATATAGGGTACTGGAAAAATATAAGTAAAGAACCAAAGAAATAAGTCGAATTATTATATCCGTCCTTCTAGGTGGTGGGTCTAAATATGGAAAAAAACATATAAAGCCGAACCCATCAATATTTTCAATTGCACGCTTCCCACTGTTCGCGCTGTATCTCAATAACGGTTAAATGTATAATAAAATTTGGAGTGAATTTTATGCTCTTCAAGTTTTGTTTTGACATTAATTGTCATTAAAAGCATAGGAAACAAGATATTTGCAAAAAACTGATTTTGGTGACATTTGAATTTGAATATCTTGACTGGCGCACACCACACAGACCTAGACTTTTGAGGTCATGTATAGAATGCCAAAATAAACATGTGTACCAATTTTCAGCTTATTTGGTTTCATTCCGCAGATTACCCTTTTTTTCGCCTTATTTGACTGGGCTATTGATCACATGTCAAATATAAGAATTAATCAAGAACAATCCCCGGACGAACTTTATAAATCGCAACTGGGGATGCTATACGTTATGGGTTCTACCAACAGAAGCCCTGATTCAGACAAATGGTAACATCAATCCAGGAATTAAGCTCCTTTTAGGGTCAAAGTGAGTTTCTATAAAATGTAGAATGCTAATGGTATAATAAAAAAAGTAGAACACAAAAACAAAACATATGTAAATTTGTCAACATCCAGGAAATATATTTTAATATATTATTTTTCATATATGTATTTGTTACAATTAATTGGTGGTGTGTTTGATTTTAAATTGATATTTGGATGGCGATGCTGTTAGTAACTGAAAATGCAATACTCAGAATCAATGATCGGCGTTTTTTTTAACTAAGAAGACATTCCTTTTATGGTGGTAAAGTTGTCCAGATTGTTGATGGCTTCATTTATGTCACCATTATGGTAGGTAAGAAAGCCAAGGGCTTGATCTAATGTAAACTTTTTCATTTTTGTGGCAACACTCATATAAGCGTCCAATTCTTGATCGGTATAATTTGCACCTGGTACCCATGATACTGTTTCATAGACCTTTTTTTCAACTTCGGGTATAACTGATTGATATTCAGGACCAACTCGGATTGTTTTTCGTTCATTAGATCTACCCGGGATAAGATACTGTTTACCGAATTTACCGAATTTACTGCTATCCATTGCTCTGATATCGTCAAAATCTGTAATTACAAAAAGAAAAAAAAAAACAATCATGAATGAATTTATCCAAAACTTACGTTATACCATTATTATACAAGGCAATTTAGCGAGAGAAATTTTTGTGGATTCCTCTTTGCTGTCGCTGCTAATTATTACACACAGGAATTGTGCGATTCATCTTTCTGTTTCTGACAAATTTCTTTACATTCCGCGCTATATTTTTCATTTCGCATGCATCCTAACTCTACGCAAGCCAAACGAACGAATTGAACAACGAAATACGCGAAAAGAAAACGAAAACGTCGGCAGAATTGCCACTCGGGAACAACACGTTACTTCATCAGCCGAATTGCCGTGTATAATAATGGCCTTAAGATAGTGCAAAATATTTTACCAAAGAAACACTACACCTCTGTTCTATGGTTTGTTATATTTTTCAAGAATCACGACTGCAGTACAGTTTTTGTTGTTGCCTTTTTTATACTCTTCACTTAAGTGAATAGTATTATACTATTTTAATATGGGGTACCTCCCATACAAACCCCCCTTTAAATTAATGTTCTTGTTAGAAAAAGTTTTTTGTTTTTTACCGTATCGAACTGAAATTTGGACTCTATAAGTTTCTGATCTATATTTATTAACCATATAAATGATTCCATTAATCCTAACGGATCTACCTTTCCAATTTAGAAAATTGCAATTTCCTATAAAATTCTCATTTTTAATGATAATTATCAAATCACAAGGTCAAACATTCAACGTTGTGGGACTAGTGTTTTTCCCATGGACAGTTATATGTAGCTCTTTCACGCGTCAATTCAGTTCGTATTGTGTTATGACAAAAAAGCTGTAGAAATTGTATACAAAGACATATTGTAAACCAAAATTTGTTAAGAAGTAATTAATAAAATTTCATGCTATCAATACCAAAGTGATATTTTTTAAATTGCACCCGTGCAAAGCAGGGCGGTTTGCTAGTTTAAAGAATAAATGTACAATAAAATTGCCACTCAAACTGATGTGACGCTAAGAAAGGAAGGTTGGATGTAACCCGGAGGAGCGTGAAGAGTATTACATCTTTGGCATAGCCCAAAAGAACCAATTTATCCAAAACTTACCTCAAGATAGCTTATAACTATTTTGAAATAGAATTACCAAAGTATTCTACACCTATGCATAAATGCTTTGGTTTCTGTTTAAATAATGTGAGTGAGTTTGAGATTGAAAAAAATACACTTTCAGTGCTCAAACACATGAAAAAAGAGCCTCACAACAAAAATTTTCACATATAGGGGATTTACACGATACGTTAGCTATCACTGATTCCTCTTTGTTGTTTTTGGCTTCAATTTACACAGAACAGCATATCGTACAAAAAATGTTTATGCATTCCTCTTTATTTCTGTTTCTCTTTGAATTTGTTTACTTCGGTCGCAAATCAAATTTCTTTACATTCCGCGCTATATTTTTCATTTCTCATACATTCGCATGCATCTTCACTCTACGCAAGCCAAACGAAATGAACGAACACACGAAAAACAAACTTTTTGAGAGAGGATGCAGTAGCAGAGTTGTGTTGTGCTGTGTCGTGTCGTGTAAATCCCGTAATAGCCGTTTAAAATTTGTAAAATAGTAAATCTTATGGATTATTGGATTGCAAAAACTTTACTATTTTAAAAAGAAAAACTTATAATCTTACCTCGTCAAGTTAATTGGATTGTATATTCTTTCAGAGCTCAAACATGTTACAATATCACAATATTATACAATTTCTTTACGGACAGACGATCCAAATATGAATTATTGTGTATTTATTTCGAAGAATAATTTGCCTACTTTTTATCGCATAAAATAATTAGTGATGTGTGTGTTCTAAAGCTCTACAACTTGGTCATGACGTAAAGGGGCCAAGACACGATACAACGTTTGTAATATAACTTTTACGTATGTGTGTGCGAAACAGCTTACAACACATGCAATGAAGTTGTGAGACGTCCATTTCTTGTTACTTTTATAATTATAATTAAATAAGTACAATAACAGGAATAAAAAAGGGTGCTGGAAGAACTATGTGCATATTCGGCAAAATGTTCTTAATCATGTATTTTTACCAATTATCAATTTTAATTTTGCGAACGTGAACGAAAAGTTGCACGTGTGTGTATAACCAAAAAAAAAACAGCTGTTCAGAGCTCACCGGAACACACCAGAGCACACTGTGGACGCAAAATCAGAACTCTTAACTTTTTACTCACTGTAGAAAGGCTATTAGCAAACAAAAAACAGCTATGCATGTGGATCAGTTGAATTAGAAAATGAAATAATAGTAACAGAAATTAATTATGTACTAATTCGAGGTCGCTGATTTCGAATCTACCCTTAGTTTTTTTTTGGATCAGCTCTAGTTTTTGAAATAGAGCTACTTCCCTTTTCCTAACCTTCACATAGAGTTTGTTTATGTTATTACACTACTACTAATGTTGTTTATGTTATTGAGAATCATAAACATTAAACATTTATTGATAAAAATATTTAATATTTATAATATTTTAGTTTAAAATAAAAGTAAGTGTAAGTTGAAAAGAAATTAAAAATAAAATGTAACGGCAATCGATTTTGTCTTATAACCTTTCTACAGTTCACAACAGGCGAGTTGTCGATTTTTATGGCATAAATTCGAAAAATCGTTGGTAGCATATTCAAAAAGTGACTTTATTTATTAAAATTAAGAACTTCAATTAGTTTAAAAATGAATTTTTTTTTGGCTTGGTGGCAACTCTATTCTTGTAGTAACCCTCTGAAGTCAGCTGATTTATTATAACATTTGATTGTCAAAATTGCCGCGAACTATTCATTGTCTTTCAACAGAGAGAAAATAAACAAAATTGCATTAAATAAAAAAAAAATTAAAATGGAAAACGAAGATCACGGTATGTACATCAGAAACTTATAGTGTCCAAATTTTAGTTCGATAAATAAGAAAAACAAAAAAGTTTTTCTTATAAGAACATTAATTTAATTTGGATTTGTATGGGAGGTACCCCCACTAGTGGTCCGAATCGGCTGATTCCGACAAATGTGTAGCATATGGTAAAAAGAAACCTGCGTGCAAAATTTCAACTCTCTAGCTTTAAATTTAGAATTTATGCAATCGGCAAATTGCATGTCGGAGGAGAATGTGGTGACTCTTTTCATACAAAAGCTTTGATTATTTTGTACATCTTTGTTTAGGTTTTCATGGTTGTTTATGAAGAGAATAATGTACAACTGTCGATATCTAAAACATTCGTGGATATTTTTTTTTTAAATTTTGAATAATTATCTTGTTGTTTCAATCGTCATTATTCGTTGTTTCGCTGATCATCATTTGGGAAGAGTATTAATAGTAATAACAGCTGTTGATATTGAGAACATTCGTAACATTTCTTTGCAATTATTATTAATCAAATTTTAACATTAAAATTAAAACAAAACAACAACAATTAAGCATGAGGAGCCCTACAACTGTAGCGCAGCAACTGAATGCTTTAAAACAACAAAGAGCTAGTATGAAGAAAAACATAACTAGCATAAAAGAAAGAATAGAAGCAAAACAAGAACAGCAGGACCTAGACACACTTAAATGGTACATGAAAATTATTGAGTCGTACTTTTCGCAAATTTGCATTCTACAGACCAACATTGAGAAGTTGGAACCAGTTGATGATCAACGAGGTGAAATTGCAGATGCTTTTGTGGCAGCGAAGTCATTAATTAGAAGGCTGATGCACTAAAAGGTAAGGAAAGAGTTGGAGGAAATAACTTTTTTAAATTCAACTACATGTGTGAGTAGTCATCATAGTCGCTTACCGGCATTGAAGTTGCCTAATTTCGATGGCAAATACACAAAATTTATTACGGCTTTTACCACAATGGAGCATGACGACTCATCTATATCAGCAGTTGACAAGTTTAATTATTTATTGAGTTGTCTGTCTGGTGTCGCATTGAATGTTGTTACCTCCTTTCAAGTATCTGAGGAGAATTATCCAAAAACTCTGTCTCAACTGAAAGAAAGTTACGACAAAAAGGTTCTAATATTCAAAGAGCATATATCCGGGCTTTTCGATATCTTAGATATCAAAATGTCAGATCCTGCATCTCTTCGCTTAGTTCTAGATACGGTAGCAGCGCTGCGTGGATCGTTGTCATCTTTAGGGAATGAAGCAGACCAATCCATCTTGTTTTGTCAAAGGTAGATGCAGAGGCAAAACAGTCATGATCGAATTTAAGAATATGATAAATTGCCTACATGGGATGATTGCTACCACACTCTTAGCCGTCATTGTCAGTTTTTAGAAAGTAATACAAAAATAATATTTTAGGATAAACCACAACAGAAAGATTAGCCAACGCAAAATAAAAGGACTTTTGTTGTCGCACAGAGTGGTTGTTCAAAGTGTTTAACGAATAATCATAGTCTCGCACAGTGTCCATTATTCATAACACTTTCAATTCAGGATAGATATTCATTTGTAAAACAAAAGTCTCCTTGCTTGAACTGTTTGCGGAAAAGTCATGTAGCCAGCAAATGTATGACAAAGTATAGATGTCGCATTTGTCAAGGCTTGCATCACACTATCACATCTCCAGCCACAATTTACGTCGTTCGCACTGTAGTACAGACGTATCAGAAAAAAATAGAGCCCTCAATCAGTTTTGTGAACCCAGCCATTCGATAAAGCCAGTTTGGCAAAACTTGTAGGTAAAACTAAGATCCTTTAAACCAAGAAATCCGCTGGGAACGATGGAATTGATACAGTGACAGTTAAAACTCTTCCGGAAAAATGTTAACTACTCCTAGTGCATATCTTCAATGTCAGCTTTTGGCTTGGCCTTTTCCCTAACCAGTGGAAATGCGTGGAAATAATTCTTATCCCAAAGCCTGGCAAACCTGAGCACAAACTATTATCATACCATCCTATTAGCCTACTGGCGGCATTCTCTAAGATATCCGAAAGAATATTCATTCGTTTAGTGCTACCAGCAATGAAAAGCGATATCCTCTCTGATCATCAATTCAGGTTTCGCCACAGGTATAAAACTCCGGAACAGGTGCATAGAGTCGTCTTAAATCATTTACAGAAAAGCAGCTGGTTTCCTTGACATAAAACAAGCATTCGATCACGTATGGCACGAAGGACTACTATACAAAATAAAAATGGCATTACCATCTTCAGTTTCTTTTTCTGTGCTCATGTTTACCAAATAAAAGCTTTTACATCAGATATGAAAACGCCAAATCTGCAATTTAAAACATCCAGTCATGCGTTCTACAAGAAAGAACATTGGCCCCACAGCTCTATACCATCTACACAGCGGACATGCTGGACTCAAGGTGCGACGAAATAACCATAGCCACATTCGGAGATGATACCGCAGTACTTCCTGCGTCCACCAGTGCAAGATAGCAACACAACTGCTCAGTCAGCTCAAAAAAATCCAAGACTAGATGATCAAATGGAACATAGCGGTAAACACAGAAAAGTCCGTCCATGTTTTATTTGCACTTCCGCATAAAGACAATGATCGAGCCCACTTTAAAAGAGTCGTAATACCCAAAAGAAACAAAGTCAAGTACCTAAGCATGTGGCTGATATAGAAAGAGCACATTGCAGCCAAAAGAAAATAGCTAGACTTGAAAACGCGTCGAATGCATTGGTTGCTAGGCCGAAAATCCGAGCACAGTCTACAAAGCAAATGTAGACTCTACAAAGTGAAACTTAAGCCTGTTTGGACATACGAAGGAATAACTGCCGAATCTTATATTAAAATACTTCAGCGTTACCAAAATATTACGTAAGGGAAATTGACTTACATACGTAACGTGAATATTCACAAAGATCTCCTGATGCCAAAGGTCAAGGAAGAGATAAGGAGACACAGCACAAGGCAAATCGAAAGGCTCTTGACAACTCTCGAACAACGAGTCGGCTTAAGAGATTGCACCCATCAGATCTTTCTTACCGAAGAACATAACCAATTAACGTCATAGTTTATGTTTAGGATTAGGTTGTAACAATATAAGAAACTAAAAATTTGTTAATATTACTCAGTAAATTTGACCTAGTTCTTGAATTGAACTGTTAGAAAATAAAAAGATATAAAAAAAAATAAAAAATCGGTGCATGTAATATCCCTGCACTACCGTAATTGTTTTTGCGTGAAGAAGGTTTTTATTATGTATCACGAGAATACACACAATTTGTTATTGGGTATGCCAAAATTTGAAATAAGAAGAGAACGCCCTTTGTAGCGACTCGGGCAGTCTATATTATATGTCACAATAGGCGCTCTTGCCGCCGCAGTGACGAGGTACACTGGTTACCATCCTTTCCCTTATCTAATCTAATACACGTTTTGAATTTTGTTTTGTTCTACTGTTATTAGCTTCGTATTTGATCTTTTGTCGTGCTCTGTGTCGTTATTAAGCACCTTGATGCATTCGAACTCCAGACTGGCGTTGAACTCACTCTCTCTGCTGAACGCACCAAGCTTCATCGCTTCCTCTATCTTCAGAATATACAAAATACTCAGTCACGTCTTTTGAGTTCCTAGATATATGCAAAATATTGGTGGCATGTTTCTGTTACATTTCTGAAAGAGCGTCATATTCTGACATGTGTCGCCTTTTTAAAAACGATTTCACGTTTAAAATAAAACTATCGTTACTTGATTTAGAGCTGGAAAAGGTCAGCGAAATATCGTTTCGGAAGATTTCAGCGAAGCGTTTGTAGCTTGGAATGTTTACCGACCCCTCTTTTAGAGTACTGACCATTGTACGGAGAGATCATTTAGCTAAGCAATGGTCTCATTATGGTGAGTATACATTAATGAAATTTTATTTATAATGTTTACAAAGCCTTAAACATTTGATGCTCTCATTTCTATTTATTATATGTGACAGACAGAACTGTAAGTAATATGACAAAATAATCTACATCAAAATGGTTTCTTCTATTTTTGTCCAAACTCAATATGTAGGATGTTGTTTGGTGCAATATTATATCCTTGTAGGCCCTCCTTAGCAACAGCACTTTGCGTATCATCGTCGTATTCAATAAACGCAATTTCAGATCGATTAGGTACTAAACGCACATCTTTTAAGCCGGGAAATCTACCGAATATAGTCTTGAGCATGACTTCATCGACTGTTTTCGGGAGATTTGAGACAAACAGTATAGAATTTGGTGGTTCCTCTTTGGCTCGTCTCGTTAGCATAAGATCTGAAGACTGCTTCTTTTTTAACCTAAAATAAAATTGTCATATACATATCATGAGTACATGCATATGTGCCTATGTATAAAAATTACATTCTGCCACTGAAAAGCATCCTATGAGACTGTTTCCTGTAAGCGCGTTTCATCTTAGTCACAATATCAGACTCCTTTTGTAGAAAAGAAACTGTTGCATTGCTCGCACTAAGACCCCCCCCCCAACTGGATACCAGCAAAAACGCAACAAAAACAATCACCAAATATGGCGACCTCAACAAAATGACAGCAACAGCCCAACCTCACGAGCATCTAAACGAGGACAAAATCCTAGACAAATTATAAGCTCAAAATTACAAATACTCCCACGGTCAACGTCAAAGAAGGTAATTAGACAAAAAAAAAAAAACTAATAATAAGAAAAAGATTAACGTTCTCGAATCACAAGAAACTGAAGTTGGAGACAGCTCCGACTTCATCGAATAATAATAATCACTTCCAAATCCAAACACATTCCCCCGGCAGTCGGTCAGCCGGGGGAAACAAATGATATACAACCCACAATTCACCGTTGTCAATCCAACAACATAATTAAATAGACAGTAAATAACTTTATCCTAGGAACTTAATCATGCCCCTTAATATAATACAGTGGAACATTCGTGGCTACGCAAACAACTACAGTGAACTACTCATAATCATCAAAAAACATTCACCCCATATCATATCCTTACAAGAAACACACCTACAACCATCCAACCACACCTTTCCATTACCCATTAACTACACCATCCTAATTCACAAATCAGTTCAATCCAAAGAAATACGACTTAACAACGAGATCGAAGCAGTTGCTGCAGAAATAATTTTGGAAACAAAGTTTTACATATTTTCCATGTATATACCTCCTTATAAATCATTTAATACGAGAAATTTGGAAAACACAATAGCCTCAAATAAGAAAGCGGTCATCGTCACAGGCGAATTCAATAGCTGGCACCCCACATGGGGGTCACCTAAACAGAACAAAAAGGCGACATACTACACAAATAGATTACACAAAATAACTTAATCCTCCTAAGCAACAAATCACCCACCCACTTCACTGCACACAATACCTTCACCCACATAGGAAATCTCTTTCTGTTCACCCAAAATCCAACCCTACACAATATGGAAACGTACTGAGCACCTTTGTGGTAGCGATCACTTCCCCATCCAGTTAACTCTATACCAAAATAACCCACCTATTACACCACCAAGAAGCCATTTAAAGTTAGCTAAAGCAAACTGGGATCTTTTTGAAAAATCAATTACTGTTATAAACGATACTGTCCCACTTGGCAATGAGGTGAATAAGGAGGCAGCAAACTTAAATAAAATAATACTCCAAAGCGCACACAGAGCTATCCCAAAAACCTCTCTGCACCAACAACCACGTAATGTCCCATGGTGGAATAAAAGGCTACAGGACCTAAAAAAAGACAAAAACAAAATGTAGGACAAATTTAAAAGATTTTAACTTTAGAAAAGCAAACGCAACATTTAGACGTCAATTGAGACAAGCAAAAATAGCATCTTCCTGGGAATTCTGCTCACAAATAAACCCTAATACTCCTACATCTAAAATCTGGTCAAAGATCCGAGCCTTTTGTGGCTTAATCCCATGAAGTCTGTTCATGCGATTCGGAACCCTTACTCAAACAATATCAGCACAGACAACAATACAATTGCCAACACCCTCGCCCATTTCTGGTCGGAAACATCCAAAGACAACAATTTCTCACATACCTTTCTTTCGCAAAAAGCAAACTCTATAAACTTATCATTAGATTACACTCCATGCCAAGCAGCAGAAAAAGTGGAACTTAATATTTGCGCAGTGGAATTACTAAGTGCTCTTAACTCTCTGAAAGGCCACACACCAGGCTTCGACAGGATATCGTATCCAATGATCAAACACGCCATCCCAACACTTAAAAATAGGATACTCAGACACTTCAACAACATCTCAACACACACATTCCACAGCAATTCAAAACCAGCCTCTAAACCAGAATGTTGCCGCCCCATATCACTCAACCAATGTCTCTCTAAAGTCATGAATAAAATAATAGCAAAACGCTTATGGTGGTTTATAGAACAAAAAATTTAATCTCCAAAAACACATTTGGATTGAAAAAACACTAGTCAGTTGCAGACTGTCTGCTATACGTAGACCATTTGATAACGGAATCTCTGGAAAAAAAATGGCACACATCAATCGTCTCCCTTGACTTTAGCAAGGCTTTTGACAGAATTGGTTTACATGCCATTGTAGAACAATTGAGAGAATGGAAAGTTTGACCGAAATTGATCAAATATATTACAAACTTCATGACCCACCGGAAAAATATAATAAAAGTAGGATCCCAATTATCCAAAATGGTCCCCATACATAACGGAGTGCCACACGGCTCACCATTATCCGTAATTTTATTTCTAATTGCGTATGACAAATTGACTAAAATATTAGAAATCCAGAAAGACATTACTTTCTGCAGCTATGCTGATGATTTTCAGCTCTTTCACTTTCACACTTTCCAGAAATCTAAACTCTACAAAATTCTTCAAGACTCGAACGACACGCCTAACGCAAAGTATTTAAAGAAACAGTCTCTAAGGAAACGTCGACACACCAATTCAATCTTAATCTACCTAACCGGAAAATGTAGAGACCTAAATATACCACTGGGACTATTAAAAAGGGTAAAATACACACCATATTGGCTTTTCAACAACGACCAAATTGACCTCTCATTAAATAAATATAAAAAAAATAACACCAACCCCACTATGTACCAAACAGCTTTCCGCAACATCCAAGAAACGAACTCAGACTGGAGCTTTATATATACAGATGGGTCTGCAAGTGACAGCGTCATCACATTCGCCATAACCACAGAAACTTCAGTACTTAGATACGGACTCCTTCAAACATATTCATCGGTCTTATCGGCCGAAATCATAGCCATTTATGAGGCGATCGCCTTGGTTTGCGAATCCAGGTAGAAATACATAATTTGCTCAGACTCTCTCTCTCTGCACTTGAAGCAATCGCAAATACAAACAACCATGATCATTACCCTCACCTCATCAGAAGCCTACTTTCCAATAATAACAATAAAATAAAACTAATGTGGGTCCCAGGTCACACAAACATAAGAGGTAATGAAACCGCAGACTCAGCAGCTAAGCAAGCACAAACTCTACCCCTCATATGCACTCAAAATTTAAACAAAAAAGACATTGACATTCTCAAAAAGAAACCTTCTACAGAGTCAAGGAGAATTATGGAATCTCACATCGTCCTGGTACCGTTCTCTTCCCCCACAAAACTCCTTCCCACTAACACAACTTAAGATTTCACAATTGACAAGACAAGACGAAATCAAAATAACTTGAATAAGACTTGGACACACTAAGCTAACTCATGAACACTATTTAGACAAAAATATACCAAATCAATGCCAAATTTACCAAGAACCACAAGCTACTAACATTGAACATATCTTAACCACCTGTCCCTCATTAAGTCATTCCAGAAAGGTAATACTAAAAAAATGCAACCCGACCTCTATGCTTTGTAATATTAATGTAATAAATGCACAAATACTAATAAAATTCTTAAAACATGCAAATATATATATAATAAACTATAAAAATTAGGATCTAAGCCGGGGTATGCTAGTGTTTTATATTTATAATATTTAATTTACTATTTTCTTTTTAAACTACTCGTAAACATGTTTCATTTTAATATGTATTCTTTTAAAGATCTTTTATAGGTTAATTTGATATTAAAACAATTAAAAAAACTTTCTTTCGTTGGAGCACACCCATTTTAATTTGGTCGTTTACTACCGAAAGTTTTTCGTGTTGCCATTTTATTGAATTAATGTACAGATATTCACTTTTTTGACACCCAGATTTAGCAGTTTTTTTCTTAACTTACCGGGAATGTATTAGATTATGAATTTTCCAAAAATATATAAAAAATGGTATTGATGCTTTTTGGCAGCTAGTAAAAGCCAAAATATTATCTGCTGACCGTCACAATCCCAATCGGAATGAATTTAGTAAATTATTTTTATAACTATTAAGTTCTTTACAAATGTCACTGGCGTATATCATTCAATTTTTAGAACCGATGCTATTTTACTTTAACGACAATTGAAAAAAGAAAAATCACTTGTTCTTATTTGAAAGTGTTGTCATCAAACACAAGAATATTTCTCTCACATGTATGCATGCAATTTTTCTAGCATTCCATTTACACGACGCTATTGGTTGTGTTATTTCTATTCTTTCATGTATTCTTGTGTTTGTTGACCAAACCCACATGCATCATACAAACAATAAGGGCACGCGCACACCGAAGCTGATAGCTTATAAGCGCGATGAAAAAAAACAAGCTCCATTTTTTGATAATGCGCATACAGATCAGCTGATTGCTGAGTGACAACGGAGCTGCTATTCTGACTTGCGATTATACCCTTAAGGTCGATTTTGACAGGCCCTGCAACACGATGATACGCTTTGGTGCTTAGACAAGCCATTTCGTATCATTAACAACTGTTTTTTGTTTTGAATCTGCATAAGAAGAAGAAAACGTTTGTTGAATTGAGAGACAGTAAATAAGAAAAATAATAAAAAAAACATTTTTAAAATGGAAAATATATTATTTAAATGAATTATTAATAATTGCAAGCACGCTGGTACATTTAAATACAAATTTAAAACACAAAAAGAAAAGAAGAGTGACAATATCTAACTGGAAATGGCAAAAAACTTGGCCACACTATCAGACATTTCCCAGCTCTGGTCTGAATCAAAGGCGTATCAATGCGTGATGCGACACAGACGCGCATCACATTCTACAACAACTACCCCTGACTAACGTAATTTTCCTTGTGGTTGTTGTCGATTGTGATGCGAGTCATTGGTCGCATCATGAGAGACTCGCATTATGACCCTGTCTAAAACGGCTATTAGTTGGCAAGCCTGGATAATCGATCTTATAGAGTATTTACAGTGGCGCTCCATAAGAGATGCAAATGAAAATGCAAATTAGTGTTTACAGTGCTATTTTCACATCTTTAACAGTTGTTTTTTGTTTTGATGATACACACAAATGCAAAGAGCGCGCAAACAGTGAAAAATTATATAATTGAAGATAATTTTGTTTCTAAATGAAGGAATGATATTTTATTGTAATTCAAAAAAATTTGTTTAAAATTTCTTATTTACATATATAGTTAAAATTATCAAGAAAACAATAAGAAACATAAAAGATTGCAATATTTAAACGAAAACGGTATTTCGAATTAAATTATTTATAAACTTATGTCGAAACAGTGAGAAATTAGTACATATTGCAATTTATGAAAAATGGAATAAGCAGAATTTGTATCATAATTAACGTGTTACAATATATTGCAAAAAGAAATTAACAATATATTGATTATTGATAATGAAGTGGATAATGAAGAAGAAGCACTACTTGTTATGATATAAGCGACTACATACCGCGCAGCATATGGACTGTTGTAAGTTTTTGGCTTTGTTTTAAAAAAGACCTTGTATAATACAAAGTGTGTGTATACAATTTTAGGAACGGCATGGAACATTTTGGAGCAAGGACATTAAAGAATGTTCCGCGGATTTCTTCAAGAAGAACTTACGAATGGACAGATCCAGAGTTGCTATTGCATTGTATACTCTGGGTTCATCTGCAGAATATCGAGCAGTGGGCGCAAAGTAATAAAAAAACTAGTACCAGAATACCTGACTTTATTACACAAGAAAAAATCGAAGAGTGTGTGGAAGGATTTGAAGCTCTTGGATTTCCCCAGTGTTTCGGAGCAATTGGTATGTAAAAAAGTTTCTTACAACGGAAAACAACTGTGATGTTCTTACTTTAGATGGATGCCATATTGAAATCAAGCCAAAAGCAAAGGAAGCAGTTGACTACTACAACTATAAGGGGTGGTACTCCGTTGTGCTCTTTGCACTTGTTGATTATCGGTATGTTTTCACTTGGAGCCAAATGTGAACGCCATATATATAAAGTTTTTCAGTTACAGATTCCTATATATTAACGTGGGCTGTTCCGGACGAAGCCACGACTCAAAAATCTACAATCAGTCTCAGCTTAAGATTTGGGTGGAATCTTCTGATTCGTTCGACAAAAATGCAAAGATGATTTTCGGCACCAATGTCCCGGTGGAGACTCGGCATTTCGTTTTTCACGATGAAACCATACCCGTTCTCAGTAAATGCAACGGAAGAACAGAAAATATTCAACTACTCGCTTTCAAAATCGTGACGAGT
Source organism: Amiota communis (assembly GCA_037043315.1). Classification (NCBI taxonomy): domain Eukaryota; kingdom Metazoa; phylum Arthropoda; class Insecta; order Diptera; family Drosophilidae; genus Amiota; species Amiota communis. The sequence goes on along the minus strand of JBAMAV010001028.1, from coordinate 387,782 downwards.
TTTTGAGAATGCATTCGGACGCTTGAAGGCGAGGTTCCGGCGGCTTGGCAGAGGATTGGATAATCGCATTGACAAATCCTCCCACATTAAAATATGTTTCTGCATTTTGCATAATTTCTTGAACATTGCAAACGTCACTTTTAATGAGAAATGGGAAACCGATATGGCGAGTAAACCACAGCCGGAGGAAATCAATGTAGCCGGCAATTGCGCCACCTCTGCAGAGGAGATATGCAGACCAATTTCTTTGTATGTTAACAGAAGAACACAATAAATTTGTAGTGAAAATAAATTTTTTTATTTTTTGTATTGCCATGAAAATGTCATCTTTTGTGCTAAAAAACTAAGAGCATTCAAATATTTCCTGATCAAAAAAAAAACCAAACGAATAAAACGAAGTGTATGTATTTGGTATTGTGTGTACAACAAAAATGGTATACTGAATCTGTATGCACTCAGCAACAAAAGTATACACAACCAGTTAGTTGGCCTTTGAAATCAAAGGTTTGGTTTGTCTGACCAGGTACTGAGTGTTCGGAAATGTCCGCGCAAAACTCAATTTATTTAAATTAGTCTGCCGGGTGCATGAACGTGCTTCGCTCATGAGTAAACAAATGATTTGTTTAAATCGCATCCTTACAATGTTCTCTTCGAAATAAACCCCTTCATAAATGTATACGATAAATTATATTTTGAATTTTAAATGAATCGCGTTTAACGATTTCAAAAATTTTAACAAAAAAATCATTATTGAATTAACGTAAATAACGAACGATTTAATGTGACATAAGTCAGTTTAATGTTCAGAACAACAGGCGATAACCGAAATCTGACTGGCGATTCACGCCAAATATTAAACTCACTTTGATATTTCTGAATCGAACTCCCCGTGTATATCGGCCCCTAGAAGACACTTACTTCCAGCAGAAACAACAAATTCTTATTATTTTAAACTACACCACCAATGATGTATTATCATTTAAAAAGAAAAATTCACTCTACGTCGATAGCGCGCTGCATTCATTGAAAGTGAAAATGTCAAAAACTGCTCTAATAAGTGTAGCATGTAGACATTCAGCGCTTAATATTTGTTTTTATTTAACCGTTCCGATTCGCTCAAAGAAAGATTATCTATGCGTTCTTTGTTGATTTTACGGCAGCGTTTGACAGAATACCAGGTAATCTCCTTATTTTCAAACTTCATGAATTTGGCGTTTCAACTAAAATTGTAAAGTTCATGGAGAGCATATACAGACAAACTAAAAGTGCAGTATGGACTGGAACCGAATTGTCGGAGGAATTTCGAACGTAAAGTGGTGTTAAACAAGGATGTTTACTGTCGCCCTTACTCCAAGTTGATAATATGAATATAAGACTCCTGCTGTATGCAGACGATATAGTGATCCTTGCAGATGACATTCAGACACTCCAGACTATGATAAACAGATTGGAAACGTACTGTGATAATTGGGGAATGGAAGTTAACCTTAGTGACGTTTCGGTGAGGAGGTCGACCATCAGCTGGAGAAAAGTGGTATTTTAAAAGAGCGGAGTTAAAAACAGTAACAAAATACAAATATTTAGAAGTAATACTGATTCCGAATATGTCGTTTGTTTTTAGTGCGGCATGTATATCCATTCAAACATATGGAGCACAGGTGTGGGGACATTCATAAGGAAGTAACTTTATTACAGAGATACTTCGTCAAAAGGATATTTCAATTGCAAGAATGCACTCCTAACTTCGTAATAGCCATAGAAACTGGACTCGAAGACGCATTCTTATACACAATATACTTACACCTGAATTATATCATAGAACGAGAACTTTATATAACTACAGTTGCAATAGATTACCACATATCCTAACAAAAATATTAATGACAAAAGGAACTTTCTGGCACGCTCAACTACTGGATTACATGCATAATTTTAGGATACACTTAACAAACGATGCCGGAGGGCATGGTCAAATAATTGTATGGAGCTGTTGGTGGCAATAAAACAGCGAGAGGTACAATACTAATTGAATCATGCATTGAGGAGTGAAAGATCTAGACTTAAAGAAAGGAGTGACATATTGTATTATAACAATAGTCAAACGTAAGGCACAATATCGTGGATAATGGAGGCACGAGGTGATCTCTTGTGGTTAAATGGGAGTCCACATCAGCAAAGCAGAACGCGATTGTGCACATTATGCAATATGAAAGAAGAAGAAAATATATGCCACTTTCTCTTTCTTTCGCTCCTCCGGGTTGCATCCAACCTAACTTTCTTAGCATCACTATATTCTCTCTGTTACAGTTTGATTATCAACAAAGAACACAGTTTGAGTGGCACTTTTATTGTACTTTTATTCTTTTTAAGTTTGTCATTTAATTTGGGGTTGTATAGGATGTTCCCCTCCTGGTAACGCTAAGATCATGAAATTGACAAGGTAGATGGATATGGACCAGAAACTTATAGTTTATGGGTGGTACCACCCCTAGTGGTCCGATTCGGCTTATACCGACAGCAGCGTATGGTAAAAATAAACCAATGTGCAAAATTTCAGCTCTCTAGATAAAAAACTGAGGGACTACTTTGCATACATACAGACAGACAGACGGACATGTCAAAATCAACTCGTCTCATCGAGCTGATCACAAATGTATGTACTTTATGTAGTCTGCGATGTCTTCTCCTGAGTTTTACAAACTTCATGAGAAACTTATAATACTATTCTTTCTCGTGGAGAGTATACTTTGTCTATGTTCTGCTTCTGCCGTAAGAGCTGTTAAACACAACTTCCATTGCTAATAAACCTTCATAAAGAATAGCCCATTTACAACATCAATTTAGCCCTAAAAACTTCAGATATCGCATAGTGCAGCACTATATCTTTTACGTTCTTCAACTGTGTCAAATACTCTAAAACAGGGCTGTCCAACCTTTGGCAGAATCGGCAGTGAGTTGGGTTGCAAGTGTGCTTTAGTGGCTGCGGACCAAAACAATTTCTGCTTCGTCTCTGTTGTCACTTCGGCCACATTGTGTCGCATTCAGACTTCACTTGGCCACATGAGGTCCGCGGGCCGCAGGTAAGACAGCTCTGCTCTAAAATATTTTAGATAATGCAGTGGTATAGGATATTCAGAACTGTTATTTTTACTTACCAGAGCATTTTTTCTTCTTGCAGCTGCTTAGATTGATTTTCAATAATTCCTTTTTTACTTTTGGCTAGCAAATTTGATCATATTTATTTTGTCACATTCTTCGAATATATTTGAACATGATAGCCACATTCCTTCTGTACGCACTGCGCAGTAAATGGTGGGAGAAATACAGACCCAGATAGATAGCGGGCGGCTCTTGATTTTTTAATTATACGGCGTCTTTCCAGTTGCCAATGAATGAAGACTTATGATTGAGACAGTGGCTTTTAATGTTGTGACTTGCCATATCCTAGAAGTGACTCTCTTCACTTAAACTTGGCAACCATTGCAAAAGCATACACTTGATTCATACTGATCCCTTAATAACCCCAGAATGCTAAGGCACCCAGTCTGAGAAGACACCATTACAAATTTAATGCAGAATATACGAATATATATTTTATTAAAGTCAAAAAATGCATCTCCTAAGATTGGAATTAAGCTTAATGCTTATTACAATAAAATTAAATTGAATAAAGTTTAATAAACACTGTGGTTTTCATATATTTATTCCCTATGGGAGAAATTGATGTTACTTGTTGTAACCATAATGACATCGAGACCACTCTGACCGGCCCTTTGCCGAGAAGCACTACTTTATTATACTTGCTTATTTACTTCGGAAGGTAAACCAACAAATTGTGTCTAGTCTGGTGATACATAACAAAAAACGTTTTCATGCAACAACAAAAATGGTAGTGCAGCGATACTACCTACATATAACTGTATTACATGCACTATACACCAATACAGGCCCATCTATAAAACTACAATGGTTCCATTCACATAGAAAGGCTGAATTATAAACATATAGGGTACTGGAAAAATATAAGTAAATAACCAAAGAAAGAAGTCGAATTGTTATATCCGCCCTTCTAGGTGGTGGGTCTAAATATGGAAAAAAAACATATAAAGCCGAACACACAGTGTGCAGAGACAAATCTTTTGGCCTTTCAGTACTAGTAGTAGGAATTTCCCATTCAATATTTTTTGTATTTTTGATTACATTTGGATATTCTTCTTCTTTTTCCTTACCCTTTCGTTTATATACTGCACCACTAGGTTGTTGATTTTTGATATAAAATCATAAATGTGATATTTCTAAAAAAAAAACATATTCGTCTTATTTGTCTAAAGGATAATCCGCCACTCGAATGCACTCCATCCACTAAATGTTTGTCTACATCATCATAATAATAATCAATAATACAGACGGACCTCGCATAACGTGGTTAATGCGTTGCTGAAAAATACGAGGTTCAGTTTACATACAAATCGGTTTAATTTTGATCGAAATACTCATGCTTGAAACTTGCCAAGCAATCTGGATACACAAAGTTCCACATTACGAATGCAACAAGTCTTTATATCACAACATCATAATTGGGAAGATTCAGATCAATTTCCGACAATGCACAAACATCTACATGGTTTTTACAAAACTTTGAGGATAAGGATTTTTCTGCGGAATGAAACCAAATAAGCTCAAAATTGGTACACATGTTTGTTTTGGCATTCTATACATGACCTCAAATGTCTAGGTCTGTGTGGTGTGCGCCAGTCAAGATATTCAAGGTCAAAGGTCACCAAAATCAATCAATTAATGTTAAATAAAATAAAATTCTCTCCAAATTTGGGCTTTGCCATTTTATTATACAGTTAACCGTTATTGAGATACAGCGCGAACAGTGGGAAGCGAAATGAGTAAATAGTCGTTACTTTTACACATGTTGGTATGTAGGAGGCAAACGGCTGAATAAAGAATTATGAAAAAAATACTAGATATTCCTTATATTATTAGCAAAAGATCCCCAAAGTCAATTAAGCGACAAATCAAATAGGTGAGATGATAAAAAAGAGCTACCTGCATTTACTCAATTTAATAATATGTAGTTAATTTGTATTGAATAATGAGCTTAATATTCCTCTTCTTCACCATCGTCATCCTCATCTGTTCGATTTTCCATAGCTTCTGGAATTGTGGGAAATGACCAAAGTAATTGTCAAAGACCCCGTGATATTGGTCTAAAATCGATGATTTAAATAACTGATTTCAACTTTAATGAAATAAAATTAAAACGTGTCGATAAAGTTTTACCAAAAAATCTATCACGATACACAACTGAAAAGTTCCTATCGATCCGTTGCTACTTTTCCAGAGAATAACTGTAAACAAGAAGTTTGAAAGTAATCTAAAACAATATCTACAATATGAACTGAGCCCATATCTTACATCTTTATTTGACAATGAAAGCATTAGAAAAACCATGAAATCAAAATTATATAGCAATATGGCACCTGTTGACATCGAACTAGATGAAGATAATGTGACATATATTATCGATGATGGATTTCTTTTACATCGCGTCGTATATTTGCAAAAAAATTGTGGCTCAAATATTGTTGTAGTATTCGACGGTTACTCAGAGCACTGTAAAAATATTAAAGCAATGGAACAACTAAGAAGAACTGCAGCTGTTTCAACATCTTACGAACTTTGTTTTGAAGAAACAATGATTGTACCAATCAGCCAAGAAAAGATTTTATCGAACAGATTTAACAAAAAAAAATTTATTGAAAAGCTTATTGAAAAATTAGAAACTGTCAATATACCTACAAAACATGCCAGAAATGATGCTGATGTTCTTATCGTCGAAACAGCCATTGCAGAATCGGATCTTCAAAAGACTGCTGTCATCGTAGGAGAAGATATTGATCTGTTAGTTATTTTAATATGACATACTCAAACACACCGGCAAGAAAATTTACTTTAAAAAAATTGGCAAGGGCAATGTGGAAACACGAATGTATTCATCTGAAAGTTTCGACAAGTATCCCCGTTGCAAAAAGCAAATTTTATTTTGGCACGCCTTCAGTGGATGTGACACAACATCGGCACTTTTTAAAAAAGGAAAACTGGCAATTATTAAAATGTTTGAGAAACATCCCAATTTGGATCGTTAAGCACAGTTGTTTCAGCAAGAAAATTGCCCTCCTGACTCATGGTTTGAAATGGAATTCGTGTCTTTTTAGCAATGTATTATGCTCCGAAATATTGACAATTTTTGATATACGCAATTTATCAAGTCAACAAGACTGAACAAACCGGTGCAGTTATCATCTCTTCCACCTACAAGTGCAGCAGCTCGACAACATATTAATCGTGTCTACTACCAGATCCAAACTTAGTTAGGGAATGATTTGCAACCCCAAGAATGGGGGTGGGTATTGCAAAATGAAACCTTGGAACCAAGAACAACATTATTACCACCAGCAACAGAAGAACTGCTCCATACGTTATTTTGCAATTGCAAAAAAGGCTGTTGTTCCAGTTGCGGATGTAGAAAAGCAGGGTTGCAATGCTCCTCATATTGTGGTCACTGTAATGGACAAGCTTGTCTCAACGCTCATCATATTCACATGATTTTGATGAAGAAAGTGAATATATACCTGAAGTCCTTGACGCTTTAGACTCGAATATAACAGACAACGAAGATGATGATAATGAATTCGAAATTCATGTCTAGCGACCAGAGGAGGAAGAGGATGATGAAGAAGAGGAATATTAAGCTGCATTTTGAGTAAATTTAAACTTGTAGAATGTAAATAACATTATTAAAATATATTTTAACTATTTCATTTTAATATTTTATGATAAATAAGAAATAAATAGGTAATAAATTAACTAAATATATGTCCTATACATATATGAATAATATCCATAAATATCATTAATTAACTTTTATGTAACTAAATTTTCCTAATAATTATGATACTTTTAATAATTAATTAACTTTCTCAACTGTACTATGTATTAACTTCCTCTGTTGACCTAGCGTTATCATATATGTATGTATTGACTTAGCGCTTCCCACTGTTCGCTCTGTATCTCAATAACGGTTAAATGTATAATAAAATTTGGAGAGAATTTTATGCTCTACAAGTTTTGTTTTGACATTAATTGTCATTAAAAGCATAGGAAACAAGATATTTGCAAAAAACTGATTTTGGTGACCTTTGAATTTGAATATCTTGACTGGCGCACACCACACAGACCTAGACATTTGAGGTCATGTATAGAATGCCAAAACAAACATGTGTACCAATTTTCAGCTTATTTGGTTTCATTCCGCAGATTACCCTTTTTTTCGCCTTATTTGACTGGGCTATTGATCACATGTCAAATATAAGAATTAATCAAGAACAATCCCCGGACGAACTTTATAAATCGCAACTGGGGATGCTATACGTTATGGGTTCTTCCAACAGAAGCCCTGATTCAGACAAATGGTAACATCAATCCAGGAATTAAACTCCTTTTAGGGTCAAAGTGAGTTTCTATAAAATGTAGAATGCTAATGGTATAATAAAAAAAGTAGAACACAAAAACAAAACATATGTAAATTTGTCAACATCCAGGAAATATATTTTAATATATTATTTTTCATATATGTATTTGTTACAATTAATTGGTGGTGTGTTTGATTTTAAATTGATATTTGGATGGCGATGCTGTTAGTAAATGAAAATGCAATACTCAGAATCAATGATCGGCGTTTTTTTTAACTAAGAAGACATTCCTTTTATGGTAGTAAAGTTGTCCAGATTATTGATGGCTTCATTTATGTCACCATTATGGTAGGTAAGAAAGCCAAGGGCTTGATCTAATGTAAACTTTTTCATTTTTGTGGCAACACTCATATAAGCGTCCAATTCTTGATCGGTATAATTTGCACCTGGTACCCATGATACTGTTTCATAGACCTTTTTTTCAACTTCGGGTATAACTGATTGATATTCAGGACCAACTCGGATTGTTTTTCGTTCATTAGATCTACCCGGGATAAGATACTGTTTACCGAATTTACCGAATTTACTGCTATCCATTGCTCTGATATCGTCAAAATCTGTAATTACAAAAAGAAAAAAAAAAACAATCATGAATGAATTTATCCAAAACTTACGTTATACCATTATTATACAAGGCAATTTAGCGAGAGAAATTTTTGTGGATTCCTCTTTGCTGTCGCTGCTAATTATTACACACAGGAATTGTGCGATTCATCTTTCTGTTTCTGACAAATTTCTTTACATTCCGCGCTATATTTTTCATTTCGCATGCATCCTAACTCTACGCAAGCCAAACGAACGAATTGAACAACGAAATACGCGAAAAGAAAACGAAAACGTCGGCAGAATTGCCACTCGGGAACAACACGTTACTTCATCAGCCGAATTGCCGTGTATAATAATGGCCTTAAGATAGTGCAAAATATTTTACCAAAGAAACACTACACCTCTGTTCTATGGTTTGTTATATTTTTCAAGAATCACGACTGCAGTACAGTTTTTGTTGTTGCCTTTTTTATACTCTTCACTTAAGTGAATAGTATTATACTATTTTAATATGGGGTACCTCCCATACCAACCCCCCTTTAAATTAATGTTCTTGTTAGAAAAAGTTTTTTGTTTTTTACCGTATCGAACTGAAATTTGGACTCTATAAGTTTCTGATCTATATTCATTAACCATATAAATGATTCCATTAATCCTAACGGATCTACCTTTCCAATTTAGAAAATTGCAATTTCCTATAAAATTCTCATTTTCAATGACAATTATCAAATCACAAGGTCAAACATTCAACGTTGTGGGACTAGTGTTTTTCCCATGGACAGTTATATGTAGCTCTTTCACGCATCAATTCAGTTCGTATTGTGTTATGACAAAAAAGCTGTAGAAATTGTATACAAAGACATATTGTAAACCAAAATTTGTTAAGAAGTAATTAATAAAATTTCATGCTATCAATACCAAAGCGATATTTTTTAAATTGCACCCGTGCAAAGCAGGGCGGTTTGCTAGTACAATAAAATTGCCACTCAAACTGATGTGACGCTAAGAAAGGAAGGTTGGATGTAACCCGGAGGAGCGTGAAGAGTATTACATCTTTGGCATAGCCCAAAAGAACCAATTTATCCAAAACTTACCTCAAGATAGCTTATAACTATTTTAAAATAGAATTACCAAAGTATTCTACACCTATGCATAAATGCTTTGGTTTCTGTTTAAATAATGTGAGTGAGTTTGAGATTGAAAAAAATACACTTTCAGAGCTCAAACACATGAAAAAAGAGCCTCACAACAAAAATTTTCACATATACGGGATTTACACGATACGTTAACTATCACTGATTCCTCTTTGTTGTTTTTGGCTTCAATTTACACAGAACAACATGTCGTACAAAAAATTTTTATGCATTCCTCTTTATTTCTGTTTCTCTTTGAATTTGTTTACTTCGGTCGCAAATCAAATTTCTTTACATTCCGCGCTATATTTTTCATTTCTCATACATTCGCATGCATCTTCACTCTACGCAAGCCAAACGAAATGAACGAACACACGAAAAACAAACTTTTTGAGAGAGGATGCAGTAGCAGAGTTGTGTTGTGCTGTGTCGTGTCGTGTAAATCCCGTAATAGCCGTTTAAAATTTGTAAAATAGTAAATCTTATGGATTATTGGATTGCAAAAACTTTACTATTTTAAAAATAAAAACTTATAATCTTACCTCGTCAAGTTAATTTGATTGTATATTCTTTCAGAGCTCAAACATGTTACAATATCACAATATTATACAATTTCTTTACGGACAGACGATCCAAATATGAATTTTTGTGTATTTATTTCGAAGAATAATTTGCCTACTTTTCATCGCATAAAATAATTAGTGATGTGTAAAAATAGTGACAGGTTCTAAAGCTCTACAACTTGGTCATGACGTAAAGGGGCCAAGACACGATACAACGTTTGTAATATAACTTTTACGTATGTGTGTGCGAAACAGCTTACAACACATGCAATGAAGTTGTGAAAGGTCAATTTCTTGTTACTTTTATAATTATAATTAAATAAGTACAATAACAGGAATAAAAAAGGGTGCTGGAAGAACTATGTGCATATTCGGCCAAATGTTCTTAATCATGTATTTTTACCAATTATCAATTTTAATTTTGCAAACGTGAACGAAAAGTTGCACGTGTGTGTATAACCAAAAAAAAAAAAAACAGCTGTTCAGAGCTCACCGGAACACACCAGAGCACACTGTGGACGCAAAATCAGAACTCTCAACTTTTTACTCACTGTAGAAAGGCTATTAGTAAACAAAAAACAGCTATGCATGTGGATCAGTTGAATTAGAAAATGAAATCGCTGATTTCGAATCTACCCTTAGTTTTTTTTTGGATCAGCTCTAGTTTTTGAAATAGAGCTACTTCTCTTTTCCTAACCTTCACATAGAGTTTGTTTATGTTATTACACTACTACTAATGTTGTTTATGTTATTGAGAATCATAAACATTAAACATATATTGATAAAAGTGTTTAATATTTATAATATTTTAGTTTAAAAAAAAAACACATATTTCGTGTAAGTTGAAAAGAAATTAAAAATAAAATGTAACGGCAATCGATTTTGTCTTATAACCTTTCTACAGTTCACAACGGGCGAGTTGTCGATTTTTATGGCATAAATTCGAAAAATCGTTGGTAGCATATTCAAAAAGTGACTTTATTTATTAAAATTAAGAACTTCAATTAGTTTAAAAATGATTTTTTTTTGGCTTGGTGGCAACTCTATTCTCGTGGTAACCCTCTGAAGTCAGCTGATTTATTATAACATTTGATTGTGAAAATTGCCGCGAACTATTCATTGTCTTTCAACAGAGAAAATAAACAAAATTGCATTAAATAAAAAAAATTAAAATGGAAAACGAAGATCACGGTATGTAGAATATATATTTACTGTCATAATTGAAAATATGTGATTGATGAATATACATCAGAAACTTATAATGTCCAAATTTTAGTTCGATACATAAAAAAAACAAAAAAGTTTTTCTTATAAGAACATTAATTTAATTTGGATTTGTATGGGAGGTACCCCCACTAGTGGTCCGAATCGGCTGATTCCGACAAATGTGTAGCATATGGTAAAAAGAAACCTGCGTGCAAAATTTCAACTCTCTAGCTTTAAATTTAGAATTTATGCAATCGGCAAATTGCATGTCGGAGGAGAATGTGGTGACTCTTTTCATACAAAAGCTTTGATTATTTTGTACATCTTTGTTTAGGTTTTCATGGTTGTTTATGAAGAGAATAATGTACAACTGTCGATATCTAAAACATTCGTGGATATTTTTTTTTTAAATTTTGAATAATTATCTTGTTGTTTCAATCATCATTATTCGTTGTTTCGCTGATCATCATTTGGGAAGAGTATAGTAATAACAGCTGTTGATTTTGAGAACATTCGTAACATTTCTTTGCAATTATTATTAATCAAATTTTAACATTAAAATTAAAACAAAACAACAACAATTAAGCATGAGGAGCCCTATAACTGTAGCGCAGCAACTGAATGCTTTAAAACAACAAAGAGCTAGTATGAAGAAAAACATAACTAGCATAAAAGAAAGAATAGAAGCAAAACAAGAACAGCAGGACCTAGACACACTTAAATGGTACATGAAAATTATTGAGTCGTACTTTTCGCAAATTTGCATTATACAGACCAACATTGAGAAGTTGGAACCAGTTGATGATCAACGAGGTGAAATTGCAGATGCTTTTGTGGCAGCGAAGTCATTAATTAGAAGGCTGATGCACTGAAAGGAAAGGAAAGAGTTGAAGGAAATAACTTTTTTAAATTCAACTACATGTGTGAGTAGTCATCATAGTCGCTTACCGGCATTAAAGTTGCCTAATTTCGATGGCAAATATGGTGACTACACAAAATTTATTACGGCTTTTACCACAATGGAGCATGACGACTCATCTATATCAGCAGTTGACAAGTTTAATTATTTATTGAGTTGTCTGTCTGGTGTCGCATTGAATGTTGTTACCTCCTTTCAAGTATCTGAGGAGAATTATCCAAAAACTCTGTCTCAACTGAAAGAAAGTTACGACAAAAAGGTTCTAATATTCAAAGAGCATATATCCGGGCTTTTCGATATCTTAGATATCAAAATGTCAGATCCTGCATCTCTTCGCTTAGTTCTAGATACGGTAGCAGCGCTGCGTGGATCGTTGTCATCTTTAGGGAATGAAGCAGACCAATCCATCTTGTTTTGTCAAAGGTAGATGCAGAGGCAAAACAGTCATGATCGAATTTAAGAATATGATAAATTGCCTACATGGGATGATTGCTACCACACTCTTAGCCGTCATTGTCAGTTTTTAGAAAGTAATACAAAAATAATATTTTAGGATAAACCACAACAGAAAGATTAGCCAACGCAAAATAAAACGACTCTTGTTGTCGCACAGAGTGGTTGTTCAAAGTGTTTAACGAATAATCATAGTCTCGCACAGTGTCCATTATTCATAACACTTTCAATTCAGGATAGATATTCATTTGTAAAACAAAAGTCTCCCTGCTTGAACTGTTTGCGGAAAAGTCATGTAGCCAGCAAATGTATGACAAAGTATAGATGTCGCATTTGTCAAGGCTTGCATCACACTATCACATCTCCAGCAACAATTTACGTCGTTCGCACTGTAGTACAGACGTAGCAGAAATAAATAGAGCCCTCAATCAGTTTTGTGAACCCAGCCATTCGATAAAGCCAGTTTGGCAAAACTTGTAGGTAAAACTAAGATCCTTTAAACCAAGAAATCCGCTGGGAACGATGGAATTGATACAGTGACAGTTAAAACTCTTCCGGAAAAATGTTAACTACTCCTAGTGCATATCTTCAATGTCAGCTTTTGGCTTGGCCTTTTCCCTAACCAGTGGAAATGCATGGAAATAATTCTTATCCCAAAGCCTGGCAAACCTGAGCACAAATTATTATCATACCATCCTATTAGTTTACTGGCGGCATTCTCTAAGATATTCGAAAGAATATTCCTTCGTTTAGTGCTACCAGCAATGAAAAGCGATATCCTCTCTGATCATCAATTCAGGTTTCGCCACAGGTATGGAACTCCGGAACAGGTGCATAGAGTCGTCTTAAATCATTTACAGAAAAGCAGCTGTTTTCCTTGACACGTATGGCACGAAGGACTACTATACAAAATAAAATGGCGTTACCATCTTCAGTTTCTTTTTCTGTGCTCATGTTTACCAAATAAAAGCTTTTACATATGAAAACGCCAAATCTGCAATTTAAAACATCCAGTCATGCGTTCTACAAGAAAGAACATTGGCCCCACAGCTCTATACCATCTACACAGCGGACATGCTGGACTCAAGGTGCAACGAAATAACCATAGCCACATTCGGAGATGATACCGCAGTACTTCCTGCGTCCACCAGTGCAAGAATGGCAACACAACTGCTCAGTCAGCTCAAAAAAATCCAAGACTAGATGATCAAATGGAACATAGCGGTAAACACAGAAAAGTCCGTCCATGTTTTATTTGCACTTCGGCATAAAGACAATGATCGAGCCCACTTTAAAAGAGTCGTAATACCCAAAAGAAACAAAGTCAAGTACCTAAGCATGTGGCTGATATAGAAAGAGCACATTGCAGCCAAAAGAAAATAGCTAGACTTGAAAACGCGTCGAATGCATTGGTTGCTAGGCCGAAAATCCGAGCACAGTCTACATAGCAAATGTAGACTCTACAAAGTGAAACTTAAGCCTGTTTGGACATACGGAGGAATAACTGCCGAATCTTATATTAAAATACTTCAGCGTTACCAAAATATTACGTTAGGGAAATTGACTTACATACGTAACGTGAATATTCACAAAAATCTCCTGATGCCAAAGGTCAAGGAAGAGATAAGGAGACACAGCACAAGGCAAATCGAAAGGCTCTTGACAACTCTTGAACAACGAGTCGGCTTAAGAGATTGCACCCATCAGATCTTTCTTACCGAAGAACATAACCAATTAACGTCATAGTTTATGTTTAGGATTAGGTTGTAACAATATAAGAAACTAAAAATAACGATAACGACGTCAGCCTGGAGATCAAGCGCAGAATCACTCTTGCCAACAGGTGCTATTTTGGTCTCAATAGGCAATTGAGTAGTAGAGACCTCTCTCGAGCGACAAAACTAACACTCTACAAGGCACTCATCCGACCTGTGCTTCTATATGGCGCGGAAGCATGGTCACTTACACGCAATGATGTAGATGCCCTGGGAGTGTTCGAGAGAAAAGTACTGCGCAAGATCTTCGGTCCTGTTCGGGTTGGCGATGACTTTCGCATTCGTACCAATCAGGAGCTGTATGAGCGCTTCAACGATATTGACGTTGCCCAGCGCATCGATAGCCAGCGGCTACGCTGGCTCGGTCATGTCGTTCGGATGAATGAAGATGCTCCAGCAAAACGTGTGTTTGATGCGAAAGTCAGCGGACGTCGACGGAGAGGAAGACCCAATTTACGTTGGAAGGACCAAGTTGAAGGAGCCCTGTCGACGCTTGGTGTGACCAACTGGAGGAGGCGCGCGCAAAGCAGAGGCGCCTGGAGAGATGTGCTGAAGCAGGCCGTAACCCGGTAAACGGGTTGTTATGGCCAGCTAAGTAAGTAAGTAAGTAAAAATATGTAAATATTACTCAGTAAATTTGACCTAGTTCTTGAATTGAACTGTTAGAAAATAAAAAGATATTAAAAAAAAATAAAAAATCGGTGCATGTAATATCCCTGCACTACCGTAATTGTTTTTGCGTGAAGAAGGTTTTTATTATGTATCACGAGAATACACACAATTTGTTATTGGGTATGCCAAAATTGTAAATAAGAAGAGAACGCCCTTTGTAACGACTCGGGCAGTCTATATTATATGTCACAATAGGCTCTTGCCGCCGCAGTGACGAGGTACACTGGTTACCATCCTTTCCCTAATCTAATCTAATACACGTTTTGAATTTTGTTTTGTTCTACTGTTATTAGTAGTTCGCACTCGTAGTACTGCGATGCAAATGCTCGCCTGTTTCTTCGTCCGAATGGATCATGTGGCCTCTGTTCTGCTTGAGCAACGTAAAATGTTCAATTTTGAGTGGTACACGACCATTTGTTTGTCGGAAGTCTTCAGAGAAATTCGCAAAACTAACCGCCATAGACGAATCATTCTCCATCATGACAATGCGAGCTCTCACACACATCTCGCCAGGTGAATTTTTGACCAGTCAAAACATCGAATTGATGACTCATCCTCCATACAGTCCTGATTTGGCACCCAATGACTTCTTCTTGTTCCCGAATATCAAAGGTAAGCTGCGTGGTCAACGATTTTCAAGCGCCGGAGAAGCAGTTGAAGCGCTCAAAAACCATGTTTTGGAAGTGTCTCACGAGGAATGGAAAAACTGTTGTGACAAATGGTTTGAACGAATGCAAAAGTGCATTGATCATCAAACAAAAAACAATAAAGCTGTTTTCATTTAAATATGTTTGTTATTATTTGCTACTCCCGAAATATAAATAGTACCCCTCGTATGGCTTAATAGCTTAAAGAATGCATGCAACCCCATCAATAATTCTGTCGTAGCTGTAGAAAAATTTGACTGTCCTTCCTCTTGGAAGAATTGGGTATTTTAACAAATTTGCCAATCGCTTTGTTGATTCTGAGGTTTTGTAAGAAAGGCGTAAGGCGGCTTTTGGCGCCATATAAGGATATCCAACGTAAACTCCCCTAATTTCAGGCATCACAATAGGAGGTAAGGCATCTGATTGAACTCGACCTTGTGGCGATCGCTAAGCATATACTATCCTATCTTATCCTAGCCTATTCTATCCTATCCTATCCTAGCCTATCCTATCCTATCTTATCATATATCTTTCTGCTTCATTGGAGAATGAAGACCAATAATATTTTGCATTTGCTTAAACCAATTTCCTCCCTATAAAAACTTTAGTGTGGATGATTACAAATTGTATAAATATAACTGCAATAAATAATTTTCAAACAAAATAAAGTAAACATTTTATTTTGTTATAACAAATTACAAACATTTCTATTGTATCGTATGTAGAATATTATAAGCTACATTTGTACCCGGTAGGTGGCGTAGTTTTGGAGATACAGACAGTTTTTTACTTTGCATATAAAACTTAAAAACATATTTTAAAATCACTCATATACCAGCTCTTATCGTGGAAGGTTTCTCTGATAGGAATCGTCCGCAACTCTTGTGTTTATCAGTGCTATCGCATCCCTTCTCTCGTCTCTCGCGCTTTGATTTGGCGCTTATCAGCTTCGATCTTTTGAGATAAACAAATTTGAGCACAAAGAGGAAAAAGAAAACAACTAAAACCTCTCAGTATAGAGTAAGAATGCAAGCGGGCGACCCCCCTGATCGCCAAAAGGCAAGCGGTACATTTCTGCTTACACAAGCTCAGTCTAAAATACTGTCGTCAACTGGACCAAAATACTTGGTGATCTCGCGCACTGATCAAAATGATAAGCAATTTAAGCTATCACTATTTGCGGTAAAGAAGATAATAGATTTTCACTGTGGAGGTGAGGTAGAATCATGTAAAAAACTACGAAGCGGAGACCTTCTTATCAAAACCAAGAACGTCCAACAAGCAAACAAGCTTCTGAAGATGACACACTTTACCGAAAATATGCCAATAACTGTCACTGAACATACGGCACTAAATTACAGCAAGGGAGTTATATACTCGAATGACTTGCGTGATGTATCGGAAGAAGAAATACAATGTGAACTCAAAAGCCAGAACGTCACCATGGTAAAAAAAAAATTATGAAAAAAACTGGAGGAAACCTGACGGAAACAAGGCTACATATTATAACATTTGCTTCAATCAATCTTCCGGAGAACATCATGATCGGCTACGAGAGGACAACTGTACGCCCCTACATCCCAACACCACTACGTTGTAATAATTGTCTCCGATATGGGCATACATTCAAAGTGTGCAAAAGTCACAAAACGTGCACCAAGTACGGGTCGCAACATCACACAAACGAACAAGAGAACGAAGTTTGTACAAGAGAAATCGGCTGTATCAACTGCTCCATCAACAAACTGGCAAGTAATTCACACTCCTCAATCGACAAAAAGTGCCCAATATACATAAAGCAACAGGAAATTATTGCAATAAAAACCAACGTAACAGTTGACAACAAGAAAGCATATGAAATATACAGCGAAAACCACCAACTTAGTCATCAAAACTATGCCAACGCTACTAAGACCCCCCAACTGGACACCAGCAAAAATGCAACAAAAACAATCAGCTCCACTCCCAACCCCACAACGAACTCCTTCAACACCATCCACAGCTCCACAGAGCGCACTATCACCAACTATGGCGACCTCAACAAAATGAC
Organism: Amiota communis; assembly: GCA_037043315.1. Classification (NCBI taxonomy): domain Eukaryota; kingdom Metazoa; phylum Arthropoda; class Insecta; order Diptera; family Drosophilidae; genus Amiota; species Amiota communis. Next base: position 370,274 of record JBAMAV010001028.1, on the reverse strand, counting down.
AGCAACAGCCCAACCTCACGAGCATCTAAACGAGGACAAAATCCTAGACAAATTATAAGCTCAAAAGTACAAATACTCCCACGGTCAACGTCAAAGAAGGTAATTAGACAAAAAAAAAACTAATAATAAGAAAAAGATTAACGTTCTCGAATCACAAGAAACTGAAGTTGGAGACAGCTCCGACTTCATCGAATAATAGTAATCACTTCTAAATCCAAACACATTCCCCCGGCAGCCGGTCAGCCGGGGGAAACAAATGATATACAACCCACAATTCACCGTTGTCAATCCCACAACATAATTAAATAGACAGTAAATAACTTTATCCTAGGAACTTAATCATGCCCCTTAATATAATACAGTGGAACATTCGTGGCTATGCAAACAACTACAGTGAACTACTCATAATCATCAAAAATCATTCACCCCATATCATATCCTTACAAGAAACACACCTACAACCATCCAACCACACCTTTCCATTACCCATTAACTACACTATCCTTAAAAACACACCACAAAACATATTTGGCGGAGTAGCACTGCTAATTCACAAATCAGTTCAATCCAAAGAAATACGACTTAACAACGAGATCGAAGCAGTTGCTGCAGAAATAATTTTGGAAACCTATAAATCATTTAATACGAGAAATTTGGAAGACACAATAGCCTCAAATAAGAAAGCGGTCATCGTCACAGGCGACTTCAATAGCTGGCACCCCACATGGGGGTCACCTAAACAGAACAAAAAGGCGACACAAAATAACTTAATCCTCCTAAGCAACAAATCACCCACCCACTTCACTACACATAATATCTTCACCCACATAGGACATCTCTTTCTGTTCACCCGAAATCCAACCCTACACAATATGGAAACGTACTGAGCACCTTTGTGGTAGCGATCACTTCCCTATCCAGTTAACTCTATACCAAAATAACCCACCAATTACACCACCAAGAAGCCATTTAAAGTTAGCTAAAGCAAACTGGGATCTTTTTGAAAAATCAATTACTGTTATAAACGATACTGTCCCACTTAGCAATAAGGTGAAAAAGGAGGCAGCAAACTTAAATAATACTCCAAAGCGCACACAGAGCTATCCCAAAAACCTCTCTGCACCAACAACCACGTAATGTCCCATGGTGGAATAAAAGGCTAGAGGACCTAAAAAAAACACAAACAAAATGTAGGACAAATTAAAAAGAAATATCACCCAAGAAAATATTATTAACTTTAGAAAAGCAAACGCAACATTTAGACGTCAATTGAGACAAGCAAAAATAGCATCTACCAGGGAACTCAGCTAACAAATAAACCCTAATACTCCTACATCTAAAATCTGGTCAAAGATCCGCGCCTTTTGAGGCTTAATCCCATGAAGTCTATTCATGCGATTCGGAACCCTTATTCAAACACTATCAGCACAGACAACAATACAATTGCCAACACCTTCGTCCATTTCTGGTCGGAAACATCCAAACACAACAATTTCTCACATACCTTTCTTTCGCAAAAAGCAAACTCTATAAACTTATCATTAGATTACACTCCATGCCAAGCAGCAGAAAAAGTGGAACTTAATATTTGCGCAGTGGAATTACTAAGTGCTCTTAACTCTCTGAAAGGCCACACACCAGGCTTACTAAGTGCTCTTAACTCTCTGAAAGGCCACACACCAGGCTTCGACAGGATATCGTATCCAATGATCAAACACGCCATCCCAGCACTTAAAAATAGGATACTTAGACACTTCAACAACATCTTCAACACACACATTCCACAGCAATTCAAAACCAGCCTTGTTATTCCAGTCAATAAACCCAAAACCGACAGAACTAAACCAGAATGTTGCCGCCCCATATCACTTAACCAATGTCTCTCAGCTATACGTAGACCATTTGATAACGGACTCTCTGGAAAATAAACGGCACACATCAATCGTCTCCCTTGACTTTAGCAAGGCTTTTGACAGCATTGGTTTACATGCCATTGTAGAACAATTGAGAGAATGGAAAGTTTGTCCGAAATTGATCAAAATGTAGAGGCCTAAATATACCACTGGGACTATTAAAAAGGGTAAAATACACACCATATTGGCTTTTCAACAACGACCAAATTGACCTCTCATTAAATAAATATAAAAAAAATAACACCAACCCCACTATGTACCAAACAGCTTTCCGCAACATCCAAGAAACGAACTCAGACTGGAGCTTTATATATACAGATGGATCTGCAAGTAACAGCGTCATCACATTCGCCATAACCACAGAAACTTCAGTACTTAGATACGGGCTCCTTCAAACATATTCATCGGTCTTATCGGCCGAAATCATAGCCATTTATGAGGCGATCGCCTTGGTTTGCGAATCCAGGTAGAAATACATAATTTGCTCAGACTCTCTCTCTCTGCACTTGAAGCAATCGCAAATACAAACAACCATGATCATTACCCTCACCTCATCAGAAGCCTACTTTCCAATAATAACAATAAAATAAAACTAATGTGGGTCCCAGGTCACACAAACATAAGAGGTAATGATACTGCAGACTCAGCAGCTAAGCAAGCACAAACTCTACCCCTCATATGCACTCAAAATTTAAACAAAAAAGACATTGACATTCTTAAAAAGAAACCTTCTACAGAGTCAAGGAGAATTATGGAATCTCACATCGTCCTGGTACCGTTCTCTTACCCCACAAAACTCCTTCCCACTAACACAACTTAAGAATTCACAATTGACAAGACAAGACGAAATCAAAATAACTCGAATAAGACTTGGACACACTAAGCTAACTCATGAACACTATTTAGACAAAAATATACCAAATCAATGCCAAATTTGCCAAGAACCACAAGCTACTAACATTGAACATATCTTAACCACCTGTCCCTCATTAAGTCATTCCAGAAAGGTAATACTAAAAAAATGCAACCCGACCTCTATGCTTTGTAATATTAATGTAATAAATGCACAAATACTAATAAAATTCTTAAAACATGCAAATATATATATAATAAACTATAAAAATTAGGATCTAAGCCGGGGTATGCTAGTGTTTTATATTTATAATATTTAATTTACTATTTTCTTTTTAAACTACTCGTAAACATGTTTCATTTTAATATGTATTCTTTTAAAGATCTTTTATAGGTTAATTTGATATTAAAACAATTAAAAAAACTTTCTTTCGTTGGAGCACACCCATTTTAATTTGGTCGTTTACTACCGAAAGTTTTTCGTGTTGCCATTTTATTGAATTAATGTACAGATATTCACTTTTTTGACACCCAGATTTAGCAGTTTTTTTCTTAACTTACCGGGAATGTATTAGATTATGAATTTTCCAAAAATATATAAAAAATGGTATTGATGCTTTTTGGCAGCTAGTAAAAGCCAAAATATTATCTGCTGACCGTCACAATCCCAATCGGAATGAATTTAGTAAATTATTTTTATAACTATTAAGTTCTTTACAAATGTCACTGGCGTATATCATTCAATTTTTAGAACCGATGCTATTTTACTTTAACGACAATTGAAAAAAGAAAAATCACTTGTTCTTATTTGAAAGTGTTGTCATCAAACACAAGAATATTTCTCTCACATGTATGCATGCAATTTTTCTGGCATTCCATTTACACGACGCTATTGGTTGTGTTATTTCTATTCTTTCATGTATTCTTGTGTTTGTTGACCAAACCCACATGCATCATACAAACAATAAGGGCACGCGCACACCGAAGCTGATAGCTTATAAGCGCGATGAAAAAAAACAAGCTCCATTTTTTGATAATGCGCATACAGATCAGCTGATTGCTGAGTGACAACGGAGCTGCTATTCTGACTTGCGATTATACCCTTAAGGTCGATTTTGACAGGCCCTGCAACACGATGATACGCTTTGGTGCTTAGACAAGCCATTTCGTATCATTAACAACTGTTTTTTGTTTTGAATCTGCATAAGAAGAAGAAAACGTTTGTTGAATTGAGAGACAGTAAATAAGAAAAATAATAAAAAAAACATTTTTAAAATGGAAAATATATTATTTAAATGAATTATTAATAATTGCAAGCACGCTGGTACATTTAAATACAAATTTAAAACACAAAAAGAAAAGAAGAGTGACAATATCTAACTGGAAATGGCAAAAAACTTGGCCACACTATCAGACATTTCCCAGCTCTGGTCTGAATCAAAGGCGTATCAATGCGTGATGCGACACAGACGCGCATCACATTCTACAACAACTACCCCTGACTAACGTAATTTTCCTTGTGGTTGTTGTCGATTGTGATGCGAGTCATTGGTCGCATCATGAGAGACTCGCATTATGACCCTGTCTAAAACGGCTATTAGTTGGCAAGCCTGGATAATCGATCTTATAGAGTATTTACAGTGGCGCTCCATAAGAGATGCAAATGAAAATGCAAATTAGTGTTTACAGTGCTATTTTCACATCTTTAACAGTTGTTTTTTGTTTTGATGATACACACAAATGCAAAGAGCGCGCAAACAGTGAAAAATTATATAATTGAAGATAATTTTGTTTCTAAATGAAGGAATGATATTTTATTGTAATTCAAAAAAATTTGTTTAAAATTTCTTATTTACATATATAGTTAAAATTATCAAGAAAACAATAAGAAACATAAAAGATTGCAATATTTAAACGAAAACGGTATTTCGAATTAAATTATTTATAAACTTATGTCGAAACAGTGAGAAATTAGTACATATTGCAATTTATGAAAAATGGAATAAGCAGAATTTGTATCATAATTAACGTGTTACAATATATTGCAAAAAGAAATTAACAATATATTGATTATTGATAATGAAGTGGATAATGAAGAAGAAGCACTACTTGTTATGATATAAGCGACTACATACCGCGCAGCATATGGACTGTTGTAAGTTTTTGGCTTTGTTTTAAAAAAGACCTTGTATAATACAAAGTGTGTGTATACAATTTTAGGAACGGCATGGAACATTTTGGAGCAAGGACATTAAAGAATGTTCCGCGGATTTCTTCAAGAAGAACTTACGAATGGACAGATCCAGAGTTGCTATTGCATTGTATACTCTGGGTTCATCTGCAGAATATCGAGCAGTGGGCGCAAAGTAATAAAAAAACTAGTACCAGAATACCTGACTTTATTACACAAGAAAAAATCGAAGAGTGTGTGGAAGGATTTGAAGCTCTTGGATTTCCCCAGTGTTTCGGAGCAATTGGTATGTAAAAAAGTTTCTTACAACGGAAAACAACTGTGATGTTCTTACTTTAGATGGATGCCATATTGAAATCAAGCCAAAAGCAAAGGAAGCAGTTGACTACTACAACTATAAGGGGTGGTACTCCGTTGTGCTCTTTGCACTTGTTGATTATCGGTATGTTTTCACTTGGAGCCAAATGTGAACGCCATATATATAAAGTTTTTCAGTTACAGATTCCTATATATTAACGTGGGCTGTTCCGGACGAAGCCACGACTCAAAAATCTACAATCAGTCTCAGCTTAAGATTTGGGTGGAATCTTCTGATTCGTTCGACAAAAATGCAAAGATGATTTTCGGCACCAATGTCCCGGTGGAGACTCGGCATTTCGTTTTTCACGATGAAACCATACCCGTTCTCAGTAAATGCAACGGAAGAACAGAAAATATTCAACTACTCGCTTTCAAAATCGTGACGAGTTTTTGAGAATGCATTCGGACGCTTGAAGGCGAGGTTCCGGCGGCTTGGCAGAGGATTGGATAATCGCATTGACAAATCCTCCCACATTAAAATATGTTTCTGCATTTTGCATAATTTCTTGAACATTGCAAACGTCACTTTTAATGAGAAATGGGAAACCGATATGGCGAGTAAACCACAGCCGGAGGAAATCAATGTAGCCGGCAATTGCGCCACCTCTGCAGAGGAGATATGCAGACCAATTTCTTTGTATGTTAACAGAAGAACACAATAAATTTGTAGTGAAAATAAATTTTTTTATTTTTTGTATTGCCATGAAAATGTCATCTTTTGTGCTAAAAAACTAAGAGCATTCAAATATTTCCTGATCAAAAAAAAACCAAACGAATAAAACGAAGTGTATGTATTTGGTATTGTGTGTACAACAAAAATGGTATACTGAATCTGTATGCACTCAGCAACAAAAGTATACACAACCAGTTAGTTGGCCTTTGAAATCAAAGGTTTGGTTTGTCTGACCAGGTACTGAGTGTTCGGAAATGTCCGCGCAAAACTCAATTTATTTAAATTAGTCTGCCGGGTGCATGAACGTGCTTCGCTCATGAGTAAACAAATGATTTGTTTAAATCGCATCCTTACAATGTTCTCTTCGAAATAAACCCCTTCATAAATGTATACGATAAATTATATTTTGAATTTTAAATGAATCGCGTTAAACGATTTCAAAAATTTTAATAAAAAAATCATTGTTGAATTAACGTAAATAACGAACGATTTAATGTGACATAAGTCAGTTCAATGTTCAGAACAACAAGCGATAACCGAAATCTGACTGGCGATTCACGCCAAATATTAAACTCACTTTGATATTTCTGAATCGAACTCCCCGTGTATATCGGCCCCTAGAAGACACTTACTTCCAGCAGAAACAACAAATTCTTATTATTTTAAACTACACCACCAATGATGTATTATCATTTAAAAAGAAAAATTCACTCTACGTCGATAGCGCGCTGCATTCATTGAAAGTGAAAATGTCAAAAACTGCTCTAATAAGTGTAGCATGTAGACATTCAGCGCTTAATATGTGTTTTTATTTAAGCGTTCCAATTCGCTCAAAGAAAGATTATCTATGCGTTCTTTGTTGATTTTACGGCAGCGTTTGACAGAATACCAGGTAATCTCCTTATTTTCAAACTTCATGAATTTGGCGTTTCAACTAAAATTGTAAAGTTCATGGAGAGCATATACAGACAAACTAAAAGTGCAGTGTGGACTGGAACCGAATTGTCGGAGGAATTTCGAACGTAAAGTGGTGTTAAACAAGGATGTTTACTGTCGCCCTTACTCCAAGTTGATAATATGAATATAAGACTCCTGCTGTATGCAGACGATATAGTGATCCTTGCAGATGACATTCAGACACTCCAGACTATGATAAACAGATTGGAAACGTACTGTGATAATTGGGGAATGGAAGTTAACCTTAGTGACGTTTCGGTGAGGAGGTCGACCATCAGCTGGAGAAAAGTGGTATTTTAAAAGAGCGGAGTTAAAAACAGTAACAAAATACAAATATTTAGAAGTAATACTGATTCCGAATATGTCGTTTGTTTTTAGTGCGGCATGTATATCCATTCAAACATATGAAGCACAGGTGTGGGGACATTCATACCTTAAGGAAGTAATTTTATTACAGAGATACTTCGTCAAAAGGATATTTCAATTGCAAGAATGCACTCCTAACTTCGTAATAGCCATAGAAACTGGACTCGAAGACGCATTCTTATACACAATATACTTACACCTTAATTATATCATAGAACGAGAACTTTATATAACTACAGTTGCAATAGATTACCACATATCCTAACAAAAATATTAATGACAAAAGGAACTTTCTGGCACGCTCAACTACTGGATTACATGCATAATTTTAGGATACACTTAACAAACGATGCCGGAGGGCATGGTCAAATAATTGTATGGAGCTGTTGGTGGCAATAAAACATCGAGAGGTACAATACTAATTAAATCATGCAATGAGCAGTGAAAGATCTAGACTTAAAGAAAGGAGTGACATATTGTATTATAACAATAGTCAAACGTAAGGCACAATATCGTGGATAATGGAGGCACGAGGTGATCTCTTGTGGTTAAATGGGAGTCCACGTCAGCAAAGCAGAACGCGATTGTGCACATTATGCAATATGAAAGAAGAAGAAAATATATGCCACTTTCTCTTTCTTTCGCTCCACCGGGTTGCATCCAACCTTACTTTCTTAGCATCACTATATTCTCTCTGTTACAGTTTGATTATCAACAAAGAACACAGTTTGAGTGGCACTTTTATTGTACTTTTATTCTTTTTAAGTTTGTCATTTAATTTGGGATTGTATAGGAGGTTCCCCTCCTGGTAACCCTAGGATCATGAAATTGACAAGGTAGATGGATATGGACCAGAAACTTATAGTTAATGGGTGGTACCACCCCTAGTGGTCCGATTCGGCTTATACCGACAGCAGCGTATGGTAAAAATAAACCAATGTGCAAAATTTCAGCTCTCTAGATAAAAAACTGAGGGACTACTTTGCATACATACAGACAGACAGACGGACATGTCAAAATCAACTCGTCTCATCGAGCTGATCACAAATGTATGTACTTTATGTAGTCTGCGATGTCTTCTCCTGAGTTTTACAAACTTCATGAGAAACTTATAATACTATTCTTTCTCGTGGAGAGTATACTTTGTCTATGTTCTGCTTCTGCCGGAAGAGCTGTTAAACACAACTTCCATTGCTAATAAACCTTCATAAAGAATAGCCCATTTACAACATCAATTTAGCCCTAAAAACTTCAGATATCGCATAGTGCAGCACTATATCTTTTATGTTCTTCAATTGTGTCAAATACTCTAAAACAGGGCTGTCCAACCTTTGGCAGAATCGGCAGTGAGTTGGGTTGCAAGTGTGCTTTAGTGGCTGCGGACCAAAGAAATTTCTGCTTCGTCTCTTTTGTCACTTCGGCCACATTGTGTCGCATTCAGACTTCACTTGGCCACATGAGGTCCGCGGGCCGCAGGTAAGACAGCCCTGCTCTAAAATATTTTAGATAATGCAGTGGTATAGGATATTCAGAACTGTTATTTTTACTTACCAGAGCATTTTTTCTTCTTGCAGCTGCTTAGATTGATTTTCAATAATTCCTTTTTTACTTTTGGCTAGCAAATTTGATCATATTTATTTTGTCACATTCTTCGAATATATTTGAACATGATAGCCACATTCCTTCTGTACGCACTGCGCAGTAAATGGTGGGAGAAATACAGACCCAGATAGATAGCGGGCGGCTCTTGATTTTATAATTATACGGCGTCTTTCCAGTTGCCAATGAATGAAGACTTATGATTGAGACAGTGGCTTTTAATGTTGTGACTTGCCATATCCTAGAAGTGACTCTCTTCACTTAAACTTGGCAACCATTGCAAAAGCATACACTTGATTCATACTGATCCCTTAATAACCCCAGAATGCTAAGGCACCCAGTCTGAGAAGACACCATTACAAATTTAATGCAGAATATACGAATATATATTTTATTAAAGTCAAAAAATGCATCTCCTAAGATTGGAATTAAACTTAATGCTTATTACAATAAAATTAAATTGAATAAAGTTTAATAAACACTGTGGTTTTCATATATTTATTCCCTATGGGAGAAATTGATGTTACTTGTTGTAACCATAATGACATCGAGACCACTCTGACCGGCCCTTTGCCGAGAAGCACTACTTTATTATACTTGCTTATTTACTTCGGAAGGTAAACCAACAAATTGTGTCTAGTCTGGTGATACATAACAAAAAACGTTTTCATGCAACAACAAAAATGGTAGTGCAGCGATACTACCTACATATAACTGTATTACATGCACTATACACCAATACAGGCCCATCTATAAAACTACAATGGTTCCATTCACATAGAAATGCTGAATTATAAACATATAGGGTACTGGAAAAATATAAGTAAAGAACCAAAGAAAGAAGTCGAATTGTTTTATCCGCCATTCTAGGTGGTGGGTCTAAATATGGAAAAAAACATATAAAGCCGAGCACACAGTGTGCAGAGACAAATCTTTTGGTCTTTCAGTACTAGTAGTAGGAATTTCCCATTCAATATTTTTTGTATTTTTGATTACATTTGGATATTCTTCTTCTTTTTCCTTACCCTTTCGTTTATATACTGCACCACTAGGTTGTTGATTTTTGATATAAAATCATAAATGTGATATTTCTAAAAAAAAAACATATTCGTCTTATTTGTCTAAAGGATAATCCGCCACTCGAATGCACTCCATCCACTAAATGTTTGTCTACATCATCATAATAATAATCAATAATACAGACGGACCTCGCATAACGTGGTTAATGCGTTGCTGGAAAATACGAGGTTCAGTTTACATTCAAATCGGTTTAATTTTGATCAAAATACTCATACTTGAAACATGCCAAGCAATCTGGATACACAAAATTCCACATTACGAATGCAACAAGTCTTTATATCACAATATTATAATTGGGAGATGACCTCAAATGTCTAGGTCTGTGTGGTGTGCGCCAGTCAAGATATTCAAGGTCAAAGGTCACCAAAATCAATCAATTAATGTTAAATAAAATAAAATTCTCTCCAAATTTGGGCTTTGCCATTTTATTATACAGTTAACCGTTATTGAGATACAGCGCGAACAGTGGGAAGCGAAATGAGTAAATAGTCGTTACTTTTACACATGTTGGTATGTAGGAGGTAAACGGCTGAATAAAGAATTATGAAAAAAATACTAGATATTCCTTATATTATTAGCAAAAGACCCCCAAAGTCAATTAAGCGACAAATCAAATAGGTGAGATGATAAAAAAGAGCTACCTGCATTTACTCAATTGAATAATATGTAGTTAATTTGTATTGAATAATGAGCTTAATATTCCTCTTCTTCACCATCGTCATCCTCATCTGTTCTTTTTTTTCCATAGCTTCTGGAATTGTGGGAAATGACCAAAGTAATTGTCAAAGACCCCGTGATATTGGTCTAAAATCGATGATTTAAATAACTGATTTCAACTTTAATGAAGTAAAATTAAAACGTGTCGATAAAGTTTTACCAAAAAATCTATCACGATACACAACTGAAAATTTCCTATTGATCCGTTGCTACTTTTCCAGGGAATAACTGTAAACAAGAAGTTTGACAGTAATCTAAAACAATATCTACAATATGAACTGAGCCCATATCTTACATCTTTATTTGACAATGAAAGCATTAGAAAAACCATGAAATCAAAATTATATAGCAATATGGCACCTGTTGACATCGAACTAGATGAAGATAATGTGACATATATTATCGATGATGGATTTCTTTTACATCGCGTCGTATGGAGCATTCTTCATTATTTTCAACAAATGCGTCAAATATTTGCAAAAACATTAAGGCTCAAATATTGTTGTAGTATTCGACGGTTACTCAGAGCACTGTAAAAATATTAAAGCAATGGAACAACTAAGAAGAACTGCAGCTGTTTCAACATCTTACGAACTTTGTTTTGAAGAAACAATGATTGTACCAATCAGCCAAGAAAAGATTTTATCGAACAGATTTAACAAAAAAAAATTTATTGAAAAGCTTATTGAAAAATTAGAAACTGTCAATATACCTACAAAACATGCCAGAAATGATGCTGATGTTCTTATCGTCGAAACAGCCATTGCAGAATCGGATCATCAAAAGACTGCTGTCATCGTAGGAGAAGATATTGATCTGTTAGTTATTTTAATATGACATACTCAAACACACCGGCAAGAAAATTTACTTTAAAAAAATTGGCAAGGGCAATGTGGAAACACGAATGTATTCATCTAAAAGTTTCGACAAGTATCCCCGTTGCAAAAAGCAAATTTTATTTTGGCACGCCTTCAGTGGATGTGACACAACATCGGCACTTTTTAAAAAAGGAAAACTGGCAATTATTAAAATGTTTGAGAAATATCCCAATTTGGATCATTAAGCACAGTTGTTTCAGCAAGAAAATTGCCCTCCTGACTCATGGTTTGAAATGGAATTCGTGTCTTTTTAGCAATGTATTATGCTCCGAAATATTGACAATTTTTGATATACGCAATTTATCAAGTCAACAAGACTGAACAAACCGGTGCAGTTATCATCTCTTCCACCTACAAGTGCAGCAGCTCGACAACATATTAATCGTGTCTACTACCAGATCCAAACTTGGTTAGGGAATGATTTGCAACCCCAAGAATGGGGGTGGGTATTGCAAAATGAAACCTTGGAACCAAGAACAACATTATTACCACCAGCAACAGAAGAACTGCTCCATACGTTATTTTGCAATTGCAAAAAAGGCTGTTGTTCCAGTTGCGGATGTAGAAAAGCAGGGTTGCAATGCTCCTCATATTTTGGTCACTGTAATGGACAAGCTTGTCTCAACGCTCATCATATTCACATTATTTTGATGAAGAAAGTGAATATATACCTGAAGTCCTTAACGCTTTAGACTCGAATATAACAGACAACGAAGATGATTATAATGAATTCGAAATTCATGTCTAGCGACCAGAGGAGGAAGAGGATGACGAAGAAGAGGAATATTAAGCTGCATTTTGAGTAAATTTAAACTTGTAGAATGTAAATAACATTATTAAAATATATTTTAACTATTTCATTTTAATATTTTATGATAAATAAGAAATAAATAGGTAATAAATTAACTAAATATATGTCCTATACATATATGAATAATATCCATAAATATCATTAATTAACTTTTATGTAACTAAATTTTCCTAATAATTATGATACTTTTAATAATTAATTAACTTTCTCAACTGTACTATGTATTAACTTCCTCTGTTGACCTAGCGTTATCATATATGTATGTATTGACTTAGCGCTTCCCACTGTTCGCGCTGTATCTCAATAACGGCTAAATGTATAATAAAATTTGGAGAGAATTTTATGCTCTACAACTTTTGTTTTGACATTAATTGTCATTAAAAGCATAGGAAACAAGATATTTGCAAAAAAATTATTTTAATGACCTTTGAATTTGAATATCTTGACTGGCGCACACCACACAGACCTAGACTTTTGAGGTCATGTATAGAATGCCAAAACAAACATGTGTACCAATTTTCAGCTTATTTGGTTTCATTCCGCAGATTACCCTTTTTTCGCCTTATTTGACTGGGCTTTTGATCACATGTCAAATATAAGAATTAATCAAGAACAATCCCCGGACGAACTTTATAAATCGCAACTGGGGATGCTATACGTTATGGGTTCTACCAACAGAAGCCCTGATTCAGACAAATGGTAACATCAATCCAGGAATTAAACTCCTTTTAGGGTCAAAGTGAGTTTCTATAAAATGTAGAATGCTAATGGTATAATAAAAAAAGTAGAACACAAAAACAAAACATATGTAAATTTGTCAACATCCAGGAAATATATTTTAATATATTATTTTTCATATATGTAATTGTAACAATTAATTGGTGGTGTGTTTGATTTTAAATTGATATTTGGATGGCGATGCTGTTAGTAACTGAAAATGCAATACTCAGAATCAATGATCGGCGTTTTTTTTAACTAAGAAGACATTCCTTTTATGGTGGTAAAATTGTCCAGATTATTGATGGCTTCATTTATGTCACCATTATGGTAGGTAAGAAAGCCAAGGGCTTGATCTAATGTAAACTTTTTCATTTTTGTGGCAACACTCATATAAGCGTCCAATTCTTGATCGGTATAATTTGCACCTGGTACCCATGATACTGTTTCATAGACCTTTTTTTCAACTTCGGGTATAACTGATTGATATTCAGGACCAACTCGGATTGTTTTTCGTTCATTAGATCTACCCGGGATAAGATACTGTTTACCGAATTTACCGAATTTACTGCTATCCATTGCTCTGATATCGTCAAAATCTGTAATTACAAAAAGAAAAAAAAAAACAATCATGAATGAATTTATCCAAAACTTACGTTATACCATTATTATACAAGGCAATTTAGCGAGAGAAATTTTTGTGGATTCCTCTTTGCTGTCGCTGCTAATTATTACACACAGGAATTGTGCGATTCATCTTTCTGTTTCTGACAAATTTCTTTACATTCCGCGCTATATTTTTCATTTCGCATGCATCCTAACTCTACGCAAGCCAAACGAACGAATTGAACAACGAAATACGCGAAAAGAAAACGAAAACGTCGGCAGAATTGCCACTCGGGAACAACACGTTACTTCATCAGCCGAATTGCCGTGTATAATAATGGCCTTAAGATAGTGCAAAATATTTTACCAAAGAAACACTACACCTCTGTTCTATGGTTTGTTATATTTTTCAAGAATCACGACTGCAGTACAGTTTTTGTTGTTGCCTTTTTTATACTCTTCACTTAAGTGAATAGTATTATACTATTTTAATATGGGGTACCTCCCATACCAACCCCCCTTTAAATTAATGTTCTTGTTAGAAAAAGTTTTTTGTTTTTTAACGTATCGAACTGAAATTTGGACCTTATAAGTTTGTAATCTATGGCCCTCCATTGTGTAAATTTCATGATCCTAGGGCTACCAGGTGGGGTACCTCTCATACAAACCCCCCTTTAAATTAATGTTCTTGTTAGTAAAAGTTTTTTGTTTTTTACCGTATCGAACTGAAATTTGGACTCTATAAGTTTCTGATCTATATTCATTAACCATATAAATGATTCCATTAATCCTAACGGATCTACCTTTCCAATTTAGAAAATTGCAATTTCCTATAAAATTCTCATTTTCAATGACAATTATCAAATCACAAGGTCAAACATTCAACTTTGTGGGATCAGTGTTTTTCCCATGGACAGTTATATGTAGCTCTTTCACGCGTCAATTCAGTTCGTATTGTGTAATGATAAAAAAGCTGTAGAAATTGTATACAAAGACATATTGTAAACCAAAATTTGTTAAGAAGTAATTAATAAAATTTCATGCTATCAATACCAAAGCGATATTTTTTAAATTGCACCCGTGCAAAGCAGGGCGGTTTGCTAGTACAATAAAATTGCCACTCAAACTGATGTGACGCTAAGAAAGGAAGGTTGGATGTAACCCGGAGGAGCGTGAAGAGTATTACATCTTTGGCATAGCCCAAAAGAACCAATTTATCCAAAACTTACCTCAAGATAGCTTATAACTATTTTGAAATAGAATTACCAAAGTATTCTACACCTATGCATAAATGCTTTGGTTTCTGTTTAAATAATGTGAGTGAGTTTGAGATTGAAAAAAATACACTTTCAGTGCTCAAACACATGAAAAAAGAGCCTCACAACAAAAATTTTCACATATACGGGATTTACACGATACGTTAGCTATCACTGATTCCTCTTTGTTGTTTTTGGCTTCAATTTACACAGAACAGCATATCGTACAAAAAATGTTTATGCATTCCTCTTTATTTCTGTTTCTCTTTGAATTTGTTTACTTCGGTCGCAAATCAAATTTCTTTACATTCCGCGCTATATTTTTCATTTCTCATACATTCGCATGCATCTTCACTCTACGCAAGCCAAACGAAATGAACGAACACACGAAAAACAAACTTTTTGAGAGAGGATGCAGTAGCAGAGTTGTGTTGTGCTGTGTCGTGTCGTGTAAATCCCGTAATAGCCGTTTAAAATTTGTAAAATAGTAAATCTTATGGATTATTGGATTGCAAAAACTTTACTATTTTAAAAATAAAAACTTATAATCTTACCTCGTCAAGTTAATTGGATTGTAATTCTTTCAGAGCTCAAACACGTTACAATATCACAATATTATACAATTTCTTTACGGACAGACGATCCAAATATGAATTTCTGTGTATTTATTTCGAAGAATAATTTGCCTACTTTTCATCGCATAAAATGATGTGTAAAAATAGTGACAGGTTCTAAAGCTCTACAACTTGGTCATGACGTAAAGGGGCCAAGACACGATACAACGTTTGTAATATAACTTTTACGTATTTGTGTGCGAAACAGCTTACAACACATGCAATGAAGTTGTGAAAGGTCAATTTCTTGTTACTTTTATAATTATAATTAAATAAGTACAATAACAGGAATAAAAAAGGGTGCTGGAAGAACTATGTGCATATTCGGCAAAATGTTCTTAATCATGTATTTTTACCAATTATCAATTTTAATTTTGCGAACGTGAACGAAAAGTTGCACGTGTGTGTATAACCAAAAAAAAAAACAGCTGTTCAGAGCTCACCGGAACACACCAGAGCACACTGTGGACGCAAAATCAGAACTCTCAACTTTTTACTCACTGTAGAAAGGCTATTAGTAAACAAAAAACAGCTATGCATGTGGATCAGTTGAATTAGAAAATGAAATCGCTGATTTCGAATCTACCCTTAGTTTTTTTTTGGATCAGCTCTAGTTTTTGAAATAGAGCTACTTCTCTTTTCCTAACCTTCACATAGAGTTTGTTTATGTTATTACACTACTACTAATGTTGTTTATGTTATTGAGAATCATAAACATTAAATATTTATTGATAAAAATATTTAATATTTATAATATTTTAGTTTAAAATAAAAGTAAGTGTAAGTTGAAAAGAAATTAAAAATAAAATGTAACGGCAATCGATTTTGTCTTATAACCTTTCTACAGTTCACAACGGGCGAGTTGTCGATTTTTATGGCATAAATTCGAAAAATCGTTGGTAGCATATTCAAAAAGTGACTTTATTTATTAAAATTAAGAACTTCAATTAGTTTAAAATTGAATTTTTTTTGGCTTGGTGGCAACTCTATTCTCGTGGTAACCCTCTGAAGTCAGCTGATTTATTATAACATTTGATTGTGAAAATTGCCGCGAACTATTCATTGTCTTTCAACAGAGAAAATAAACAAAATTGCATTAAATAAAAAAAATTAAAATGGAAAACGAAGATCACGGTATGTAGAATATATATTTACTGTCATAATTGAAAATATGTGATTGATGAATATACATCAGAAACTTATAATGTCCAAATTTTAGTTCGATACATAAAAAAAACAAAAAAGTTTTTCTTATAAGAACATTAATTTAATTTGGATTTGTATGGGAGGTACCCCCACTAGTGGTCCGAATCGGCTGATTCCGACAAATGTGTAGCATATGGTAAAAAGAAACCTGCGTGCAAAATTTCAACTCTCTAGCTTTAAATTTAGAATTTATGCAATCGGCAAATTGCATGTCGGAGGAGAATGTGGTGACTCTTTTCATACAAAAGCTTTGATTATTTTGTACATCTTTGTTTAGGTTTTCATGGTTGTTTATGAAGAGAATAATGTACAACTGTCGATATCTAAAACATTCGTGGATATTTTTTTTTTAAATTTTGAATAATTATCTTGTTGTTTCAATCGTCATTATTCGTTGTTTCGCTGATCATCATTTGGGAAGAGTATTAATAGTAATAACAGCTGTTGATATTGAGAACATTCGTAACATTTCTTTGCAATTATTATTAATCAAATTTTAACATTAAAATTAAAACAAAACAACAACAATTAAGCATGAGGAGCCCTATAACTGTAGCGCAGCAACTGAATGCTTAAAACAACAAAGAGCTAGTATGAAGAAAAACATAACTAGCATAAAAGAAAGAATAGAAGCAAAACAAGAACAGCAGGACCTAGACACACTTAAATGGTACATGCAAATTATTGAGTCGTACTTTTCGCAAATTTGCATTATACAGACCAACATTGAGAAGTTGGAACCAGTTGATGATCAACGAGGTGAAATTGCAGATGCTTTTGTGGCAGCGAAGTCATTAATTAGAAGGCTGATGCACTAAAAGGAAAGGAAAGAGTTGGAGGAAATAACTTTTTTAAATTCAACTACATGTGTGAGTAGTCATCATAGTCGCTTACCGGCATTAAAGTTGCCTAATTTCGATGGCAAATATGGTGACTACACAAAATTTATTACGGCTTTTACCACAATGGAGCATGACGACTCATCTATATCAGCAGTTGACAAGTTTAATTATTTATTGAGTTGTCTGTCTGGTGTCGCATTGAATGTTGTTACCTCCTTTCAAGTATCTGAGGCGAATTATCCAAAGACTCTGTCTCAACTGAAAGAAAGTTACGACAAAAAGGTTCTAATATTCAAAGAGCATATATCTGGGCTTTTCGATATCTCAGATATCAAAATGTCAGACCCTGCATCTCTTCGCTTAGTTCTAGATACGGTAGCAGCGCTGTGTGGATCGTTGTCATCTTTAGGGAATGAAGCAGACCAATCCATCTTGTTTTGTCAAAGGTAGATGCAGAGGCAAAACAGTCATGATCGAATTTAAGAATATGATAAATTGCCTACATGGGATGATTGCTACCACACTCTTAGCCGTCATTGTCAGTTTTTAGAAAGTAATACAAAAATAATATTTTAGGATAAACCACAACAGAAAGATTAGCCAACGCAAAATAAAAGGACTTTTGTTGTCGCACAGAGTGGTTGTTCAAAGTGTTTAACGAATAATCATAGTCTCGCACAGTGTCCATTATTCATAACACTTTCAATTCAGGATAGATATTCATTTATAAAACAAAAGTCTCCTTGCTTGAACTGTTTGCGGAAAAGTCATGTAGCCAGCAAATGTATGACAAAGTATAGATGTCGCATTTGTCAAGGCTTGCATCACACTATCACATCTCCAGCCACAATTTACGTCGTTCGCACTGTAGTACAGACGTATCAGAAAAAAATAGAGCCCTCAATCAGTTTTGTGAACCCAGCCATTCGATAAAGCCAGTTTGGCAAAACTTGTAGGTAAAACTAAGATCCTTTAAACCAAGAAATCCGCTGGGAACGATGGAATTGATACAGTGACAGTTAAAACTCTTCCGGAAAAATGTTAACTACTCCTAGTGCATATCTTCAATGTCAGCTTTTGGCTTGACCTTTTCCCTAACCAGTGGAAATGCGTGGAAATAATTCTTATCCAAAAGCCTGGCAAACCTGAACACTAATTATTATCATACCATCCTATTAGCTTACTGGCGGCATTCTCTAAGATATTCGAAAGAATATTCCTTCGTTTAGTGCTACCAGCAATGAAAAGCGATATCCTCTCTGATCATCAATTCAGGTTTCGCCACAGGTATAAAACTCCGGAACAGGTGCATAAAGTCGTCTTAAATCATTTACAGAAAAGCAGCTGGTTTCCTTGACATAAAACAAGCATTCGATCACGTATGGCACGAAGGACTACTATACAAAATAAAAATGGCATTACCATCTTCAGTTTCTTTTTCTGTGCTCATGTTTACCAAATAAAAGCTTTTACATCAGATATGAAAACGCCAAATCTGCAATTTAAAACATCCAATCATGCGTTCTACAAGAAAGAACATTGGCGCCACAGCTCTATACCATCTACACAGCGGACATGCTGGACTCAAGGTGCGACGAAATAACCATAGCCACATTCGGAGATGATACCGCAGTACTTCCTGCGTCCACCAGTGCAAGAATGGCAACACAACTGCTCAGTCAGCTCAAAAAAATCCAAGACTAGATGATCAAATGGAACATAGCGGTAAACACAGAAAAGTCCGTCCATGTTTTATTTGCACTTCGGCATAAAGACAATGATCGAGCCCACTTTAAAAGAGTCGTAATACCCAAAAGAAACAAAGTCAAGTACCTAAGCATGTGGCTGATATAGAAAGAGCACATTGCAGCCAAAAGAAAATAGCTAGACTTGAAAACGCGTCGAATGCATTGGTTGCTAGGCCAAAAATCCGAGCACAGTCTACAAAACAAATGTAGACTCTACAAAGTGAAACTTAAGCCTGTTTGGACATACGGAGGAATAACTGCCGAATCTTATATTAAAATACTTCAGCGTTACCAAAATATTACGTTAGGGAAATTGACTTACATACGTAACGTGAATATTCACAAAGATCTCCTGATGCCAAAGGTCAAGGAAGAGATAAGGAGACACAGCACAATGCAAATCGAAAGGCTCTTGACAACTCTCGAACAACGAGTCGGCTTAAGAGATTGCACCCATCAGATCTTTCTTACCGAAGAACATAACCAATTAATGTCATAGTTTATTTTTAGGATTAGGTTGTAACAATATAAGAAACTAAAAATATGTAAATATTACTCAGTAAATTTGACCTAGTTCTTGAATTGAACTGTTAGAAAATAAAAAGATATTAAAAAAAAAATAAAAAATCGGTGCATGTAATATCCCTGCACTACCGTAATTGTTTTTGCGTGAAGAAGGTTTTTATTATGTATCACGAGAATACACACAATTTGTTATTGGGTATGCCAAAATTGTAAATAAGAAGAGAACGCCCTTTGTAACGACTCGGGCAGTCTATATTATATGTCACAATAGGCGCTCTTACCGCCGCAGTGACGAGGTACACTGGTTACCATCCTTTCCCTTATCTAATCTAATACTCGTTTTGAATGTTGTTTTGTTCTACTGTTATTAGTTGTTCGCACTCGTAGTACTGCGAGGCAAATGCTCGCCTGTTTCTTCGTCCGAATGGATCATGTGGCCTCTGTTCCGCTTGAGCAACGTAAAATGTTCAATTTTGAGTGGTACACGACCATTTGTTTGCCGGAAGTCTTCAGAGAAATTCGCAAAACCAACCGCCATAGACGAATCATTCTCCATCATGACAATGCGAGCTCTCACACACATCTCGCCAGGTGAATTTTTGACCAGTCAAAACATCGAATTGATGACTCATCCTCCATACAGTCCTGATTTGGCACCCAATGACTTCTTCTTGTTCCCGAATATCAAAGGTAAGCTGCGTGGTCAACGATTTTCAAGCGCCGGAGAAGCAGTTGAAGCGCTCAAAAACCATGTTTTGGAAGTGTCTCACGAGGAATGGAAAAACTGTTGTGACAAATGGTTTGAACGAATGCAAAAGTGCATTGATCATCAAACAAAAAACAATAAAGCTGTTTTCATTTAAATATGTTTGTTATTATTTGCTACTCCCGAAATATAAATAGTACCCCTCGTATGGCTTAATAGCTTAAAGAATGCATGCAACCCCATCAATAATTCTGTCGTAGCTGTAGAAAAATTTGACTGTCCTTCCTCTTGGAAGAATTGGGTATTTTAACAAATTTGCCAATCACTTTGTTGATTCTGAGGTTTTGTTAGAAAGGCGGCTTTTGGCGCCATATAAGGATACCCAACGTAAACTCCCCTAATTTCAGGCATCACAATGGGAGGTAAGGCATCTGATTGAACTCGACCTTGTGGCGATCGCTAAGCATATCCTATCCTATCTTATCCTAGTCTATCCTAGCCTAGCCTATCCTATCATATATCTTTCTGCTGGAGAATGAAGACCAATAATATTTTGCATTTGCTTAAACCAATTTCCTCCCTATAAAAACTTTAGTGTGGATGATTACAAATTGTATAAATATAAACGCAATAAATAATTTTCAAACAAAATAAAGTAAACATTTTATTTTGCAAGTAAAAAACTGTCTGTATCTCCAAAACTACGCCACCTACCGGGTACAAATGTAGCTTATAATATTCTACATACGATACAATAGAAATGTTTGTAATTTGTTATAACAAAATAAAATGTTTACTTTATACAGACAGTTTTTTACTTTGCATATAAAACTTAAAAACATATTTTAAAATCACTCATAAACCAGCTCTTATCGTGGAAGATTTCTCTGATAGGAATCGTCCGCAACTCTTGTGTTTATCAGTGCTATCGCATCCCCTCTCTCGTCTCTCGCGCTTTGATTTGGCGCTTATCAGCTTCGATCTTTTTTGATAAACAAATTTGAGCACAAAGAGGAAAAAAGCAAAAGAAAACAACTAAAACCTCTCAGTACAGAGTAAGAATGCAAGCGGGCGACCCCCCCGATCGCCAAAAGGCAAGCGGTACATTTCTGCTTACACAAGCTCAGTCTAAAACACTGTCGTCAACTGGACCAAAATACTTGGTGATCTCGCGCACTGATCAAAATGATAAGCAATTTAAGCTATCACTATTTGCGGTAAAGAAGATAATAGATTTTCACTGTGAAGGTGAGGTAGAATCATGTAAAAAACTACGAAGCGGAGACCTTCTTATCAAAACCAAGAACGTCCAACAAGCAAACAAGCTTCTGAAGATGACACACTTTACCGAAAATATGCCAATAACTGTCACTGAACATACGGCACTAAATTACAGCAAGGGAGTTATATACTCGAATGACTTGCGTGATGTATCGGAAGAAGAAATACAATGTGAACTCAAAAGCCAGAACGTCACCATGGTAAAAAAAAAATTATGAAAAAAACTGGAGGAAACCTGACGGAAACAAGGCTACATATTATAACATTTGCTTCAATCAATCTTCCGGAGAACATCATGATCGGCTACGAGAGGACAACTGTACGCCCCTACATCCCAACACCACTACGTTGTAATAATTGTCTCCGATATGGGCATACATTCAAAGTGTGCAAAAGTCACAAAACGTGCACCAAGTACGGGTCGCAACATCACACAAACGAACAAGAGAACGAAGTTTGTACAAGAGAAATCGGCTGTATCAACTGCTCCATCAACAAACTGGCAAGTAATTCACACTCCTCAATCGACAAAAAGTGCCCAATATACATAAAGCAACAGGAAATTATTGCAATAAAAACCAACGTAACAGTTGACAACAAGAAAGCATATGAAATATACAGCGAAAACCACCAACTTAGTCATCAAAACTATGCCAACGCTACTAAGACCCCCCAACTGGACACCAGCAAAAATGCAACAAAAACAATCAGCTCCACTCCCAACCCCACAACGAACTCCTTCAACACCATCCACAGCTCCACAGAGCGCACTATCACCAACTATGGCGACCTCAACAAAATGACAGCAACAGCCCAACCTCACGAGCATCTAAACGAGGACAAAATCCTAGACAAATTATAAGCTCAAAAGTACAAATACTCCCACGGTCAACGTCAAAGAAGGTAATTAGACAAAAAAAAAACTAATAATAAGAAAAAGATTAACGTTCTCGAATCACAAGAAACTGAAGTTGGAGACAGCTCCGACTTCATCGAATAATAGTAATCACTTCTAAATCCAAACACATTCCCCCGGCAGTCGGTCAGCCGGGGGAAACAAATGATATACAATCCACAAATCACCGTTGTCAATCCCACAACATAATTAAATAGACAGTAAATAACTTTATCCTAGGAACTTAATCATGCCCCTTAATATAATACAGTGGAACATTCGTGGCTATGCAAACAACTACAGTGAACTACTCATAATCATCAAAAAACATTCACCCCATATCATATCCTTACAAGAAACACACCTACAACCATCCAACCACACCTTTCCATTACCCATTAACTACACCATCCTAATTCACAAATCAGTTCAATCCAAAGAAATACGACTTAACAACGAGATCGAAGCAGTTGCTGCAGAAATAATTTTGGAAACAAAGTTTTACATATTTTCCATGTATATACCTCCTTATCAATCATTTAATACGAGAAATTTGGAAGACACAATAGCCTCAAATAAGAAAGCGGTCATCGTCACAGGCGACTTCAATAGATGGCACCCCACATGGGGGTCACCTAAACAGAACAAAAAGGCGACATACTACACAAATAGATTACACAAAATAACTTAATCCTCCTAAGCAACAAATCACCCACCCACTTCACTACACATAATACCTTCACCCACATAGGACATCTCTTTCTGTTCACCCGAAATCCAACTCTACACAATATGAAAACGTACTGAGCACCTTTGTGGTAGCGATCACTTCCCTATACAGCTAACTCTATACCAAAATAACCCACCTATTACACCACCAAGAAGCAATTTAAAGTTAGCTAAAGCAAACTGGGAAAAATCAATTACTGTTATAAACGATACTGTCCCACTTGGCAATGAGGTGAATAAGGAGGCAGCAAACTTAAATAAAATAATACTCCAAAGCGCACACAGAGCTATCCCAAAAACCTCTCTGCACCAACAACCACGTAATGTCCCATGGTGGAATAAAAGGCTAGAGGACCTAAAAAAAGACAAAAACAAAATGTAGGACAAATTAGAAAGAAATATCACCCAAGAAAATATTATGAACTTTAGAAAAGCAAATGCAACATTTAGACGTCAATTGAGACAAGCAAAAATAGCATCTACCTGGGAATTCTGCTCACAAATAAACCCTAATACTCCTACATCTAAAATCTGGTCAAAGATCCGAGCCTTTTGTGGCTTAATCCCATAAAGTCTGTTCATGCGATTCGGAACCCTTACTCAAACAATATCAGCACAGACAACAATACAATTGCCAACACCTTCGCCCATTTCTGGTCGGAAACATCCAAAGACAACAATTTCTCACATACCTTTCTTTCGCAAAAAGCAAACTCTATAAACTTATCATTAGATTACACTCCATGCCAAGCAGCAGAAAAAGTGTAACTTAATATTTGCGCAGTGGAATTACTAAGTGCTCTTAACTCTTTGAAAGGCCACACACCAGGCTTCGACAGGATATCGTATCCAATGATCAAACACGAAATCCCAACACTTAAAAATAGGATACTCAGACACTTCAACAGCATCTTCAACACACACATTCCACAGCAATTCAAAACCAGCCTTGTTATTCCAGTCAATAAACCCAACACCGACAGAACTAAACCAGAATGTTGCCGCCCCATATCACTTAACCAATGTCTCTCTAAAGTCATGAATAAAATAATAACAAAACGCTTATGGTGGTTTATAGAACAAAAAATTTAATCTCCAAAAACACATTTGGATTCAAAAAACACTAGTCAGTTGCAGACTGTCTGCTATACGTAGACCATTTGATAACGGACTCTCTGGAAAATAAACGGCACACATCAATCGTCTCCCTTGACTTTAGCAAGGCTTTTGACAGCATTGGTTTACATGCCATTGTAGAACAATTGAGAGAATGGAAAGTTTGTCCGAAATTGATCAAAATGTAGAGGCCTAAATATACCACTGGGACTATTAAAAAGGGTAAAATACACACCATATTGGCTTTTCAACAACGACCAAATTGACCTCTCATTAAATAAATATAAAAAAAATAACACCAACCCCACTATGTACCAAACAGCTTTCCGCAACATCCAAGAAACGAACTCAGACTGGAGCTTTATATATACAGATGGATCTGCAAGTAACAGCGTCATCACATTCGCCATAACCACAGAAACTTCAGTACTTAGATACGGGCTCCTTCAAACATATTCATCGGTCTTATCGGCCGAAATCATAGCCATTTATGAGGCGATCGCCTTGGTTTGCGAATCCAGGTAGAAATACATAATTTGCTCAGACTCTCTCTCTCTGCACTTGAAGCAATCGCAAATACAAACAACCATGATCATTACCCTCACCTCATCAGAAGCCTACTTTCCAATAATAACAATAAAATAAAACTAATGTGGGTCCCAGGTCACACAAACATAAGAGGTAATGAAACCGCAGACTCAGCAGCTAAGCAAGCACAAACTCTACCCCTCATATGCACTCAAAATTTAAACAAAAAAGACATTGACATTCTCAAAAAGAAACCTTCTACAGAGTCAAGGAGAATTATGGAATCTCACATCGTCCTGGTACCGTTCTCTTCCCCCACAAAACTCCTTCCCACTAACACAACTTAAGATTTCACAATTGACAAGACAAGACGAAATCAAAATAACTCGAATAAGACTTGGACACACTAAGCTAACTCATGAACACTATTTAGACAAAAATATACCAAATCAATGCCAAATTTGCCAAGAACCACAAGCTACTAACATTGAACATATCTTAACCACCTGTCCCTCATTAAGTCATTCCAGAAAGGTAATACTAAAAAAATGCAACCCGACCTCTATGCTTTGTAATATTAATGTAATAAATGCACAAATACTAATAAAATTCTTAAAACATGCAAATATATATATAATAAACTATAAAAATTAGGATCTAAGCCGGGGTATGCTAGTGTTTTATATTTATAATATTTAATTTACTATTTTCTTTTTAAACTACTCGTAAACATGTTTCATTTTAATATGTATTCTTTTAAAGATCTTTTATAGGTTAATTTGCTATTAAAACAATTAAAAAAACTTTCTTTCGTTGGAGCCCACCCATTTTAATTTGGTCGTTTACTACCGAAAGTTTTTCGTGTTGCCATTTTATTGAATTAATGTACAGATATTCACTTTTTTGACACCCAGATTTAGCAGTTTTTTTCTTAACTTACCAGGAACGTATTAGATTATGAATTTTCCAAAAATATAAAAAAAAAGGGTATTGATGCTTTTTGGCAGCTAGTAAAAGCCAAAATATTATCTGCTGACCGTCACAATCCCAATCGAAATGAATTTAGTAAATTATTTTTATAACTATCAAGTTCTTTACAAATGTCACTGGCGTATATATTTCAATTTTTAGAACCGATGCTATTTTACTTTAATGACACTTGAAAAAAGAAAAATCACTTGTTCTTATTTGAAAGTGTTGTCATCAAACACAAGAATATTTCTCTCACATGTATGCATGCAATTTTTCTAGCATTCCATTTACACGATGCTATTGGTTGTGTTATTTCTATTCTTTCATGTATTCTTGTTTTTGTTGACCAAACCCACATGCATCATACAAACAATAAGGGCACGCGCACACCGAAGCTGATTGCTGAGCTGATAGCTTATAAGCGCGATGAAAAAAAACAAGCTCCATTTTTTGATAATGCGCATACAGAAGCTGATTGCTGAGTGACAACGGAGCTGCTATTCTGACTTGCGATTATACCCTTAAGGTCGATTTAGACAGGCCCTGCAACACGATGATACGCTTTGGTACTTAGACAAGCCATTTCGTATCATTAACAACTGTTTTTTGTTTTGAATGTGCATAAGAAGAAGAAAACGTTTGTGGAATTGAGAGACAGTAAATAAGAAAAATAATAAAAACACATTTTTAAAATGGAAAATATATTATTTAAATGAATTATTAATAATTGCAAGCACGCTGGTACATTTAAATACAAATTTAAAACACAAAAAGAAAAGAAGAGTGACAATATCTAACTGGAAATGGCAAAAAACTTGGCCACACTATCAGACATTTCCCAGCTCTGGTCTGAATCAAAGGCGTATCAATGCGTGATGCGACACAGACGCGCATCACATTCTACAACAACAACCCCTGACTAACGTAATTTTCCTTGTGGTTGTATCCGATTGTGATGCGAGTCATTGGTCGCATCATGAGAGACTCGCATCATGACCCTGTCTAAAACGGCTATTAGTTGGCAAGCCTGGATAATCGAACTTATAGCGTATTTACAGTGGCGCTGCATCAGAGATGCAAATGAAAATGCAAATTAGTGTTTACAGTGCTATTTTCACATCTTTAACAGTTGTTTTTTGTTTTGATGATACACACAAATGCAAAGAGCGCGCAAACAGTGAAAAATTATATAATTGAAGATAATTTTGTTTCTAAATGAAGGAATGATATTTTATTGTAATTCAAAAAAATTTGTTTAATATTTCTTATTTACATATATAGTTAAAATTATCAAGAAAACAATAAGAAACATAAAAGATTGCAATATTTAAACGAAAACGGTATTTCGAATTAAATTATTTATAAACTTATGTCGAAACAGTGAGAAATTAGTACATATTGCAATTTATGAAAAATGGAATAAACAGAATTTGTATCATAATTAACGTGTTACAATATATTGCAAAAAGAAATTAACAATATATTGATTATTGATAATGAAGTGGATAATGAAGAAGAAGCACTACTTGTTATGATATAAGCGACTAGATACCGCGCAGCATTTGGACTGTTGTAAGTTTTTGTCTTTGTTTTAAAAAAGACCTTGTATAATACAAAGTGTGTGTATACAATTTTAGGAACGGCATGGAACATTTTGGAGCAAAGACATTAAAGAATGTTCCGCGGTTTTCTTCGAGGGGAACTTACGAATGGACAGATCCAGAGTTGCTATTGCATTGTATACTCTGGGTTCATCTGCAGAATATCGAGCAGTGGGCGCAAAGTAATAAAAAAACTAGTACCAGAATACCTGACTTTATTACACAAGAAAAAATCGAAGAGTGTGTGGAAGGATTTGAAGCTCTTTGATTTCCCCAGTGTTTCGGAGCAATTGGTATGTAAAAAAGTTTCTTACAACGGAAAACAACTGTGATGTTCTTACTTTAGATGGATGCCATATTACAATCAAGCCAAAAGCAAAGGAAGCAGTTGACTACTACAACTATAAGGGGTGGTACTCCGTTGTGCTCTTTGCACTTGTTGATTAACGGTATGTTTTCACTTGGAGCCAAATGTGAACGCCATATATATAAAGTTTTTCAGTTACAGATTCCTATATATTAACGTGGGCTGTTCCGGACGAAGCCACGACTCAAAAATCTACAATCAGTCTCAGCTTAAGATTTGGGTGGAATCTTCTGATTCGTTCGACAAAAATGCAAAGATGATTTTCGGCACCAATGTCCCGGTGGAGACTCGGCATTTCGTTTTTCACGATGAAACCATACCCGTTCTCAGTAAATGCAACGGAAGAACAGAAAATATTCAACTACTCGCTTTCAAAATCGTGGCGAGTTTTTGATAATGCATTCGGACGCTTGAAGGCGAGGTTCCGGCGGCTTGGCAGAGGATTGGATAATCGCATTGACAAATCCTCACACATTAAAATATGTTTCTGCATTTTGCATAATTTCTTGAACATTGCAAACGTCACTTTTAATGAGAAATGGGAAACCGATATGGCGAGTAAACCACAGCCGGACGAAATCAATGTAGCCGGCAATTGCGACACCTCAGCAGAGGAAATACGTAGACCAATTTCTTTGTATGTTAAAAGAAGAACACAATAAATTTGTAGTGCAAATAAATTTTTTTATTTTTTGAAATGCACTATGTTAAGAAATATAACTTTCTTATAAACTAATACGTTATTCTTAAATACTATAACTTTCTTATTTAATTCTTCTTAAATGCTATAACCTATAACTTACCTATTTTGGAAAGGGTGACCAGAATTCTTTCTTCTATCCGTCCACTTCTGGCAACCATTTCGTCAATAGCACGTTTCCGTCTTTCTGCTAGTTGTAGCAGTTTTACTTTAAACGGGTCCTCGTCATCGGGCTCATGCTTCCTTCAATTTACCTAAGCTTTCAGCCATTACTGCCTCCAAATTATTTGGTTTATATCCACCAACGATGTTCTGCACGCGCGTATAGTAAACCCATGTTGATGGCAAACCGCCAGATGACCAAATGTTTTGTTTTTCTGTTCTGAAATAATTAAAGGGCGACAGTATATTTTATTATTTATTCAATATATTATTGTTCAATATATTTTCACCTCCAACTTACCGATATTTCCGTGTCATGTTGTCAAGCTTTGCCTTTACTTCTTTTGCGTTGACATCAAACTCGTAAACTTTGAACTCTTGTGCCATCATTTCATGTGTGTGTATGTTTTTGCGGAGACCTCTCAGCTCCTCAATTTTGCTCTCCCACAAATCCAACAGTGTACCGGTCAACTCGTCGCATCACCTCATTCTCCCGCTTTCTTTGCTGTTTTCTACATACATTTTTAAAGGTTTATTGTTATTGATATAATTAAAAACAGAAAATTTAAAATGTCTTACCAATGCTTTGCTCCATCATTATTGAATTGTTCATCAGCTGTTTATATTGGTGTGCCACAAAAAGAAAGAACAAGAGTGTCGAAAATCATCCAAAAGTTACCAAAAATTAACCAACACTACCAAACAAATGGCAACACCTTTGTATTTCGATTCGACATCTCGACGAAATGCTGTATAAATTCCGCATTTCATTTTACATCAACTACCATAATTTTCCTGTGGTTATTGTAAAATTAAAGCCGCATCTCGTCTGCATCTCATCGCAATGATAAATGCTCGCACTGTATAAATATTTGCACAAATGTTACGAAAAGAGAGGGAGCGCAAACCATTTGTGTTGTCGATGGTGCT
The DNA here is from genome assembly GCA_037043315.1 of Amiota communis. Lineage (NCBI taxonomy): Eukaryota > Metazoa > Arthropoda > Insecta > Diptera > Drosophilidae > Amiota > Amiota communis. The sequence goes on along the minus strand of JBAMAV010001028.1, from coordinate 340,376 downwards.
GATTTTGCGCTTGTACAAATGTTGGACGAAAATCAAAACATTTTGATTCTTCTTCAAATCTCCTATTCTCATGTTTACATTTGTGTGAGTATTTAGTGAGGATGACGAAATTATCTCATTTTTGTGAAATTCTTGTTGTGAATGGACGCTTGTGTAAAACAGACAAAATAAAGAAACGGTACTTGGTGAAAAAAATTAAAAAGCTACGAACGAAATATGAACTATTTGTGCAAATATTTGTACGGTCAATGCCTATATTATAATAGAATAGAGAAGGTCGAAAAAGTCTTCGTAAATTTCTTTTATCTGTAAGAAATAACGTACATCGCAAAATAAATATGAAAACCGTTTGAGTGCATGAAATTTTTATAAATCGCGAGGGTCTTGGTGGAACCACAGCTATTGGCAATTGCATTCAATATCGCCCACAGGTTTTCTGCAACTTCGAAGTTTCATAAGATTAAATAATTTGAATAATTCTTGTTGAATGTTTGTGTATATTTAATATTTTTATTTAAGAATAACTTTTGTATTCGTTTAATTCATGATAATGAGAAATAATAAAAAGTAATGTTGTCTTATTCATAAAGACGGGGACAAGGTTTCTGGGTAAACGAGCCAGGGGCTTAGCCATAGCGCACCTAACCCAAAGAAGGACAAGTCGGAAGGGATGGTCAGGAATAACGTGTACCAGACGGTACATGAGTTCGACCACGCTGACAAAATCAAATACCTGCAAAGGCGACGAAGCGTAATCGATCTCAAGATGAGACCATTACAAATGCTAATACGAAAACAAGGTTGCCAAAACACCAGATAAAGAAGGTCCCTCAACAAGTGTCAAGAGGCTGTTCAGCGACGTCGCTCGGGTTGAGCTGACGGTGGCACTCGTTGATGAAACCACAAACGGCGGTAAGAAGGTGTTGGAGAAATGGGGGGCGATTAAGCCCAGGTTAACACAGTTTGTTATGGAACACCTCCTCTCCGATCTGTGTTCATCTCCACCAGGATTCGACTCTTATGCAGTTTTCGTGGCTACAGGGTTATCAAATGTGACGATCGTCCGTCTTTGGAGTTCCTGGGTAAATGCATTGTAAAATAAGCAATACTTGGGAGGACTTAAGGCTTAAGCTTATCCCAGCTCAGGACATCCCAAGGCGGCCGAGAGCTCGCATTTGGTTGCCTGCTATGAATCGGCAGAATTGGATTGTCATCAAGGACGAAGGCCAACAAAAGAACAGTATGTCTCTATTCCTCTCCATTAACGAGGATTCCGTTAAGGAGTTAAAGAAAACTAATCATAAAATGCGTTTCGGCGTAAGGTACGGTCATCGGACGAGGAATCAGATGATTTGCAGGCCGCAAACAAGCTGATGGATGACCTAATTCTTCAGGACGAAGTAACAAGCACGCCAACTATACACACTTCCGATGCTGAAGGTCGTGCAGATTAACCTTAAGCATTCTAAGAATGCCTCGGATAATCTTGCCGTCCTCCTACGTGAGGAGGATGTTGACATCTGAATCGTCCAAGAGCCCTGGGTCAGAGGTACAGACATTCTGGGGCTCAGGAATACAAAGTACAAAATACTATACGCTAATGTATGTGACAAGCCAAGAATATGTATCTTAGTTAAAAATAATGTAAATGCTTTCCTTTGTTCTCAATTTCTCAAACACTTATAACATCCGCATACATGGCGCACAACAAGGAGGCACCTTCGACAAGCAGCAACACTCCTCTACTTCTAGGACACGACGCCAATGCACGCCATACGCTATGGGGAAGCACCGAGGACAATGAAAGGGGTGAGTCACTTTTTAATTTTATTAGTAGTTCCAATCTGTTAGTTTTAGAGGAAACACACCAACCTTTACAGCCGGCTTCTCGGGATGAGAAGAGGTACAAGACATAACTCTTCAGTCCGGGAATTCAGAGGTTCAGGTTGAAAACTGGAGGGTGTCCAACAAAAGATCCTTCTCGGATCACAGTTGGATACTCTACAATCTGAATTTAAAGACAAAGAATTGTTGTTCCATTTAGAAAGCCACGCAATATAAAACCAGAAAGAAGGCTATCATTGGCTGTGCCAAAGATGTAATACTCTTCACGCTCCTCCGGGTTGCATCCAACCTTCCTTTCTTAGCATCACCATATTCTCTCTGTTACAGTTTGAGTATCAACAAAGAACACAGTTTGAGTTGCATTGTATTTTTATTGTACTTATACTCTTTATAAGTTTGTCATTTAATGTGACTTTTTATGGGAGGTACCCCTCGTGGTAACCCTATGATCATGAAGTTTACATGGCTGATGGGTACGGAACAGAAACTTCAGTTCAATAAGTCAAAAAACAAAAAACTTTTTCTAATAAGAGCATTAATTTAAAAGTGGGTTTGCATGGGAGGTACCCTTCCTGGTGATTCCGACAAATGTTCAGCGTTTGTTAAAAAAAAAACCTATTTACAAAATTTCAGCTCTCTAGCTCAAAAACTGTGGGACTAGTTTTGCAAATAGACGGACATTCGGACAGGTGGAAAGACGGACATGGCTAAATCAAATCGTCTCATCGACCTGATCACAAATATATAACTACTTTAAGTGGTCTGCGATGTCTCCTTCTGTGTGTTATACACTTCATGACAAACTTATAATATTATTCACTCCCATGAAGAGTATCAAAATGGGACGTTTTTACAAGGGTAGCTTAATCGAAACTGAACACCTTTACACACTCGAATATTGACTCCGGGGACGATACTGAAATGAGGGTTAAATATCTTGAGGAAGCTTTCAGCAAAGCGTACAGGATATCCTGTCCAATTAGAAGGAACCATAAAAGTTTCCCACAGTGGTGGAACGAAGAACTCTCGAAGCTCAAAGAGAAAACGAGAAAGCTCTTTAACCAGTGTTACAGAGATAACAACTGGCAAGTAAACAAAGATTGTCTCAAGACTTACAAAAAAGCCATCAGGAACGCCAAAAATAATGGCTGGAAGGAATTTTGTGAGTCGCTGGAGTCTACTTCTGTCTCAGCAAGACTAGGAAAGGTTTTGTCCAAGGAACATGTAAACACTTCTTTCCTGAAAAAGGAAGATGGAACATGGACAGAATCATCTGTTGAGACATTTGACCTCCTACTTAAAACACACTTCCCTGACTGTAAAGATGTGACTACCGATTCAGAAGTACCCGTACGGTTACGGCAATCTACACAAGATCTTTACAGACCACAAGATCACGCACTCAATCAATACGTTTTCGCCGAATAAATCTCTTGGCATTAATGGAATACTTCCGATAATGCTACACAAGCTACAGGAAAATTTAAGTAAATCGGTCTTGAAACAGCTTTTTTGGAGGTTTTTGTCATTCGACATGATCTATTTATTCATTTTGCCGATGACCAAGGAAATTAAACGGAAAACAGTTTAATTATATTTTGCGACTCTATATAAGATTCAACTCCTATATTTTCAATTAAGTGTGTATTTACAATTGGAACTTCCCTATGTTTCAGTTCATTACTTATAGCTATAGCAACGACACCTCCCCTAATAGAAGTACGGTCATTTCGATAGATTGTATAATTAGAGATAATAATTTTGCGTTAACCAGATTTAACTTAACAGACAGACATGAATTTTGTTATGAATTAGGAAGTTTGCAAGTTCATTTCTTTTGCAACGGACGGCACGTGCATTCCAAGCCATAATGTTTAGATAATCTACATTATTTATTACTATAGACATATTTAAGTACTAATTGCGTAATAGCATTAAATTGCTCACTTTTATTTGAACATCTATGGAGTTTGTCCATAAGCTCTCACGTAATAGAGCTTATTTCTTCAAACGTAAAAAGATCAGCGTTCAATTTATTAGCTGACTCACTTGAATTCGTCTTATAGGTGGGTGGTGCTCTTTCTTGATAGCCGATGAGAGCGATCCTGTAGCTTACAGCAGGCAATTGACCTTGCATAAGGGTATTAATACTTTGGTTGCCGTTAGTTACACTCATACTCGGCGCAACTTGAGTATTTGTAGTAGTATTTAGGGCATCGCTATTGTTAGTGTTGTTGTGCTGGTACCTACCGTTGCGTTGAGCTGGGTTTTTGTGGTTTAAGTTTAGTGGAGTTTGGCGACCTCTTTTGAATCAACGAAATATACGAAGCCCAGCAAGGAAAGGCAACTTCGGTAGAGGGCTGAGCACCTCTGCATTTGGCACAACGAAGTATTGCTGTGTCTGGGCATGATGACGTCTTATGGTGGCCGGCGCAGAATGCACCCGAAGTGGCGATATTACAACTGTTTGACCCGTGTCCAAAAAGTTGACAGTTGTAACATTGTGTAAGTTTGCTAGGTGATTTTGTTTTATATTCTCCACGAACTTTGGTGTGATTGATGTACATATGATCTTTCCGTAGTTTTTGAAGAGTAGTTGATTTATTTGCCAAGTACACTACATAAAAGAGAATTTTAAAACCAGCTTTAGTTGTTTTTTCAATAGTATTGACTTCAGTGTATTTTAAACCATGAGAAATTAGCATAGTTTTAATCTCATCATTAGGCAATTTATCTAAACCAGAGAGGACGGCTTTATAAGGTTTAGTTTCTTTGTTCTCATAAGAGAAAAACTCACAATTGCCACAATTGAGTCGATCGCAAATTGTGTTATGGCAGTCAAAGTTACTATATTAACAAATACTTTGATACCAATTGATATTTTTTTAATGTAACATGCGTCGATTTTGTGCTCTTCTTTAGCTCGGAAATAGGTGGGATTTTTGCTTTATTTACGACTGGAGGTACCGAGACATCATCTACTTGGTCTATTAATGGATCATCTACATTGGTTTCACTGTCCATTATAGTTGTGAGCGGGCGATAATAGTTATTGTAGCAACTATCAGCATTCGAAACATTTGTATGTTTATTTAAACGTACCATCTTATTTGTGCTAGACCAGTGTTCTTCTACTGTAGTCTGTGCCGTTTTATAGAATTTGCTTCGCATCTTTTTGTTGTTATTTTGTGTTTGTTCTGTCAGTTTGTCTGGTGATTGCATTTTACGGTTTCTCTTGTTAGTAGAATTTTGTACTTGCTTAGGTGTTTATGTTGTGGGCGTAACTGTCGCCGATGTGACCGATGACGTGATCGATGCCTGATTGGACGAACTGTTGTTAGTGGTGCTTGTTGTTGCAATGACGCGATCGATGCTGTTGCTGTGTACGTTGTTGTTGATGTTGATGCTGTATTAGGTGTTGTTATGTTAGATGTACCTTGTGTAGTGTTTATTGCAGTTGTTGATGCAGTTATTTCTGGAGTTCTATCAGAAGGAGTTTTGCGGGGAAGGGCACTGGGCACTCCACGGTAGTGAATGCCTGTTACTTAAGCACAGAGCGGAAGAGCAAGATCTTGCTCTACGCTCAGGTGAGTTTGCAATTAGAAGGGAATCTTTATTTTTATGTTCAGTTGAGATGAACGAGAAATATGCATTCCTCGACGAATTTATTGGCTTTTGGCTATTTTGATTAGCATCTGAGCACTTTAGTTTTTACTTTTGTAATGTAAAATAAAAACGTAAGAAGAACTTGTGAAAGTTAAATGCACACAAGAGTTTGAGCGGTAAACACATCTTGACTCTTCAAATGCTCAAAGATGGTTGATGTTTAGTGACTCCGCTATCTCCTGACAGCTTCCGTGCCGGTCTTGCTCCATCAGTTGCAAAATTTCATCGACTTTTTCAGTGACTTGCCAATCAGACCGTGGCGGGTCTTTAACATCGAAATTTCCGGAACGAAATCGAGCAAACAATTTTCCAACTAATCATTCTGATAAAGTGCCTTATCCATGATGTATGTATATACATATATTTATGACCATACGCTGCAGAATAACCTTTTTCAAAGAAATAAAGTTAATTGCAAAGAAATATCTTTGTTTCGGCACTCATTTTCTTTACGCATAAACAGCTGATTTATTAATCATTGTTTTAGCAGCATGGTTTTATCAAGGTTGCCAGCTTTTCATTGTTGTATGGCATTCTCCGATCGCATTAATACTTACACAGATATCGCTTGTTAAATCTAGCAATTTAAATTTTCGGAAGTTACTTTTCCACCAACCCAATGCTTCCCTCCTCCTGGCTGCCCAGTACCTCCTGCTTAGATTATACTTCCTTTGAAGAAACTTTATGGTCTGGGACGAGCCTCAGGGCAGTGTCCGTGGGCCTGTCCTGTACACATTTTACACTGCTGATTTGCCAGAACCAGTCGCTGATAACACAATGCTAGCCACGAATGCTGATGACACTGTCTTCATTGCCAGTTCATCCAGTGCCAGCAAGGCATCTGCCAAAAGCTGCGAAAGCTGAACTGGCTACAACGGCCCAGTAAGCGTATATGAGACCTCATGTACACATTTCACTAACACTATGATAACATTGTATTAGAATCGTTGTATAGTGTCTTGGCCCCTTTAGATTAATGGTTTAACACAAAATTCATCTCTGTATATCAATAAATTCGTATTGCAGGGTTGACAACCTAGGTGTTTTTGCTTAAAAAATTCTTCGATAAAAGTAGCGCTTACGCTATTTTCCGGTTAGGGATCGATATTATTTTAAAGGCGTTCAAGAACGTTTAAAAAAAAATTACAAAATGTTATTTAGCGAAATTTGTTACTAAAAAAACTCCCCCAATTGACAAATAAATTTTTTAATTTTTTAAGGGCTTTTCGACTACGAGATTATGACAAATCTCAAGGCATAGCACGAAATGCGACATTATTTTGGAATAACCTAAATGAAAAACAACGCGAGCTTTTTAAAACGGTAAGTCGAAGTCTAGTAGAGTGGTGTGAATAATCTTTATAATATTCCGAATATTAGCAAAGCTTAAATCGAGGAATTCCTGCATTATCGATTCTCAACCACTTGGAGTACTGGGAGGCACAAAAAATAAATCGGGGCAGATAGTATCGCTACACTACTGTAATTGTTGTTGCGTGAAACGTTTTTCATGAACCGTTATTATTAAATACAATAGAATAAAGCAAAGTCGAATTCCAAAATTGTTTGGATACGGAGAACTTCTAAACCACGCAACGCTCGTTTTCCTGTTAACCTCAATATGATATTACAGTTATGTATTGTTAATGAATATTAACTTAACTTTATACAAGCCTGCGCATGTGCTTCACTTTGTTTACATTTTAATAATTTGATTTCATTTCCATTTTTATACTCTTTACGGGAGTGAATAGTATTATAAGTTTGTCATGAAGTTTGTAACACAAGGAAGACATCGCAGACCACATACCACAATTCGTCCCATCGAATTGATTTTGCAATGTTCGTCTGTATGTATGCACTCTAGACCCTCAGTTTTTGAGCTAGACAGCTGAAATTGCACATAGGTTTATTTTTACCATACACTGCACATTTGTCGGAATCAGCCGAATCGGACCACTAGGGTGCCCCCATACAAACCCCCTTTTAAATTAATGTTCTTATTAGAAAGAGTTTTTTATTTTTTGTCGTATCGAACTGAAATTTTGACGCTATAAATTTCTGATCCATATTCATCCAATATGTAAATTTTATGATCTTAGGGTTACCAGGAGGGGTACCCATACAAACCCAAATTATATGAAAAAATAAGAGTAAAAGTACAATAAAAGTGCCACTCAAACTGTGCTAATATTTGATACTCAAACTGTGTATTTTCTTGGTACTCAAAGTGTAATATAGAGAATATATTGCAGTGATACTAAGAAAGGAAGTTTGGATGCAACCCCATGTTCATATACAATTGGCGGCAACCAATTATGACAAGCACAAAATCACACATTAACATTCCGCAGAGGGTGTAGCAAAGCACTCCAAGAACGCTTGTATTTTATATTTTAAATATTTTTTAGAAAAATTAGTAATACGAGGGCTGCTATTCATATTTCGGGAATAGCAAATAAGAACAAAATTTTTTTTTATCAAAATGGCTTTGTTGTTTTTCAAAATACTCTCCCTGATGATCAATACACTTTTGCATTCGTTCGAACCATTGGTCATAGCAATTTTTCCATTCCTCTTGAGACACCTCCAAAGCATGGTTTTTGAACTCTTCAACTGCTTCTACGGCGCTCGTAAATCGTTGACCACGCAGCTGATGTGAGGGAATAAAAAGAAGTCATTGGGTGCCTAGTCAAGACTGTAGGGCGGATGAGTCATCAATTCGATGTTTTGACTGCTTAAAAATTCACCTGTTTGCCGAGATGTGTGAGAGCTCGCATTGTCATGATGGAGAATGATTCGTCTTCGGCAGTTGGTTTTGCGAATTTCTCCTAAGTCCTCCGGCAAACAAATGGTCGTGTACCACTCAGAATTGACAGTCCTACGTTGCTCTAGCGGAACAGTGGCCACATGACCCATTCTTCCGAAGAAACAGGCGACCATTTGCTTTGAAGTGCTTCGTGCTCGAATAACTTTTGTTGTATTTGACTCATCTTGGAACACCTACACGGTCGATTGCTGTTTAGTTTCCGGCTCATACGCATATATCCATGATCCTGTCACGATTTTATAAACGCCTTTTGAAGCACCACGGTCGAACTTTTTAAGCATTTCCTTACTCCAATCGACGAGAGCCTTTTTTGAAGCTATTGATAAGTTATGGGGTATCCAACGAGAACAATTTTTTTTTACAACTAATTGTTCATGCAAAATAGAATGTATTGAATTGGAACTAATGTGCAAGGATGCCTCTATCTCACGATATGTCACATGTCGATCTTGCACTATCAGTTCACGCACACCTTCGATGTTTTGTGGCACAACAACCGATTTTGGACGACCTTCACGGAATTCGTCAGCGACTGAACTACGACCACGATTAAATTCTGCAAACCAGCGATAAACTGTCGTTTTTGATGGTGCTTTCTCACCATACAAAGAACTAAGTTCATCGACACATTCTTGTTGGGATAATCCACGTCGAAAGTTGTGAAAAATAATCCAACGAAAACCCTCTCGAGAAATTTCCATTGTTTTGCTAAATTGATTTCTTTAACATATTGTAAACAAAACAAAAACCAATTGTACATAAAAACGTTGTACGTACATATGTGCTAAAAAATGACAAAGTTTATTATGGCGTTGCCAGATTTTACATATTGACATTAGTATTGCCAATTCCCGAAATATAAATAGCAGCCCTTGTATGTGGTGCCACCTTTGTTAAAAATCACTTCGTAAATTCGATCGTGAATTGAATTGTAAAGCTGTCCAAATGAGTTAAATGAAATTTGTGGACCAAGCGTGTTTGATGCCTTCGATTAACTCTGCTTTGGTTGTATATTGTTTTTCGGACTAGTACACTCTTTTAACCAACCATCCCCAAATGTTCTCGATGATATTTAGATCAGGCGAGTATGGTGGCTACTTAAGAACATCAACCTTCTGGCTCTGAATCCACGAAAGTGGGGAAAAGCTGTTGCAGTTCTCTGCATTCATACGCGATGTTAAAAACTGCAACTGTCTGCCAGGTTCTTCAGCATTTTTCTGTAGTGAAAGTCCAGACTCCAAGTATGATTCAATCTTTGAATTTTCTTCCAAAGATAAAACTGTTCCTCTTTCAATAGGCTACTTTGATTTTGAATCCTCAAGAATAGTAATAAGTTAACTGAGTGACCTGTTATCTCAAGAAATTAACACAATTGATTCCTCTCTAACAGTAAGTGAAGTTCGAGATATCATTAAGACCTTAAACAATAACAAAAACCTACCAAATAGTGCGCTTACATATTTAACGTAAATATTGGATAAATATCTGAATCTTGGCTATTTTCCTTCAGCTTGGAAAATACCGAAAATTATTCCAATACCTAAACCACTAAATTCTCAAAATATTAGACCAGCCTGCTGTGTGTATTCTCAAAAGTTTTAGAACGAGTAATGAAAACCAGATTAAATCTACATTTAGAGGATAACAACATACTGCCCACTGCACAGTTCAGCTTCCGACCCCATCTTAACTGCATCCATCCATTAGATAAACTAACAAATTTTGCGAAAGAGCAGCTAAATCACAAAAAATCAGTTTGAATGGTCGCTTTCGATATGGTATGGCATAATGGTCTTTTACACAAACTTCTTGCTACAAACACACCAATATACCTCACTAAAACGATCCAAAGCTTCTTATCTGAAAGAATCTTTAATGTATCCATGGATGGTTATCAATCCGCCAAAAAATCGATCTGTGTTGGTGCCCATCAGGGATCTGTTCTATGGCCTGTTTTATATAATATGTATTTACAATCACGACATTCCAACGCTTGAAGACTGCATAACGTCGGTTTTCGCTGATGACACGGCTTTATACTGCACAGGTGAAGCCTACAATGCGATTCATAATGAGCTTCAGAGTGCTCTTATATCCCTATCTAGTTATTTTAGATGCTGGAAAACTAAACCAATTTATTTCACTAAGAAGAGAAAACAATGTTTTCTACCCAATCTTGAGTTGCAACTAAATGGATGTAGCATCAAATGGAAAAATATTATCCGTTACCTTGGCATTTTCGTTGATAAGAACACATATGTAAAACAATCGATAAGGTCAATAAAACCATGTGCATCTTATATCCTTTTATTAACCGCAGATTCCAGCTGTCAATACAAAATGAGCTCATCATATTTAAAATGAAAAGCACACCAATAATGCTGTACGGAGCTGGAATTTGGGGCTCGTGCGCGCAAACGCACAGGAATAAATTACACTTTATACAAAACAAAATATTAAAAACGATTCTTGATCTCCCATTTTTCTTTTCATCTACTCGACATCATGTTACAGCTGATGTTAGGTCGATAGATGAGCAATAAAAAACTTTGGTCTTAAGAATTATATTAATGTACATTTAGTGAGCTGATTGGTACTTCATATGTTTACATTCAGTTGAGCCATATTAAGTACCAAACAATTAGTTAAAGTTCTAGTTCTAAGTTTAAGTGAGTTTAGGTTAGTAAGGTTTTCCAGCTATTTTTCCTTTATTTTTTGTTATGTAACATATACAGGTATAATATTAAAATACATTTAAATCTACATTTTTCAGCTGTTAAGATAGTCACTAAGATCTAATTCTCTGTATAAATTGTTAATTTTAGCGCTATCTTTAAGTGATATTTGTAAAATTGGGCAATAAAGCAAATCAAAACTAAAAACTAATTGGGGGCGCTAATCTGATAACGCAAAATAAATGCAAGCTTTTTCGTTGAAAATAAAACAAAATAGCAAAAAACATAACGGTTCATCTATCGAGTTTTATATTTTGATCAGAAAGATAACATATGAGAATTATAAAACCAAACAAGCTGAATAATCAGCACTCAGCTTCTGTTTGCGAACTTTCATTGGCTGCAATGTGTTGTTTCTTTAGCTGTGGATCGGCATCAGCTCAGCTTCTGTGTGGGCGTGCACTAATTGAACACGAATCAATAACCTTCGATTGGTAAAAATAAACAAGCTCATTTACAAATAGCAATAAAATTAAAAGGGCATTTAAAAATCACTAATACATACCTATGTACCTTGGTGTGGACTTATGGAATACAGCTCTGCGACCAGCTCAAACATTGAGATTCTTCAAAGGTTTCAGTTAAAACTACTGCGTAGACTTTTTAGAGCACCATAGTACGTGAGAAACTTACTTAGTTCTGCACAGAGATCTACAGACACCCACGATCCGTGAGGAAATCGCAAGAATCACTAACAAAAACATCTCCAGGGTAGAAAGCCATGAAAGTCCCCTTGCAGTTAACTTGCTTGACAACAGCCAACACACTCGAAGGTTGAATCGGCTGCACCCACTGGATTTGCCGTTTATACTAGATTATTGCTATTAGTATGAATGTTATTATTAATGTATATTACGCTTGTTTTTTAAATATCACTTTTGTATAACTTTTATATTAAATTTGTCTTCACTGGAATTCACCGAACACACGCAATTAACAAAGAATGTAAAAGTAATAACCACACCAAATTTGCAATCAGCATAAACGACAGCATAACAAATACTTAAAATTTTGTTGTTTTGTCGTGTGTCAGAGAAACTGTTTATTGTTTCTCTTGCCTATTATTTCTTTTTATCATATTAATGCCCGCAAAACTATCGTTTGCGAGCATTACGTGATTGTTCAAGCAACTCGCGTATCTTTGTTGGTTTGCCGTTTCGAGCACGTTAGCGAGCATTTAGCGAATGCTTAAGCGGCGCTCGTTTTTTGTCAGCAAAACGTTCGTTTCTGAGTCCGTTTGCGATAGTTTTGACGAACGTTCGCTCAACATTCGCTACTTGGTCCACTGGTAAGTCTGACTCCCGATTCAGCTTGATTGTGTTATAGGCCTCATACGCTGTAAGACTGACGCAAGTCAGTTTGATTGCGTTAGTAAAATGATTCACGAAAAATCAAATGTGTTTGATATTTGGCTGAGTCTTGAGTCACTCATCGATTATCGAAACAAGTGAGTGGCAAAATCATTGTGAATTTTAGTAAAAATAGCAAACATGTCCTCGGAGAACCTACAATTTGTTGAGGGTAAGGGTGCTGCCCCACGATCATAGAAAACTTGTCATATAATATAATGTACGTCATATTTTTTTAAATTTCATCATATTTTTATATGATCGTGGGGCAGCACTTTTAAATACTATGATGAAAAAATATGATATAATTTTCTATTACATAGAAATATGATGTAGCTTTTTTTGGTGCCACACTATGTCATTTTATATGATGGATTTTTTTTATGAATGTTGTTTTGGCGCGAAAATTTTTTTTTTAATTGTGAAATAAAAATTGTTCCTTTTTTTGTATGTTAATTAACAATAGTTGTATGCGGCAATTCTGAAACAGAGAAGTGGTCATCATAGCGGGTACTACTTGCAATGCACACTGGGCCAAATGCCCAACTTTTTTGGTATAAAGTCCAATTTTTTGATATTGATGTTAAATATGGAAAATACAGATGAAGGTATGTGTAATGTAAATAATATTTGTCAATTGTGTTCTATTTATTAAATATGTTTCTTTGAATTGTTTTGTGTAACGTTCTTAGGCAGAGAAAATCTAACAATAACACCTGTGCACAGTGAAGTAAAAACTAAATTTAGCCCAATTTTGGTCAAAATGTAATTACACTGTGCGACAAAACAAAAAAACATTTTTATTACATCAATGAAAACACCTATTCATGCATGCTGAACACGAATCAGTTAACAGTTTTCTTCTAACACGTACCATTTAAAATTTATGATAGATTAAATTTTTGTGATTACTAGTGAAGATTGCACTGTGCGACAAAAAAAAAAAAATATATAACATTAATGAAAACACCTATTCTTTGTTAATTTGGGCATGCTGAACACGAACAGTTATGATAAATTAAATCAAAAAAGAGAGCGAAAAAATTGTACTTTTCAATCAAAAATCGTACTTATTTTTTATTTTTATGAATTTTATAAAAAAAAATAGTAATATAATTACACATATAAGTATCTGTTATTAATCTAAGAACGTCAGACTAAAATAATAAATTGTCGCACAGTGTTATTAGAAAGTATTCTTAGATGTTGTACATAATTTGAAAATGCATTGAAAATTCTTCATGTTCAACACTAAATGCATTACTTCAGCGTTCTATACACTGATATGCTAATATGCTAAAATATTATGTTCGCTACAATTATCAAATCCACCAAGTCAACTCCGTAACTACATTAAAAGACTTTATGCCAAAAAGTTGGGCATTTGGCCCTATGTGCAATGGCAGGTATGAGAGAGTTAATATGCAATTTACACCAAAGCACATCACGTTGATGGGGTTTTTCGTTCACACCGGATATTTTGCATTTCGAACAGCTGTTTTTTGTTTTTGGTTATACACACACGTGGAACTTGCGAGCACGTTAGTTAAATAAAAACTAAAAGTTTGTGAAGAATACATGATTTAGAACATTTTGCAACATATGCAAATAGTTCTTGCAATTCCCTTTTTCATTCCTGATACTTATTTTATTAAATTCTTTTAAAAAAACTGACAATTTATGGTTTACTTAACAATGTTTTGTGCCATCAGCTGCTGTTTTTGATGCCACAGGCGGAAAAACACAAAAAAAACTTGGAAGCACTTGGAAAAACTTGGCGACACTGTCAGAAAATGTCAAGAGTGACCATTGTTAATTTTCATATCAAGGCACATCAGTCCTTGATGCGACTATTGATCCCCATCACATTCTACAACAACAACCCCTGAATGACGTCATTTTCCTTGTGGTTGTTGTCGAATCTCATACGTATCAGTAGGCACATCAATGTTGATGTTGATGTGCTTTGGTGTAAATCGCATATAACACTATGCTCTTCATACCTTCCTGGTGACAGCGAGGATTTATCTTTCCTAAAGCTAAAACCCTCACAGAGGACTGCCACAGGAAAAATCGATAGCTCATTGTGGGATGTAATGCTAACGCTCACCATACCACATGGGGCAGCACAAACATCAACTATAGAGGTGAATTCATAAACTCTCACAGACTAAAAATACTGAAAGTAGGCAATAAGCCCACATTTAGAAACATCATTATGGAAGAAGTGTTAGACATAACCCTATGCTCCACTCTTATTAAAAATTTCATTACAGATTGGCATGTCTCAAATGAAACTTCAATGTCTGATCATCATCTAATCAAATTTGACATCGACTTAGAACTAAAAATCACAGTTACGTATAGAAAACCCAAATCCACACATTAGGATGCCTTTCAAAGCTCCCTTGAAGAGCCAGGAGGCTCTTTAATAGGGCAAAGAGAAATGGTGGCTGGGAGAAATTAGAAGTGCAAGAGGGGATCCTGGGGAAATTTCGGCAATGACCTGAATGATCTGAGCAGCAGTGCTAGGATCCACAAGATACTCTCCAAAACGCACACCAATAACAATCTACTACTCAGAAGATCAGATGGTACATACACACAAAATAGTCAAGAGACCCTTAAGCTTATGGCTAATGTACACTTTTCTGGTTCTACTGAGGGGGATGATGACCAACCAGCAGAGTCACTGGACTCTACACCTAATACCCATGACAGGTCGCTTGCCAGGGAAATCTTTTGCACCGGTGGAATAACTAAAAGGGCCACTGGCTCATTCAAACCATATAAGACCCCCGGAGTGGAGAAGGGGCCACCACGCCCTAACCAACATATGTAGGGCTTGCTTAGGGTGTTATTCCCACTAAATGGAAGAACATAACGGTACGATACATATTGAAGGCAGGTGGACAAAACGTAGACCTCACTAAATCAATCAGGCGAATTAGCCTCACCTCATTTCTCCTAAAAACAATGGAGAAACTAATTGATAGGCATATAAGAGACAGGTTCCTAACACAGAAGCCAGTACATAAAAATCAATATGCCTATCAATCTGGTAAGTCAACTACTCATGCACTTCTTAATCTTACCCAAAAGATTGAGAAATCGCTAGAAAACGAAGAGTACTCCATGGGCTGTTTCCTAGACATATCGGGTGCTTTTGGCAACTCAGAATTCCCCACTTAAATGGAGCAATCTGTCGCAAAGGATGGAAGAGGACTTATTCCCGAATCAGGGAACCTCTTATACTTGGTGAAAGAATACCCTTCTCTAAGGAAGTAAAATATTTAGGTGTCTTAATTGGTGAAAATCTCCTTTGGAACAGTCACCTAAAATCCATAACTAATAAAGCTAGGGCAACCATATGAACCAGCAATAGACTTATGGGCAAGAATTGGGGACTGAACCCAAAAATGGCACTTTGGATCTACACGACTATCACTAGACCAATTATGTCATATGCTGCACCTATCTGGTGCTCTAAGCTAGACAAAAGCACAGCTCAATCGGAAATTGCTAAAGTGCAACGACTAGCAATTACTGGAGCAATGAGGTCAGCTTCAACAGCTGCCCTTGATACTCTACTGAACGTACCGCCAATCCACTTATTTATAAAGAAAGAGGCACTGTTGTTTTTAGAAAAAGTTATCCTTGTAAATGACAGTAGGTCTCGGGCAATCACCACTGGGAGATGAGCTCGACCTGTGCATTCATAACTCCATCATTAGTAACTTCTGTCTGACTAAATCAATTTTCCAAAAAAATGTATTGTTAGTTTCCCAGACAGACAGTGAAGGGAACAGATAAGACCCAAGCCTATCCATGACTCCCATGTGTGGTATACAGATGGTTCTAAAACAGATACTGGCGTTGGAGCAGGTGTATACGGGGGAAAACCCTATAAAACGCATAATATGCAGCAGGGGCGAACTCAGTTTTCCATGCAGAATTGCAATAGAAATATGCCTCAGGGAAGAATTAAAGTGCTCTACTATCAACAAGCACATATACATTCATTCTGATAGTAAGGCTGCATTACAAGCACTGAAGCTTTCGACTTCAACTCGAAATTGGTTTGGGATTGCTTGATGCTACTCCAAAGACTGGCATCAAGCAATCAGGTTAACCTAGTCTGGATGCCTGGACATAATGGGAATCTTGAATGAAGAGGCAGATGAACTCGCCAGAGGGGAATCTGCTAAAGTTCTCATTGGACCAGAACCATTCTGCGGATTACGTTGGAGTTCCACGAAATCCAAACTCCAACAATGGCTGGATGACAAATCGCACCGCCATTGCACAGTGGCTTAAACTGTTAATTTCCGCTGCCAGAATCTGTCAGAATTTGTTTTATCACCCAAAGACTAAAGCAGTCTCTTTGATTTTCGTACCGTTTTCTGCTGTGAATTTCTATGCAGTGTTGTTGTTTTGTTTATTCTATTTTGTGTTGCTGTTATGTTTTAGAAGTGGATGAACTAGTACTTCTTGTTCAATGTATTTTTTATATTTTTACTAGTAGCCCCCCCCTATCTTCTATCTTTTATCTACATACATATCTATCTATCTATATAAATATAGTATACTGAACCGATTTTAATAATATTTTTTCTTTAAACAACAAATGAACGGTAATGAAGCAAGTTGCATATTTTTTTAAAATTTCTTTATCAGGTTTGTTTATGCGGCAAATAATCGAATCGAACTAAAAATATAAAGCATTATATTACAATGAAAATATTTAACTAAAGTATTGCAGCGTTCAAAATAGTTAGTTACTCTATTGTAATACCTTATAGTGTGCAAGATTTTTAGTTTTTCCATCCGGAGAAAAAACAAATAGCGCGTCTATTGTTCAGGTGGCATTGTCAGTTGTGGTAACTTGAGCTTGCCGTTCAGACCTCAAAGTACTGCAATATTGACAACTTGTACTCATTATTCCAATCTCCACGGAATTATCGCCGGCGTAATCGGTAGTTGCATCATACCTAAACGCCAAACTTTCATAGGGAATTGCAACGTTTGTCTATTTTATCGTCTCTCGCCTAATCTCAACGGCATGGATTGTTCCGGAGCCGTAAGTGATCTCGCTTGAGAAATTCTCACTCTGTTTGCCTCCAAACGTTGGCTACGTTCTTCATTTTATTTATTTGTGTTTATCGCTCTCCTGCATATCGTTGTTGTGCCATTAGTTTGCTAGTGCAATGGTTCACAATTTTACTATAATTATTGGCAAGGACCACAAGGTTAAAAATAAACTTTAATCGAAACGTTTAATTAACATAATTAATCGTAATATTGAAAAATAACATTAATTTATTTTTCGGATCATATATAAGCTCCTGCATACAACTGGTTGGAACCACTGTAATACACATTCATATTCTTTGGTCTCTCTGTACTTTTCAAAAATTTAAAAAATATTAGTGGTTTCACACTGTGCATCCACATCCGCATTCACAGAAAGTAGTCACATTGCATTTTGCATTTTCGGAACAGCTGTTTTTTGTTTTGGTTATACACACACGTGGAATTTTGGCTAGATTAAAACAAAAAATTTGTGAAATATACGTGATTTAGAACATTTTGCAATGTATGCAAATAGTTCTTGGAGTTCCCTTTTTCATTCCTAATACTTATTTTATTAAAATCTTTTAAAAATTGTTGGCGCGAAAAAAAAACAGAAAGAAAATCGAAAATGACCTAAAGAAGGCAACAATTACCCAGCAATGGGTAAAAAACAAATTATTAAAATTGCTTCGGAATATTTTACACCAGACCAAAAAAGGATAAAAAAACCAAAAAGTAATCCATATCTCGTCAACGTCGCCATCTACTGGGTCCAAATAAAAATTCTAGCATTCTAAGTGACTCCATAAGTACAACAAAAAAAATGATCGAAATTGGTTCAGCCGTTTTGAATTGATGAGCGTACATACATTTTTCATTCATTTTTAAGGTTCCGTACCCAAAGGGTGCTAACGGGACCCTATTACTAAGCTTCCGCCGTCCGCCCGTCCGACTCCGCTGTATCTCATGAACCATAATAGCTAGACAGTTAAAATTTTCACAGAATGTGTATGTCTATTTTCATGATAGCAACAAAACTAAAATTAAGATAAACCAGAAAGAAGGCTATCATTGGCTATGCCAAAGATGTAATACTCTTCACTCTCCTCCGGGTTGCATCCAACCTTCCTTTCTTAGCATCACCATATTCTCTCTGTTACAGTTTGAGTATCAACAAAGAACTTTTTTTTTAAGGGGGTTTGCATGGGAGGTACACCCTAGTGGTCCGATTCGGCTGATTCCGACAAATGTTCAGCGTTTGGTAAATTTCAGCTCTCCAGCTCAAAAACTGTGGGATTATTTTTGCGAACAGACGGACATGGCTAAATCAACTCGTCTCATCGAGCTGATCACATATATATATATACTTTATGTGGTCTGCGATGTCTCCTTCTGAGTGTTACAAACGTCACGACAAACTTATAATACTATTCACTCCCGTGAAGAGTATAAACTTGAAAGGGGTCCCCATACAAGAAACCTGTGCTCCAATATGCACTGCTCACAGTTTTAGAAGCTTTGTGATTTATTTCGTTTCATATTTTGGTCATGTTTTTTTTTTTTTGTGGTATACTTTTAGGCTTTATGAATATTTCGCAAAAGCTTTTTGTCAATTTCATAATAAATGCATATTCATTGTAATTGGAATTGCTCGAAGATTGAGTTATTGAATACATAATTCATTTTTGCGGCAAAAAATCTTTTACGATGGTACGGAGCCCTCCGTGTGCGAGTCCGACTCACACTTGGCTGATTTTTTTTCATCACGCTTATCGGTATCATTCATCAGCTCAGCAATCAGCTTTTGTGTGCGCGTCACCTTAGTATTGTAGTTCAATCAGGTTCCCTTTGCAACCCTGCTTATCATGTTTGGTCAGCCCTGACAGACTTTGGCTGTTTCTTGACACCCTTGTTATCTATCATTTATTCTTTCATTTGAAATAGTCATTTTTGCGTGCAAGCTGCTTTATAAAATATTATTCACTAAAATGTCAGAAGATACCGAAAGTCTTGACGAAATCATTGATTTTATGGAATATGTGGGAAAGATGATGCTGATATATGGAAGCAACCCGAATCCGCCACAAGAAGAAGAAGAATATCCATCGGTTTCTTGCAACGAAGAAGGGGGCAAAATCCAATTGCCAGATCCAAAAAACAAAGAGTTGGTGAAGAAAGTGTTTGAATTTTTCGAAAAGGGCGATTTGGAAGATCAAAAAGCTTGTCTAATGATAATTCAACAACTGGAAGACAACAAAGTAACGTTTAAATACTCGTATGGTATGCGTACAAAATACAACTTTAACATCGATTCTATGAGAGCATCAACTTTGCATGCATTACTATTCTACATGGATTGCAAAAAGACAGGCTTCGCTAATCTGGGGGAGACAAAGTGCAAATTGGAATAATCTCGTTTAATACATATGTGCTTATATGTAAATCCAGATAAATGGGTGCATCAAGAGGTCATTAAAAACTGTTTGAATTACAAAAATATTGTTATTGGTATTTTATTGTGTCTATGGTGGGAATTATTGGTTATTTTAATGGGTGACTGCCCTGTAGGTATGGTAAATGGTGTGGAATTAATTTTCCCGGCGTGCTTTGCTACGCTTCCGACGTGATGTAAGTGCGTGATACTGTTCTCTTTTTACTTTTGAAAAATCAGACGAATCAAATATTAATATTGACATAATTTCCTGATGTATTTAAGCCACTTGCCGGATCCAAATGTGGCTCCATTTGTCCCAATAAGTATAACAAAAAAAAATCATCAAAAATCGGTCCAGCCGCTCTCGAGTTTAGCGCTTACCAACACTTTTAGTGATTCATTTTTATATATATTGCGATTGAGATAGAGAAGAGATTATATTCACTTATACTGTATTTACAGTGGAACCGCATCATAGCTACAAATGTAAAGTGCTATTTTCACAACACAAATGCAAAGTTCGTGCAAACAGTGAGAAATTAAAATTGAAATTTTGTGAAAAATAAATGATTTAGAATATTTGGCAGCATATGCAGTAATTCTGGCAGCGCCCTTTTTCATTCCTGCTACGTATTTTGTTAATATATTGCACAGAAATGTACAATTAAAATTTTACTTATATATATTATTGTCGCGCCACAAAAAGAAAGAACAAGAGAGTCGAAAATCACCTTGAAGTTACCAAAAATTTACCAACACTACAAATAAATGGCACCTTTGCATTTCGATTCGGCATCTCGACGAAATGCTGAATAGATTCCGCATTTCATTTTTCAACAACAACCCTAATTTCCCTGTGGTTGTTGTAAAATTGAAGGCTCATCTCGTCTGTATCTCATCGCAGTGCAAAATGCTCGATCTGTAAATACAATATTAAATTAGACTTGTTGTACCTGATATTGCTTTAAAAGTGAATAATTCATTGTTTTTTAATTTAACACCTTTTGAAATATGACGGCATAATATTGGTACTTTAAAATCAGAAAGAAGGCTATCATTGGCTATGCCAAAGATGTAATGCTCTTCACGCTCCTCTGGGTTGCATATAATATTCCTTTCTATACACTATATTCTCTCTGTTACAGTTTGATTATAATTATAATTATCAACAAAGAACACAGTTTGGGTTTGTATGGGAGGTACCCCTACTGGTAACCCTAGGATTATTAAATTTACATGGTTGTTGAATATGGAAACTTATAGTGTTCAAATTTCAGTTCGATACTTTAAAAAACAAAAAACTTTTTCTAATAAGAACATATGGAGGAACCCCCCCCCTAGTGGTCCGATTCGGCTGATTCCCGCAAATGTACAGCGTCTGGTAAAAAGAAACCTTTGCGCAATATTTCAGCTCTCTAGCTCAAAAACTGAGGGGCTAGTATTGATACAGACGGACAGACTTCATGACAAACTAAAAAAAAGAAACGACCGATTATAGCAAAGGAAGATTTGCAAGAACATAAACAACATGAAACTAGTCTTGTTCTTATTTATGTGAAGGGCCGTATACATAAGTCTAAATATTGCACCCATGATAATGCCAACTGAGTACATAAGTATATTCATTTATGCATCGCCTTGATTTGAGAAGTCAATAATTTCAAAAAAGATTCGACAGAAAAAATGTGCAGAAACGAGTCGTTAACAATGCACTGTGATGCACTGAAGTATTGTGGATGCATTCGTGCTGGTCTATGGTATCTATGTGTTTCTACATGTATTGGTACATGCATTTTAACTCTTTGCAATTATTTACACAAAAAAAAATATGACAAAGAAAACCTCACAAATTTCGCATTCAAACCATAAATATTTCATTGCATCGTTCAAAGTGATGTGATGTGATGTTTAATTGGATGGAGATGATGGTAAAAAGGAAGGCACTGGCAAAGAAATTGGCCGCCAGTGTTCACATGTTTTAGACTAATTGCAAGCGTACTCACACACAACTACATAGTATTATGCAGTTGTTACTTACATAGATAGATACTGCATACGAATATGTATGTCTATGAGTGAGCTACACTAATTTTATTAATGGCCAAGATAGGCAGACAGACTGACGGAAAGACAGAAAGACATCCTGTGATTGTAGTATGTCTATAGCACAAACACACCCTATTCTTATGAACGAAACAACTTCATTATGTCTGAATGTACAACATACACATAATATTGTACAATATTTTATGGGCTTATAAGCTGCTGCTGCTGCTGCTGCTGCTTTTACTGCTTCTGTTGCACTGCTTCTCTTTGCTCATACATACATACATATGTGTATGCATGCACACAAAATGCCTTAAGCAACATCAAATCTTTTCCCCATCCCCAGCCGCAACCTCCTCACCCCTTAGAGCTAATGATTTATATTGGCTTTTATAGGCCGAGGCCTGTATCGAAATCCTTCTCCATTCGCCATCGCCACGAATAATCATCTTCATTGTACTTGTTATTGTTGCTGCTGCTGCTGCTGCTGCTTTTTGGTGGATGTCTGACTGACTGGGATTTGGATTTGGTGCTCATTATTCACAGCAATACTGTGCAGACAAGCAAATTTGTCACGTGCTATTTAAAATTTTGCTATTTTCGGCTTAGGCAGACACACACGTATGTACTATTGTACTACGTCCATATGCTTTTCCGTGCAATGCTTTGCATTGCTTGCATTCATTCATCGTGCTCGGCACAAATTGCATACAACACATACAACACATACAACATGCATATGTACATATGTACATCAATATAGTAGAAGAACACACAAAAAGATTAAAGTTATAAAATAAAATACAAGTGCATACATATGTACATACATACCTTCATAATAAGAAAACCAAAGAAAAATGTCACCCAGATACTTCGGTTACATTGAAGATGTTGTACCTTCTTTCATGAAATATTATAAATATTCTATACTATTAAGTTACTGCAACCATATAAACTTTTGAATCAAACAATTATTTGCTATAATTCAATATTACATGAATCAGTAATTCCGATTTTATAAGATACTTAGTAAGTGTCTTCGATGTGTAAATAAGCTTCTAAGAACTTAAGATTTCTTAACTTAAAATATGTGCACATCTTTCATAGATAAAACTTCAAGTTTATCTTCTATTCTATTTTCTATAGATATAACACATATAATAATATCATACACTGAAAGTGTTTATACACGCATCATTGGATTCAAAATCGAATTACTGCTAATAACTGAGTATGCACTAGAATATTACACTCTTCGTTCTTTTCTTTCTGTAAATGTTTGTAGTCGTCAAAAAATAAATGGTGATCTATATAGGAGGCAAGACAACGTCTGCCCTGGTCAACTAGTTTTATAGCCTAATCAGACCACGAAAAAAAGCTGCTATTCCTGTAATTGCCTAGTCAGACCAAGAAAAAAGCTGCTTTTCCTGTAAGCAGCTACAGAATTCTACAACAACAACAGCAAATTTTCAAATTTCAGAGTTGCTTTGGTTTAGCTTCAGTTCAGCTTCTAAAGAAAAAGTAAAGCTGAAGCTAACTAGGGCTAGGAAAATACTGCCAGTGTGGCCAAGTTTTTCTAGTGTTTCCAATTTTTTTTTTTTTTTTTTTTTAAACAGCTGAACATAGCACTTTACATTTTTAAGTAAAATGCAAATTGTTAATTTGTTTTAATAATATTAAAAAAATAAGTAACTGGAATGAAAAAGGGAGCTGCAAGAACTATTATCATATATTGCAAAATGTTCATGTATTTCTCACAAACACAAGTTTTCTGTGTGTGTATAACATAACAAAAAAAAGCTGTTTATTAATAGCGAAAGCGATGTGTGAACGGCAGCTTCAAAATTTTTCGCTTTTGTTTGGTGTGACTTGGCTATTAAATAAAAGTCTTTGATGCGATTTCCATATACATAAATACTTATATAAAATAATAAGTTATATTCCGCTTGTAAGCCGAATATATAATAAGTGAAATTCCGCTTCTAACAGGGAAGCGCGGAGGTAGTTTTTCCACAGCCAACCACAGAAATGTTTGTAAGTTTTTATGCTATGCTTCTTCTTGAATTTTGTGTTGTTTTTGTTATTGTTGTATATTTCCTCTCTGAGTACGCACACGAATATTGCGATTTTCGATATCTTCTTTTTGTATATGTTGGTCACTGAGATCGACCATAGAGAGATGCCGTGTGTTTCGTTGTTCGTGCCTTGATTGTTTTCATCAAAGCAGATACTTACATGTAAGTTAAGGTGTATATGTGGGTACGCACAAGAATATTGCACAAAGACCATTATCTACAAAGACTGGACAATTCCCTCAAGAAATTGTGTTCGCTCTCAAAATTGTAACATAAACAATTTCAATTTATTTTTTTTGGATCGAGGTCGAAGAAAAGAGCGCCGGGTAAGCAAGTATATAATAGGTTAATATAACAATTGCACATGCTCTTCTGAATGTTACATGTTCTATCGTAATAATGCACAATGCGACCGACACACATTAATGATGTATCATTACAAACAACATGACAATGTGACAATACTCAACGCATACCATTAGATTTGAAGGGTGATTAAACGAAACGAACGAAAACGTAATATCTTCGTTGTCGTTTATGGTACTCAACGTCATTGCTGCACTGCACATTGAACAAAATGCCCTGCAGTGATACTTTCAAGCATAATGTGGCAAATGTGGCAAATGTGGCAAATTTGTTTTGAGTTTATGCATCTGTAACGAACTCAGCCAATCCAAACGTCAATCCAATCCTGTTCAACAACACGGCGTAACGAAATTTGAAATGCCGAAAATGAAAATGAGAAAAAAAGAAAATGAAAGCGCAACTTGGATTTGGTGAATGGTAAATGATGAATACTGAATGGTGAATGATTTTATTTTTTAGTCAAACCAACAAAAAAAACTTGCGATTTATGCGCAAGTGTAGCGGCGCATGGCGGTATCTGTAGAGAAGATACAAGATTAAACAACAACATTAAAATAAGGTCACCTTTTTTTTTTGCATTTCACTTTACTTACTTAATTTGCAATACTTTAATTGTTGGTTGCTGCTGCTGCTGCTTCTGCTACTACTACTACTACTGATGATGATGATGATGCTCTTAATGATATTACTGCAGCTTCTGATGCTGCTGTTGTTTTTGTTTTTGTTGTGTTGTGTTGTGTTATGTTATGTGTTCGTTTCGACCCCGACTACTAAGTTGCAATTGTCAGTCACACTACCCCAGCATCCCTTTGTCATTGTTTGCCTTTTGAATGAACAACAAGAATTTTAATTGAATAAATTATTCACATCCGTGGCGATGCCAACATTGACGACGACAACGACAATGTTGAGCAGCCAACAGCAACAGAAACGGCAACGGCGAGCAAAGACCGAGCAACACATGTAGAAAGAACTTAACACAACACAACACAATACACACATGTGCCGCGTAAAATTAGCAACACTTCCACTGTGTCCCACCTCTATGCATGCATGCAGTACATCATCCTGACTGCCTGACTGCCTGCCTGCCTGCCTTCCATTGGATACACAATGCACAATAGTAGAACATAGTAGTATAAGGGCCCATCAAGTCGTTGATCGTTCAAAGCAGATTCACTTTGCTTTGCTTAGCTTTGCTTTAAAAACCTTTTGTTCAGAATTTTTCTTCTGTTTTCATTTTTTTGTTTCTATTTTGTGATTTTCTAATCCACCCGCATCGTGTCATGTTATGGCTCAAAGAGTAAAGAAGAGTCGGGCAATGCCAGTGCCAGTGCCAGTGTTAAATCCCGTGCGATAACTACTACAAAAAACAACAAGAACAACAACAACAAGAACACTGTGTTATATTAAGCCATGTCAAAACCACCACCAACCTCAACTCACCCATCTATCCATCGATATGCCCAACCCAAACCAAGCATAGTTCACTTTCGTTTCGTCTATTGTAGTAGCAGCAGCAGCAGCAGCAGTAGTAGAAGTAGCAACACCGAAGCATGCTCTCGTACTTGACTCCTTTCCCTGGAGATAACAAGTTCGATTTCGAGTCCAATTTAATTTATGCAAATGAAAGGGGTGCGCGCTCTTGGACCACATATTGCTGTTTTTCCTCATCATTCGTGGGGCACTAGAAGCTCCACACTCATTCACCCACTCACTCAATCGCACGCTTTTACTAGTAGTTCCCCTGCAACGTGTTCCAAGCAGCATATATGACGCCTGCGCTTTATTAGTGCCAAATGTTGGAAATGCCCAACAGCAGCATTACATGCAACATCAGCAGCAGTAAGAGTAGCAGCACTCTGCAATCGGCGGCTCAATTTTCAACAGGCGCCGCCGCCGCCTTATGGCAAAAGCAAAAGTTTTGCAAAGTTTTGCATTTGCATTTAACCTCTAAGAAGGTTACACGAGCGAGCAGCAGCAGCCATCGTCATCATCATAGTTGTTGTTCTTACCGCAAATGTGCGCAATTTATGTGAATACATGCAAGTTCCTACATACGTACGTACATACATATGTATGCGCCCGCCACATGGCCACCCTCGCACGCCACGCCCTGGCCTGCAGCTTCATCACTGCGATTTAGTTAACCAAACACAAATAGAGCAATCATCCAACCATTCATTAATCTGTCTGTCCATCTATTCATCTAGTAAGACAGTCAAACTGACCGACTCATTGGCAGACAGACAGACAGAGATACATACAGGCAGATAGTCAGTGAGTCTGTATGACTGACTGACTGTTAGTCAGTTATTCATAGATTTAGTTAGTGCATATACCAGAACCAGTGAGCTCGTATACAACAACTTCCTTCCTCCCTTAAGCGCTTGCTCGTGTTTATGTTCGTTCAGCTCACTCGTTCATCATATGCAGGGCACGGCAGCGTATAACCGAACAACGAGCACTGAGCCGTGCTCTTCGGGTTGTTGTATGACAGCTTGGCATGGCATGGCATGGCATAACATAGCACAACACAACACAACACCAAACAACATATCCAACCAACCAACCAACCAACCAACATTTAATTCAACTCAACTCTGCTCTGCTCTGCTCAGCTCAGTTTTAGCTCCATACTGTGTTCTGTGTGTTCTGGTGCCGTTAATCCAATTACTCTGAGTTTGCAGTTCGCAGATTGGCCGCCCGCTTTTACCGCTACCGCTACCACAATTCATTCGTACGTTAGATTTTGTTCGATATTGCTCCTGCGGCCGTCATTGTTGTTGTCGTTGTCGTTGTCGTCGTCGTATTTGGTTGTCGTTGTCGTCGTCGTCGTTTGGCAGTGACAGTAGTGGCAGAAGCAGCAGCAGCAACACCAGCACTAACGGCAACGATGCGCTGAACTTATCTGCAACGCACAGTTCGCCGTGGACTATTCCGGGTTACGGACGCGTATTCATTGTTCATTGTAATACTGTGTCGAACATTAGTGTGTCGTTTGGTCGATGATTATACCATACCGAAGAAGATGATGTTGATCTCGGTATTTGTTTAAATTTGTTTGTTGTTATCTTTTTTTTTTAGTGTTAAGATTTGATTCTGTTTTTTTGTTTTGTTTTTTTTTTTTAAAAAGGAAGCAAGGAGAATCTAGTCAGAAGAGAATATAGAAATAATCAATTTATATTTGCATTTTGATAATATAATAAGAATATATTTTTTGTACCAATAACAATAATAACAACGACAACAACAACAACAACAACAGCAGCAATAAGTGCAAAAATTGAGAAGGATATTGTTGTATATTATATTTATTAGAGAATATCCATTAAATTACATTGTATGTAACTAAGAAATATCATTTCGAAAAAGAACAAGATAAACATTTGTGATCTGAATCTTTCTTTTCATTGCAATTCCAATTCAGTTTTGTTTTTTGCATAGAATTGCAAGGAAAAAGAGGAAGAAAAGTGCATTTGTGTGTGTATTGTTTAATTGTGGGCGTGTTTGCTTTAGTCCGTCAATTTGTCAGTCAGTCAGTTGGACAAACAGTCAGTCATTCAGAGTTGGTCATCGTGTTTTTGTTGGTTTTTTCTGTTTTTTGCTCATTTTTCCTCTCCCTCAATATCTTTCACTTTTGTGTCAAAATTTTTTTGTTTTCATTTGTTGTTTGTTTTTTTTTTTTGCATATCAAAGAGCTTTTCCTTCACTGTGGCTGCGTGTATGTAAGTGTGTATTTGTGTGAATAAGAAGGAAAGAATTACTAAAGAGAGAATAAAGTAATTATTCTAATTTGTGTTTATTGTTGTTTTTGTTGTCGTTGCCGGTTTAACGCTTACGCACTCATGGTTTGCTCAATTAAAAATGAAATGCACAACGCGCGTTAATAAAGCAATTAAAATGTAATTATGCCAAATAAAAGAACAACAATAGCAACAACAATTATAAAAAAGGCAATAACAATAACAACAACAACAACAACATCAAGAGCAGCACAACAACAGCAGCAGCAAAGTCATCAACAGAAGCGGCCACAAAACCGACAAAACCAACAAAGGAAACAAAGCGCACAATAAACAGCGTCACAACAATAACAACAACAACAACAACATCCACATCCAAATCAACAACAACGAAGAACAATACACAGGAACCAACTGAGGCTACCCGTTGTCAAACAATTCTATTCGGCCACGACCTCGTCATACTTGGCCAGCAGCAGCAATAGTAGTATCAATAAGAGTGGTGGTAACAGCAGCAGTAGAAGCGTATTGAAGTGGAGTGCAAAGTAGAGGAGAGCTTTACATTGTTGGTTGCCATAGCTTTTGCCACCTCTGACACAACCTTCAGCAATACAAACGTCGTCGTAGTCATCGTTAACGTTTACATCAACAGTTAGCCAACAAAAGCAGTACTAGTAGCAACAACACCAAGAAAAAAAAATAAGAGGGACAAACAAGCAAACTGAACTCAAGTGAAGAGAACAAAAGGGTAGGGAAGGGAAGTGAAGTGAAGAGAATAACCTAACCAACGACGACAAGTGCCATAGAGTGAGAATTGAGAGTTGACATTGTTGGTTGGTTGCTTGGTTGCCTAGTTTGTTGCTTTGCCTTTGCCTTTTTCCTGTGTTATTGTTGTTTTGGGTTTTGGCCTACGGCACGCATGGCCAACAACAACAATAGCAACATCAACGGCAACAATAAGAAGATGATAAATAAAATGCGGAGCCGCCGCTCCTCTAATGTTCGGGTATTGTTGTCACCAACATTCTTGCTGCCCATCATTGTCATCTCCGTATGCTTGTGTGTTCATTGTGATTCAGCAACAACATCACTGCCGCCTCCACAATCGTCAACAATATCATCATTCAATACAGCAGCGGTGGCATCATTGGAAACTGAGGGAGCACCAGAGTTAACAATTGAAGATTCATCACCATCGCCGCCACCATCATCAACAACAACACCAATCACAACAACAACCGAATATATATATATTCCAACTGGCAGCCCAGCTCAAATACGTGTAGAACTATGCCGTGAGGGATGCTATAAAATGGTAAGCCCCAATCCCTCTAAATCTCAATGTGCCCTAAATGAAGTCTTATCTGTCAGGTAGTAATGCAATCAGTTGTAACGACTTAGTGGCCTTAGGCTACGCGTCACATGAATAAATGGTTTGGTTTGGTTTGGTTTGGTTACATGGATGAAAAGAAAGAAAGAACGAAACGAAGGAAGAATGCTGACTTGCTTGTTGCCTTTACCATGTTTATTCATTCATTCCTTCATTCATGCATTTCTTCCTTCATTTATTCATTCATTCATTCATTCATTGTTATTTATGAGTAGTGAGTCTGTTACAAAATTGCGAGGGTGCGGTGCGCGTCCGAAGATTTAGTCTTGTGCTGTCCTGTCCTTTACATTATTATCTTTTTGTTTTTTTTTTTTTTTTTGTTTATTGTCTTGTATACTCTTATTGGACATTACTGCTGGATAATAATCTGTCAAAGCAGCTACAATTATCCTTATATCATCCGTGCCTTCTTTATACTCATGCTATACTATTATGTCCTTATGCCCTTGTCCTTCTCGTGCAAATGTTTCAACTGATTTCATTCTTTTTATCTTCTTCTTTTTTTTTTTTCTTTTACAGTTCTTCAGCAATGGAGTGCCGTGTGAAAAGAGCCGGGAATGCTTGTCGGTGAGTAGTACATTCTTTAAGTTGACAATGAATTCTTGTCTTTGTTGTCGTTGTTTGTTGGTTTACTTGTTTCCTTAAGGATATCAATTTCATGGGATTATTTAAATTTGACTCGCGCTGTCCGTTTCCTGAAGCGTTTTCATATAATTCAGCATAATTCAGCAAGTCAAGGATATAACGATAGAATTTTGATTGCATTTCGAGAAATGGGATGAATACCTACCCTCTACACATTTAGTGTAAATGGTATTTTCAATTTAAAGCAAATGTTTGTAACAATTTAAAGCATGAAGTTATACATTTTTTATGCCTGGTATTCAAAACAACCAAGATGTGGGTAGTGAGACCTCACAAAGCATGTTTAAACGATTCTATCTAAGGTAATGTCCGTTCCGACGGATATTTCTTGAGCTTGAAAGCTGAAATTTGAACAATAAATTGTATGTACATATGTAACACCCCAGAACGTGGTAAGACCACAAATTGAATTATAAAATGAAACCATCTAGTCATGCCCGTTTTGAAACATATTATGTATTTCATATTATATATTTCATTAGATAAGATTAGGGGAAGGGCGGGTACTAGAACACCTCTTCAATGCGACCGCAAGTGGGCATATTGTGACAACCTCCGTAATTACAGTTCCTCGGAAATTCGGGTATTCATCAGGAATTCCAAAATTTTTTTTTTTTTTTTTTTTTTAGGCAAATGTGCGAGGTAGCGAGGTTTGTTCCAAATAACTCCCTCACAGTGACATAGTAAGTGCTCAGCTGACTCCTCTTCTTCATTACTAGGTCAACATAGATCGTTACGACTGATCCGAAGTATAGTTATGTAGACAATGATATTTTTAGTAATAAATTTTATAAAATATTATCATATAATCAGATGGAAAAGAATGGAAAACCTGCAATAAGATGGGTTCTTAGGAACAAAATAATTAAAAAAGTTATCAAACAGAAGAAGATTAGATGATAGTACATAGATCTTCTAAAGTAGAGAGCTTTGGATATTGTTTTAGATCTGTATGATTATGCAATAGTATTTGTATTCCTATCTTGAAGTAATGTCATTATGAGTAATTGTTTGTTGGACAAACTTATCCAAAAGATTTTAGTCTGATATTTGTAACACACAAGACCAATTAAAAGAAATTGATCTATATCATATGAGCTAACTAGACCAGTATCAGTGAAGTTAGGAGGGATTTGTTAAAAATTTTACACCTACCAGAGAAATACTAATAATTGCTAGTATACCTATGTACTGACTCTAACCTACATAGACCAAAATTTGTTTTAAATTCTTTTCTTTTTGATTTTCTGAAACACAATAGAAAAACCTTTGCAACTTGACACCATCTGTTTTAAAATCAAAAAATTATCATACATACACATACAAACAATATATTGTTTTAGAGACATTCCGTCTATACTGAAAATGTGAAAGTTTTTTCTGGTTAAGTGCAAGTGGAATCATAACACCGGTGTGCATGTAATCTATTAAAAACTATTCCAAAGAAATCAATATGTTCGTTTATTTAGCCTATTGATAGTAATTCAAAGACAATGTCTTGAGTTCGGATCACTATATGGTAGTTTCTATCTAAGAAATACAAATTACTGAACCTAGAACTCATCACTTTTTATACTAAATGGGACGTATATTTATCCATTACCCTATGAAGCAATCAAAAAAAAAATTTAAAGGGGACTTAATCTTCTGGTAAAACCGATGAAATTAAGTGTATTTTCTTTTTTTGTTCCTTTATTTTAATGACTTTACTTTTATGATGATTTATTTTTTATTTTATTTTTCGGAGACCCATTAAAATTTTCAGTCAAGATCTAATCAACAACGTTTTCTTGCTTATTATTATAGTGTTGGAGTGAATGCAGGAAACAATCGCCAGCATATACACGAAAATTGAAATGGTATGGCACGACTTGGATACTGTCCGTATTGTCGATGGTTCAACAGGAGTCGCTTGTACTTGTTGAAGTCACCTGGAAAACATTAGATTTTCCAAGTCAATGCCTCGTCACTTGGGAAGTATCCGGCGGTGGACTGATGGGTAACTTGCTTACCGAATCATGCAATGTCCAACTTTCGCTTTGGCCTGAAACGAAATATCGCGTGCAGGTGACCTGCAAGAACAAAGTAAGTGTGTACTACTGTTGGTTGTTGGCTCTCTTTAATGACTCTATTAATGGTTGATATGGAAATGATGTATGAATTTTGGGTTGTTCGATTAGTGGTTTGCTTGTTCTAGTATTATTATGCAACATAAAGTGTCGATTGTAATGATAGCCTAAGAGTGTGTGCATGCCATAAACCATTTGATTAGCTTGTAGCAGTAGTTGTTAATTATTTATTATCCCAACGTTATACGAATTGTTGTTACCATCTTTTCATTGTAGTTAACTGGCGACATGGCACGTTCACAGCCGCTTATTGTGGACACAGCTAAACCTATTGATCCACTTAAAAGCAATAATAATCATTTATGGTGTCGTGATTCGGCAGTTTCAAGTGATGAGTTATTCCATTATGGAAATGGTGGAAATGATGATGACAAAATTGTGACTGTCAAAAATGATATTGATAAGGAGGAAGCAGCAGCAGTAGCTACTGTCATGACTGATACTGATACTCAAGATGCTGCCATAACAGAACAATCAGAACATTTCCCTGCACAGGATATTGCTCCAATCTTACCCTATGGCGATGATGATGGTGGCATTGGCAATGATGACAGTAATGCTGATATTGATGCTACCGTTGTTGATGGTGCAAATGATGATGTCGATGACAACCATCTTATTGGCATCAATCATCATCACCAATCTGCCGAACAGCTACGCAGGCATACAAATTTCATCTTTAATTGGCAGACACCAAATAGAAAGAACGAAGCTGACTCTGGTAGTAGCAACAGTGGTAGCAATGATAATGACCTTCCACAGTCAACACCATTGCGAAAACATGATGAACTCAATATGCTAAGTATAATCACTACCACAGCGGATCTACAAAAGCCTCTACTGTTCGGTCTAATCGCTGGTACATTACTCCTGATGGCATTTATGTTGCTCATGTGCTTGTTGTGCCGAGTCAGACGTGCACCTGATGACAAGGCCGCACTCTTAAGGGACGATGCCGCTGACACGACCTTCGATGAGGACGATGAGGATGACAGCATGTACAAATCTGTTGTTATACTGCCGCCATCATTGGCAATAATTGCTGCTGACAATTGTAAATCCAAGAGACTCGCCCAAATGCAAAAAGCAGCTGCGGCGCTTAAGGTATAAAGTGGCAAAATCATGATGCAAAATTCGAAACGAAAATCTATTTAGCAGCAATCAAATTTATACAAAACACAAATACATTTAGAACACCAATCATACATCAAGCATAGTATACTCACACAGATATACTATATTGACTATCGATTACAGAGAGTTCCAAATAAGTACATATGTGCGCCCCAGTAGCACAAATACTAATCATTCGCTCGTTGCTCTGGGACATCAAAAATATAACACAACACATAATGATATAATGATAATGATGATGTTAAAAATTATGATAAAGGATGATGAAAATGAAAATGTTTTTCATGTTGTACTCGTATTTGAGCAGGAATCACATTACTAGATATATACAAATTTTTTTATTAATAATATTATAGTATTTAAATATTACAAAAAAAAAAAAAAAAAATACAAAACATTATATTATATAAAAAAATATTTATATTTATTTATTTAGTAATTAAATTATACGAACATTGAGAAAAATGTATATTTTTTGTTTTGATTTGTTAGGATTATTATCATTTTTTTTTTTGCATTTTGTAAACTAAAAAACCTAAACTACGAATATGAACTATGTACAATATAGATACCTACAAAAAATGATTCATACTTACATGATACATAAATACATAATACTACTACATACAGTCTTACACATACTACATACATACATACATATTATGATGTAATTGTAAATAGCATTTAGCGCAATACCACAACCCTTAGAGAGAAGTCCAGAATCGAGATTCAAGATTGAGATTGTGATGCTTTGCTTAGACAACCATAGTTTAATAATTGAAACATTTCCATTGTACAAAATACAAAATACAATACAATGGAAATGATAATAATGATATGAAGATGATAAGATTATTGAAGATGAAATTGAAGTTGAAGTTGAAGAAGATGATGATTAGAAGATGATGATGAGATATTATGATATGTTTGTTGATTTGAAATATGAAAATCATGTTAATTATAATAATGATGATGGCGATGATGATGATGATGATGAAAATCAATAAAAGTTGATATAAATTGAAACATAAAACAAATCAGAAAATTATGAGAAGAGAAGAGTTGAGATATGAGGAGATGAGATGAAAATCCTAAAGGAATATTCAAATTCAGAAGCTTAGATAAACTAAATACATTTAGATACAAAGATACAAGTATAAGAATATGTTTATATTATCATACAAAAATATAATAATAATAACTAAAATCATGAACATTTAACAAAAAAAGCAACTATTCAACAGACACCACACATTACACATTACATCACATCACATCACACAATAAAGATAAACTAAACTTACTACAAAGAGATACTACATACCATACAAACACACACACACACACACACACACAGACAGATACAAACAATTACACCTACTACATATTTATATGATAAATACAAAGCTAAAGTACAGATTGATCGATAACTTGAGTTACTAACAGCCATAAACTAACAAACAAACAAAAATAAACAAAAATAAATAAATAAATAAAAATGACAACAACCAATGAAACATCCACAAATTACAATTACAACAATTACAATATACTACAATAAATAAAAAAAAAAAATAATAATAATAATATTTATTAATTAATTCATTTATTTATATTTTCAAATTGAAAATATTACAAAATAAAAGTTTAACAAATCCAAAAAGAAAACCAAAAAAAAAGAAATAAAAAAAATATAAAAATTAGTGAGTAAGTTTTTTTTTTTAAATAAATTGAAAAATAAGATATAAAAAAACAAAACAAAACATAAAACCAAATTTCTCACTCTTAGATACAATTTACTATTTTTTAGTATGTCCTCCAGTACGAATAGATCCTGAAATACAATGAAAAATAATATAATAATAATATGCATATGGTATGACACAGTATTGGTCACAATTTAAGATCCATCTCCTCTATAGCAGAGTAAGGGTCCTCAATCAGATACTTATAGAACTTTCGAATAACATAAATATAAATAAAAGCTACTTATATTGACATTCCGATTATTGGCAATGCAACCGACCAAAGAGTTTATTATGTGACGGAGATATAATGAAACTATTTATATTAAAAAGATCCAGATGAAAATGTACCATATAATAAGAAATCAAAGGCATATTCAAATCAAGATTATTACTTACGCACTGCGATCTAAAAGATCTATTACGATACTTCTCTCCTGAGTTTTTGATGAAAATGAAGGGAGATTTCAATAAGCATCCATACAGGCATGTGTCAGAAATCCCTTTCAACCACATGTCAAACTAATAACAATTCTCTGGTGCCAGAAATCTATTTCGATTGTTTTATGACGTTTATAAATACGGTTTGGTTAAATTCTCTTTTTTTAAATAAAATACCAACAAATGTAGCTTATTGTGTTCCTCGGTAATCTGCATTTAAAGAATTCAACATTTCACTTGCATTTTAAACATCTGGAGTGAAATTCTGTGTTTTCTAGCACAACTACAGAGAAATTAAAATCAATCGGCATAAAAACCCTCTTCGATTTACTATTTATTGTATATTAAAAGGAACCATATGCAGTATTAAAGCCTGTTGTGAATTATTAATTTTTATTTTTGTCTTTCCTGTAGAATATACAGCTTTTTCTAATGGTATCGGAGTCTACAAAATGCCGGTGAGAATCTTCACTTTGTTTTTTTTTGGCAAATTCCACAGAATGTAAGGGTTTTTTGATAAAGACTTAAGGTCAGTCTCATTTTTTTAAACAATCGTTTAAACCAAAATGACGTCTCATCACAAAGTAATCAAATCATGGACATCGAGAATTCAACTCTTCCAGAAGACCAGGGCCATCTATTTATGGATTTTGTATTCGATAAGTATTCAGTTTATAATTAATAGTATTTTTTAGATAAATTCAAATTATATGTACATATGTTATTTCGAAAGGTTCTATGTTAGGACATGACTGATACTTTATTGTGTACTGAGTCATTAACTCTTGTGAAGATATGAAAAACAATTTAAGCACTTAATCTTAAGGGTGCTTTAGTTTTGACCAATACCATGTTATATCATGAAAACAAAGGCATTAAAGACATTAACGACTATGATATGTTAGAGTTAGAGTTTCGTCATTGTGTAGTACTTTATACTACTATTATAGAGTTCACTAATAATAATAATAATAATAATATTCATATTCATAATAATTAATATCGTATCCTCAACAGTCCACAAACTAACCTAGTTTTTGCTTATTGATACATTTTATTAGGATAGACATTCATAAAAAGAGAAACAGAAACAAAAATAAAACCAGAGACAAGGACATAGGACAGATATACTAAGTATATAGCATGAGTAATAAATTTATTTATTTATGTATCTAGGCATACATGTACTATTACGTACCAATCATACGTACATACTAGTATACATACATACTGGTATATACAATACTACTTACAACTAACTCAACGTTACCATAACTTTTTACTGCTGTTTGCTCGATGTCAATTTTCATTTACAATATTTTATTTTCGTTGCTGTTTTTAGTTTGCATAATGCAAATTTCAGATAATAGAAATACATAATATTGTAACAATAAGAATAGTAAAGAGGTAATCATAAACCTCCTTTTTACCATAAATACTTAAAAAAAATTCTAATTAATATAGTACTTACATACATAGGTATACATACATTTGTGACATAGAGTTAAATGGGTAGTTTATGCTTAAAAGAAAAGAAACTGATCTATAAAGATGATGATAATTAGAATTTATTGATAGATTCCCAGTCGCATTCCTATTCTGTTTCTATGTTACTTCATTTCAAATAGAGAAAAAGCTTCCAAAAAAGTCTTCCAATTGACCTACGAAATTGAACCCTTCATACAAACTAATTAAGTAGGTGCCTAGACAATATGTTACTATAAGAAGACTTAATATTTTAGTTGATGAAGAACCATTTCTGATTCCCAATCGGTTACTAACCCATTTCATAGAGCGTTTCCAATTGGCCTACGAGTCTATGCCTAGTCCTAGTTTCTAAAATTGTATCCTTCTCTCAAACTTATGTATCTTATACTAATAATAATTTCCATGAAAAAAAAAACCGTTTATAGTTCTCATTTCCATATTGGTCTGTTCCTAAATCTTCTGGAGTTGTTAGACCTTTTATAGTTTTGGATACTGAGCTAGTATGATACTACTTAGATACTACAAATTCTATTTGCTTTATCTTTTCCTAATTCCTATTAGAAGATCTCATAAATATTGTATCCAATTTATCAACATTTTGCTCAATTTTATTGCCTCGTTGTTTCAGTGTTAGAACTCAAAGACTCAAAAGTATGAAGAATGACAAACTCAAAATGATATGTATAAACTCTAACATAACTGAAGGATTGAATGAATGATAATGTCATACGCAAATATCATGATATCATATTTGTTACTTTTGGAGACTTGTTTTCATAACATAAATTATTTATATATACAAAATAAAAAATTCTATATACATACATACTATATTATAAGTATATAGAGAGAAAGAGAGATGATAAATCATATAAGTTTTTAACAAAATCTTAATGGCAAAAAATATTTGTAAAGTACTAAAAGAAAGAAAAAAAAAAAAAAAAAACATTTAAAAAATTCATTAAAGAATGGAAAAATTTAATAAAAACACTTCTGCTTTTGCATTATACATATGTACGTGTATGTATGCGTACAAAATCGGAGAGATACTACTTATGGTAGATCAGAAAGGTGAAGTTAACTGAACTGAACTGAAACTGAACCGAATTGAATTGAAATGAAGTGAAATGAAATGAAAGTTGCTTTAAACAATTTGAAATTTGGAATTTGGGTGTGAGATTGAACTTGAATGTGGAGGTGGAAGTGGATGGTAGAAGTGGATGTGGATGAGCACCGGGTAAGTTCCTATCTCATGAACAATGTTTCATCATTTATCATTAAAGCCCAAAATGGCAATAAAAATGTGCAAAGAAAACGTATTTCGTATATGAGAAATTTTATTGTTTTTTTTTTTTTTTTTTTGTACTATACTACAAGAAAGAATTAATGGAAAGAGAGTATGAGAACTGAACAGAACAGAACAGAACGCAGAATGGTATGGGTTGTTTTCAGTTAGGTGGGATGGTGTGGTGCGATGTGATGTGATGTGGTGTTGGATATATGAGGATGAGTATGGGGTTGGGGCTAGTCCGGGTTGTTGTTTCTTTTGATTGGTTGGTGTGGAGGTGTACGCGTCGTTGTAAAGATCTGAAATTAGATTTTATCAACATCAACAACAATAACGAAAAGCAACAGTAACATCATGCATACATACATACATACATACATACTACTCTTACTACACAACAACAATCAGAATATAATCATCGTCCTCCAGTATCAGCAGCAGCAGTAACTTGAAGAGAGTTACGGATTCCAGTAGGTTTTTGATACGTCGCTACCGCTTTAATCCCAAAGGAAATTAAGGACGTGTCAGGGCATGCATACGATTTCCACTTTCCTTTTCGGTATTAAATTTAGCTTCTGCTTGAATTACAAAGGCTGACAAGCGAAGCTACAGGCAAGGCAAACAGGCAGGCAACCAGGCAGAGACTGTCAGTTGGCAATACACAAAGACATACGGAAGGACGAAGAAAAGTACAGATGGACCGACCGGTTGGTTGCTTGCTTGGTCGTATGGATAAACCGAAAGTGAAAGAAATGAGTGAATGAATGAATGAAACAAATGAAAGAATAGAGCAGTCATCCAAGCAGCATCCAGCAAACAACCATATCCACATGGCTAAAGGAATCCGCATATACCATCCTATCATTCCCAACTGTGTTTCTTTTTTGACTAAACATTTGAGCACCTCTTCGATGCCCACTCCCATTCCTATGCCTACACCATCTCCATCATCTCCACCATCCACATCACCATCACCATCACCATTAAACCATGTGCATTGGATCTCTCTGGGAAAAAGCTTAATATGAGAAATACAATAAAAATAAAAAGGAAAAAGCAAAAAAAAAAAACTGAAAATGAAAATAAAAAGGAAGAAAAAATAAAACATATATAAATAAAATGAAAGAGAAAATATGATGAGCAACTACAAAGGCATTTTTGCTTCCTCTTCTACAATACTTTGGTTGGCTCCTTTTATGTGTTTTTATGTAAGTAAATATGTACGGATGTGAGTGAGAGTTTGTTCCTTTATGCCACCATTTGCGCTTCACTTACTTACCCATCATCATCATCAGCAGCAGCAGCAGCAGCAGCAGCATCATCAGCTTACCGCAATCAACGGGCTACGAGAAACAACAGCAAACGTGGCTT
This sequence comes from Amiota communis, assembly GCA_037043315.1. NCBI lineage: Eukaryota > Metazoa > Arthropoda > Insecta > Diptera > Drosophilidae > Amiota > Amiota communis. The sequence continues at coordinate 300,580 of JBAMAV010001028.1, read as the reverse complement.
GATTTAGATTGGCATGGTGTCGGCGACTTCAATAGGGTTGGGAGTAATAAACGAATAGGAGATGATGATTATGATGTTAACGATAGTGATGCTTTGATGGTGTGATGGTGATGCTGGTGATTGTGATGATGATGCTACTGATGAATATGATGAGAAAAAAGTATGCAGAGTTTGAGATGACGATGCCTACTTGTAAATTTTATTCACGTACTTAACGCTAAATTTTATTAAGCCGCACATTGAAATGCCGCCCACATCCTTAGTTAGCGGGCAGGCAAGAACACAAGCAAACAGTCAGTAGTCTCATACTCAATAATGTCGCCCTCGCCGTCATTGTCCTTGTCATCGTCCATACTGATGCTGCTGCCTTTGCCTTTGCCTTTATTATTGCCACCAATTCGCCTCTGAATTCGTAATTTCAACGTTCGTTCGTTCTGCATCAGCAGAGCAGATGAGCTGCTGTTCACCAAGCATCCGGGCTAAGCATGACTTTGCTGGGAAGGGCATGCAGCAGCAGACTATCGGACTTTCAACGTAACATTATCAAGGTGCGGTATGGTATGCGGCGGTGTCATACAGTAATAGTAGTCTAAGGGTAACAGCAGCAACGAAGACTAAACAACCCGCTTGGCAAAAGGACAAAGGATAAAGGACAAAAGCAAGACCCAGTCTACACTGATTAATCATGAGAAATATTTTGCATTTGCATTTAATTTCATGTACATAATTCGTTCAGACATAAAATAAAACAAAAAAAAAAAAAAACAAAAAAGGAACTCAAAATAAAATGAAACAAGAATAAAAAAAGATACAAAGCCGCAGCTGTGAAGGAGCCTCATATACTAACATACTTGTACTACACACATAGTAGTATGCCAAGTCGTAAAGCTGTAACTTTTATCCTTTATCCTTTAACCCGCCAAACGCCAAGCAACAATCCAAACCAAACCAACCCAACCCAACTCAACCTCAGCCCCAGCGCCATGGCCCATGCCAAATGCCATATGAACCTATGTGCTCCCATGAAAAAAAACACCACTTACTCACTTTCTCACTCACCTATCCACCCACCATCCCTTTTACAATCTAACATTGCCTTTACAATCTCCATCACCACCACCACCACCACTATCACCAGCAGCAGCAGGAGGACTAAAAACAAAATCAGCAACAGCCAACAACTCCATCCAGCTTAGTTTAGATGAGCGCACACACAATGACGGGGTCAAGTCAAAGTAAAAGTAGCGCGCAGATACTTGACGCGATAACCGAGCTGAACCGAGCCATCCGCCTGGTCCCAACACGCCCAAAAACGTCTTCAGAAGAGACCAGATTTCAAGCATGATATGTATTCTATATACACATGTACATACATATGTATCTTTATGTTTGTGTCTATGGATGTGTGTGTGTGTGTGTGTGTGCGGGTTGTGTCTCTGGCAAGATATGGCAAGCACGCACGACAAGATAAGTAAACAAAAGGAATGCAAGATGAAGGAATCATATGGTTGACTCTTCCCGACTCAACTCTACTCTACTTGACACAACTCTGTTGTTGAAGCCAAAGAAATCTAACATAAAGCATCAAAGACGAAGGCATAGTACGTATACTACAATATAATATGGAAAGAACCAACGAACGAAGGAGCGAACGAACAATCGAAATCGATTGCGCTTCTAAAGGCAATGAGTAGAATTTATATGGCATTTCGAATTCTGAAAACTAAAAGAAGAATCAGATTCAGAATCAGTGCCTCTAGCAAAGGCAACTAACTCATCGTCGTCATCGTCATCGCAATATGTCACCTATTCAACTGAGCATTGAGCACACAACACACAGGAATATTGTACTATGTAGCATAAGCACAAGCGGCAACAGCAGGCCAAACCAACAAAGATTCGATTCAATTCCATGCCACAAGCTAAGCAAAGTAAAGCAAATCAAAGGAAACTAGTTAAACCATGTTGTATCTACTACAAGCTGCTGCCAACATTCGTTTTCGATGTCGTTGTTGTCGTCGTCTTTGTTATCGTTGTTTTTGTCTGCATTGTAGTAGTTGCTCTCCGTTTTAGTCAGAGTCAGAGTCATTCAGTCACTCTTGCTTGCCATGCCACCCAAATCACAAACCACAACCGCCATACACCATACGCCACCATCTGCCACCATGTGCCTTCACCATATACCACCATACACCACCCTGCACAGCAATAACAACAATCAGCCATGTAGTCACAGTCAGTTAGTCAAACAAATGGATAAATGGGTAAATGGATGGATGGTTGGGTAGTTGAGCGCATTCTTGTTGCTCTTAAGTTTTTAGAGGTTTGAAGGCGTGCGACTCTATGCAATCTGCGCATGTGTGCTCCAATGTATGATGATAGGAGAAAAACGGTAAATCTATCTAGCGAACATAATAATACCAACGTCAAACATGTTGCAGGGGCACATCGGTTAGCCAAAATAGTATCACATGGCAGCTAAGCAGAACGTCAGGCAGTCAGTCAAACAGATAAAGTCATGAAAGATAGACAATCTATGAATAAGTCATTCAATCAGCTAGCTAGGATGGCAGGCTAGAAGACTATGGATAAAGATCTTAAGCATGATCATCATAATGCCAAACTTTACAACTATACACTATGCATACCATATGTATAATTTTGAAGTAAAGCCCTTTTTATTATATGTTAAATCGAGCAGCTATAAAAGCGTCACATGGCAGCTAAGCAATTATTCAAACAGTAAAAGATTTGAAAGATAGAAAGTTAATTAGTTCGTCAGTCAAACAGCAAAAGACTTGAAAGATAAAAAGTCAATTAGTCACTCAGTCATTCAATCAGTTGGTCAGGCAGACTAAGAAAAATAGATCTTATGATCAATGGCATGATAAATTACTAGCTACTCAGTAAGTGATCCTTTTCTATCAATCATAGGGCAGCTAAACTGATGTCAGCTAGGCGGACAGACAAAAAGATAAAATCATGATAGTTAAATTGTCAAGTAGTCAGTCAGTCAATCAGTTAGAAAAGCTAAGGGCATAGACATGAGAAGTAGGCAGATAAAGCCATGAGGATATAAATTAGATTAATCAGTATGGAAGACTACGGCATAGACTTTAAGCATAGCAATGATCAATGCCAAACTAAAATTATTAACTTCTCTACTAACTCTATTTACATAATTTTATGATTATAGTAAGGCCCGGTCATAAAAGATAGATATGGACATACCTAGTCAAATAGTCAGTCAGTCAATACACAATATCAATTAATTAGGAAGACTAAGGACATATGTAGATTTTAAGAACAACCATGATCAATGCCAAATCATAGTTAATAACTTCTTTATAAGAATTCGCCAAAAATTTTTGATTAACGGAAAGCACTTTCATTGTACTTAGTACTACTCACAAATATTGTATCATAGATGACATTCTCAATTAACAATTTATCTTTGATGTCATATGACGACGATACGATGATGTTATTGTATTATGTTGTATTATAGTACTACATACTAGGTACATGTAAAGGGGATTTTCATATCCTATTTTCGACGTTGACATTGCCAAGCCGCAGTAATTTCCAATTTCAATATGCAACGTGCTTGCGTCCTTACCGTCCATCATCCATTGCCATCTCGTTGGCTTTACTGAATCGAATGAAATACGTGCTTGACTGTCATTTATGGTGCTCAGACTTTACTTTTTCAGCCATTCAACCATTATTTGTAACCGTTTGCCTGGAGGCGACATTAAAATGGCCCAATTCCAAATATTTTTTGGTTACCAATGCCACAAACGACAACAACACCAACTACAACAACACCAATAACGATTTTGAAACATCACGTGTAGACACAACACTCATAGGGTATATTGTACTATTTATATAGGATTGTTGTACTACGTACTACTACTACATACAATATACAATATACTTGTAAATACAATATATTCTTTAACTCTTCCTCTATGTTTATGCCCATGAAATTGCCATACCCATACATATGATGGGTGGATGAGTGAGTGTCTGTCTACACACCCACGAAATCATTCATCCTATTTGATTTTTGTTTCTGTTCCTGCTGTTGCTACTATTGCTGCCTTTGGCGGTGGTTACGGTCACGGTTAGGGTGGCGCTGATTGTTACTCTCTCATTGGTGGTTGATAGTGCTAGTGATGGTAATGGTGATGCTGATGGTGGTGGCGGTGGTGGTGGTGGTGGTGTTTGTAAGTACATAAATTGTGGATTGTAAATTTAATTACATTTTTGGCGCGCACATTTGTTTTGTGTGTGTACTTCTTTTTTTCGTTTTCGGTTTTTTTGGTTTTTCCATTTTACTTTTTTGTTTTTGTGTCTTTAATAACGAGTGCACTCCGGATTTGCACATGTGTGCGGATGTCTGCTGATCTCCCCTCCACATAGTACATTTCGTTTGCCGTTGCCTTCTGTTCGTTTGCCCGTGTGCATATGTCGACAAAACACTCATTTCCATAGGCCCCCTTGGGCTATGGCCAACGTGGCCAACATATTGTAATCACTAAATAATTATGCCGAAATGATTCATATTTCACATGGTTTCATTTTAACATACATAATAAACTTTACACATCTACCCAATATTACAACATTACCATCATCACCCTATCATCATCATCAACATCATCATCATCATAGCCATCATCATCTCCATCAGCAACTACTCAGATGGCACAAAAACACCAAAATATGTGATTTTAATCAGTTCACATTACCGCAAATGCTGCATAGTTTAGCAAATGTGTGAGTCTGAAACTTTCTTCAAAATGATTTTATAATTTTCATTATAGTTAAGAATTTCAAACTTTAAAACAACGTTACAAATTTTATGAAACTAACCTCCTAATGCTTTAAAGGTAATCGTAATGAAATTACCCAAATTTTTGCACATAAATTTTGGCATAAAATTTAAAAGTTGATCCTAAGTTAATAATAAGTATAATTAATTTAAAAACTTTTTTAGATGAATGATGGTGGTGGTGAATAAGTTATCTGTTAGTACGGCCCATTTACACCATTTCCTATATTATAAATTAACTAAGAATATAAGGATGTTATACTACTTATGTATGTATGAATCTACAATAGTAATTCAAATACGAGTATGATGATGGTATTTTGATTTCTTTTTTAAACTTTCACATATTTACATTGTATTGCAGTATATTTCTTTGATAAGTGGGACTACAGCAAATAGTTTGCATAGATATTATTATAGTATAGCAGAAATATAGATAGTTACCTAGATATTTCAAATATAATCTTTTGGAAAGATACAATATTATTCTTTTATCATAAAAATACATTTATATACACGTGCACAAACAAATCAAATATTTTATAGACATCATACATAGTATTACGCGTCAGTTGCCGATAAATACAACACTGAAAAAGTACACAGCAAACAAATCAACCTTTAGATCAAGTGTATTATGTGTGCACTTGCAGAAAAAAGATATTAAGCTGCTGTCTTTTTAGATGTCGAACAAGCATATGATAGAGTGTGGAATCCAGATGTGCTCTATGAGATTAAGAAACGGCTTCCTGCACCATACTATCTGCATCTTACCTTAATGATCGCCACATCTATGTTCAACAATCGGGAGAAAGCTCTAAGTTGTATGCAATTAATGCTGGTGTACCCCAAGGAAGCGTACTTGGCCCCATCCTATACACAATATATACTGCTGATATGCCAGTGGGAAATAATCTTGAGGTTGCAACATATACAGACGACACAGCGATAATTGCATTGAATGAAAATAATGTAATTGCATAGCAGCACTTGCAAAATCAGCTCATCATGATCGAAAAATGGCTCAAGCAGTGAAAAATTGTAGTGAACACACAAAAGTCAGTCGCCTTAATGTGTGGAATCTATCCCCCAGTAATATTGAATCCCACATCCCACAATGCGACACCGTTAAATACCTTGAAATGCATGTGGACCGGAAGACTCACATAAAAGCAAAACAAATGCAGCTAAAAATAAAAAGTAGAAAGATATATTGGCTGTTTGGAACACGGTCTTAACTTAGGGAAGCTGTTGTGGACATATGCAATGCAGCTGTGGGGAACGGCAAATACCTTCTACATCGAAATACTGCAAAGGTATCAGTCAATGAAGCTACGTACAATAGCAAGTGCTCCTTGACTAGCCTCCATCTTCATAAAGATCTCAAAATACCATTCATTAAGGATGAAATAAGAAAAAGTTCAGAAAGGTACATCACCGAACTTCAGAATCATACCAACAATTGAGCTATAGCTCTTTTAGAAAACGATATGGTTATTAGGCGCCTGAAAAGGTTTCATGTGTTAGATCTTCGACATAGATTAATTATAATTATATAATTGTCTTTTAAGTGATCTTCTAGAGTGAAGTTGCGTTGTTCGGCAATCGCTCATGAGTCCCCAGCAATAGTCTGCCGTCATATGAGCGTCCCTTGAAAGACACTTCAAAGACACTTCATGATGTATAATGGTAAAATAACTAGTTTCATGATGTTTATGTTCTTGCAAGTCTTCATTTACTTTCTTCTGATTATTCTCATTTTATCTTGAAAGTACCGTTCATTAAGCTATTTTTAGAAAAAACAATTAAGATAAAATCGGTTACCGTTATATTTTATTTTCAATTTCCTTTCAACTTACATGAAATCTTTTAAACTAAAATATTATAAATATTAAACACTTTTGTATTATTAAACTGAATTATTATGAATTTGTTGATATTTCTTTATATGAATTTAATGTTTAAGATTTTCAATAACATTAACAACATTAGTACCAGTAGTAGTGTAATAATGTAAACAAACTCTCTATGAAGGTAAGAAAGAAAGAAATAGCCGTATCTCAAAAACTAGAGCTGACTTATCTAGAGTTTTCCAGAAAATTTTATCAAAATCGGTTCAGCCGTACTCAAGTGATTCTCTGAGAATCATGAGGGCAAATAATTGTTTTATACATGTAGATTAGGGTGGGTCAAATTGTAGGGAACTATAAAAATCTTCAGGTGCACATCCAGATTCTGATTCTATGGATCATTCTTTTGAATTTTTGCCCAAGGAACCATAGGTCCAAAATGAATTTCGAGCCACCCAAAATTTCTATCTAGTATTCGTCAATTTTCACCAAAAAAGGCAAAAAAATCCAAAAAAAATGTGCGGAAGCGCCCTCTGGCATCACTCAAAAATAAAAATAAATGTCAAAAATGGATTTCTCGTGCTAAAAACCCCCATATACATATATAAAAGAATATTTTTTTGTCTTTTTAATGGTTTCTAAGTCAAATGTTAAATAAATTGAAAAAAAAACCTAGATATAAATTTTGAGATGCTCGAAATTCATCTACGAAATATGGTTCCTTGGGTAAATATTCTAAGAATGATCCATAGAATCGAAATCTGGATGTGCCTTGGTCACATAAAATTTGACCCGCCCTAATGTAGATAGATATAAAGTTATTAAAATGTAGTTGGTAAACCTATGATATGAAATCTTTCAAGTCGCCTGAAGTGTCATTACTATTGAGAAGGTTTGTAGGTTTTTATTTTGGCTACTCAGTTTTCTTTCTTTCTTCTTCATCCTGACTATTTATTCTCTGACGAATGGTCTTTACGTATATTGTAATTAGGTGCATTGAAAATATTTTGTACCATTTTGTTTTAATAACATTGTCGAATTTCCATATTTGAGTTACTTTTAGTACCCCAAAATTGCGTGACATTCATATGTATATCTAGGCCTGGGTTTCAGCATTACTTTATAGATTAGAATTGTTTTCTATTATCAACTCAAAATTAGGACCAAGCATCCAATACATCCTAATCATTTTTAGTATAAGTTAGAGTAACGTCTATGTCTAGACGATTCGTGAGATGGAAGGTCAGTTATTTATACGTTGATATGTCGCTCTAAAAATTTGTGATACGGAAGTGAAATTGAAAAGGAATACAAATGATTAGATTAAAACAGAGCTCAGCGAATGGATTTTCTTTAACTTTGTTATGTACCATAAAATATTGGGCATACATAGTTTTAATGAAGAACGTCCATGTCGTCCGAATAAGGTTACTACTTCAGGTTTCAGGCTATCTATTTTGCAACAACCAACAAATTTTGTATTGTACCATACATTACATTAATTTGTAAATCTTAAAATCCATGTGATTAGAAGTTCCAAGATATGGAAACTTTCCCTGCATCCATATTGTTGTCTAACAGACTTAAAGCTAATATTTCCAAGTCCTTATGGATTACACAATTGGTCACATATGTACATATGTATGTTAGAAGAACTCGTTATATGTACTATTATAGTTATTGGTCGTTACCCAAAGTAACATTGGATGAGTTCATACTGGCATCTGATGGACCTGAATTATTTGACTGAATTTCAATATGATATAGAGAAGGCACTTTAGAAATGATTGAAAAATTCGTTACATACTTAAATGATTGGAGAGTGATAATACTATTGTACATAAGATTTCTGAGGTTATAGACAAATAAAAACTAAAGAAAATAACTTCAAGACCTATAAAGATCTATTGTTTAATCAGCAAGTCTGCTGATTTTAATAAATTAAAATTTTCTGTATTTATTTAATTTTTCTTTTATAATTTTTTTTTTAGTGTCACATGTTCAAAATATTCCATTAATTTTCCCTAAATCTGTTTACGTCAATGTTTGTAATGCAAAAATTACACACATCCGGTGGTCGCCCCTTAAATACCCGCAGATTCATAAAGAATTTATCAGAAGTACTTACTGTTACGACAAACAACTCGTTAAGATTGTATGGCTGGCATAAGCAAAAAACATAAAACATGAATTTTGGTAAACCAATTTAAATTCTATTTAAATCTATTTAATATTTGTAATTTTAACATCTCACGGGCATAGAAACCCCCACATGACATAGTACTATGTATGGTATTGTAGTATGTACTACTAGTATGTACAAGCGAACTTGACAGAAGATATTTTTAATTAAATAAAACAGAAAATATATTGAAAAATTGAAATGAACCCTTTTCACTTTACTCATTCATTCGTTCATTTAACAGATTCATCATGAAATTGCATTTTGTACAGCAGATCAGAATAGGGCAGAGCAGAGAAGCAGAGCCTGGAAAATTGTTATGAATTGCAAGTCACGATGGTTTAATAAAATCACCCAAGTACTTACTTTACTTGTACATACATATTTACTTCTACTAAATTGACTAGGTTGAGTTTAGAGTTTGATGTTGCTCTTGTTGTTGTTTGTGTTATTGTATTCTAAAGCGTCAAACGACAAGTTGAACTAACGCATTAAACAAATAACAACCAAAATCGTCATCATCATCATCATCAACATCAACATCAACATCGATTCAATGACATTGTCAACGTTCTCAAAAATATCTATCTAGATACACATACCTTAGACATACATAGTATATGTACATGCACATACATACTAGATGTATATCCATATATTTATTCTCTCTTTAAGCAATCAAGTGTAAATGTTACCGAATGAGAGCGTCCAAATAATGCGGGAAGTCCAAGTATTGTAGTAATATAACTACTTGATGAAAGAGGTGGACGGATGGTGGCGACAACTCAACTGGACCATACTATAGATGTTGTTGTTGCTGTGATTTTAGACTAACATCAAATGAGAAACATACACTTACATACTCGTATACGTACATTCATAACTGTTAAGTGAGTGAATGAAATGCAGTTGATTACCCCCATTTGCAAAAAGGGCATAAAGGCAACTCGACCGAAGCGACAGACGACGACGATTATCACAACGAGATTAATCGCATGCGATAAATAAATGCACACACTTCGAGATATAAATCCTGAAATATTTCATTACGAAAATAAGATCAAAATGGAGGGTAGGACAACCGGTCTTTGGTTTATGGTAATATTTAATGAAGCAGCACATAATAAGTATGAAAATTATTGAAGTTGCAAGTCGTGTGCCAACATTTTACTTTAAACACATAAGAAAACAACAAAAACAGCAGACTGGGAAGGCCCAAATCTAAGGTGCCTCGAATAACCGGGAATTCCTTCATAATCATATCCCAAATATGCTCGAAAAGAAGGCAATTTTCAAAATAAGTACTTATTTTCTTTCATCTTCACTTCAAGTCATACATTTTCGTTTAGTTTGAATGCCCCCAACCACCGAAGCACTAAGTCCGCCAATGAAAAACAATTTAAAAGAAAAAAATATTTAGATTTCCCAAAAGATTAAATGTTATTCTCAACAGTAACTCACTCTTATGAAACTAAAACTTAAACAAACAATTTATAACAAAGATTTCAATCAGTGATATAATCTATTCGCAATTCATATACAGTATGCTAGATTATTCTAAACGAGTATGGTAAAACTTTTAGTTACAAAAAAAAAAAAAATAAATTAAATCAATCAATAACATAGTTTTCATCGAAGATAACGTTGGACTCATCTAACAGGCCGTTGACCAGAATAAAACATTGCAAATAGATTTCAATAGAGAATCAGCGCAAATAAGTGGGCTACAAAACCAGATAAACTTATTTGTATGGTACATCAGCTGTGTTCATCAGCTCTACAAACTCTAAAATCAAAAGATAAGTAAAATGTTCTCACATAAAGTTATAAAAATAGTAATAGTTTAGTTTGTTATAAACTTTTATTTGTTTGCATACAAAAGCTTTCTCAAAATAAAATAAAAAAATTACGCTGTTCAAAAAAAAAATAGCAGAGTTCATTATTTAAAGAAAAGAAAAAATTCAATAAAACACGTACTAAAAGTTACATATTTTAAATGTGTCTATGGGTCTAATATTTGATGGTAAATCCATTATTGTCTATTACGGCTTTATCGACTTGGCATAGAGTATTCAGGGTGAGTCAAAAAGGACGGACGTTTTTCAAAAATTCATAAACTTGTTAAGGATCATTGAAAAAAATTTGTATTTGAATTTTTAAAATTGTTAGGTCAAAGCATTTAAGAATGTCAAGTGTGGAAAACAACATCGGGCATGTGGTGACCCCCACTGGCGATGCCACGAAGTTTGCGTCTACTGTCTCGAGCATAGGGGACGTCTGTTGCTCAAAACACCTCGGGTGCGAAGTGTTTCCACCCACCGAAGGATCGTGTTACGCGTGGGTACTCTTTGGTTCCGATGAATTCGCGCTGAACAGCGGTGATCGACTCGTTATTTCGCACGAAACTCTCGTAAGCGTAAACGCGGTGTTCCAACATCCACAGGGCCATGGCGGTGACTGAAAAAAAATGCTATTACCGGATGAACATAACGGTACCAACCCCCCACCCGTCGGCCCTTTGTGGGGGAACTACTATCCATTTTAAAAACGTGCGTCTTTTCTGACTCACCCTGTATAAGGTCCTTACAACACTTCGCAGAAATTTAAGCTCACACCTCACCACCCATAACTTATTGATCAAATTAATGTCAAGGGACAAAGCTGGCCATAGCATCACGTCGATCTTTTGAGATGCAAATGATTCCTTAGCTAGTTAACCTGAGTGTTCCGGATCATTATTTTGTTGAAACATCCATTTAATTGATATTTTCCAAATAGCATATGATAGCATTACATCCTTCAATATATTGAAGTACACTGCTTTGTTCATAATGACACTGATCACATGGATAAGACCTACGACTGTATGCAAAAAGAAAGCCCATACTATAATGTTCAGTCCTCCATGTTTAACCGTCTTGGAAGTATATTCTGTTCTTGATGGTTGACTTTCATACTGTCTGAAGACTGTTACACTAAACAAAACAATTTTGCTCCCATCTGTTCACAAAACGTTGCGTCACTTTTCGGCTGGGCAATCATAAGTATAATGATGTCTTGCAAACTTCAATCTTGCATCGACGAGCTTCTTTGTCAAAAGGGACTTATCGCTTTCAAAATATTGTTATTATTATTATTCTTTAATTGTTTCCAAAAAAAATATACAATTACAATAAACTAAATAATTTAAACAAATAAAGAACATACGACTTTGGCGCATAAAGAAAAACAAACAAACATAACAACAAAATTCACTTAAAATTAATTTTCTATAACTTAAGGCTCCAGTGATAAACATAACTAAATTTTTCCATCCACCATAGCCTGTACCATTTAGTATAGCTAATATCTCTTCCTGACCTAAATTATATTTCTCAAAATATCTATAACGAATTCTTTTTAATATGGCGTATTTTCCTAAGAAATGAATAATATTCTCAATTTTATTAAGGTTACAATGTGTGCAATTCAAATTTCTTTATCTATTCAGGTAAATAAAGTCTAGAAGCTTTAAAAATGCACATTATATAACTTATTTGGTAATTGTCATTCACATAGTTTCTCCCAATAAAATAGTCCACATCTTTATAAACCCGTGTACTTTGACAAGCCACACATTACACACATTTTTTTCTCTAGTTTTAATTCTTTCATTTTCTAATAATAGCGCACAATTACTACTCCATGTCTTCCTACTTAAACTTGCACCTTCTAAACGAATATTAACATTGCTGCAAAGCTCTTGCACTCTCTCAAACCAGAATACCAGTTTTTCTAACACTTTCCGAGTCAATTTATATGGTAGTCTATCGACAGTGTATTCAAATAATTTTATGAATGTATGACAAGATCAAATCTATAATGTATAAATAGCCATTTGGGACACAAATTTCTAAGTACGATATATAAAGTGGCCATCTATCAATTTCATATTGAACCACGGGTTAATTAGACTCTGGCAATACTTATGTCATTCTGTTCTGTCATAAAATTCAGTATATTATCTCCGCTGAACGAAATGAATCGGTTTACGCTTGAGCAACGTTGGAATATATTGGAAATTTATTTCCAAAACAAAGAAAAAAAAAAAAAATAATCTTTTCGGACGAAGCTCATTTTCATATCGGTGGCTACGTCAATAAGCAAAACTGCCGTATTTGGGGCTCGGAAAACCCACACGAGGTCTTAGAGAAGCCAATGCATCCATTGCGAGTGACTGTTTGGTGCGGATTGTAGAGCGGAGGCATCATTGGCCCATATATCTTTGAAGACGAGGACGGAGCAACCGTTACGGTCAATGGAGACACCTATAGCACCATGAGAACCGATTTTTTTTGTGCCCGCTCTTGATGGTATTGATGTGGACAATGTTTGGTTTCAGCAGGATGGTGCAACTTGTCACACATCTCATGCCACAATCGACTTATTCCGCGAAACGTTCGATGGCCGTTTAAGCAGCCGAAATGGTGATGTCAATTGGCCGCCAAGAAGCTGCGATTTGACACCGTTGGACTATTTCCTGTGGGGCGCCGTTAAAGACAAGTGTTATGTCCACCATCCAGAGACAATTGACCAGTTGAAGGCCAACATTCGTGATGCCATTGACGAGATACGGCCCCAAACACTCGAAAAGTGCTCGAAAATTGGTCCGACCGAATAGGCTACTGTGAGGCCAGCCACGGCAGCTATTTGAATAAAATAATATTCCAAAATTGGCAAAATCTCAAACCGTTTTTGTTTTATTGCATTTTTAAATCGAAACTTTTAAATAGTCCACCCTTTACAATACGACAGAGTGTAACTAGAGAAATGTAGGAGTTTTTTCAGAAAATACATATAATTGCAATTTATCCACCGCATCAAACATACCGAACCCCAATATTTGAGCAGCATACCTTTGTATAGATCTAGTGATTTCTAAAAACAATTTCCGCTTTGCGGTAGGAGTTATTTGGTTTCTAGTCATCAACACTCTCCACGTAGCATTGATGCTGTTATTTGCTAGACTGTTTCTGTTATCCACGTGTTCATTGAAGCTAAGTTGCGGTGTCAGTATTAACTCTAAGAACTATAAGTAAATTCAGACCTAATTGCAATCTTCACTCCTCTAAAACTGCACTCCTCACATTTTCCCAATCTGCCTCCTCATCTAAATACCATCATACTAGATTTCGACAGATAAACTTGCATATTCCAACTATCACAATATACATATATCCAGCTTATCTATCATCCTCTGTAACATGTCAGTACCGTCAGACAGTAATACTATGTCGTCAGTATATAATAAGAGCCTAATATTTATTTTGTCGATATTTAATCCCCCTCCCAAACACGCATGCAAATCATTTAAGTAAAAAGAAAAAAGTAAGCTTTACACCAGATGAAACATAAAACTTATCCGACATATATTTACCCATCCATATTAAAGAACTTGTCTTTTTATAACCATGCTCAATAAAGCTCACCATTTTTGTTGAAACTCCCATCATATGCAGTTTGTAAATTAAAAGTTATCGTGGCACTTTATCAAAGGCCACTTTAAAATCCACGAAAAATGCATAGACTTTTTTCTTTTCTTTGAATTTTAGGAGGATTATTCAACATAGTTTATAAATATTGTTGAGTGATTCTTCCTAAAACAAGCCTGAAATTCAGTTGCAATATTATGTTGTTCTGCCCACGTCACCAGCCTCTCAACTCATGAACGAGATGCCCCTATAGAAAATAATATTTATCTCAAAAGATTTGTCTGACTGCGCATAGTTATATAATCTTGTATACGCTTTGGCTAACTCATTTAAAAAACTTGTATTTGCACTCTTAAACAGATCATATGGCACTCTATCTAAACCTAGCGTTTTTCCAACTTTAGTCTTTTTCAACATATGTACTTAAAATTTCATCCACCGTAATATCATAATCCAAACTGTCATCGATTGTTAATAAGGGCACATATTGTATACTCTGCACTGTTTGAAGTGAGTTTAATAGATTTTCGAAGTATTGCTTGAAAACTTGGAGCAGAGCGGTTCCGATGATTATTCTGCAGAGCTCGGTCAAACTTTGTGGTGGGTTGTTTAATACATTTTTTGTTAAAGAGAATTTATAATACAAATTTTTTAAAAAGACAGTAACCGACTAAACTTAAATAACCAACTATGACGCTGAAAATGAATCTCACACTCTCAGTGCGCTGCCAAATAAAATCAAATCAATAGAGAAGAACAGATTTTAAGATTTGACTCAAACATGTGATCCAACGTGAAATCAACGCCATCCTGACATCAAATCACTTCAGCTCTCTCTTTTCTCAGAAGATTTCATCTAATCGTAGACATGTGGATTGCTAGCTTTACGTTCTCGCTCTCGAAATCCGAGATGCTTGCCGTAGAACGCTAACCTTATAAGATTCCGCTTTGAACTATACATTCATAGTACTATAATTTACTTCGCAAAACTGAGAGCCGTCGATTTCGCGAGCAAGTTATCATATTGACTACTTTTTAATAGTCACTGATTAGAAGAATCCAAAATAAACATATAAATTCGCGCAAAAATGTTCGTAGTACTGAACGAAGATGAAGCTATTTTGGTAGGACAAATGCTTAAAAATCAGTACTGCAGCTTGAGCTTCGCCTTCACTTTCGTGTCCTTGCACATTATGATTCTAGCCTCACAGTCGTAAACATGGATCAGTGGTTAAAAACGGTGTCTTTACGACGTAAGAATTGTCCAAATAATTCAACATCATCCAGTTCGAAAGCTGTGCAAAATACGTCTACACAAATTGCGTCTACTTTTGCTGAAAGTTTCGTTCCAAGTGAAGTGAGAGAACCAGAAATAAACATCATTCCATTGGTAAAAAGAAAGAAATAGCTCAATTGCTGCTAAGACATATGGAGACAAAACATCAGCTGTACCTTTAGATTTTTTTGTTCGAAAAAGAAAGTTATATTCTTCAAAAAATACTATGAACACCACTTTCGATACTAACTCTGAATACTTACTTGCGTCTTTCCATGTAGCTTATAAAATAGCAAAGATCAGTAAATCATACAATATTGCAGAAGGATTGATTCTACCTAATTCACGATGTGGCACACGATGTTGAAAATCAACTCACACAAAGATTAGAAAATAATTATTATGCGATTCAAATTGATGAATCAACAGATATAGTTGCCGAATTTACTTGGATATGTGTATGAAAATATTAGGGAAGAAGATTTTCTGTTTTGCAAGACCGTGGAGTCTACGACAAAAGAAGAAGATATTTTCAACACCATCAATGCTTTTTTTGAAAAACACACCATAAATTGGGACAGATGTGTTGGGATATCGAGTGATGGTGCCAAGTTCATGACAGGGAGGATATTTGGTTTATTTACCAGAATTAAAAATCTTGCTACTGAGGTCAAAAGTAAGCATTGAGTATGGAACATAATTTACAAACAGCAGAGGTCGTAAAAATAATAAATTATATAAAAGCACGTCCACTCAATTTGAGGCTTTTCGCATTATTATGCCGTGATATGGATAGTGAACATATTTCCTTACTGTTGCACTGTGAAGTACGCTGGTTGTCAAGAGGCAGAAAATAAGCTCAGTTCGTTGAACTTCGTCACGAAATTTATTTATTTCTGACAAACAGTGACTTCAACCACAAGTTCCGGTTTAAAGATGAAACTTGACTTAAAATAGTTATGTATATATCTAGCAGATATTTTCTCTTGCCTCAGGAAGAGTATCCCGTCGCAACAACATACTTATTGTATGAAAGAGTTGGTTTTCACACCTAGTATTAATAAAAACCAAATCTAGAAATCAACTTGATGTCGAGTTTAGAGTTAAGGTTGAAATTGTTCCAAATTACTCCAAGAATCGAAAATTGTGGCAAATAATTTATTGAAAATTCATTGTACTAAAATACGTATAATAAAAGCTATGGCTCCAAATAGAAATGGAGGACTCTGGTTGATTTTACTTTAAATTTCATTTCAAAACTCATTAATTTCGAATTGGTTAAATTCGGAGTTCGAATTCGAGGAGTTGAAATTGTAAAGATTTCATGGCATATCTCCTTTCCTGATCTACTATATTTAATTCAATTCCATATTCTATATACAATATATAAAAATCAATTGCTTTGTGTTAGTCTGGCAAAAACTCGAAAATGGTACGAACGATTTGAATAGTTTTTTGTTTTGTTCGCCTCAATATTGTGGTGGTTTTGGAAAAAAGAAAATTAGAAAAGTGTGCGAGTGAGATGGCAAAACATGACAAATATTACCATGAAGAGACTTTGATCGTGTACTAAGGGGTAGTCATGAGCAGTGTATATGTAAAAAGAAACATCAGGACAACCTGCGTTTACTCAATTGTGCTGGCAAAACAAGAAGACGAGGAAGAAGAAGTTGAAAATAATATGATGAGATATAGCAAAAAGTGGCACACTGGGTATCTAGTTTTATTCTAAAAATGTGTCGACTTATGTGTGCTTGTTTTTAAGAAAACTATTATTTGGAATATGTATTGATGGGATGATTCAATGATTGGTTGTAATGAATTATAATAGAGATAGTTGGACTTTCTAGTAAAGTTGATGTTTCGGACATTCCAATAGGATCTGAGATAAAATTACAATGACTTTGCTTGATTGGCTTTGATAAAATTGTATGTCAAATGTTGAGTTCTTCCTGGGGTGGTTCCGGCAGTCGCCCTCTGTGAAGTCGTCTTGTTGAATTGGTACTTCATGTGGAGGTTAAACACAAAAATACGTCCTTCTTCTTGTTGTTCTTAATTGCTTCTGTTTTTTATATATTTCATTCTTACTTCACTAACTAATTTATAATGCATTTCATACAAAGCTTAACCTAACATAAGATAATTTCAAATGACTAGAGATAGCTTAAGAGAATTGAAGAAAACAATTAACCCGACTAAGAAATGAAGATAAGGAAAAATTAAGAGACTTCAAAAATTAGTAAATATGTAAAATTAAAGCTCTATTCTTTTACCAGTTCGGCGCCAACATACTCCCCGCCTTGGAAGCTCCTTCCAACCAACTTAAGTCCCATTCGACTCCAGAGGTAGCGGGCATATCTTGTGTATGCTGCGCTTCAATACACCAGACCTTGTCTTCAATGTTACTATTCTAACGAGTCCGTCCTGTCCAGCGATCACTATTGCAATGTTCTTCTACACTTTAGTCCATTTTTGGCGCTGTTGAGGTAGGGTCAAGTATTCTTTTGACCACCGCCGCCTTATAAAATAAATAAACATTTTTAGTAAAATTGACGCTAAGTTAACAGTTATAAGCATACGTTAATATGTATGTATATAGGTACAATATTAATTTCCAAAATTGAAGGCAAAAAAGAAGTTATAACAATGACAGAAGAATAGCAAAATAAACATTGTGCAAGCCAAAATTACTTTTACGCCAACCCCATGCAATTAACTTGGATATTAAAGATATTGTTTTACTCTGGCACGACTCACTAGTACGTAAATGTTTCTCGACAGCCACATGCCAAAATATCTACGTTCTAACAATAAAGTCTTAAATAACTTTAGACACACACACACACATATATATAGTATACATACATATATACTTAGATATATACAAACAAATATTAATTAGATACTTGCTAAACTATTTGCGTCGCAAAATTTCGCAAAGAAATTATGCGGCAACAAAGTGACAAAGTGAAAAGCAAATCATGAATGGGAGGATTAACAGACAAACAAACAAATGGAAGAATGGACTGATGGGTGGACGGATTGACTGACTGATTGACTGACAGATGGTTGAAAACATGAACGCAGGCACGCAATTTTTAATTTAAATAAGCTTGATGCTTCCGACAACAAAAAAGCATGAAATTAATTTAAATATGTAATTAAATCGATATACCAAAAACAGTTGAAATCACTATAGATGGATGATGGGTGGTGGTTCAAATTGTTGGAAACATTATACTTCCACATTATTAAAATCAATTTTTAATTATTATCTTATTGAAGGGCAATGGGTTATGATTATGTGAGCATCCAATTTATATTTATTTTTTTTTTTTGTAATCCACCTATCCGGTTTCTCCTTTACGCGATTTCAAATATTTAAAAATAAGTTGTTTTTTACTTCCAGTATATTCTGAATTCCATTTGTACCTACTAAAAATGTTGATTGCCCTTTTTTACCCGACTGTCAAGAACGGTTATGTTTTTGTATGTACATATATAATCAAACATTTTGTTCATATAATTTAGGGCAGTAAGTTTTAAGTAACAGACAGGTGTACATCATTGTGTTTTTTAGTTAAAATTTAAAATCAAATCTTCACATTTACTGACGTTTAAATAAATTTGAAAAAAACTGTTATTGGTTATTTTTACATCAAAAATGACACATTCATTTAAACGTAGAAACATCATCAATATTTCTGTTTATTATTACCAATAGGAAAGCCTGGGTAACTAACTACCACACTTATTAGTGAATAATTTAAGTAAAAAGGGGTTGCCTTTTAAGTTCCTTCTTTTGATTAATAATGCTCCAGGCCATCCTCCAAAACGATAATGTGCAACTTATATTTTTATACAAGAATATGACTTCCTAAATGCAGCTATCGGATCAAGGGATAACTTCGACTTTGTACATTAAGTGAACCTTCAGGTATATTTTAGAACAAATTGAATATGATGAATCTATTCCAATTATGGTGACTTGGAAAAACTTTTCAATCTTAGATTGTCTTAACAATATTGGAGTGTCATATGCCGAAATTAAGCAATCAACACTTAATGCCACTGGAAAATATTATGGCCAGATGTAATTGAAGGTGAGAATTCTAGATTACCATTGCAGCATGCATTTTCGCAGAGTTGACACATTTAATCGGAGTATAAGGTTTTGAGGATGTTACTGAATCAGATATTGTAGAACTAATGGCATTGTCTAGAATAGGATAATTTAGTTGGCATGAACCATTTGCATTTACAAAACATTTGTTCGTGAGGGACTTAAATTAGTGTAAAAATTGCATAAACGAGTTATTTCAGAGGAATACTTTTAATAAATGCTTAACTCAATACGAGGAGGCTTATAAAGATTTGACCAAAAACAAAATCCAATTGTTAATCACGGATTTCGTTTCCAAGGTTTACCGAACTCATATTAATTCATCTAACATCGAATTGGAATGCATATTGGGTGGTGAAGTTGACTTCTTAACTATCAGGAAGAAAAGAACAATTGTCAGTGGTGGATTTACACCTACGCTCGTTAGGTGGCAACATGTCAGAACAACGTAAATTGACAAATTGATTTGGGTTGATTTTGCAATAAATCCAAATATATGGTTCTCTGGCTTCTTTTCTTGAAGATGTAAAGAAAAAGCCAAAGCACTATCTGGAGTTTAAGATTATTATCGTGGCAGAAAAATCAGAAAACTGCAGTCAGATGAATCACGTACAAACGAAAGAGCAAACAAATTTTCATAGAAATATTTATTACCCCATTTTGGATACTATAACTGTAGAATTAGCTGGACGTAAAAATATATACGATACTCGTAATGAGTTGAAAAATCAAGCAAATGAACTAGTCAATAAGTATTCTGATGATTTAGACGGCCGGTAAACCTATACAAACCAAAATTCAATTTAACGTTTTTATTAGAAAAACTTTTTTTGCTCTGGTGTATTGGCATGAGGGTCTACTTGTTAAAGTCAAGAACCAAGCATCGAATAACACACAAAACTATCTAGACAGCTTTTATAGATGAGCTAAGCGCTGGAACGTTGGATTGAACTCTACAAAGTCGCAGCACTGCTGTTTCACGCTACGTCGTGACAGGTGCCCTACAGTAAACATGGGAGGTGTTGAGATTCTTCGCTATGCACTTAAACAGCCGCTTGAGATGGAGACGGTACATTAGCGGGGTTACAAAAACATGTATAACAAAGTTAAAAATGCCAAATTGGCTGTTACGCCCCACGAGGACTTTAAGCTTAAATGCCAAACTCACACTATACAAAACAATAATCAAGCCATCATGCCATCCAGATCTGTAGTCTGGAATCCTACTCACAAATCAAACGCATTCATTTATTTTTCGAAAAATAACAGATGCGCCATGGTTTATCAAAAATACCCCATTACATAATGATATCCAGATGCCTTCAGTTTTGGGAGGACATTAATAGGCACACTAGCATATATAATGATCGGCTAATCTCTCATCTCAATCGACTTGTTAACGAACTCCTCAACCATAACTGTCGCAGACAACTTAAAAGACTCCGCCCTACTGATTTGCGTCGTGGTCGCAGCTGTCTCCATTTTTAGTCATACTATTCATTATTCTTTAGTTAATGTTTATTTTATAATAATAATGTGATAATAATAATAATTTTTCCCCTGTCAATGGATGAAACCTATGTCTGAGAATTACCTCAGTTTTTATTTTGGCTTAATAAAAGATCAACAAAAAATTAGAATGTTTTTGCTTTGTTCATTCATTCATTTCTCTCAATATTGGACTTTTTATCAATGTTAAGTAAGAGTTGGTGATAATCGGTTACAAATTTCATCAGTTTTGAAATTACAATAATAATGTCTACAAATCAAATTAAAGCTTTCTAACTCATAGTACTCTAAGACGGAAAGTTGAATGGTCTTGACAATATCTATGTATTTATAAACATATTATCATATTGATTACACTGGTCAACACTTAAAAATTTTCCAGGGACTTAATGTATGTTCTAGATAATTTCGGAGCCACTGATTACGTGAAAAATAACAATTTTGTTGTAAGAGCTGAACATATTAACCTATGTGTGTGCTAAGTGGATGTGGTTGCAAGATCACAAGGGAGATGATGTTTGAAGGTGGTTCATAAGCGCCACTGCTATAGGGTTTGAGTGACAATTTTCTTTAAAAATATAAATTTTTCTTCTAATTTTTTCGTTTATTACATTTCCAAATAACGCTCTTACATAGTACGTATGATTTTTTGAAAAATTTATCTAGGTACACTACTTTCACACTCAAGTTGCATCCAAGTTGCTGGTAGTGAGACAACATCTCTTCAACGCGCTTAACGTAATTATCACCGTTTCTATTATCTATGAAATTTTTAATTACCCAAACAAACGTAGCACATGTGTTCTTTTCAATTTCTGACATTGAACCGCGGAAATTTGGGTCGTTCACCAACTTGCTTTGAGCTTTTCTGAACTCAGGTTTGGAAACTTCCTCGAAATATGCTTAAAATATTCCAAATTTTCTTCTTTCAGTCAGAAAGTCTGTTATACTCAAACTATATTTTTGGAAAACATATTCAGCACATATGTAACAAAACAATTGGATCGTGTTTGCAAACCCTTCATGTCGAAGATATAATAGACATTAGAAAGAATTATGTAAAATGCGAGCGTAATAGTAGGTAGTGTTGATAGCTCACTTGAATAACGACTACTTGCACGTTGTTGTTGATCTTATAAATCTTCCTTTACTTTTATCGCCCCTTTTACATCTCATCTTTAAAGTACCATTCAGAAAGACAAACAAATATCCTAGTTGACAGGTCCTTAAACATCATTGAGACTACTGTTCTGGACCAAAATGCTCCTGTCATCAATACTGAAGAAGTCATACAAGTAGTCAGTTGCCTAAAGAACAGATCCTGGCCTTGATCAAATACCAAATGTGTACATAATACCAATCGCCACACTGAATTACCTTACTCGTATATACAAGCAATGTATTCAGCTAAGCTATTTCCCAAGGGTGTGGAAAGGGATTAATCCACAAGTTAATCGTCACTCGTACCCCAACGTACCTAGTAAAGCTAATCCAAAGTTGTCATGGACGGTACTGACTCAGAAAGCAAGCTGATATGTGGCGGAGTTCCACTGGGGTCTGTATTAGGACCAACATTATACAACATTTACACCAACGACATCCCAACATCAAGATATTGTACTACATCAGTTTTAGCTGACGACACTGCAATGTGCAGCTCGGGAGCAACGTTTCATCAAGTAACAACAGCACTGCAGGTATAATTGGATTCTCTTGCATCATATTTGAAACGCTAGAAAATCAAGTGCAATGTACTTCTCAAGGAAGCGTAAAGGTTGTTACCTACCCAGCTACTCCTTGAGCCTAAGCAACGAACAAATCCCATGGGTAAATGATATAAGATTTCTGGGATTTCATCTCGATGAAAAACTTTGCTTCAACGTGCATATTGGGAAAATCATCGACAAGGTAAATAAAACTATACGTGAAAACTTTATCCCATCATTAAACGGATATCCATGCTGTTGACCAAAAATAAGCTGTTGATATATAAATCAATTTTTATCCCCATTATATTGTACTATATCCAAATAATCCAAGATCAAATATTACGCGTAAAAACAAATTTCAACATACAAAAATAATAAAATGCACAATGATTGTGCTATTCACTATACTTTACATACTAACTACTAAACTAGTATTATTTAGTACTGACCGCATCCTGGTAAAAATTGTTTAAGGTTTTCCCAAATTTTCCGTACTTTTAAATCTATTACACTGGCTGACAAAATCAAACTTTTTTTTCTTGGTGCTTGAAATAGTGTAGTGGTTTTTTACTAATTCGAGGTCACCAATTTCGAATCTGCCCTTAGTTTTTTTTTCTATCGGCTCTAGTTTTTGAGATACAGCTACTTCTTTCTTTTTTACATTCACATAGAGTTTGTATACATTATTACACAACTACTAATGTTGTTTATGTTATTGAAAATCTTAAACAATAAATTCATATAAAGAAATATCAACAAATTCATAAAAATTTTTGTTTCATAATCAAAAGTTGTTTAATATTTATAATATTTTAGTTTAAAAGAAAAGAACACCTATTTCAAGGAAATTGAAAGGAAATTAAAAATAAAATATAAAGGTAATCGGCTTTGTATTAGTTTTTTCTCTAAATATAGCTTAATTACCGGTACTTTAAAGATCAAAAGAGCATTTCTTTCTCTAAACGTAAAGGAATACTTGCAAGAGCATAAACAATACGAAACTAACACACCACTCAATAACTTCAACCTAAATTTAAAAAAATCAGCCAAGTGTGAGTCGGATTCGCACACGGAGGGTTCCGTACCATCGTACAAGATTTTTTGCCGCAAAAATAAATTATGTACTCAATAACTCAATACTCGAGCGATTCCAAATACAATGAATATGCGTTTATTATGAAATTGACAAAAAGCTCATGCTCCAAATATTAAATTATTGATTTGACTTATCTTTAGAGTAGAATCAGTATTCATACTACATATCAACATGTGAAAATTATCAAAAGCAAAAGTGAAATATTCATAAAGCCTAAAAGTATACTACAAAATAAAAAAAAATTAGCAAAATATAAAACAAAATAAATAACAAAGCTTCTAGAACTGTGCGCAGTGCATATTGGAGGAGGGTTACTAATAGGGTCCCGTTAGAACACTTTGGCTACGGAACCCTAAAAAAAAGATAAATACATAAGTATAAGTAAATGTACAGTAGATATGTAACATTTTCCAAACTAAAAATAAGTAAATATAAATGTAAGTCATCAGATAAGTGAAATTGTAAATTTTTGTAGATTGAATTGAATTAAATTGAATTGAATCGAATTGAACTATTAAGCTAAATAGGTATGTCTTTGTTAATCTTTCTTTATATTAATTTAATGTTCAAATTTTTCAATAACATAAACAACATGAGCGATAGTGTAGATAATGTAATTAAACTCCATATGAAGGTAATAACAAAGGAAGTAGCTGTATGTACAAAAAAACTGATTGCAGATTCGAAATCTAGGACCTTTTCACTTTGTAATGAACCAATAAAATATTTCAGGACAAAAAATGTTGATTTTGTTGACCAGTGTAATAGTCCGGACAGACAGGTTTTAACTGAACTTTAAACAACACCCATGTATAAAAAATATAAAATAAAATAATATACTTTACATACATAAGCCCAAAGCAATAAAAAAGTTTATTAAAAGTATACAATACATGTACATACATATGTATGTAGTTTAATTTTCCTCCCTAGCCACCACTTGCCATATCCATTCATCTAAATATACACAAGTACATCCAAGCTTTGCAATTTCTTTTTATGTAACAAGTTCAAATAAAATGACATCGCCCCGGTTAAGTTAAACTTTGGCGCATACTTTGTCTTGTCTTGTCATGCTGGAGACTGGGTGAATGGTTCATTGATCGATTCTATCTGTTGGTTTGATGACCGGCGACAGAATTTATTTAATCGATGATCTAAGCTGAACAAGCCGCGGAGCCGAACCGGTGCATCTGTGCAACTTGATTCCTAACTCATATGCAAGTATATTCATCATCAATCAGTGCAACGAATATGCGCCACTTCTATTAAGATCAATTAAACAAAAATAAACATGAGTTGTTTGCCAAGTGGAAAACAAAAATGAACGGTATTCGTTGCCGATAAAAGAGCGTCTTCATTACTGCAATGGAAACATTTGTCGACGAACGACGCTTTGTAAACGAAAAATCAATCGGAAATAAATAGAGAGAAATCTCATTTCATCAAAAAAATGTCTGTATCCAAGGATATACCACTCTATCTAACCATGCCGTTCTTCAAGCGTTCTTTGGAGCATGGTATGCAGGTGGGCAACATTAAGGTGCTCGACGTAAAGCTCTGCGACTTAACGCGTGGTGGTGAAAACTATTGTAGTAATATATACCGGGCAAGTATTAAATATCAAAATGCCGATCAGGAGCAACAGGAGACATCGTTAATTGTTAAGTGTATGCCATCGGATAAGCAGGCGGTTCTCGCACGCTTGCATATCTACAATAAGGAGACATTTTTTTACTTGGATATCAAACCGAAATTGGAGGCACTCATGTGGCATGCAAAGCAGTTACAACAATGGCATCTGGGAGCCAAGTAAGTTGATTGAATAATAAAAAAATCAATTTATTTTGAATTTTCTTTATTTTATTGCAGACATTACTTCTCGACAACAACACCAGAACAGACAATTATCTTTGAGGATCTAACACGTGATGGTTATGAATTGAAATGCCGTCAATTGGGTTTAGATGGAGCACATGCCACTATGGTTATACGAAAACTGGCACAATTTCATGCTTTAACCATGACCATGGCACAAAAGGTTAAGTCAAAAAATTTATATCAATTCTAATTTCAATATAATCTCCAGTTTTATTCAAGATATCTACTTACACTCAACAACTTACTATATCCTTATACTTAGATCAGTTAAATGAAAGATTAGAATTTTCGAAATGCCCGAATTTGTGATTTAGCTTCACTATAATTGCACAAGGTTATACCGTTTGTTTCTAAACGTGTCTTGAAAAAAATTTTATAGTAGATACTATATATAATTGTGATCTAAAAAGACTATGCACATCCAAGAACCTAATCAATCCGATGAGGAAGAAGTACCTTATCGTCACGATAGGGAAGAATCTTCTGGGTGCGAATTTGGATCCGCCGCAGCCATTTTTCTATTCCTTGGAGTTATTGGGTTACTTATTGGATCTAAAGTCTTTTATCTCTATGCATATTTGTGTTTGTATGAGGGTCATGTGTGTTAGAGTTATTTATCAACATGATTAACCCGGATGACCAATTGTGCATATTTTGAAAGCTATTTTATCACAAGTATGTACTCTTGCAGCGGGCCCAAGAGAATATGTCTTGCCTTTATCTTTTGGGAAATAACTATTCAAACTTTAAATCTTCCAAAACTTCATAATATGAGAATATAAAAACAAAACTAATTATATATGTACCTTCTTTTGTAATATTGTATTTTTACTTAGGAACCAGAAGCAATAATCGAACGATATCCATTTGGTTTGTTGCACATTGATGCCATTAAATCGGAACCATTTAAATTACTCTTTGGCACCCAATTACTTAAGTTGGCTGCCCTTGTTACCGATGATCCGGATTTCAATACCATAACCAGGAAATTGTATAAATATCATGAGAACTTTACTGAACGTGTCTTGAAGGCTGTTTATCCATTGCGTGGCCAATTGAATGTACTCAATCATGGTGATTTATGGGTGAATAATATATTTTTCAAATACGAAGAAGAAAGTCATAAACTAATTGAAGTTAAGTTTGTAAGTAAACAAATATCAAATCAATAAACATGGTATGTTCCAATTTCATGATTGTATTATCTCTTTTTTATTAACAGATTGATTTTCAACTTTGCTTTTATGGTAGCCTTGGTTTCGATATCAATTATTTCCTTAATACAAGCCTTGAACTGGATGTGCTTTGTCATCAGCGTCAATTCCTTATTGACACGTACTATGCAACATTTGTGGAGACATTACGTCAATTGCCCTATGAAGAATCGCCGCCACGCTATGAGGATGTTCTCAAAGAGATAAGGGCACGCGAGGCTTATGGCTTTTTTGTGGCATTTGGTTTCTTTCCATTAATGTCAATGATTAGCATTGATTCAATGGATAATTCACTAAAGAATTTTCATGATGAGGAATTCGCACGCCAAAAGGTGCAACTCATGTTTGAGGGTAACGCACGCACATTGGAATCGCTTAAGTTTACATTAAAACGTTTGGATGACTTGCAGATCTTTGATTAAATGCAATTACTACTACGACTACTACTACTATTACTACCATATGTATTGTACATATCAACATTGTATTGAATCAAATCAATTGACAGATTGTTAGTTGTTACTACTAAATCTAATAATCTACCTAATCGCCTAACCACCTATCTACCTATACCACAATACATAGTATATATACACAATAGATATGCGAAAGTATAGAAAGATAGATTACTTTTACCTTATACTCACACTAACGATTTGACAACAAATTGCGTCTTGTATTCATTTGTTTGCCTTGGGAAACATCATTTAATTATACAATAGAGAACATTAAGTATCAGGTTTCATACGAATAATTTTGTTGTTACAAAAATATGATGAGTTCATAATATTATATGGTATCGTATTTAAATATATTAAAAAAAAAAAAAATACAATGTGTAGTAAAAATAGAATCGTTTAATTTTTATTATTGTAAATCAAAAAATGTCGAAGTCGGAAACGGCAACACACTTCTATTGTAGCGATGATGACGCTTGCTTACTTTACTACAGTACAATAGTATAATAAGAATTCTATTAAAGGCACTTATTAAAGTTAATTAAAATACATACTCGTTCGTTCGATCAAAATGAGATGGAGGAAACTACATACACTCCGCGCCACTTGAATAGCACGCCCTATATACTCATACGAGTATGTTTTTTGCTATTTTGTTTTGGTCCCCATTAAATAGCATGCACAAATTTTGAGCCTCTTGAAAGCCCGTTTGTTGTAAGACCCTAAAATCTGCTGTTGTTAAATCGCTTTTTGTGGTGAGTTCAAATTATTAAATATCAAATTTAACTAAAATAGGTCAAGGAAGAGCCTTAGCGGATATGGGAAAATGCAAAATAAAAGTTTTCAAGGGCAGTGATCTATTTATTATTAAAATCGCAAAAAAAAATTGAAAGAACCCGAACCGAAATGGTGTTCCCATTTCAAGCCAAGGGGTTAAAATATGGAAAAAACATGAAAGGCCGTACCGACTGTGTCTTCTCTGATGCGGACAGGCGACTTATTTCGAGAAACGACGTAAACTCTCACAACTTAATGCCCAAAATCAATGAAAAATTTAGAGTTAACGCAATCCTAACCACTACTCGGCGTGAACTCGAAAGGCGCAATGCCTTAGTTTTTGCCATAACCATACGAGCTGGACTGCAGAGTAACATCGCGTCGTCTTTTCAGATGAAAAAAATTAAACTTGGAAGGACCCGATGGCTACAGATATTATTCCCATGGCCTACGAAAAGAAACCCATAACATTGACCGCTTACATAGCAAGGGTGGAGGAGTCATGGTATGAGAAGCAATATCGTATTACAGCAACTGTGAATTACAATTTTTGTTAAAAACAATGAATGCGATGGCATACAAGGGTGTGCTAAAAAAGGCCAATACCTTTTTGGACCCTTGCAGTTGACGTATCAATAAGACAATACTGCCCGAACCGTCAAATCTTATATTGAAAGCCAGAACGTGGCTCTACTAAGCTGGCCACCTTACTAACCGGATTTAGACATCATCGAAAATGTTTGGGGATGGTTATCACGAAAACTTTATGGGTCCGGACAGCAGTATGCAACCATACCTGAACTAATAAAAGCCATCAAACTTACTTGGAGTTCAATACCACTCAATTATTTCGCCCAGTTGTAGAACTCAATTCTAGGAGGGATCTGTGCAGTTTTGTAGCAAAAATGGGGCACAACCCACTACCAAAAAAAAAATCAAATGGATTTGACAAGAATTAAATATTGTAGACTTCAAAAGAAGAAATACACATGCTTACAACATAAGAAGTTTAATAAATGACTTTTTTGAAAAGGTGTTCTATGCAAGTGGCACACAAAACTGCGTGTTTTTTATACTTAATTTACCATAAAATTTGTAACAAATTAACTGTAGCAGTTACAAAAACAAATCTTTCTATATTTGATTCAAAATTAAATATAAAAGATTGTTAGATATGCTATTCAAGTGGCGCGGAGTGTAGTACTTAATAAATGTTGTGCTCTCCCTCTACTTACAAAACAAACCACTTACTTAAGTACCAATGAAGATTACATTCCATAATATAAGTATTAGAGTATTTATTTGAATCTCTATACCATATTTTTTTTTGTTAGAAAAACAAGATTCTACTAGATGACCTCAAATGCTTTAATTAATTTTTATTTAAGTTCCATTGAAGATTACAAGCCTTTCATTTAATTTTATTTGACTATGAACCTCTATATTACTCATATTTATGTAGTATTTACATTTATCTGACAATTAACATTTCGGTAAACGCCCTCAGTTACAATGTCCCTTAAGTTATGCTGAGATTTAGAACTTCTGACTATGCCAAAGTTGTAATACTCTGCGAATGATCATAACGAAATATTATATTAATTTTGACTTACGTTTAAGGTAGAGCCCGTATTCATACTGCCTTTCAATACACCAATAGTCGCATGTGGATGGCACTAAATATGTGGCCAATTTCTCTTTGACCGTGAGCACATGATCATACACCGTGAGCACATGATCATTCATACATGACCCTTCTTAGCATACATTATTGGTTTGACTTATGTTTAGGATAGAGTCAATATTCATGTTGCACTTCAACATTGAGACCGGGAGTTATACAATCTTAAAATTTAAACGGTTGGTGAATATATGTCACACACTTATAGTGTCCAAATTTCAGTTCGATAAGACAAAAAACAAAAAAGGTTTCAAATACATAAGAACATTAATTTGAATTTGGTTTGTATGGGAGGTATTCCTCCTAGAGGTCCGATTCGGTTTGTTCTGACAAAAATGCAGCATCTGGTAAACTTTACTTACTTACTAGTAAAACTTCGTGCGAAATTTTAGCTCTCTAGCTTAAAAATTGAGGGAATAGTTTGCATGAATACAAACTGATAGATGGACATGGCTAAATCATGGCTTGTTTCGTCGAGCTGATCAAGAATATATATTCTTTATGGGGTCTCCGATGCCTTCTTCTATGTGTTACAAACTTCTTGACAAACTTATCATCACTGTGTGAAGAGTATAATGAGAACTAAAATTTGAGTTTATGGTTAATGATTGTTTGAAAAGCTCTGGGAACCGTAATGTCAAATTTCAGAATTTTATCTCAAAAACAGCACAATTTCAGCTTCCTATCCCAAAAACTGAGGAATAGTTCAGGCTTATATCTTTAAAACTAGAAATAAGTCTTAGTTTCAATGCTACTATAATTTAGTAGCGCAATTCTGATTGTGGCAGTAAATGTTCAAGCCAATATTACACAATTTCAGGTTTCTATCTTAAAAACTAAGGAACACTCATCATTGCTTAATGCTGAATTTATATGGTGACAATGTTTTTTGCTGAAATTATCCTGAAGAATTTGATAAATTTTTAATCCTTTGAAAAAGATATTCTGCATAATTTCAGCTCTCTATTTTTAAAACTAGAAATAAGTCTTAGTTTACATGTTCCCTTGGTCTTTTGGTGATAACGTAAAATCCTGATTATGTCGGTGAATGGTCAAGCCCGTCTATTGGTTAAAAATCCAAAATTTACTATAATAGATCGAGTCTTATGTTATATATACTAATCATATTATACGAGGCTTGTTTTTTTTACCATATATGTTGTTGTTATTATCAGTCATTTTGCATTTTTAGTTTGTTTTTGACAGGCATAAAGGTTAGACGTGTTTTTGTGTTTTGGCGATTGGTGGCTATTGAAAGAAAATAGATCAAAGAATCTGTATAAAATCTTTTTTTCGACGTTATAGCATGACTTAAGCATTATGCCTACATCCTTAGCAACTTCTCTAATAGTGATTCGTCGATTCTCCATAAAAATTTCCTTCACAGCTTCAACATTTTCATCGGTTGATGGCGTGCTGGGGCGGGTATCGTCATTAACATCGTCGCGGCCTTCTGTGAAAAATTTGTACCACTTACAAATATTATTTTTTTTTTGCTCAAACTAAAAATGGGATATTGCTGATAATGTCAGCATATGTTGGAGACATGTATACCATCTAAAATCGTATGTACGTAGCCCGAGAAAAATAAAAAGTCTCATTACTTTTTGAACAGACCTCCTATACTAAGCATATACACTCCGTTTCACTCGAATAACCCACCATACAAAATGTTCTTAATATATCTATAACTTTAACGGTTAACGGTTTTATTTTTTTTTTTGCTTTCTTTTCTACATTCATAAAGCTTTTATAAAAACAAAATAAAAAATTAAATATGTTCGACTTTTTGAAAATCTGGTGGATACAAAAAAAAATGGAAAATTACGTATATCATTTTGTTTCACTGGAATAGCACATTAGGATTTAGGCTTCATTTCCACAGCTTCCTCGGACAAGTTAAGTTATTAATTAATGAATCGGAGTATTTTAAATAACTCTCGATAATTTTCAATAAGAAAACGTCTGAGAAAAGCCTTAAATATCGCTGAACAAGTCAACATAATAGCCAACAGAGAATATGACCTCACTGTGACTGAAATAACGGAAAAAATCGGTAGAAGTCGAAAACTGGTTCATAATTTTATTCGCAATATTGAAAATTATGGAAAAAATATGAAAGATTGTGCTCTTTGGTGCAGACAAGCTGGCTATATTACTCGAAGCATCTAAATTCCATGATTTCATTGAAAAAGCTAAGCTAATACTGGAGTCCATGTCAGCAACACCACTGTCTGGCGCACTATTTCGAAGGCTAAACACCTGCAACATAAAGAAATATGATTAAGTTATTGTTGACTTAATATGGGATGGAAAGATGAATGTCATAAGGTGTCATTATCTGATGAAAAAATTTAATTTCGAGAGCCCTACTGGCTTTAATTATTATTTCCATGATGTGAGAAAGGATCAGTTAAATCGTTTTCTCAGCCGAGCCGGCAGAGTTATGGTAAAATGTATCCTATTACGAGTATGACAATTGGAACTTCAATTTTTATCGCCAAAAATGAGCTCTTAATCTTGCCAAGACATGCCTTTTCCATCATTTGACAACCTTTTTGAGCCTTTGCCATGAATTTTATAATGCCTATACACACTGACCGTGATTAAATCGTGGATCGAAATATTACATTTTTGAACTGGCTACAGTACTCGCCAGCCCTTAACATAATAGATAATGTTTGCGGTTGACTAGTTTGAAAAAGTTATGAGTCTGGAAAGCAGTAAAACAAACAACAAAAACTGAACTTTCTGAGGCCATCCAAAGAGCCTGGGCTTCAATTTCGCTTGACTTAATTAAAAGCTTGTATGACCAGATAGAATTTTTAAGGTTATTCCAAACAAGAAAGACTCAATCCATTACTAAAATATTTCAATATATGTACCTTGAATTTTATACTTTACTTATAAAAATTATCATTCATTCAAAAAAGACAGAGTAATGTAGGAAGCCCTATGCACTAACTAAAGTGCGGCACTATATTATAAATTTAATTGTAATGTAGTGTCAAGGAATCCAAAAAAAAAAATGTAGGAAGAACACTTTGTAATATGAGCTATTTAAGTGAAAGGGAGTGTATGTAAACACACATTGTGGGCTCTTCTGCATTCTGTTTCAAACTTCCGAGTAAACTTAATATGTGGTATAGTACATTTCACTTTCATTACCATATAGTAGTTATCAACATAAACATGAAACAAAAATTTAGCATCCAAGTTAAGCCCCGTCAATCAGTTTTTGATAATTGAAGTCGTCTTTAAGACCTAAGCCATCATCATACTTATTATGTTATGTTTGTTATTCATTTCACTTTTTTCCCAATCGATCGAATCAGATATACTTAGTATTGTACTACAAATTTAGTATGGAAGGCAGGCAGGCAGGCAAGCAGGCATATTTGAGAAGAGAGAAGCACGAGTAATTCTCGTCGCGTGTGCTGTTGAGATCGTGAATTCAGTTTGACTTGCAATCACATGAATTCGTATAATTGTCATAGTCTAAGCTCGCATCTCAATCTCAGTCTCAGTTTATTTTGTTTAGTAATTAATATAATTTAGAATAAAGAAAAAAAAATAATAATATTGAATACTCGTATAATAAAATGTGGCTCTCATACCAAGTTTAATTGGCCTTCAGAGAATGTATTTAAAAATGACCGGTAGACGGGTATAGCTTTCAAACGTATTATAGACTTCGATTCGTAAAGTAAACTAAACGCGCTAGCAAATATGGTTAATACTCGTATAGAATATGACAAGGAAGTGGCCGTGAAACCAGCTCATTTTGATGTTGCGTTTTTTGTTGAAATCCTAGAGAATGCTGTCCGATCGGCAAGAGTTGAGATCTCCCAAATACGGATTACTATGGGTAGCAATGTAGGCGATAATTATTGCAGTCGCATATATCGTACACGGATTGAATATCGGATGTTGGATGCTAAGGATGGTGCAGAGTTGCATTGTCTGCCGGTGATCATAAAAAGTGTTCCAAATTTGGATTCAGCTGAATTCTTGGTAGATTTACAAGTTTATTTAAAGGAAAAAGTTACTTACAGTGAGTTGCTGCCACGCTTGGAAATATTACTTGATAAGCCTAAAAAATTTGGTCCAAAGTAAGATATCTGATTCCAATCCACTGATTATTGTAGATGACACATTTTCATTGTTAATATCTTAGATTATATCACAATTTAAAGCTTCCCGAAAATACTCTAGTTTTTGAAGATCTTGGATATTATGGTTATGGTATGGCTTCACGTGAAACGGGTTTGGATGAGCGTCATTGTCAGCTTGTAGTTCAACGTTTGGCAGAATTCCATGCCACTTCATTGGCTCTGGTTAAGAAGGTAAAGGATCCATCTATATCTTTTGTCCAAAATACCAAATGAATTATGTTCTTTTCTAGGATCCTAAAATCTATGCTACCTATGATGGTGGTTTACTCTCCAAAGCTGCTTTGGAGCGTGACAATGGATGGTTAATCCAATTCATCAGTGGTAATGTTCATGAATTGCATACTCTGGTCAGTAGCTGGCCAGGCTTTGAGAGTACAACACAGAAGATCCAAAGGTACATCGATAATTTACGTCAGAATCTAATAGACAGTCAAGCACCGAAAGATAATGAATTCAGGGTTCTGAATCATGGTGATCTTTGGGTGAACAATATGCTCTTTAAGTATGCAGATGATAAAAACGAAGATTTAAAGGATGTGATATTTCTTGATTTCCAAATGGGTGTCTGGGGTAGTCCTGGCATTGATTTGAATTATTTCTTTTACACAAGCATGTCTTTGGATGTCCTAAAGAAGAAACGTGGTGAACTGATTAAGGTCTATCATGACACCTTGTGCTATACATTGCGATCATTGGGCTTGAGTGACATAGCTCCAAGTCATGACCAAATAGTGAAAGAAGTACATCGCCGTGAATGTTATGGTTTCTTTGCCAACTTTGCCATCTTGCCAACCATCAGTCAGGATAAAAACGAAACGGGTGATAATAGTCTGGAGAATTTCGCCGATGAAGAGTTTGCTAAGAAGAAAATGGCACAAATGTTTGCCTCAAAGCGTTTGGCGGAAACTTTGAAATACACATTAAAACATTTTGAGGATGTTGGGGTATTGATCTAAGAAGTTTGGAAGTGGAGACTAAAACAATATTATGTATTAAATTTGATTCTCTTTCTCTTATGTATGTATTAATATATATATTTTTTTTTTTTTTTGTTTTTGAAAAAATAAAATTTAACATTTAGGTGCACAACACAAAAAAAAGTTTTCTTGAGAATTGAACTCATTGAAGTTTATACAATTAGAAGGCTTAAGATTAAGGCAGCTTAGGATATAATTTCCATTGGATTGTTATAACTCTAAACGTAAGCACCCCAGCCAATATACATGGCTGCAAGATTATCAATGTTGGTTGCTTCGGCAATGAGAAAGTTAACTTGGCCCTCAATGGATAATGGTATGCCATTGGATTGATTCTTTTTAACCTAAAAAAAAATAAAAGAAATTATAAATCAATTTACATCAACTTCAATTGGATTTATTATTCATGCTATATACTTACATAACCTTGCAGGCGATCTGCAATTCGTCTTACGTCGGCAGTGGCTTTGGGATCTGTATGCTCGGCTGTTGAATTCTTTGAAGAACTACTCCGAATCTGTCCGACTAAATCATAAACAAATGGTCTTAGTACAGACATAAGAGTCTTCGCCTCACTCTTAAGAATGCGCAATGTAATTTCACAACATTTCCGATAAGTGCCTTCAACGCCCAATGGCCCCATGGCTGCAACCATATTCTGTGTTAGACGAAATGGTACCAGCTCCGGATAAGCAAATAATTCGCCACGATTAAACAGACAATTGAAATCTACATGCACAGCATCGCCATTACACTCATCAAATAATATATTCTCACCATGCCGATCACCTAGGCCCAATATATAGCCCACAATAGACATAACAGCAACAGTTTTCAAATAAGCACTGCGTGCCTCATACCATGTATGTGGTGTATGAAAGCGATCTCTAAACCATTCTTGAAAAACTGGTGGATGTTTTGCCAGCAATTTCTTTGTGAATACATTACGTTTCTTTTCAATTGATTCCGAAACTGGAACTGTGAAGGCTCTTAATTCACGGTCCGGTATGCCTTGACCACGTGCCCGATAGAATTTCATACAAATACCACGAAATGAATTCAATTTCGGTATCCATTCGACGAGACCGCACTCCTCGTTAAATGGTATAGCAGCATAAGTGCGTATATGAAGACGTCGATGACGTGCCTTAAGATCTTGATGCAAATAGCGCTTAAGTAA
The DNA here is from genome assembly GCA_037043315.1 of Amiota communis. NCBI lineage: Eukaryota > Metazoa > Arthropoda > Insecta > Diptera > Drosophilidae > Amiota > Amiota communis. Next base: position 264,181 of record JBAMAV010001028.1, on the reverse strand, counting down.
ACCATTGAATTCCATGAGGCGACAATCTCTACGTAAATCATCTTTGGGTTTAACCATAACATCATAATCATGACCATCACTACACAGAATGGTAATTTTTTTTGGCCTTGCTGCTGAACGCAAAACTGTAATTTCATTTCTAAAACCACATATATAAATTTGTTTATGTGGAAAGAGATTTGTTGGTACCGATGATGATGATGATGAAGATGGAGATGCTGTTACTGCTCCAGGTCCAGTCGATGATGTTGCTGCGGATGATGTTGAAGGTTTTGTTGATATTTCAGCTGTTCGCTCATCAGTGGGTTTCAAAGCATTCACTATAGATGAAGCAGTCGAACTTATGGAAAACGAAGGCTGCATGTACTTCTCAAATGGCAGAAGTATTTGCGAAAAATCGGAATTCTTAAAAAGCAATGGCAATTGTTTAACCAACGATGGTAAGTCATATGAACGATCTAAAGTCACTTCTTTGTTAGTCAATTCAATTAGGCGTTCAGTCAACATATTGAAATCATTAAGAAGTTTTCTGAAATGTGGTTTATCCAAACGAGAATCAGTGAAAATAAGTTTGCAACGCTTGACACGATTCGTAAATGAAGATTTAAAGATTGGCAACAACATCCAAAGCGATTGCTGTGGATAATGTTCAATAAGCATAATGATTATGGTGCGTAAAATATTGAAGACATCAACTGATGGATGACATATACGACTTAAGAGCTGCGAGAAAGCTGTATAAAATATAGCTGTGGGCAGAGAACTACAGCAATTGCTTATAACATCATTTGTTCGGCGAGCCAACTCCTGCAAAGATTTAATTTTTGCATTTGAATTCACTTCAGCTGAAATGCGTTGTGTTTCGGAAAGGCATTGTGATGTAGTATCTAACCAAATACTAACTAAACGTGGCAACGACTGATAAACATTCTCACAACCGTAACGCAATGATTTGGCATACTGAATCATAATGTGAACCAACCAATTGCGTCCATCTTCTTCATTTTGTTGTGCCTCTGAAAAAGAATCATACATTTTCTCTAAATATTGAGCCAGATGGACATAACATTTTTCCGAATCTGTAGAAGCCATAATGGCTTCTTTAAAATATCGAATATTTAACTCCGAACAAATATTCATGGATTCAGCATTAAAAGTTGCCTGCAAGAACTTGGCCTCACCATACAAAGCACGTTCAAGGTTTGGCAATTTCTTGATATTGCTATCACATGTTGATTGTGTCATTATCATTTCAAGATTCTCTTCCAATAATTTCAATGCAATTGTTTGATCCCCTTTTTTCCATAGCAGTTTTGCTTTCTCAAGAAATAGTGTTTTTGGTTCATATTGTGTGGCTTTCATTATGGACAGTTGGGCACGTTGTAGATTATCAGCATCACGATTTATCTGAGCACTTGCCAACCACAAACGACTCATTTCGGTGTCAATCAAAGTATTCAATTGCTCAAGCATTGGGAGGCTACCGGAATGCTCACGATGCGATTGTCGCATTAAATGTTTTGATTCCAATAGCAGATTACGTCGAAAACCAAATAATGGATCCAAGGCACGTACACTCGGTTGCATAACCTCCAGTCTGGCATTCCATTCAACAAAGAATTGTTGCATTTCATTAACACACGCCATATGACTACCATCGTCACTAGAGACACTGGCAAGCGTGTGACACACTTTGTCCAACAACATTTTGTACTTTTCCATTTCATTGAGCAAATGCAGTTTGAGAACTTCATCATAGGAATGGGCATACAAATGTTGCTTCACCGATGAACATGTCCGCATGTTATCAAGCAAGTTGCAACGTATATTATCCAGTTGTTCTGAAAACTGATCTATATTCAAATTTAAATTGCGAAAGTTGAGACATGCCTTGGCACATTGTGCCGGCCAAGTGAATGTATTATGATTCGATGTGGAATTCTCGAATAGTTCCTCAAGTTCATCATAGTTGCCCAGGCGCCATAGCAGTTCAGCTTTGCATTCTTTAAAATAATCATCGGTATATTGATCTGCCATACGTTGCCATAAGCCATCGGTTATCAGCAAAGCAGTCTTCGGTGTATCCATGAGAAGATACGATTCGATCATGCCTCGAATATGTTCCGGCTGCATGTGATCATTGCTAGACAACAATTGTTCATAGCAAGTTATCATATCCTGCTGACGATCTGCTAGACGATTAACAAGTACTTCTTGTTCAATGCTTAGATTATAGGTACGCACATGCACAGCTCCCTCAACCGAATCTGTGTCCATGAGTCGACCATAGATATTTATAAGGAATGAGAACTCATCGACCAAACGTTCACGTGGCTGACACTCAATATACTCTTCCATGTACATCAAAGCTCTCGCATATTCACCACAATTATAATTCGCTCGAGAGATTAAGAGTCTATCAAAACGAGCTACGAAACGCTCTATGCATTCATAATTTTCACCCAACTTTCCATTTGGAAGTGAACCTGATTTATTTCTTTGATATTCACGCATCCAGCGTCTCAAAAAATCTATTTGTTCAGAGCATAATTTCGTCGCGGTACGCACCTGACTAATTAAACCCTCATTGATCTCTGTATTCCTTCCATCTTTTGAATTATTTGATGATGGCGGCGGCGGTGGTGGTACATAGTGAGCAGTATATTTCTTCGAATGAAATTCCTTAAATTTACGAGGCCTAGAACTTTTTTGTTGTTTTAATATGGAATTGGATGTTTGATGTTCATCACCGCTTACACTGCAAAGGGTGAGCACATTGAGAAACTCCTCGTAAATTAATTGCGCTTGTGACTCGTTGCACTCTTGGAGAGCATGCAATAAGATATATGGAAAGAATATAGTCATCGTATTGTTATCACGTTTAATACTTGGCTTGTACGATATCAGTAGATGTTTTGTATCCGTTGTGTGCACAATATCGATTAGGCGTGCGGCCCACATAAAAGCCCAATCAGAGTAAGTCTTACAATATGAGCTGCTAAAGAGCGGGTATGCCTTGCAAGTGGATTCACGTCGTGAACCCGTGTAGCATGAGTCCAATAGTGGCTCCATTATTTGACGCATTCGTTCAGGCATAGCATTCCACAATGCAAGTTTTTTATTTTGTTTCGGTGATATCCCACAAACGGCGAGTGTCTCTTGTATGGCCAGCGAAAAGTTATCAACATATTTCGTATCTTTCTGAAATTGATAGGCTCGACACAATTCATTTAGGGCCATTAGAGCAAAGTCATCGGTTAATATGCTCAATGGTAATTCTGTAGTCTTATTAAAATTATAATTGGATGGCATATAACTGGCATCAATGGCTCCCAACTCGCCAAGACATTTGGCCGATGCCAGACGCAAATTTTGATTCATATGCTGACAGCCATCGATAAGCACATTCACTGTTCGTTCGATTAGTGAATCCGGAAGCACTTCATTAAGGACAACACGATTTATTTCCATGCGATTTGTTGCAAAGAAATCTGTCAAATATGTGAGTCCATACACACGCACCTGCAAATTGTCATTGGTTATTTGTTTGTAGAGAAATCCAAGTTTATCGTTTAATGATGATTTCTCACTGCGAAGCATCTCTGTTTTCTTTGAGATACACTGACGTATGGCTGGTGTAACATTGGATTCACGCTCCAAAAAGTACAAATCCGATAGATAACCACCCAACATTGAAGCATTCTTTAGTATGACAAATTCATAGATCGCATTCACCTCGGTCTCACTGTATTGCAACAAGGGTTGCAACTGTGCCACAATGCAACTCAGCGAAGAACCGAGCTCCTGGACATTGACAGTATTCAAAAAAATCTTCCATATTTTCAAAGCAATGCGCTGTAAATTTGGATCACCCAATGATGAAACAAAGCTAAGCATTGCAATAATTTTGAAGCGAAATTGCGTCACATTGTTGGAGCCAACGAAACGTAAAATTTGCCCCAAGCTATAGAGGGCTTCTTCCTTTAGGGGTTTCTCGAAATATGGTTCCGATAAACAACTTTCGAAATGCGTTATTACGCCCAAGAATCGAGAGGCAATAAATTTTGAAAAATCTGAGTTTGTTGCCGGAGAATTTTGGAATTTCGTTTCATTTTTATTCAGTAAAAGGCATTTGAATGAACGCATAACAAATGTTGGATTCCGATTGAAATATATAAGTATCTCAGATACCGTTTGCTATATAAGAAGAAAACACTATTAAAACAAATTATATGAAATTAAATTAATACAACAGTTAAACTTCTCTAAAACGAACTTTTATACAACGAAGATATTAAAATCAAATGATAAAAAAAAATTAAAATGGTTACAAAAATGTATGGAAATGATAAAGAATTGGATGGTAAGGAGTTACCTATACTGAGACGACTTATCTTCATCTATGGAAGTAATTCAATATTTTTTGGAGATGACGATTGTCGTCGTCCCGAACAATATATATTTGGAACTCCTTAATGTAAATATTACAAGATTATGTTGATGGAGAAAATGTTTAAGAAATCAACCCAAATTAAAAGTTAAGGATTATCAAATATTTTTAATAAAAGTTACATCAAGTAAACGGAAACAATGATATCCAAAATTTATTACACATTTCGTTATAGGGAAATTCAACTGTGCTACCAAATGTTAAATCTTAAAAACTTACCTTTACATCGGTATTCATAAGTTTTTCAAAACTTGATGATGTACAAGCCACAATTAACTCAATGCATTTGTTACCGATTTCTGGACTTTCAGTAAGATAAATATGTGTATAGATGCGTAAAAATGAGACAATGAAAAGTGTTGCAATTGGTTTATGGGTCAATTTCGATATCAGGACAATTGCGCCCTTGCATCGTGGCTCCTTGATGCAATAAGGCAATATAATTGTTGTGAGTAAGCGATGATATTTGCAAATGAATTCCTGAACACAGGAAAAGCCCAACATTTTTGTAAACTAATGGAGAAAACAAAAAACATATTTAGTACCAAACTTTATCGTACATATATACATACTTATGGTATAAAATTACATACACTCGTGGACAACATAAGAAGGTCATCATGACTTTGACGTGAGAAGGTTATATTTGGCTATGCCAAAGATGTAATACTCTTCATGCTCCTGTGAATGAGCACGTAGAAATATTATATTAATGATTTAACTTGGGTTTAGGGTAAAGTCTGTATTTATACTAATTTGAATACGCCACATGTAGATGTCCCATGGCCATGGTAAATAGAACACACATATCGGGAGCTGTACAATCGACGATATGACTTGAAAATGGTTGGTGAATATGGATCAGACACTCATAGTGTCCAAATAAGGCAAAAAACAAAAACATTTTTCAAATAAGAACATTAATATGAATTTGGGTTTGTATGGGAGGTAACCATAACTATTTATTTTTTTCTAGCTTACTCTTGCCTGATCAATTTAAATGAATTCCTCTGAAGACTATCCCAGTGTGAAATTTATACAATAATTGCGATGCAATGAAATTTTTCTATGAATGTGTCCCGGTTAATTGGCGTGTTTCAGTGTTCATCGAACCATTTGGGACGAGATTATTATACCCCATGTCTACTGAAATAGCTCTTAAAGACACCAATGGGACATTTTTTGACAAAATTGAAGATCTACCATGGATTTAAGGACATTGTTTTGCTTTTATATCAGGGGTGTCCAATCTTTTTGGTTCCCTGGGCCACATTGGGAGAACACGTGACTTCGGACGCAGTACAGTATTAAGATAGCTAAAAAAATCAAACAAAAAAAAAACCTTTTGCTGAGTGACGACAAAAAACTAACGAGATTCTGTTCTCTTTTCTTCTCTGATTTTCTCACTTGGCCCGCAAGGGGAGCGGTCTCATTGGGCCGCATGCGCTTTGGACAGCCCTGTTTTAGAGCATTCTAAAAAGAAACCAGAAATAAGGCTATCAAACACTATACTTTTATTGTACATTTACTCTTTATAAGTTTGTCATTTAATTTGGGTTTGTATGGGAGATAATCCTCCTGGTAACCCTAGGATCACGAAATTTACATGGTTGATGAATATGGATCAGAAACTTATAGTGTCCAAATTTCAGTTCGATACGTCAAAAAACAAAACAACTTTTCCTAATAAGAACATTAAGTTAAATGGAGGTTTGTATGGGAGGTACAGCCCTAGTGGTCCGATTCGGCTGATTCCGACAAATGTGCAGCGTATGGTAAACCTATATGCAAAATTTCAAAAACTAAGGGACTGAGGGACAGACGGACATGGCTAAATCAACTCATCTCATCGAGCTGATCACAAATATATGCACTTTATGTGGTCTACGATGTCTCCTTCTGTGTGTTACAAACTTCATGACAAACTTATAATACTATTCACTCCCGTGAAGAATAAAAAGCTGGCGATATGGAATTATGTCAGTTGCTTTTATTCGGGACTATGTGCAATGCTTTAAATTTAGTACTACAAGGTGCTAGTACACTAAAATTAAGAAATCTGTATGAAAAACCCATTAATAGATTCAGAAAACTCCCGAAAAATGAATAGTGTGCGCTTATTATTTTTTTTTTTTTTTTCATTTTCATTAAAAAGAAAATTATTATTACATATGTTTTGAGGAAGATACTGTTTCATTTTTGGTGGGAGATGCCTCCGATCTTGTCGGCGTGTTTATTGCAAGTGAAGTCTAATTGTTTTTTTGTTTCCTAACATAGTAAATATTCTTTTTATACCAAAGAACATAGAATAATGTCCAAGAGTGTATATATAAATAAATATATGTATGTATAAAAGTGTACTTACCGCACGTAATGAACGCGTTAGACGTACACCACGAGTCAAGTATATGTGCAAAGACAATTGAACAACCAAGGTAAGAGCATCTCGTTTATACCAATTCCAAAGTGAAATTGGTACCGCTCCATGTTTGTCACACATTTCTGTGGCACATAGAATAGCCTCCTGTGTGACCAAACTATGTGGATGAATTAAGAAATAGAAGGTCATTTTAAAAAATAAAAACAACCATTTTTCCTCGATTCCCGTATAGGCACAATGTACTAGAAGCTTTAACATTTTGCGTTGGCTCACTTTGTCTTGCTGTTCCAAAGGTTTACTAAGCAAATCCACTATACGCTTAAGTATGGCCTCTGACAATAGCTGGAGAAAATTGCTGCTATTCTCTAGAACAAATACTGGCAATAATAGATTGAGATTTTTAAAATCCTGGTTGGTGCTGAAGGTTTGTGCATTTTTAAGTTCTGCCAAACACAACGAAGACTTCAATTTTGACAATTGTAAATGTCTCAGGACAAAATCGAAATCACCACGGTAAACCACATTTGATGATATGATGTCATACAGCTTCTTTGGCAACATTGGCATTTGTTGGTTTTGTAAATCCTTGGGCCAAGGTATATAAATTGCATTGTTACTTAATAAATAACAGGAAAGATTACTTGGCGTTTTGAGGGAATCAGCCTTTGGGGTACATTGACTACACTTAAAAACAATGAGATTGTCCATGTCCATGTCAATATTTGAGTAATATTTAAAGAGGCGTGTAAGATTTGTATCTCTTCCACATAGTAATACACGCAATCCAGCATTAAATATGGATAAATTTATATTGTTTATCATCACAAGCGATTGTATTTGTTGTGGTTTCAAATAGCCAGCGACATATAAATGCGGAATGTATTTAGCAAACATGTTGCATAGCAAATCATCATTCTTATTTGATCTTAAAGTAATAGCATTCCATAGATCTGTAAATAAGTTTTGTAATATTGTTCCTGGATTGGAGGATGGTAATGGTAAGTCGAGCATGATGCTAAACAGCAATTGTAGATTATGAAGAATTTCTTGTGGCACAACTTCATCACCATCATGATTATGATGATGGTTTTGATTGGTTTTCTTTAAAAATTCCTTACGTAGAGGCATCTCAACTTGGGAAACTAGAAATTGTTGAGTTTGTGAATTTAAATTCTTTCGAATACTCATAATTTGTAATAATAAAGAAGCAACTTTTGGCAATTTGGACGACGTTGATTCATTCATATATTCCATGATTAACTTGTTCCAATTGGGTGGATTTTTTATCACTGTATGCAGTAAATCATAAACACAAAAATCTTGTTCATAGAATGATGGCAATGTGGGCTCTGGATGTTGCAACAAATAATCAATTTGATGCTGTTGGCACAAATGAAATTCAATGTATTTAAGAGCCTTGAGAAGTCTTTGTAAGTTTTCATATTCTTCAATTGTATGAGATTTCTGATCTAAGATTTGCTTAATATCATCATATATCAATTCTAATATCTCCACCGATTGGTTCTTGATATAGAAGGCAGCTAACAGCTGTAGGAATGCTTTTTGCATACGTGTTAGTTTAAGGAACATTGTCATGTGTTGTGTGGTGATCTTTAATGATTTATTTCGACTTGCATAATACTTGAATAAAGCATCCGTTAGGGCATTCCACCAATTATCCGATATCTTTTTATATTCCATAATACGTAGCATTATATCACAGCACATATCAAAGTGTAACTGATTAGTTTGTGGTAGATCAAGACAAGTTGCTCTAATGGTCTCCATCCAAGTACAAGTTTTTTTTAATAAATCTTCCACTTGCATTAGATTCATGCAGCCTGCTTGCATCCAAACTGGTATAGATTTCCACATTACTGTTATGGCTTTAAGTGTCAAGGACACTCCATTGGCACTTTCCTTTGGAAATTCTGTTGCTGACACTTCCGATGATATAACAACAATGTCATGGCAATAATTTAAACAACTCAACTTTGCTGCCACATTTGCCTCACGAAATACTTGCAATGCAGCGGACAAACTTCTATGAAACAATCCTGGATGAAATACAAAACTGATGGGCAGTAAATAGCTTAAGACTTCTAAGAAATCCTGGACATGCTGATCAACATATTCAAGCTTAATGCTTATTATACTATTAAAATTGCATTCAGGATCGATTTCACGTAGCAAATTATTGTCGCTGAGAAATATATGCAAATCAATTTTTTTTGTATCCTCATCCATGTCATAATCATCATCATTTTCGTGATCATCATCGAGCTCTAGGTCTCTCAAAGCTATTGCCAACAGCTCAAGTGCATTTACATATTTGTCTAATAGGATTTCATAAAGTTTGGGATGATTTGAAAGACAAGAAATCAAAATCTTTTGCTGCATTTCTATGTTCTTGATGCGCATACTGCAAAACATATTTAATTAGACAAATTTAGTTAAGAATGAATATTGATATCATCTACTTACGATTCATTAGAAATCTCGGTTAAACATTTCACAAACTTATTGATTAGCCATAACATAAAATTGACTTGAAACCGATCCGCCTGATTGTTGGTAGTGTAAGATCGAATAAGACTTGGTTCATTGCATATAATTTCATCAACAAATTTAAATAAATTTATCACATTTGAATCGTTGCGATTTACTAAATTATAAAGTAATTTCCACATGTACTGACGACGTGATGCCATTTTTAATTAAGAATTTACTTATCTAAAACAACATAACTAAGCAAAACGAAACACAAACAAAACAGAAACAGAACCCGCGGTGCCGGTATCAGCTGTTAAAGTCAACACAAAGAAAACAGTGTTGTAAAATGCAATTATTATGTCAAGTGTTCAGCACATCTGAGTAATTACCTAGAGCTTAAAATCGCAAATGATTAACATTGATTTCGTTCCGTTAAATTAAATTAATATTTGAATATTTAGAGGAGGTACTAGTTTGTGCAACCTCTTTAAACTATTATAAACAATCCAAAAGATGCAAGCCAATTAGTTTTAAATATGTACATATATATATTTAATGACGTGATCATTTAAAGCATAGAATATGCGTTCACATCAGCGGTATTTTAAAGAATGTCAAGGGAAAGCAATGAAAGAAATCACAAGAGCTTGCTTTATAACTAGTTATGTGCTGACCATGCTACCACACACTTAAATCAAGCGAATCCTTTGGACTGCATCCACGAGATAAAATGTCTGCTGGATTTAATGAGGTTGGTACATGTGAATTTGTAATATTCGGTTGGACAAAAACTTTTAAGTTTCATGGTGACTTGCGAATCCACGAAAGTACTGCAGCAGAGTATAACCAGAAAAATATATTACACGAGCAAAATTTAAAATCTATGAAAAAAAAAAAATACGAAAACGTTAACGTCTCTTTGATTAGGTATTGGGTATGATCTATGGTAATGGTACACTTATCTGGCACAAGCACATTGTCAAAACTGCTGCAACCTGTCGCCAAAAACTCCGGAGAGTCAGCTTAACCTAAGCAACAAAATAATCATCTATCAGGCTATATTGGTGTCTTGGACATAAGGTATTCCCCTGTGAAGTAGTCCAATGACTATCTCATTCAGAACATGCGGAACTCTACCTTTCATCAAATCTTAAACGCACCTTGGTATGTACTTATGTAATGATGTCAGTTCCCGGGACCTGCGAATCCTCTCGGTTCGTGACCATCACTCAAGCTGGTATAATGTTCAAGCGCTTTCACACTGATAACCTTTGGGTATACTGACGCCATAGAGGAATAAACTCAAAAATATGTAAACATGAGAATGCCGGCAGATGTCAGCCAACACAAGCCACACATTGTCTAAATTAGAGCACCAGATGATGCATCATATGCCCTGATCAGTCTAGCAATTCCTTGTATTTTTTCGCCAAGTGCAAGAGATTCCCTAAGATTCCCTACACTAATGGTAATCTTCCTGGTTCTTCACACAATATCGTATTAATTATTGAAGATTTGTAGACCTTCGAGATAATTTTAATAAGTGATAAAATATTTGCAGCCTGCTAAGAGTACATATAATAAATAGCGAAATAGAATACATTAAAGAATAGACAAAGTAACGATGATCTACGATACAGCTGTTTACCTTCACCCACTACCAAAGGTAAATGCACGAAATAAGCTATGACCATTTTATACTCTTCACGGGAGTGAATAGTATTATAAGTTTGTCATGAAATTTGTAACACACAGAAGGAGACATCGCAAACCACATAAAGTATATATATTTGTGATCAGCTCGATGAGACGTGTTGATTTAGCCATGTCCGTCTGTGCGCCTGTTCGCAAAACTAGTCCCTTAGTTTTTGAGCTAGAGAGTTGGTTTCTTTTTACCATGCGCTGCACATTTGTCGGAATCAGCCGAATCGGACCACTAATGGGGTACCTCCCATACAAACCCCCTTTTAAATTACTGTTCATATTTGAAAAAGTTTTCTGTTATTTAACGTATCGAACTGGAAATTATAAGTTTCTAGTCCATAACCACCAACCATGTAAATTTCATGATCCTAGGGTTACCAGTAGGGGTACCTCCCATACAAACCACCACTTAAATTAATGTTCTTATTAGAAAAAGTTTTTTGTTTTTTGACTTATCAAATTGAAATTTGGACACTATAAGTTTCTGATCCATATTCTTCAACCATGTAAATCCTAGGGTTACCAGGAGGAGTACCTCCCATACAAACCCAAATTAAATGACAAACTTAGTACAATAAAAGTGCCACTCACACTGTGTTCTTTGTTGATAATCATAATTATAATCAAACTGTAACAGAGAGAATATAGTGTATAGAAAGGAACTTTGGATGCACCCCGGAGGGTCGTGAAGAGTATTACATCTTTGACAAAGCCAATGATAGCCTTCTTTCTGGTTTTCGTGTAAATTTGCATTTTCTGTATTTGTGAAAAGAGTAATTTTTGGTCCCTTAAAATATATTATGTTATTTAAATACATAGCTACAATTCTACATTTAAATTTTTTCGATACATTATTAGTATCATTAACAGCACCATTTCAAAGTTTCAATATGCTGCAGCATGAAGTAAGCTGGAAGCCTCTGTATATAAAAATCATTCGTCAAAAGTATTTCAATTGCTGCGGAATGTATTACAATTCAACAGAGAACAGCATCACACACTAACATCACGTCGGGAGCGTAGCACAGCACGCCGCGTATGCTGCTAGTTTTAGATAAAAACGATCTCCAGGAATGCTATATTTTTGCTAGACTGTTTCTATTTTTCTATAATATTATAATATTAACTAAACTAATACATGTTATTGAAATAAATAAAAAAAAACAAATATAATAAATGATATATTTTCTTTAAAATTTATTTAATATAAAAAAAAAAAATACAATTTGTTTTCATTTACCTCTAGAAATTGCACTCGCTCTCTAAATAGAGATTTAAATCACCAAAATACTTATGTATGAATATAAAACATGAGACACAATTTTGTTTAACTTCTGCATGCACATAATGCATAATTATATGTCTTAACAGCTGATACACACACACATCATTTAGCTATCTACTACTATATATTTGTTTCATTCTTTTTTTGTATTCTTTGTGTGCATGATTGATTTACGAATTTATACATATATATATATTAAATACATAGTTAATATACACACACACATACATATATGTATATGTTCATGGATATCATGATTTCATTGAAAATCACTATTATTTTAATTATAAGCTTAAGTAAATTACAAAATTACAAAAAAAAAAAAAAAAAGAGGAATACATCATCTCATATCATCATCATCATCATCATATATCGAAAAATGCTTGGATTAAAATTGGATTCCCAAACCGGAAACTACTTTAAAACTTAGCTTAATGAAAGAAATCTCTTAACTTAAACAAGAAATATTAGCGTGTTTTGTTTTGATGTTTGATTTGTTTGTTTGTTTATATTGTCTTCTTCTTTGCAATTAAACTGTAGGTAGCGCACGAACAGAAGACGCACCGCTAGGCTAAACTTAAATGAAGTTCATGGCGAGAATTGTAACAGAACAAGCAAAGACGACGAAGAAGAGGGTTGTGCGATTATAGTTACAATAGTATGTTAGTTAGTTAGTTAGTAAGGATAACCAGTGACTTTGTTTTTTGTGATGTCTGATTTTAGCTCCAAACATCAGCTGAATAACGTTTTTGGGCCTCCATTTTCTTCAGATACTGAACTGCATCCGCTTCAGTCATGCTGCCCTTCGTGGATAATATATTTACTAAAATATTCCTAACATCAACAGCCATATTCTTGGCATCACTAAAATGAACAGAATCATTATGAAAAAAAAAATGTATGTACTTAGCCAAATATAATCTTACCCGCAAATGTAGAAGTGACCCTTATTCTCGCCAATAACCTTCCATATGAGATCTGCATCTTTTTCCAACAGATGTGTTACATAAATTTTGTCCTTTTGATCTCGCGAAAATGCTGACTTCAATGTCAAAATGCCATTCTTCTCATAAGTTGTAAGCTCCTCTTCGTATATAAAGTCCTCGCTGCGTTTCCGGCAACCAAAGTAAAGTACTGTATCTCCAATAGTTTTACCTTCATCGCGCAAATGTTGTCGTTCCTGGATAAAGCCGCGGAATGGAGCCAAACCTGTGCCAGGTCCTACCATAATTATGGGTGTTTCCGATTTGGTGGGCAATCTAAATTGTGATTTGCGTATGAAGACTGGGACTTTTACATCATCAGTGCTACCAGGTTCCTTGTTTTTCAAATAGGTTGTTGCTACACCTTTATTTATACGCCCAGTTGGTGTCTTGTATTCAACCAAAACGGCAGTAACGTGCACATTTGTTGGATGTAACTTAGCTGATGATGAAATTGAGTAGTAACGTGGTTGCAAACGTGGAAGCAATTCACACACATGATCAATTGGGGGCCGACACGATTTAATATCCTCTAAGATGTGAACTATATTCCTACAAGCATCCTGAATCCAACTTTGATATTTTTCTTTACCCTCAGGTGTTATGGAAGCCATACTACGCAAAAGTTGCTTATCACCTTCGTCGGAACAATATTCAGCCAATTCTTTAAGAATATGTGTCCGGGGAATGGCAGTGATTTCCAGATAATGTGTTAAAGCAGTACGGTATGTTGTGGGACAAGGGAATGGATGCTTTTTACTACTATCGGTATCAGTGTTGATCAATGAGAATACCGTATCCAATTCTGCATTGCACAATTTGCCCAACTTTTCAACCAATGATGTATCATTAATGGGATACAATGCCACATGATCACCAGCATCGTAACGCATTTTCGATCCATCAATATTTAATTCTATATGCATGCAGGAACGTCCGCCAGCCTTGTGCAACTCGCGATTTACTGTAATTTCAGCCAGGAATGGATTCTTTGCATCAAATGGTGGACGTTGATTTTCCAACGAATGCAAACGTGCAATTTCTCCACTATATATGCGATCTGCTTGTACTTCAGGTTGTTCCAACAAGCGATATTGACGTATGAGAACTTCTTCGCCACCACCTTCGATACCAAAGAAATCACAAACCGATGGCCAGAAACGATCCTTCCATGTAATGAAATCATCTTCAATGCTGTGGAAATTTAATTTCATAAATTTAAAACAATTTTTATGAACCGAATATTGTATAACTTACTTGGCATCATCATCACCAAGACCCAATTCGAAGACACGAGTAGCGCCCAATTCTTCCAGACGTTTGTCTACATAAATAGCAACTTTGTTATAATGTTCATAGGTTTTATTGCCTAAACCAAAGACCTGCAAGAAATCAATAAATTTTTATTACTTGTACAATTATGTTATGTAGAAAAACACACTAATGAAATTATTCATATACATATCAAGAATTCCTACACCACAACGAAAATAAAATTTATAGCAAAAAGTAGAATCTTCAAGTTATTAGAACTTTAGGATTCCATGGGATGAAAGGGTGAATGTGATTTGCCACAAAATCAAAGAATTTTTTATGTATGATGATAAGTATTATCATTCGAATTACAATACTACAATAGTGTAGAATACCAGGTTTTATTTTCTCATTCAAGAAATCAAAGAATTAACATTTTTATAAGGTAATAAAACGGAATTAAATTTATATGGTATACGATACATGCATGATCAGTTCAATCATTGATAAGATTTTATTTATAATGCCTCAACTCATCATCATTATCATTCATATTTAATAATCAATCAGGGATCCTATTATCTGTCCCGAACTCCTTTCCTCCCTCCTTTTACCTATGATGACAATATGATTGACAGACAGAGAATAGAGATAGATATTTTTCTATAATTATTATACATATTATATAATTTACACACTCGTGTTTTGTATATGCTCGTGTTGCGTATACTATTACGCCTTCATTTATATAAACAACAAATTATAATTGAATAATATTTTTATTTTCTAGACCGAGAGAATCATCAATGTGCGCAGCAGCACACAACATTTGAGGGGTTGTCTCACTTAACCAGTTCCAAACAAAACAAAACAAAACAAGCCAAACCAAACCAACACAAGGCAATTCAAGTCGTACCCAGGCAAATCAGACAAATCATTTTTAATATACACATGTATATGAATATATTAATAAATAACTACACGTAAACATAGAACGCATGTGTGTATATTTGTTACATACATCTCTATGGTTAATTGTAGCGACATATCTCTACGGTTAAGTGGCTACTATGGTGTTCAGTATCAGACACCCATTTGTTGCGCTATCATACTCCACAAAAAGATTTATTTATTTCGGAATGGAAAATACTATTGATAAAATCCATTACACTATATACAATATACAAATATTTAAATAATGCGTCATCATTAGAATTTGATTTGTTAGACAACCTAAGCAGCAATCAATTGGAAAGAAAGGAAATGAACACAATAGAACGCGTGCGACAACAACGACGACGATAGATAGTCCAGTTTATATATCTGTATTTGTGAATATATATAATTATATAGATAATCTGTTATCGCAACGCAACTCTGGTAATGATTACGTTTAATTGCTGCTGTTCGACACGTTTTACTTGAGTTTTTTTTTCCTTTATTTTATTTTTGCTAACTAACGGTAACTGAGCACAATAAAGATACACATATGAATGTATGTATGTAGATACATTTGTTAATGTTTAATAAACATTAACATTGAAAAATAAGAAAAATTAATTGATATTGATTGACGGAAGAGAAATGTGAGATACTACTTAAATAGACGGACATAGTACATATATTGTATAGTGTGGAAGTGAGGTCAAATAGTTTAGTGTAGAATATTTTGAAAGTATTACTCACCGAATAATTCAATCCAGTCAAATCGACATCACCATTTGTTATCCATTCATAGAATTCCATAGCATTATCGGTTGGATCACCTTCACCATAAGTAGCCAAACAAAATACCGCCAATGAATTCGAAATATCCTTCATTTTTAATAGTTCTTCCTATATACATCCATACATACATACATACATATAAGAAACAAACATTAATTGAATTGAATTTATTTTTTTTTTTTTGATATTATTCAATATTATTTACCATATCACATTCTTCTGGATCAGCGACCATACCCTTGAGACGATAACGTATGCCCTCTTTAGCTAAACGACCAGCGAATTCTTCAGCTGTACCAGTTTGTGAGCCATAGAATACTACCAAGCTACGACCAGATGTTTTCAATTTCTTAATAAAGGAATTTTCCGAAGTTGTCGTTGTACTAACAGTTGTCGGCCTATAGAAATAAATTCAAAGACATTGAATTAAAGTTGATGAATTGTGGATGATGATGGATGGAATGGTGATTGTAAATATATTCTAAACTTACTGTATGGAATATGAACGTATGGGTTCCTCTTCCTTCTTCCGACTCCGTAGGAAATACCAAGCAGCCCCAAGTATCAACACGGCCAACAAAGCAAAGTCTAAGAGGCCAAGAAAGGGTTCATTACCAGTCTCTGTAGTTTCGTGTGCCTGTGCTTGTGCTGACTGTTGCTGTTGTTCACTGGCCATTTTTTATAAACTGCAAATTTAATAAATAAATAAAAATTATATATAATACTATGTATACATATTAAAATCAAATTAAAAAATCTTTTAAACAATAAACTCTTCTAAGTATTTCATACTAAGTTGTCGTCGTTGTCGTCGGCCAGAGATTTCGATATGCGTGCGTACACTTCAATTTAATGGATGGAACTAAAGTATTTTACTATGTTTATTTAGTTGATAGAGAAATTTGGTTAATCAGTTCAGTGCTTCCTAACATTTAAGTGCATATATGTATGTATGTATGTCTGTCCGACAGACAAACCCATCGGTTATATACAAGTAAAATTTACATATTTACAAATTACGAACTTTGATACCCCACCACCACTACCATGAAACCACCGCCGGGTGACCAGGTAACAAAAATCATTTAACATGCCACGTAGGCACATTTCAGGTATTATAAATCTATCTATCTATCTATCTATACGTTTAATGGTTCATTACAATGACATCGACAACAACAACAACTTGATTTAGACTTTCGACTCTCTTTTAATGAAATAATTAAAGAGAACCATACTAATTAATACATGTACATACATATGTACATACTATGTACGACGAGTACGTAGTATATAGGAACATTAACAGCTACTTACTTCTAGGTGAAAAAAAGATAAGCAAAAAAACAGAAAACAAAAAAGCAAAATGCAAAAAAAAAAGATTATTCCATTTATTACGAGTATTATTATTTTATATTATATTTTTCACATTACCATTAGAAAATAAGTAAAAGTCCACAGTCCCCGGTTCGGTTTTCTCACTTTTTGGTTATCTTATTTAGGTTTTTAAATATGATTTAATATCAAACAAAATTGTATGCTTTGTGCTTATCAAATAAAACAATCATCATTCCAAACAATATCTTATCTTCTTAGCTGAAAAAAAAGAACAAAACAAAACACAACACTCAACCACTCATCATCATCAGCATTTAATTCAATTCAATTCTATCCAATCCACAAAAACAAAACATTTGAAATGTGCTCGTTTAATGAAAATATTGAAATTCTTAAAACACTTGATCATTTGAAGTTATTATTTTTATTATAGCCTCCTCCTACCATACGTAGTACAATATAATCAAAATTATAAGTTTTCTTAGGCATCATAGTGTTCTACCATAGACTACCATAGACTAGTCTAGACCTAGACACATGGTTGTTTTTCATTGCTTCATGTTATAATGATGTGGTAATCGGATTATTACTTAACTGAAAGAAACAAACTATTTGAGTGATTCTTAGATCATACCCACTGTGAAAACTGAGAGATTGCTACATGAGGTAAATAATTATATTTCTTTGCCCCGCTGCTCAAGGACCCAACTCATCAAAAAGGTTGGATAGCCCTGGTCTAGACTATAAGGTTGATTTTTTATAGCTTAATAGTGAAAATTATAGTGAGCTGGTGATTATATAAACATAAGATTTGACTGAATCTTAAATCTCTTCTATAAAACAGATTATTATACATATGATCTAAATACATCCAGCTAGCATTTGTATGATTGAATTTTCGTTAGTCATCTTACTAACTCATTTTTGACTACTTTAGGTGATTAAAAATTGAGTTTTCATATAAATAGTCAGTCAGTCTACTATATGATACAAAACTGATTTTTGTGCTAGCCGCGTTTACTGTTCTAACGAGACATATAGACCATAGCCAGCTTAAGGAGAAAGTAAATGCAGTCAAATTTGAGATTAGGAGGTACCACAACTCTGCAACATTTATGGTTAATACGAAATTCGACAAACTTCCGTTCCTGTCCAAGTAAGAGTCAAACATTTTCAATAATGATTTGGAGAAGGACGAGGATTGCTTGAATTGAGTTTGTACATACGTAAGTATATTCACATAATGTTTTTTTTTCCCCCTTCAATTTACCTTTGTTTTAGAAAATTTTTATTGGAAAAATTGGTGACAATGGACAGCCTCAGTTTTTAAGAAGTGCCATAAAGAAAGTGTTTACCGACGAATCGGCCTCTTTATTCAGTTGCAATGAAAAACCTGACGCTGAAAAGTTGTCATGCTACATATTACATTTTTTTTTCCTCGTAAATTTTTGTCATTTGAAGTATAAGGCCGAAGACAGAAAAATAATTAGCATTCCTCAGAAACCTTTTTTGTCCATTCTAATGAGCATGTAAATAAACAAAAATCTCCTTAATATAATAATATAGTACACATAAGTTTATATTATAAGAGAAAAATGAATTTAATAAAAGTAAAGAGAAAAGAAATTAAAATATAATACAAAATATGCTCATAATAAAATGATTTCAAATTATAGTAAGATGTGACTAAAAAATGAGTGGAAAATGATAGCAAATATGATCATAAAATTAGCATTAAGGCCGAGATCATAAATAATTGTTCAGGAATAGTCAGTCACATGCAGGATACCATTTTCTCCCGATGATTAAAACATGAGTGAATATTTGATAGTTTTAATCATCTAGAAGAGACAAATATGACAATTCTTTGTTCAAAATTTTCACAAAATGCTGGCTGGGCAATTGGTAATCTTTTTTAAAATATTGTACTAGACTGGTTTAGATCTAGACAAAAAGTTGATGGAAAGCTTAATATTATGGTTATGTGGTTGCTAAAATGAAAAAACCTTAAGATTGGAGTGAGGCAAAAACAAAATCTTAGATCTCTACTGAGAGAGAGAGAGAGTGAAAGAATATCTGGAGTTGCAACATTTGATTTGACCACGTACATACAACATTTTACGACAATTTCTATGGCACTGGAATAGTATGGAATACTAATAGGTAGATGCTTAAGTTTTGATCAACATACATACTTGCAGATAGACTGTATATGGGAGTCTGAAACATCAGACACACACTAGTGTAAAGTTGTAAATTGCATTAAAATTAAAAAAATAATAATAAATTATTATAGAATTTTCTTCTACAATAAAAAAAAAAAAAACCAAAATGTTTATATTTTGTTGTTGATCGAGCAAGCAAGCGAGCATATGGGATTCATCTCTATTTCTACTCTAACAGCTGCTACTATACTATACTACTACTTACATATGTATAATCATTACAATCACCATGATAATCCGAACAAAGGGAAGTCGCAATAAGAGTTGAAATATGTACTTATGTATAGAAAAGTATAAAATTGTAGATATTTTTTTTTTGATTATTATTGCGTTATACTTTTTACTTAGCTGAACTGAAAATGTTCATTTTCTCTACTCCTCCTCCTCCTCCTCATCATCAACAATGATCAGAGAAAAATATACATACATACATATGTTTATGACTATATGACGCCGATCTTCATGTTTTATTGTGCACACGAGCGAAAATATTTAATTGAATTGAATTTGTTTTGATTCTGGATGAGAAATTGTGATGTAATGAAAGTCAGTAAATTGTGTGTTATGCTTTAACGAGAGAAATACAGGGTGCAATTTGTATCAAATACATATTATTGTAAATTTAGGCCTAGCCTATTATTAACTATCAAATGAAATACATACATACATACATACGAATGTACATTACATTGGATAGATGTGATATATTAATTCCAGGGCACTTTAGACCTCATGGATTTGACTAAATCAATGATAAAACAATGAAATTTTGTGAAATTTTTGTGAAAATTTGGTAATACACACATACGTATGTCAGAACAAGGATGAAAATGTACGCAAGTTAAAATTTTTTTTTAACTCATTCGGAACACAGTCAATATGAAATGAGAAACGGGATTGTGTCTAGGAAAAATGGTCATTCGTTGTAGGAACATGTGAGCACATAAAAAAGAAGAAGAAGGTTTCCTTCATGTTATACCAAAGGGGAATGTCCCGTTTGAAATGGTTCATGTTGATCATTATGGTCGTATAAATAGTAAACATTCCGGGAAAATACATATTTTGGTGGTTGCATACCAAATTTGTAAGACTGCATCCGATCAAAACTACGTAGTCAAGGGAAGTCATAGAAGCATTAAGCATTGTTTTATGTCGGGAGAGTTCAGACAGTCAGTTTAGACTCCACAAGCCAACGGGCTGGTGGAAAGGATTAACACAGATTTAGAGCCAATGATCAGTAAACTAGTGGGGAAGGGAAAATCAAACAATGGTACAAGGTCATACCAGATGTCGAACATGAAATGAATAATACAGTCCATAGAAGCGTTATATTATTTGTTATTTGGAGTGGCACAAAAAGGTAAATCAATAGACAGTTTAAAAGAGAATGTAATAGACAAAGAACAAAAGCGTGATGATAGAAATATTAATGAAATTCGGACTAAAGCACAAAAATCACAATTACGTGTGCAAAACTATAATAAAATCTATGTAGATTCTAGACGGCAAAAACCATATGCTTATGAGGTAGGAGAATATGTTATGGTTAGAAATTTTAAATCTACTACAGGTATGTCAGCTAAATTAATACCAAAATTTAAAGGTCCATATGCGGTAACGAAAATTTAAGACAATGATAGATATTGCCTTGAAGATGTTGAAAATTCTCAACAGTCACGAAAACCATATAAAGGTATATGAAACCATTTTAGAATTACAAGAAGTATGAACTGTAGTAGTATTAGTGTAAGCTAGAGAGTAAAAGTATATGAAGATAAGCTAGGAATAAGTAAAATCTAAGAAGAAAGTATAAAGTCAGACTGTACAAATTCAAAAGTGTGCTTATACTCGTAGCCAACCAACCAAAATCAAGAGATTCATAATCTCTTCTACTCAAGCTGATGAAGAATCACATTCTTTTCCTGACTTCTTTTTACCCATAAGTACATACATACATATATACATATATGGGTCCTTTCAGTCTTCCTGTATCATAAACCTTCCAAAAAATACTTGAGAAATAGTATTGTATGTACATGTACAGAGAGTAGACATGTGATATATAGTATGTTTTAAATCACAGGATTGGTGAAGATTCTAATCTTTCAAAGTCATGGAACCATTTCAGAATCCTGACATCCATATTAGTGTCTAATGATCTTACTGCAGTTTATTATAATTGTGAGAAGATTTCATTCATTACAATTAAAGGAGATTATTTGAAAATTCCAATCAAGCGTTAAAAGAACACCTTTTAGGGATAGGTTTGACAACATTGACAGAGAGTTACTAAACTTGGTTAGATAATATATAATACATTATTAATTTCTAAATCTATAACGTAGATCCGAAGGGTGGAGCCTTTTTAACCTTCTCGGGCAACTATTTGAGTTGAGAGCTATAGCATGAGGATTGGTATGTACATATGAAGAGCATCGTTAGCGGCTGGTGTCAAGGTGTATTAAAACCCGCTTAACGTATCAAGGCATACCCGTGATCTGCAGAAGAGCTTTATTCTGCCTTGCCTGAACGCGATTAATTGTAGAATTGGCAGAGCTGAATGTCATTGGTGTAGTAGGATGGTACTTTTATAGCCTTATATAGCGTAACCTTGGCAGCGAGATTGAGAGTGCTATCGGATCAGATAAGCCATCGTAAATTTTGCATCTTACTTTTACATGTAGCTGTTATAGCGTTAACATGCTTAGACCACGTAAGCTGCCGATCCAAATTCAAGCCTAGATATTTTACTGATGACTTTTGGGGGATTTGTATGCCGTTCAGAGTAACAGGTGGACAGCGTTTATAGCGCAACGAGTAGCAACAGTGCTGCGATTTCGCACTATTAAAATTAATGTTCATTAATTTAATTTTTTTAAATTGTCTAGAGTTCAAATTGGCCCACGTAGTCTATTATATTAATCTTTGTACTGCACGGGGAGCACGTTTAATAAACTTTAGTCTAGAGATTCGAAAACATTGAACCGATCGTTTATTAACCCTTTCGACCTCAGACATAGTATCCGCTGTTTGCAAATTTTTCTTTTTATACCATATGTTAATATGACGAAAAATAACCTTTGTGCAAAATTTAATGTTATTGTGATCTCTCGTTTGGTGTATAGAGAATGGAATGTTGCCTGAAGTAATAGTGGTATAAACATATTTGTATATTTATAATCAGATGAAGTAAATCTGTATTTTTTTAGAGCCTTCATTGGAAACAATGCTTATAGATGTCGAAGAAAATGATTGGTTTACGGCATTATCCACCTGAGTTGTTGGTCTACTCCTTTTCCATTGTGCAGAACAAAAGGATGACTGCAAATGACTATCTGATAAATCTACACCGCCCATATTTGAGGAATATCGAAATATAATTGTTCCTGTGCAGTCCAACGTCTGCAAATTCCAATAGGCTGATCTCCAATATTCGAAAAGACATTACACATTTGAACTGATTTGTTGTCAAACCAATGTACACATACCGCAATAAATTGTGATTTGCTATCATAAGATCCCCTTCCTTTTTTCTTAAACAATTGTTTTTAAACTTTTTTCATAGTAATATCGGACTTCTCTATAGTTAAGTGATTAACTGGTCCCAATAATAATTGTCTCGTTTTTATTTTTCGATAAGTGCAAAAGGGAGGTTTTGTCGATTTCATGAAGTTTGTAACACACAGAACGCAGATCCCATAAAGTATATATGTATATTCTTGATCAATGAGAAGTGTTGATTTAGCAATGTTTGTCTGTATGTATGCAAACTAGTCCCTCAGTTTTTAAGCACGAAGTTTTGTTTTTACCATACGTCGATGATTTATCAGAATAAGCCGAATCGGACCACTAGGAGGGGAACCTCCCATCCAAACACCACTTTAAAATTAATGTTCTTATTGCAATAACTTTTTGTTTTTTTTGTCTTATCGAACTATTATTTGGACACTATAAGTATTTAATCCATATTCATCAATCACGTAAATTTCTTCATCCTAGGATTACCAGGAGGAGTAGCTCCTATACAAACCCAAACTCAAATTAATGTTCTTATTAGGAAATCATTTTTGGTTTTTGTCTTATCGAACTGAAATTTGGACACTATAAGTGTCTGTCTGTATTACCAGTAGGGGTAGGTACCATACAAACTCAAATTTAAATTGATGTTCTAATTAGAAAAACATTTTTGTTTCTGTCTTATGGGGTCGTTCAAGTATTACGTAAGCAGAACTTTGATGTTTTTAGATTGTTTATTGTTAGAAAAAGATTATTAGAATGAAATTATTTAATTCCATTAAAAGTAGCAAAGAACGTTTTTAGTCTTCAAGTAAATTCTCTCTTAATAACTGTATAGATAAACTTTAAATTCATTGTATTATAAAAATTTAGACATATTTTTAATAAAAAAAAAATTTTAATTTTCGATCCCGGTTGACCTAACTGTTAAAATGTCCATATACTAATTAGACCATACCATATTTTCAATTAAGATATCTATGAAAGGAAAGAAGGATTCCAATTGAGAT
The DNA here is from genome assembly GCA_037043315.1 of Amiota communis. Classification (NCBI taxonomy): domain Eukaryota; kingdom Metazoa; phylum Arthropoda; class Insecta; order Diptera; family Drosophilidae; genus Amiota; species Amiota communis. Next base: position 239,815 of record JBAMAV010001028.1, on the reverse strand, counting down.
GATTTCAATTGAAATATGAATAATTTTTAATAGAAACTTAATAGAGCTAAAAGAATCTTGAGCAGAGTGGTTCAGTTCTGTGGTTCGAACCACTTAGAGGAAACATGTACCGGTGCAAGAACCGGTTCATGGGTACCGCTAAACAGCGACTCGGTTCGGTTCAAAATTACGAAAAGGCATTGTTCTTCAATTGCTTTGCAATAATTTACATAAGTTATTATATAAATTTTTTTTCAATGATTCAGTATTCAAATTATAAAAAGAAAGTCTTCTTAAAGCTCCATTTGCTCTTAAGCCAAATAAAAATAAATTTTTGTAGATTTATGATAAAAATTGCATTTTTAGCATGAACCGAACCGAAACATTTTTTGGTTTGGTTCTGTCTTTTTAAAATAAAAATGGTTCGTTTCATGGTTCGGTTCGAAGCCCAAAAAAGCGATGGTTCGGTTCAGAACCAGTTTGCAACCCTGATCTTGAATTAATGCTGCTATGAAGTATCGAAACGACGACGACAGGGTTCCTTGAATTCTAAGGTCAACAAAAGAAACAAATTTTATAACACATAATCGAAAAATATTGATGAAAAATTTGAAAGCATACAGCATGGACGGGGTGCATGCCTTATAGTAGACCAAAATTAAAGGTCATTTCTTGTATTTGTTATGTTATAACATAAGACTGGGTGGTTGTATCTCTTATGGTGTGTAGCAACTAAAAAACTTTCTGAACTATCGAATCGGTTCGCATGTGCAAGTACAATTTTTTTTTTTTTTTAAGAAAACCTTGCAAAATAGTATACTATAGCACACTCTAAGCTTATTTCCCCCATTACTATATACATACTATTTATTGTATAGTTTAGTCTAGCCTAGAGTCTGTCTATGTATGTAGGTATGTAAGTATCTACGACCACTTAACTAACATTCATTCACAGTGTGTGTTGTGTTCGGATTACACAAACACATGCGCGTCGTTTGCATGCATTTCGATTTGTACTATGTGCATGTGAGTATCTATTGTACATACTTCCATATGTGGTGATGATTATTATTATACATGCATATGCAAGTCCATACATAGATACTTATTTATGTATTTGTACATTTGTCATGTTTGTATATTTGTCTTGATCATTTGTCTGTCGATTTTTAGTTACATTCGTAGTAGAAGCGGCCTAGAAAAACCTCTCTGGTAGTGAATGCCTTCGTTGCATTTTATGACATAAAAAAATATATTAAAACTGACGTTTGGTTTGATGTAAGTTGTGTTGTTAGATGCGTATGTACACAACACTATATACATACATACAATATATACGCGTACTTATGTACTTACTTTATTATATGTTAGTATTTATTCAATTTGTAGCGCATTTAATGAGTGAACCGTTATAGTATATATTGTGAATACTGGAAACAACAAAATACGTACTTACGTATACTCAAGTATTATCGTCATATTCATACGTAATGTGGGCATAGACACACATTAAAATAGACCGACAGACAGTGAGACAGACAGACAATGAGACACAAAACCAATGATAGAAAAAAAATGTAGTTCACTGTTCGTTTCCTATTCCTAAGTTCTTTTCTTTTTTTTTTTTGTTTTTTTTTTTTTCGTTTCTTTGATTTGATTTTTTGTTTTTTTTTTTTTTGTGGTCAACGGTGGCAAAAAAATAAATATTAAACAAATGCAAATCTTTTTGTGATTGATCGAGCACAGCAATAAATTTAGGAAAGGAAGGAGGTGGAGAAAGAGGAGGTGGTTAGTTAAATAGTACACACACCTAATAAAATATTAAGAAGAAACGTGCCTGCAACTAGACCGGACCAGACCAGACCAGACCTGATCAGATCAGGTCACTTTTGCGCAAGCAAACAGGTGACTTCTTAATTTCTTCAAGATACAAAATATTTTACTCATTTTTCTCTTTATCATATCTTTAATTACATTGCACACTTACTTTATGTCATATCTTTGCTTTAGCTTTCGTTTTATGGCCTAAGCAACAAACATCAAGAAAAAGTTTGTGTTCCTGGAAATGGAAAGCATCACAGCGGCACCACAATCAATCAGTACCCGCCCAATGCATAAATACAGTTACCCTAACGGCAAAAGCAACTAACTGATCATATCATGAAAATTGCAAATACAACAAACAAAAAATTAAAAACAATAAAAATAAATAAATAAATGAACGAACGAACGAACGTTTTGTTTTAACGTTTGTTTCATCATTCGCACAACATTCGTTCATACACCCAAATACTCTCGTATTTCGTTTTTAACCATTTCATTCGTTCGTTCGCTTGTTAGTTCATTCGAATGGTTCATTTGTTGTCATTGAACTATTTAGATTTAGTAAGCATGAGTTTGCGCATTTCCACTTATCAACATCACCATTGTGAAGCACAATATTGTATGTATGTACATGTGTATTGTATTTTGTTTACACGAGATAAACATGATGATTATGATAATGACGATGTTGTAAAAACAAAAACTTTAAACTTTCAAAATGTATTTGCTGTCTTAAAATTAATATTGTAGTAGTAAGTATGTATGCAAGCAAATAATTAACCCTTTGCACTCCAATGTCGCTGTGGTGCCGACATTAAAAAAACAGCTGACAACTCCATTGACATCAGCTTAATCTTACAATAGAATGCAACAGTTTGTATTTCATTCTTTGTCGCATGGGAGAAATAGAGAAGGCGCAACGGTAACAACCAGGAATTAGCGGGCTGTAGTCATTAGGATTTGGGAGCATGACTCATGGACGGAAGGGAACACCGGAACAACAATAGCTCACAGTTATCAGTTTTTGTTTTCAGTGTTTTAGGCTTCATATAACTTTAATGAATATAAATTAATTGGCCACTGGGACATTGTTAGTTGGCGAAGCGTTTCTACACATTTTTTCCTTTTATTTTTCTATGAGACCTCAACAACGGGGTAATTATACTCTTCACGGGAGTGAATAGTATTATAAGTTCGTCATGAAGTTTGTAACACACAGAAGGAGACATCGCAGACCACATAAAGTGTAAATATTTTTGATCAGTTCGATGAGACGAGTTGATTTAGCCATGTTGTAGAGTTGAAATTTTGCACATATGTTTCTTTTTACCATACGCTGCACGTTTCAGCCGAATCAAACCATACCTCTCATAAAAACCTCAATTTAAATTAATGTTCTTATTAGAAAAAGTTTTTTGTTTTTTGACGTATCGAACTGAAATTTGGACACTATAAGTTTTTGATCTATATTCATTAACCTGTAAATTTCATGATCTTAGGGTGACCATAAGGGGTAACAGAGAGAAAATAGTGATGCTATGAAAGGAAGCATATCTGATATATGGCATTTGACGCCGTCCGGTTGGATGCAACCCGGAGGAGCATGAAGAGTATTATAGTATCTTTGGCATAGCTAATGATAACCTAACTTTGGCATAGCCAATGATAACATTCTTTCTGGTTTACATTGTATTTATTATGAAGAAAATAATTTCTTTTTTTTTAATGTAATTTTCTCATAGAGAATAACATTGATGCAAGATCGCAGATCGTAGATAAGTTTATGGTATTGTGTGTTAATATTATATTCTAAAGGGTGATAGAGTTTTAGTCTTCTAGCTAGTACATTGTAAGGGTTGTCCAGCAATTCCAAATAGTTTACGCTAATTCTGGCGATTTCTTCTCTCATTGTTGGAATACGGAGATATCGATGTCACACTGAGTTTTTAACATGATCAGGAGCTTCGACAAGCCTTCTTAGTAAAGGAAATAAATAGGTGCTTATAAATTGAGATAATTATATTATATATACATACATACATATGTATGTATGTAGTTCAAAGTCCTGGAGTAATTGGTGGCAGTTAAAATATGAAAATTTGGAAATGTTGGAGTACAAAGGGTTAAAGTCTAATGCATGCAGCAGCAGCAGCACGAGTAGGAGATTTTTACAATTATTATTTGTGTAGAGATTTGAACGACGAACAGGTTCAAGAGTTTTAGGGTTTAGTGGCAGACACAAAAAATGTTTGTATATAATAAAAATTAATTAACACTTCTTTTTAATAAAATCTAGCAACGATTAACCGGATATATTTTTAATTTTTTTCCCCCTCAGTTGCTGCTCAAGGTTAATTTTTTTTAAAGAATTAATTTGTACACACGCACACACATAAATTCCATTTTAATTAATATTGTATCCACTCTCGCGCTCTCTTTCTCTATCTTATCATATTTTAAATAATGTTAAATAACATATACATATGTACACATGTCAATATGTAACTAATGTATTTATGTGATGCAATGTGCGTGCGCGTATAGTCGTCAAAGCCAAGTCTATTTATGTTTATTTTTATTTTTAAATTTTCAAAAAAATAATTCATGTTACTATTTATTTTTGTAGAATTGACCCCTTTTAGGCAAAAGGGCAAACTCGTCATATTGAAGTCATAAAGTATTTTTTTGTATTTTTTATTTGTATAGTATGTATATTGTTTTACGCACTTAAAAGTTCAATGAAGTCTTCAAAGTACATTGTATATACGGCGTCTTATACCATGCACATACATATGTGTACTTTCAGAGCGTTTTTTTCTACTTTTCTTTACTTTGGCTGGCTATATAAACAATAAAATTAATTCTGTATTATCTTCGCCGTAACTGTAGTGATTATTGATATGATATTTTACCAGGTGATGAGTTAATGGGATTAGAAAAAATTTTGCATCAAAAAGTCAATTCCACAAAGTTAATATTGTCTCTCAAATGACATCAGAATACATAAGTATTTCTTCAATCCAAACAAATTTCAAGTTATCTCTCAAATATCAACATATCTTCTCTCTAAACATACACAGCATTTCTCATTTTCTCTATATGTACTCAATTCTGGACCTGTTGCATTGCTTCTTCTAAGAACAACAATATATATAATAATAATGATGTTGATGCTATGGCATATGTTACACATATGCATGCATGAATATGTACGCATGTGTGTATGTCATGTAATCATAATATAAATAATAAACAATGTTTTTATACATGCACTCAACGCAACAGCATATTCTATCTATTATTCTTTTGCTCACTCTCTCTTTTGATATGTACCCATTTCTCTTTCCCTCTTTCTTATTAACTTGTTAGCCCATCTGTTTTTATTATGTACATACTACTACTTCTTTTAATTTTTCTCTGCCTGCGGTCTAAGCCAAGCGGCATCCCCAATTGATCATTTCAACATGGCTGCTCCGCATGACTTATAAATCATGTATTAGTAGTGTATTACCTACTTAATTTGATTTTTGGAGATTTTAGACACAAGCACCACAATACACACACACACGCAAGTGTACAAATAAGAAATAACGACTGATTGACTGCAAGGCAGACAGGCAGGTAAGCAAGGCAAGCTGGGCAGAGCAGATGAAGCAACAAGTCTCTCTCTCTCTCTCTGTTTTATTTATTGCTTCTGCTGCTTAAAATATTTATTCCAGTTTTGACAATTAATGAACTTTAAACTAAGCTTTGGCTCACTAAACCAACAAAATCATAAAAAAGCTCTTGCTCTTCTTGGGTTTGTTATTATTGTTTGATTTTTGTTGCTATTGCTGCGGCTGCTGCTGTCACAGTTGTTGTTTTTCTTGTTGTTGTATTAACCTTGACCGTCGTGTCTTGTTGTCGACGCCTCTGGTAAGTTACCAAAGTCAGAGAAGCCAACGCTGCACCCAATAGTAGCAACAACAGTGGACACTAGCAGCAGCAGTTTCCAATAGATAAGTAGAATTACTTTTTCTTTTAAAATTATCTTATTATTTATTAATGAGTATGAAAAAGGAACTTACCGATTTTATTTAAATATTGCACTAATTAAATAATTTAATATATTTGACGATGAAAGTATACTTTCTTTTAGTATTTTGTAACAAAATTATAGGCGCGTAAAATCGAAATTTTGTTTTATGCACTGCCGACAATTACTTGTGTAAACTAATTTACTTATAATTGATTAAAAACCCCGTCGTTTTAAATATGAAAAAAATCCTAAGGAATAAGATATTTGTATGCTTTAAAGACAAAATATATATGCAAGTATATCTTTGTAAATTGTTATGTATTGTCGAACCGAGCAACAACTGCTGTCAGCTGAAAGGCACAATTTGGAATGAAAAATTAAATATTTCATCAGCCCCCATTTAGCGTTCGTTCGCTCATTCGCTCGCACAAGGCCCAACTCCACAGCACGCTTCGTCGCTTCGCAGGCTTTGTACGCTTCGGCTTGAATAGTTGAAATGTATGAAAACGTACGAAGCAAACTAGTACACTCATTTTCTTAGAACGCGTGTGAAGCCGAAGGTTAGTCAACTTTCTCCTTTGATGCTTTTCAGTGTTGAAAATGTGTGAAAAACTGGTTCGTGAACCGAAAACAGCTGTTATCGATCGATGATAAACAACTGATTTGGTTAATAGCGATTTTAATTTTGTTGTTTCTGTGAACACCAAACAAATGTTCGTTGTTTATATGTTTTCGTTTATTTTAAATTATTTGCAAACTTAAATGAATGATATGAGTTATTAATAACTGTAATATTTTTTGAACATTTTTTATTTTCTGTTAAACACAAATCATTGCATTTAATGAGTAAATATGAACTTTTTATTTTCGGATTAAATTATTTATTCATTAAAATCACCTATAATGCATTTTGTTATCAAAATAATATAATGAAAATTGGATCGATCCAACCAATGTATCATTTAGATTTTGTTAAAATAAAATAAATATTTTTAAAGCAATTTAAAATAATAAATAATTATTTGCAAGATTTCTTCTATTTACTTTAATATCATAAAATATATATACATATTTTCCAATACATATATGTAATTATTATAACAGCTGTTTTATGTTTACCTACGGAAGCGTGAGAAGTGAGCTCTGTAGTTTGAAGCCTAGAAAGCCAAACGTCCAAAGCGTGCTGTGGAGTTGGACCTTAATGCGATTGCATTCGACGAGAGCGAGTTGTGTTGCTAGTGTTGATAAATATCAACAAGTGTGTTTGCTGATCATTTTGAAAAAAAAAAAAAACTGCTGACAAGGAATTCGAGGGTGGTGTCAATACATAGGCAAATGCACCTGCTACTTAACAGGTGGAGAAAGAAACCTGTTTATTGGTATCATAAGGAAATTGTATTTGAAAATGATGAAATCGTACTAAATAATTTAAAAATCTGATTATGATATTTATTAGTATTAAATAGTTTATAATATATGATACACTCAGTAGAAAAAGCATCGACCCGCATTGTTAAGTTTGCTTGCTCAATAATGTTCCTAAACAACTCCCAACGGCACAACAGTCACCTAATCTGGATCATATAGAACGCTTATGGGATTGGCACTGGACCGTCTTTCAGCCTTCTTCAGCTATCGAGTTGAAATTTTATATAAAAACTGTTTCAAATAAAAATCAAATTCTATAAAGTATACATAAGAAACTGAATAATTTTTTTTTTAAGTTGCCGTCATTTTTTTACAGATACTAGATAGCACCGTTAATTTTTCAGGTATGAAGTAAATACATTCTGGTTTGTTAAAATGGATCGAGTGAACAGCCACACAGTAACATAATCAATCGATCTTTTGAAAGACAAGTTTGAAATCGAATAAAGATCTCGAAGAACAGAAGTAAATTGGCTACCAAGATCATGTGATTTAACACCAATAGTCTTCTTCTTATGGGGTTTCTTGAAGAGTAAAGTTTATGCAAACGCAACATCATTGAGCAAATATCACTAATTGAAACGTCATTATTGGGAAATATCACTAATTGAACTATCATTATGCGAAAAATTTTGGTAAAACTTAGACAGCCTGCCGAAATAGCAGAGGAGGTCAATTGAACGATATTCTTTAACCGGAACCAATGTACTTTAATTTCCAATAAAAATAATTCACACAATTTATATCTTTTATTTGAAATTTAAAAAGATACCATAAATTTGAACACCCTTTTTATCATACATTTAATATGTGTATATACATATAATGTGATGGTGTGGGGTGTTGTTTCGACGTCTGGAGTAGGAAATTTTGTCGAATCCCGATAATTCAAACCCCGATAAATGGAAAACCTCAATAATTCGTTACAAACTGCTGGTCTCTTCAAAAAACTTCGTTAATTCGTAAAAATTCCATACATTTTGGTCCCCTCGTTACTTCAAAATTTTATTTGCAATTCAGTGAAAATATCGTAAATTGTAATTTAATTTTAAAACCTCTTATAATTCCTAATTCAATGCGGAATTCGATTTCAGTTCAACTACTGTTACCTTTTGTAGACAATTTTGTCGCATTAACACTCCACTTTTTTATTCATAGTTTGCTTATTTCATTCAAAGTGTTAAACTGTAGGGTGAAGAATTCAAACAAAGATACGCATAAAAAGTCATCAATTTCTCAACAACAAAACACAATTTCAGCAATTGATAATGGAGCAAAATGAATTTAGTTTAATTAGGCGAAACAATTCGAAATCGGTTTCTCAACAATCACTATAATCCTACAGAATAAAGAATTTATTATGGAAGCATCCTCACGCAGTAAACTAAAGCGTCAGATACAACCTGAATATCAGGAAATGGAAAAGTCACTACAATTATGGCTTCCAGAAAGCCGGCCCACTGGGGGCGAAATATTATCGAAAAAAACTCTGTTTTTTTTGCCAAAGCAATGAATATAAAGCAAGCAGTGGTTGGATTGATCATTTAAAAAAAAAAAGGACACAATATCTCTTTTAAGAAAATGTGCGGTTAAAGTTCTGCTGTTAATGAAGGCGTTTGCTTGGTTTGGAAAGAAAAGTTAAGTGTTCTGATAAAAGATTACGAGACGAAAGACATCTTTTATGCCAGATCGAGCATATTACTTAAGAAATATAAAATGCCATGGTGGTAAGCATAGGTAAGAGCGAGCTACTGTATTATTTGCTGTAAACATGGATGACACCGAAAAAAATTGAACCACTATTATTTGGAAAGTCTGCAAAACTAATGTGCTTCAAAAACATTTGTAGCTTTTTAATGCATACCGACGTGGATGACAATCGATCTATTTAACGAATGGCTTCAGATGTAAGCTAAAAGTCGAAAGATATTGCTTTTTATGACGCATGGGCCACTTAAAAATAACGTCCCATGACCAGGTATAATAGTATAAAAAAAATTAAATCATTATCCCTCAAGGAAATGGTTGGTAATCTGGTTAATAGCATTGAAAACAAAAAAATAGTTTGAATGTACTCTGTTTACAGCAATGCAACTTCTTATAAAGTAAAACAGTGTGTCCATCAAACATCTTTAATTTGTAAATTGCAATTTTGAACTATCAGAATTCGACTGTATTTAAGCACGTTTGAAAAATTCTGAACCGAAAGCTAAGAAAACTAGTGTTCCAACGCTAAAAGATAAGAAGCTTGCAGAAGAATGACAACGAAAATCGCGCAATCTGGTAATCATAGATGCCCGTGGTTTAAGGTATCCATTGACTTCTAGTTAGTTAATAACCTTTTTTTTTGCAGGAAGCAGAAATGAAAGTGCTGTAAGTAGGTTTTTGTCCGACACTGTACTCTCAAAAATTTTTGGTTTTTAAATTGAACAGCTCTGTCCATTGCTTGAATGCTATAAATTACAAATTTATTACAAGATTTTTGGTTTTTTCATTCCAATGGAATGAATGGTAGCTTTATAAAACTTATTACGCAAAAAAGCAAAAAAAAAAATGTATGTATGGATCTTACTTTAATGCAATTCTTCTCTAATGTCATCCTCTGTTTCTTGATAGGCATCGCTATCATTAACTAATGTTTGCTGGCATCCCGATTTCCATATTATGTCAAAATCTAAATTACATTCATATGCAATTTTCTGTACAATCGCTTTATCGACCAATTCGTTTTCACTCCAATATTGATCTTTAACAGCCAATTCCTTGAGCATGCGTCCAGCTTCATTATATTGTTTGGTATAAACCAAAGCACGTACTAGCATGGCCAGAATATGTGAATGTCTAATAGGAGGTGTTTCGGGTTTAACTGAAAAACAAAAAATATATAATGATGATGAAATCATGTAATGTATTAGGTATGTATTTTAAATGACTCACTCAACATAGTACGACATCCATTGATGACAGCTTGATTTTCACCATTTCTTAAAGATTGTTGTAAATCTAAAATAATCTTAACATCGGCAATGGTTCGTTGTAAATTATTTAATGCTTGCGGTGAATGACCTATTTTCTCTAAGCATTTAGCTGCCTCATTCATGGCCTTCAGTGCCTTGTCATAATCAAATTGTTCAATGGCAATTTGAGCGCAAATTGCATAGAAATTTGCCAATGAATCATGTGCTTGACCCTTAGAGTAGAAAGTAACAATATGCTTGAGTATGTTGGCATCATCTTGCCAATTCAATGCCTGCAGATAATTTGCTGCCATAACATACACTTCCCTTTGTCGCGACATATTCGCAAAGAAGATTATCTTATCGGTATTTCCTGATTTCAGTAAACTCTGCATGGCACGCACTTTGTTGCCAGCCTGAGTAAATTTCTTTGTTGCTGTGGCATAATCACCCTGTTCCTGCAGAAGTTCACCCAACTGAGTTAAAATGGCGACGCGTATTGACTCATCGAATTCATTTTTGCTGGGCGTTAACAATTCCGCCAGATCTTCCGTTATGGGGACACCTTTCTCAGCACAAATACGCAAGGAACGCTGCAGATGTTTCGTTTTGGCCAATAATTGTACTGCTTTCTGATGTTGTTCGATGCTTAAAAAGAAATCCGCACAACGATTAATTAGCTCCGTATCAGATTCAACACTTAGTTCCGTTGCAATGATCTCCAAGATCTCAGGTTGTTCGGAGTCAAAAGCCATTTCCAAAGCTTTATGCAACATACCCGCTCTATGATAGAGTTCAACTGCCCGCTTGAAATCACCGCTTTCTTCAAAATAAGCAGCAGCAATGGCTTTATCACGACTACGCGATGAACTTGCTACCGTCCATAATTCATCCTGGAAATCATTCTCCTTACATATGCGTATGGCATTACTAAAAGTCTGGGCTCTGGTATAGAACATAATGGCTTCTTGGAACTTGCCTACGTTCTCATAATGACGGGCTAAATGATAACAAGCAGCACGATCACCAGACTGTCTTGCTATAACATCTGCTTTCGATATTTTGCCTAAGTAGCACAATATTTTCACTTGAGAAAACCAATCTTCAGCTTTTTGGTATATCGCCAAAGCGGTATCCATGTCACCGGAACTCTCTACATACTGACCCCACCACTTTAACATTTTCGGATCACTTGTGTTCGCCATATAACGCTGCCAATACATGAAATTAAAAATTGATTAAAAACATACAAGTAGGATCACCAAAATTTAACAATTATTACCTTCATAATAATTGGATGCTCTAGTAAGAGTTGCGTTATATTTTGCACAGGATTTTGAGTTTTTTCAAAATACTCTAAGGCTCCTTTAATGTCACCATTTTCTTTCAACAACTGAGCTTTATAGAAATATGTGTTCTTAAGATGTATCCGATCATCAGTTATAGCAACCCTTAGTGCCTGTAAAATAGTACACATGTTTATAAATATAAATTAAAATCAATAAATTACAATCGTAGCAACCTCATCCATGTGACCACTTGCTTGCAACAATCGACTATATAAATCATAACGTCCACAATTTTTATATAATTTTAGGGCCTCATCAACTTTGCCTAGTTCACATGCCAATAATGCTAATTTTGCCTCTTGTTCGAGGTCATCATCGTCAATCGCTTGACGTAGTGCACGCACAGAACGTGTCTTTTCCAAATGACCCATACAAACTTTGGCAACATCAAGTCGATTTGTTTTTACACACATCTTTGCCAGATTTGTCCAGATTGCTTTCGATTGTATGGAACGTATGCAACGATAAGCCATATCCATGTTGCCTTCGGAGGCATGAAGACTAAAATTTAAGACCAACTTGCGTGTATTGGCATCGCATTGCTGCAGGTCTGTGAAATCCTGCAGTGGCGTCTCCTTTATACAATTAATATTTAAGGTCAACTAAAAAATAATGATGAATGGTGAATACAGACGGTCTCTTCTATAACAAACTCCTCTATAGTAAAGACGTAAGAACCTTAACAACTTACCACATTTGGTACACAAAGATTTATTAGTTGCTCGCCTGTTTTTAGTGTACGGGTCTCTAGAACTCGTAAATTGCTTGCATCTGAGTAGAACATGACTAAAACTTGTGATTCTATGTAGTGACTTGTTGGCTTAGTCTTGGCATTTTGATGACCTTTTACCGATTGATTCTTTTGTTGCAGCATCGATCTAACTTCAATAGCCATTAAGCGTGATTCATCTGTATCCCAGAAGATGTTAACTGGCAAACTCGATTTCCTATCCAGATTGTTGTCATTGGACAAGGTATATTCCATTAAATTGTTACGCTCAAAGTCCCAGCAATACAAAACCGGTTTTGGCACAAAACTTTGATTGGCAATCACTATAGCCAAATGAGTCCCGGCACTATTACATTTCACTAAGATGAATTCTCCAAAATCATCAAACATCTCATAGCCTGACTTGCTTGGGAATAATATTCGAGGATTATGACGTGACACATCGTATGTTTTAAGAAAACCATTTAAAGTAAAAATGGTCAGATAATATGAGCTGAGATCCATCCCAATTATTTTTCCTTCAGTATCATTCGCTTGAATCTTATTTAAAACAACACCACCAATGGAATAAATCATGACATCGTTATTCGTTAAACAAAATACATTTTGATTTTGTATGCTCAGAGCCAAGCACTCGGCATGAAATGTTTGCATTAAATTAGCAATTAGTGGTGTAACGGTATCAGAGGAATCCTTAGATACCGTTGTATTATCTACATTGCCATTGGCACTGGCACTGCCCGAACCGTTACCATTATCATTGCTATTACGATTGCTATTAACAATATCATCTTTATCACTTGTATAATCTTCCACTTTCTCTATCTTTTGAATGCTATAAGCTGATATACTCCTTCCACTGCTAACAATCAAATTTAGATTATTCAATGCTAACGCGGTGACTGCAAAATCAGTCTGGATGACGCAATGTCGACCAGATTTGTGTGTTAGACTTATTGACTTAGCATTCAATTGGACAGCCCACAAATCTCTTGTGTGATATGCCAATAGTGGGTGTTCCTTGAGGACATAAACATTCGATATGCAATTCACTAATATACATGGCTTGGATGATTCCTCAAAGCCCCATTCACAATGTTTAACTGCCCCGCGTACGCTCGATATATTCGTTAACTGCCAATTGTCTTCGGGTGAACTATTATTGTTGTTGCTGCCGCCACCACCACTGCCAATAATAGTTCGACGCCATGTATAGAGATTTCCTTGAGATGAACCAGCACAAAGTGTTTGACTACTAACACTGTAGGCAATGCAAGTAAAAATCTCATTCAAAGCCGGTGCCGCATATTTTTGTTTACGATGTAAATATCCTGGATATCCATTACTTAAAGAGGTATTGCTTTCGACACTATCCTGACCACCATAGAATGTATTAGGGGTAGCAGTGGTATTAGTATCAGAACTGCTATGGGTTCCTGAAATAAAATTAGTATTAAAGCAACATTCATATTCACAGTATATTATTACAATCGGACTCTTCTATAAGGAAGTCATTCGGTACAGTGAAGTCATCTCAATATATTTTGGGAAGTTCGTTATGGAGGAGTCCGAATTATTATTATTAGTTTTCCTACCACTTGAACTTGGTAAATCCATTTTGAGAAGGTAGTTATCGCTTTTCTCGATATCCCAAATGCGTACAGTGAATTCACCTGGCAGAAAAAACAATATTTAAAAAATGGAATATAAGTATTCGATTAAAATTTCAACTCAAGAATCTCAGAAAATTACAATACATAGATATAGTCGGACGGAAAGAGTTACATCCTTTCTACTACCGTCAATGTTGATTTTACTAAACATAGATTAAATAAGATTAGGAAAAGGAAGGAACTAGTCACTTTGTTCTACTACTGCAAATGAGTCTATTGCAACAAACCCCAAAATTAGAGAGGCTTGGGCTCTATTGCATAGATTTCGGCTTGAAAAACTGAGTTAGCGCCTCCTTGGGTTTTCCACATAAAGCCTAGGCTTACTGAATCTTTTTCATAATCTAAAATCAACTTGATCATAAATAGCATTTAATAGAATCTCGAAGAGCAGCTATTGGAGCAGCCTTCATGGCTCCTGATACATAGACTTAAGACAGTCATTGTACACTGACTATCACTGCCTGAGTTTTTTGATATAGTACTTTTCACATACATATGTGACCAATTTGATGGGCTCATTTCAAATTCACTTTTTTTTACCAACTAGACAACATACCAATTAAAATTGCCAGGCTATTGCCCGCCCAACATATAGCGCCATTTTTGCCCATAGCACGTCCACTTAATTTGATGCGATCCAATTCCGTTAGAATGCCTGTGGTCTCTACCAAATACAGTGTGACTGTCATATCCTCCATTAAGCATACCACGGCGTCTCTATGTTAAGAAAAAATTAAGATTGTTTTATAATAATAATATAATGATAATAACCAACTTCTTTGGATGCCATAACATTTGTACAATCGGCGGTACCGTATTGCTCTTTAGCACCTCTGTACATGTTCCAGCCTGATTGATATAATAAATAACACCCGCCTGTGTACACGCATAAAAACAATGATTATCCTTAACACTTGAATGCGTTAAATTGCGAGCCGCTGTCCGTGGCCGCCAGTTTGTAAGCGTATCCAAAGCATTTTCATCACCAGCCACTGCTGCTTTAGCTAAATTCGCCATCTCATCACGTATTTCACTCTCAATGGTACGACGAAATGTTATCAATAAGAAAGATTCACGCAAATCATGTGAAAACATAGTGAGAAATTGATACTGGCCATCGCAACGCCAGCCCGTAAGCAAACCCATTGCATCAGCGGTGACCATACGCCCGCCTTGTTCGCTAAACTTCAAAAGAACTATAGCCGATCTATGTGGGCCATTGACGGTAGCAAATTCACGATGGCCTGCAAACCAAACATGTATTTCTCCATTCTCCCATCCGGTTGCTACCAATACTTTTTCCGGATGCCAAGCCATTGAAGTAGCCTGTGATATAGGATGTACTGGATATGTGACATCTCTTTGTGGTTCACCCTTAAATGAAATTGATATATTCTAGAATGAGGTTGTTCCCTGAACTTTCATGTATATGATGACTCACCGAATCAGTAAATATAGTTACAGAACCACCCCGGTCTTGGCTATACGAAGCTACGGCAAAAATTGCTTCATTTGGATGCCAACAACTAATCGTGCTGACCGCATCTAAATCCAGAAACTCAACTTTAGTATCAAAGTATATAGTCATGGCAGTTTCACAGATTCAGATTGACTAATTTCTTTTGTTAGAACCACCATGAATTCCGAATTGGTTACAACGCATGTAGTGTTTCTAACCACAACAATCGACGTGCGTTACCATGGTGAGCAGCTCATTTGTTTGGGTATTGACTGTAACTATGTACCTACATAGTAGACCCTTGCCGGTGCAAACTAATGGTACGCCAAATTACAAAATCTACCAAACTGATAGAGAGCGATATAGTACATATGTATGTATGTATCTAAAAGAAAATGTGAGTGAGCGAGAGACCCTTATGATAATCCCAGCTATACCCAAAAAGCAAAAGAAAAAATGTGACTAATTTTTTATTAAAAACGCATTTATTTTTTTTTTTTTTTTTTTTTGTTTAACATTGTAAATAATGATCAGCTGACTTGTCAACCAATTGAAGTCAGCATAATCGATAAATGTTAGTTCAAAATCTGGATAAAATCGTATGGAAAGTTTGACCAAACTACGAAAATGCAAAGTGAAATGAGAGAGAAAGAGAGAAGATAAAAACCCGAAAATGTAAAAAAAAAATCATTCTTAAATAATGTGATGACAAGGCTAATTAAGATCACTAGATGGACCTGGTTCAATATTTGGCAAATTAGAACCTGTAGGAGCAATAGGAGCAGGAGCTGGAGAAGCATTAGTTATTTGAGCATTATTTATCAAAACATTTGGAGAAACAGTCAAAGGAGTCATCAAAGTAGTTTGTGCAGCATCTGTTGTCGGTAAAGGAGTCTCAGGTTGAGTTGAGCCAGAAGTTGGACTTGTAACGCCAGTTACGGGTATAATTGGGGCCACTGCAAGTAACATTGGACTTGGTGGAGCAGCTACTGGTGTAGGAGTCACTGGAATTGGAGTCGAAGAGACTGGAGTAGAGGGAGGCGTAGCTGGAGGTGGAGTAGCAGATACTGGTGTTGGTGCCGGAGTAGATGGTGTTGGAGTGGCAGAAGTTGGTGTTGGGGCTGGAGTAGCTAGAGTTGGAGTAGCAGAGGTTGGTGTTGGTGCTGGGGTAGCCGGTATTGGAGTAGCAGAGACAGGAGTTGGTGTTGGTGCCGGTGGAGTAGCAGGGACTGGTGATGGTGTAGCAGCTATTGAATTTAAAGTCGGAGCTATTACTTCAGTAGTTGGGGCAGGTACAACCACTGGATTTAAATCAATTTGTACCAAAGATGAATTTTGTGTAGTTGGAGAAGCAGCAACTGGCTGTGGTGCTACAGGAGTAGCAGTGATTGGTATAATAGCAACAGCATCTGGTGCTATTGGTGAAATTCCTCCATCTAGATTTGAGGATAAAGACTGTAATGGTTGTGGTGTAACAGCTGATGCCGATGGAGAGGATGATTTCTTTTGTGATTTATTGGCTTTTGTGCCTTGCTGCTGTGCTTGTCCAACAGGAACTAGGCCAAACCCAACTTTCTGTTGATTTGGTGATGTCGATAACTTTGCTTCTGTGTTTGCTTCTCCGGCTTCTCGTTTCGGAGTTGGTGTTCTTCCCTTTTTTGTCTGCATTGGGGTGGGTGGTGTGCCAGACTTTGGTGATGCAGTGCTTGTAGGTGTCGTTGGCTTAGATGATACTGCTGATGATGCAACCGCCAATGGAGTTGCTGATTTTGGTGTAGTCTGTTTTGTTGGTTGGTTGGAAGTCACTGGCTTATTTGGTGGTACAGCTGGCTTTTGCCCTTTGGTGGTGTTATTTGCAGACTGTTGCTGCTGTTGTTGTATTTGTGGCTGCGATTGACCTTTTATAGCACTAACACCAGCTGCAGCTACAGCCGGTTTCTGCTTTGGTGTGGCAGTATCTTGTTTTTTAAATTCAACATCTTTTTTATTCGGTGACCCCGGTGGTTGCTTTGAAGGACTTTTTGACATTGTCTGCTGTTGTTTTGATCCAACTTGCTGTTGTGTTGCAACATTTTGTGCTTTTGGTTTGATTGCAGCAACCGACTCTTGTTGGCCAACAGGCTGTTCAATGTTTGGAGGAGCATTTACTTGTGGCTGTTGTTGCTTTTGTTGTGATTGTAATTGTTGCTTTTGCTGTTGTTGTTGTTGTTGTTGTGATTGCTTGTTACCTTGTTGTGGTGGTGGGGGTGACTTCTTCATTGGAGTTGGGTTCTGTTTAGGGGGAGAAGATGATGATGATGATGATGATGTCTTCTGTTGTTTTAAATTTGGTTTTTCTGTTAATTTTGTATTATCCTCTTGCTTTTTAATTTTGTCTCCTTCATTAATCTCTTTAGTTGTTGTTGGTGGTGCCACTGACAAAATCTCTTCATTAGACTTATCTTCTTTTTGCATTTGCATCTGAATCTTTTTGTTATCAGCTGCATTAGAGTCTACAACCTTTGGATCATCAAATGGCTTTTCTTTAGGAGTCACCAATTCAGTTTTGTTAGCTGTTTTTTCCAATTTGGCAGACTCAGGTGACTTCTGAGAACTTTTCTGACCTTTTTTCTCTTCAACAGCATCCTTAGATTGTTTGGATTCTGGTATTTGTGCTTCTTTTGCATTAGTAGCATCTGCCACAACCGCAGCCTTCTGATCTGTAGCTTTAGTTTTCGTATCATCCTTTAGATTTGCTGTGTTGCTTTTATTCGCCTTTATTTTGTACGCTTCTTCATGAGATTGCTTATTTTGTTGCTGTTGCTGCTTGACATTTGGTTTTTCCTGCTGCTGCTGCTTTGATTTATGTTGTTGTTGCTGTTGCTGTTGCTGATTTTGTTTCTGTTTTTTGTTTGTTTCAACAACTTCGGGGGCCAATTGTTTTTCCTCTTGTTGTTCATTGGCAGGAGGAGTCTTTGTTTGCTCTTTTATTTCAATGTTAATTTTTTCGATTTCCGGTGTATTTTTCTTAACCAATTTCTCAGCACTTGGCTTAGCCACCGTCGTACCAGAAGCATTTGGTTTATCTTTCTTAACCAATGGTGGTGATGGTTTTTCTGTTTTTTGTTTTTGATTTTCAATTGATGTAGTTGGCTTTTCTTTTTCCCTTTCCATGGGTTTTCCATCTTTATTTTTTTCACTATTTTGTTGTTGTTGTTGCTGCTGGAGTTGGGCAGGTTGGACTTTCACCTTTTCCTTGGATGGTTTCTTTGGTTTATCATTTTGTGGTTGTTTCACTTGTTGTAGATCTTTCTTCTTTTGATCAGAAGGCTGAGATATCTTTGTACTTTCAGCAGATTTAGATTGAGATGCTGATTCAGCAGTTTTAATAAATGACTTTTCTTCGATCATTGGTCGCATTTTTGGTTGCTCATTTTCCGTAGCTTTGTCGTCCTTTGTTTCGCCAGTGTTGGCCACGGCTACTTTTTGTTTTGCTGTTGCTGCTTCAATCTTTGCAACTTGATCAAAATCTTCAACTAACATTGGCACATCATCTTCGTCTTCATCGCCTTCTGGTATTGCATTAGCACTATCAGAAGAAGTACCTGTGGCAGCCACAACACCACCAATACCAGCATTCATTTGCTGCTTTTGATTATTCGACATTGAATTCGCAAACATACGCAACTGAACAACGGTCTCCTGACCCAACTGTGGCAACAATTCGGGCAACATTTCGACGACTTTTTTCGCTTCACCATGACCAGTGACGGCAAAAGTATTGGCCGAAAGTGAAGCTTGTGTTTTTGGATTATTAAAATGTATAACCGTTAGATCATCTTTAATGATATTGACCTCCTCGATGCCTGGTATAGTGCTAACCGATAGTTTTTTCAATGAACTTTGCAACTTCTTGTCATCGGTGGCAGCCGTTTGATGCATTATCTTCTTTTTGCGACGTGGTGTTCCCTTGCCACCAATCCGTACCTGCTGCTGCAATCGTTTCAGTTTTTCCACATTCATATTGATGAAGATGCTGCTACTGCTGCTGCTGCTCTTTTCCTTTCAACAGAATTCAAATTAATACTAAAAATTGAAAAAATTTATATCTGTTATGAATGATATAATAAACGACGGAGGAGATTAATATGAAGATTACGATGAATATTATTTACCAAATACAGATGCTGCAGAGATGGTTGCCGCTGATGCGATGGTGAGTCGTAGAACTCCACTTGCAAAATACCGAACAATTGCTATATAGAAATACGATGAACCAACAAAATGAAACTGTCGGCAACCCAAGTATATAAATAACACACATTTTCGATTTCTTGTTTTGTGTTATTTTTTATTTTTGTTGTAATTTTTAGCCATTTCCACGCTTCATATTCTTTTTGCAAAAATGTCGCACCACCATACACATCATTTTGTACAGTGCAATCTTTCTTTCTGTCTATTTGCTTTCTTGCTTGCTTGCCTTTCCTTCCTTGTCCTTCCTTCCTCCCTTCCATCAATCAGTCTATATATCTCATGAATCTTAAAAATAGAAATTTGCTTTGTGCATTTTGTCTGTGGTGATGGTGATGCAGCATCAGTGTTTGGTGTTGTCGCTTTCATAATGTGGCACAAACGGACATTGCCACGAAAGCTTTCGTCGTTCGTCTTATACAAAATGCCTAGCGTTGTCGTTTTTTTTTTTTGGTTTACATCGCCATGTTCAATGGATACTTAGCAAATGGCACGACACTCAAAACATTCCATCAGACACATACAACCGACATGTACACACAGTAGAATTAAGTTATAACGACGCCAAAGGAACCGAGAATCCATAGAATATAAAAACGTTTTTGTATCAGGATGTCGTTATAAGCGCTAGTGTATAACATCATTTTACCTATAATTTGATCTGTTATTGGAATACATTTGGTTCCTGGCACTGTACACCATAACAATTGATTAAATTCTTTATCATCGGACCAACTATGGATATATTTTTCTTTAATTGTAATACCATTTCTTTTAGATACTGACCATGTTCAGGACAAGAATCAAAATTCTTTCATGTGTATGACATGCGACTATTTAAAATGTTTACTATATTCAATATGCCCTTATTAAACTAATGTATGGTATTTAGTAATAAAACACACAGTACACACATTGCCACTGCCTTAGTATACTTGTTCTCAATGCAGTTGAATTGAAATATTCGCCACAAGAGATCAGTTTTAAAATAGAATTTTAACAAAAATGTTTTAATGTTTTGAAGCATTAAAGTGTCGTTGTCGTTCGTTCCCAACAACTTCGTTCGGTAACTTATGCAAATGCAAATGCAAATTCTTTAAAAATAGTCTAAAGACAAACAGACCCACCAACAGACAGACGAATAAACAGGCAGGCATTGATTTACTCTCGCATGCATACTATTTATTGTGCAATATGTATAAGCAACCAAATCATCAACATTTAGTAGTTGGCATCGTTTGTTTTCTCAAAAGTTGTGTGTACGTGTATCTGACTATATTTCTTATTGATTTTGGTACACACAAAAAAAAATTAAAACATTTACTGATGCGGAAAATCGGTTGAGGCTGCAAATAAAGGTACGCATGCAATAAATAAGGAATGTTGAAAGAGATTTATGTGCAGCAGAAGGGAAAAATAGATTAGATAAAATGGAGATATGTAGAGAGATAGAAAGTCCAAGAAAGAATGCCACCTCTATCGGACGTAACCATAAGCCTATAGAGGTCAGTTGGGTCGGATAATAGGACAGCTGACTGAAGGATAAAAGAACAGCCCGACCTTTTCTGGATTACTTAAGTCAGTTAGCTCGGTTTACTAGTATAGTTCACAATGGTGGTCAGAATGTTACTAGGAAGTCTCATTTCGTTATCATCAACAGGTGGAGAACACAACACTTTGCATTCTGAACTGCTATTTGTTGTAACTCTCTAGTCGAAGTTTCCTGCTTAAGCACTTTCTTTTTTATTTTTACATGATCGAGTGTATGGAAAAAGGATTCTTTCGAATGAGCGGGTCTCTGTCCCGATATCACCCAACAACAGTCGGCTAAGGATTAGTCAAATCAGCCACAATGTTGGTTGGTTAGTTTGGTAACAATTTATGAAACTAAATGTTTGTGTGTAAAAGATTTTAATGTAAAACATTAATTAATGATAACAATTTATTACCTAATAATTTTCAAGATTTTGATGGTGATCATTTGCATTTAATAGTTTGTTACCAAATAATTGTAATTTCTCCAAATCAATTGATTTATCAACATCTTCAATTTGACTTTGCACTTCAACTTCTTGTTGCATGAAATCTTTGAATCTATCAAATTTTTCATTTTCTATTCTCAGCATTGTCAGCTTCACTAAATTCTATGAGAGAAAATAAAATATTCATTTAATTTCAATGATCATGAGACACAGGCATACAAACATACTTCAATGTAACGTTGCTTTAAATTATTATATTCCTCCTCTGCTTCATGTTCATCGCTTTCTTTATAATTATGAATTATATGGAAATCATTGGATAGCAAAACATGTTCGGGTATGGTAAAGTATTTCTGATCAATATCACCGAGTTCCTTTAATTTTTGTTCCATATCGGCACGCATGCGTTGAACGACTTCATTCTTTTTCTTTTCCAACAAAGCAACAGTTTCTGGTGTTGATGTCTTTGCAATAATAGCTTTGGCCACAATATTTAAAATTATGCCCATTAAATGATTTCCTATAAAATAAAAAATATTTGTAATGTACTTATTATGCATATAATTTATATATAAAGCGAGGATTAAGTTGATGGAATGGAGTCTTTCTTACTTTCGCTTGTCACTTGATTTGCTGTGAAATTAAAGAACTGCAAATCATATGTATTCTTTTCTAAATTTGATGACATATTTGTTTTTATGTTTTAATCTCCTTTTTCACTAATTTATCTTTTTGTCTTTGTTTAAACAAACAATTTTAAAACAATTCACTAGGAGTCACTTATTTATTTTGTTGAGCATCGTCGCCGTTGCAGTGTTGATAAATTTTACGAAATAGTATTGCTTAAGGTAGGCGTACACGACCAATCTGCTTGAAGGTTATAAATACATATACAAAATGATGATTGAACTTTTTATATAAATGTTAAAAGAATAGTAATTTTATGTATTTTTTTACATTATTCAAGTAAAGTAATGTTAAATGACCAAAAATAAACAAAATTATTAAATATATGAATTAATAATATATATAAAAAGTAAACATAGAAAAAAGTATTATAATTGTAAAATAAAGTGTATCACATTTTAATTGTTAATAGGTGTTTACTTTACGATAGTAACTTTATTTGATCTACTTGGCATGTCTTTGAGCTCTATTTAAAGGTCTCCAAATGTCAGTCATTTTTATATACACCTGTGAAAGGTACCTCGAAACATTCTTGATAGAACTTAAGTCAAGAATGAATTCCGCTTACTTCAAAACCATTAAATTGTTCGTGACAAGAGGAATTATGTGATGCTTGCTATGTGAATCGGGGCATTATGTTGTGAAATTACCTGTTTTTAACATAAAATGTATCAATAGACTCAATTAATATGATATCCAGCCAATATTTCGGACACCCATCTGGCCCATAAACACTCTTTCTTCAGGAAAAACTATTTTTCAAGACTCATTCAATTTATATTTTTCGATAAATGCCACACATGTGTCAGCGTAAAACCATTGGTTGGATTGTGTTACCAGCGAACTATAGCAAACCTGCTTGCTTTCCTTCCACTTAGATATGCGGAATTCACCTTCAAAACGTCTTCTAGGTGCGCAATTCCGTATTTGTGTGTTGACCGCAACATTTGATTTCTCCATTATTGATTGATAGAATTTGTCATGCTAGTTTGACGTGTATAGCCTACCTTAAGAGTTGAGGAATCAAAACAAAACAAAACGAAAATATGTAATGCCCCTGATTTACTTGTCAAATTTGGATATATGATTTTACTTTACTTACAACTTCGATATCTTCAAATTGAACTCGGACAGAATCAGTTTCTTCTACATCAATTTCCTTTCAATCGAAATTTTCTCTTATTCTTCTTGGACATATACAAAAAACAAATAACGCGTGGTATGGATTTTGCTATTCTGATTCTAATTCCGATTGCTTTTTTATTAAAATATTTATTTTTTTGATGTATTAAAGATTTGCAAAATGTCCTTTGCACGTTTATCGAAAATCATTGGCGATTTTCATTCAAGATGTTTTTTAATGCGTTCGCAATCTGCTAGCGCTTCAAGACTATATCATTATCAGATTCCTCCACATTACAGCAACCTAAAAGTTCATCCTGATGTGGAGCTTGCTTTGCGTACTAAGCAACCAGTTGTGGCTTTGGAATCAACAATTATAACGCATGGCATGCCCCATCCTCAGAACCTAGAGACCGCTTTGGAAGTGGAGAACATTGTGCGTAGCCAAGGCGCTACGCCAGCAACGATTGGTATTCTAAATGGATGCATCAAAGTTGGCTTAGCCGAAGCCGAACTGTCCGAGCTGTCACAGAAGGCACAGGAGCAAGTTATAAAGTGTTCGAGACGTGATCTTCCTTATGTCATGGCAATGGAAAAAAGTGGTGGCACTACAGTTGCTGCAACAATGATGATTGCTCATAGTGTAGGGATTAAAATATTTGCTACTGGTGGCATTGGTGGAGTACATCGCAATGGTCATATTACCATGGATATTTCCGCTGACTTAGTTGAGTTGGGACGCACTCCGGTGGTGGTAGTCAGCAGTGGGGTTAAATCCATTTTAGATATACCAAGAACTTTGGAATATTTGGAGACTCATGGAGTTTGTGTAGCCACTTATGGCAGTGATGGTGGTATGTTTCCAGATTTCTATACAAGAGATAGTGGGTGGTCGGTACCCTATAACATAACCACGCCCGGTGGTGCTGCTGAAGTCATTAATGAATGGCAACGTTTAAAAATGCAATCAGGTATGTTGATAGCAGTTCCTATTCCCGAAGAGTTTGAGGCCAACAGAGAAGAAATAATTGAAGCAATTATACAAGCTGAGGAACTAGCAGCCATGGATGGTGTTGTTGGCAAGGATGTCACTCCCTATTTATTGGCATCCATTGCAGATATTACACGCGGTAAAAGTCTCACAGCTAATATAGCTTTAATAAAACATAATGCCATGGTGGCGGCACAAATTGCCATTCAGTTGGCACAACTTACAAATTCCAAACCGATAAAAAGAGGAAAACCAGTTGTGATTGGCGCTTCAATATTAGATCTATCGTTTACAATAAATGAACATGAAAAAGATATGGAATTGCAAGGTGCCACTTATACAGCAGCCTCAAAACAAACTGCCGGCGGTGTCGGCCGTAATCTTGCCGAAGCTATTTTCAAACTTTATGGCGATGTCTATCTTATCTCGGCCATTGGCAATGATCATTTGGGTCAGAGTTTAATGAAAATGATACCATCTTCGCTACAATCAAATCTCATCATAGACCATACAATGCCCACATCGCTCTGCTCTGTCATATTTGATAAGGTGGGTGATTGTAAATTAATACTAGGCAACATGGACATACATCGTAGCATTACAGCTGACCATATTGAAAAGCATACAAATCTGTTTGAAGAAGCGTCCCTAATCGTCATCGATAGTAATCTATCAACGGAAGCCATAGAAGCGACACTCAAACAAGCCAAGCAACATAAGCTGCCAGTGGTTTTTGAGCCAACAGATATGTTTATAGCTGGAAAACCTTTCAATATAACGACTGATCTAACACAATTTATTCGCCTGATAACTCCCAATATACATGAGCTCAAGACAATTGTGGAAACTATTACCAAAGAGTCTGTAAACTGGCAACCGAATGTCAATATTGAGCTGCCACTGCTCTTGACCAAAACTGCAGATCTAATAAAACAAATTGCTCCAATATTCAACTGCATCATAGTGACTTTGGGTGAGCATGGTGTCTTCATAAGTCTCCGCTCCGATGCACTTACTGATATACAAAAACTTTTGGATGTTGATGTTGATATTTCACTAGCACATCATGCGCGTTTCTATGATGCGCCTAAAGTAGATAACATCAGTAATGTTTCGGGTGCCGGCGATAGTTTCTCAGCTGGTTTCATTACTGGAATTCTACAAGAGCGTTCCTTAGATGGTTGTGTCGCCTTAGGCTTTTTGGCTGCCGAACGTGCTCTACAATCAGAATCAGCTGTACCTGGTCATTACTACAATGATAGCTCGCAATTTGAGCAAAAGTACAATCAAATCCAAGACTCGCTAAAAATGAAAATTATTTAGTTTTGAAACACACACACATTCATTGTTATAGTTTGTTAAGTTTCGGTTTCTTTATTATTATTGTTTATAAATGTTAATCGAATTGCCTGATCCTGGGTCATAACTAATATGCCCATCTGAAATGAATACAAAAAAATAAATTGTATATTTGTAAAAAAATGTAAATGAATCCAAAATAAGACTTACAATTTAATGACTTTGTCTTTACCGCCTGAAGCTACTCGTGAACCATCTGGTGCCCAGTCAACACCAAAAACTTCATCAGCATGTCCTGGTAGTTCTTGAGCCAACTTTTTTGTTTGTATGCTCCACACTAAAACAAAAGATAATAGTTCCGTATTATAAATGATATCCATATCCATGATAACACTTCAATTACCTTTCAATGTGGAATCTTTGCTACCACTTAAAAGCAAACGTGAGTCTGCAGACCATGCCAACGTATATACTGCTTGTACATGTCCACGGAAAGTCGCCAGGAACTGACCATCTTTTGCACGCCATAGACGCACGGATTTGTCAAAAGATGCTGAAGCTATAAGCTTAACATCGGGTGAATATTTAACATCATTAACTACATTTTGATGGCCAGTCATGCGCTGGACACATTTGTTTTGGTTATTAAGCCACAAATATAATGTATAATCATCGGAACAAGAAACAAATGACTCCACATCATCAGGGCAAACGGCCTTATAACGTTGCAAAGCCATAGCTTTCAGTTCATCCTCTATAATTCATGAAACAAATCATTTTATCGAATTTTGATTTCCTATTTGATTTGTTATCCTACCTTTCATATCGATATATTTCTTTCTTCGATCTGTTACCGGGTGGAATGGACCTGTGCGTAGTACATAATCTGTGTTGAGGGCAATCATATTAACCCAATGGGCATGACCAGAATAAGTCCTGCAAAGCACACCATCTTCGGCACGCCACATTTTCACTGATCGATCTTTTGACGATGTATAAATCAAACCAGCACCACCCCAACGTACTGCCGTAACAGCATTCGTATGACCGGCAATATTAAGTAAACAGGTACCAAGCACTGTATCCCAAATACGACAATCTCCATCACCACTGGCCGATGCTAATTTACGACATTCAGGATTTTTATGGTATGGCTCCCAACTTAAGCCATTCACATGCTTCTTGTGACCTACCAAGTTGCGGCCAACCTGTCTACCAGTTTCTGGATCCCATATGATTATATTACCAGCTTTGCAGGCACTAGCCAACCGTTTACCATCTGGTGACCAACTTACACACAAAACCCATTGCTTGTGACCAGTGCAAGTGAAATGTGGTGTTTCTGTATTCAAATCCCACAGACGAACTGTTGTATCACCGCTGCCGCTAGCTAAATGCGCACCGTCTGGACTGAAACTGATCGATACCACTGCCTCAGCATGGCCTGGCATAGAACTTGTACAACGTGTGACTGGTCGCACTTTAAAAACAGCCTGTGGCTGATATACAATATCAATCACATTTTCCGTATCGACTTTAGTTAAATCCAATGTCTGATTCAGTGTCTTTTTGATCTCGTCCTCGCCAACAAAAAACAAATACGGCGTTGCTTCCTCATTCTTGAGCAAAGCATTGCAAATCAAACCAAGCTGCTCTGCGGTAACTTCCGCGGGCAAATCAATCGGTGGCCCTGCTTCGTCTCCAGTGTCTGATATTAAGCGTGCTTGTATTGTTTGTGGAGCACTCACATCATCATCTTTGATTTGTTCATCTTCCTCCTCAAACATTCGTTGTTTCTTGGCCAACATACTTATTTCTGTCAAGTTCAAATAATAACAATAAGAAGGACAGACCGAAGAACTAAGAAAACCGCCACAACAACAGCAACAATAACAACAAAAACAAAAAAAAAAAACAAAAACACGTGCGTATTCACAAAACGGTGCTGTGTAGTGCTACCAACTTATTTCAATTGCAAAGAATTGCAATAATAGTACTGCTAACTGACTTTAAATGCACTGAAGCAAAGTGTTGAAAAATGCACGTTAGAAATTAGTTCTTTATTAAATTTTTGTGAAATTAACTATTTAAACAATAAATTTAGCAATAAATAATTTGCGTAATATTTGTGTAATTCATAATTTAACTGTAAATAATCGGGAAAGATAGTTTTAATGGTATTTTGGAACAACAACAGCATACACCCTCTTTTGAGCTAATTCAACGGCGCCTTTGTTATTCAACTACAAGAAGAAGAAGAAGAAGAGTCGAGCGAATTTGGTGTTTTATTTTTTTCTACTGATTATTTCATTGACTATTGTTGTATATGTACGTGTACTAAAATAATTTTCTATAGCATGGAAAATATACCGCGTACTCACGAAGGTACTTCAATATAAAATAAAATTTTCAGTTAAGCCCCCATTGGACACCCTAGAAAAGTGCTAGCAAGCTATTCTAGCCAATGAGTATTTTATTGAGTTTGATAAACGTTTACTAGTTTTGAGTTTTGTTATTTTTTAATATGAATTTCTCTTGCAGATGTTGAAGCACAAATTGTTGACTTACAAGCTAAGAAAAAAGAAATAACCAAAAATTCAGCAGATGGTGTTGGTTTACTGGAAAGCGGCGGATTTTTCGACTCTGATTTGTATGATGATGATGAAACTAAGGGTAAAAGCCGCTATGAGGGCTACAATACTTCCATAGCCACAAATGATGAGGTCGAAGAAGATGAAGACGATGGTTTTCCGGTGCCACAAAAGCGGTCTTCATACACAGCTCCAGTTTCGGTTCTCAAAGATGTAACTCAAGTAAGTATAATGATTACTATGATTCTGTGACAAATAACTACAAACCTGGCGCTTATAGGGAAAGGAAGTAGATCCATTAGCAGATCGTCGTCGACCGACAATTGCAGATCGTGAAGATGAATACCGACAGAAACGTCGTCGTATTATTATATCACCAGAACGTGCCGATCCATTTGCGGATGGCGGCAAAACTCCCGATGTGGGCTCGCGCACATACACAGACATTATGCGCGAGCAATTGCTTAAGGGTGAAGAGACCGAATTACGACGGCGGATACTTGAAAAATCCAAAGATGGCACATTATCTAAGTCATCATCATCATCGAATGGTGAAGCAGCAGCACCGGTCAAAGAAACGGTGAGGAAACGTGGCCGTTGGGACCAAACTGTAAGCGACAGTTTTATACCAGCTAAAATTGCAGCAACACCAAGTAGTGCAGCGACCCCAACATGGGAGGATGTAAGTTACTCAAAGTTTATACATTTTTTATATTCTGTACTTTGTGGTAGATTTGTTGTTGATATGATAAATATGCTGTTCGCCAGAGGTCTGAGTTCATCCAGAAGGATGCTGATATGTGGAATCTGATGTTTCTTTATAGAATACAATAGAATCTATTTAAGCATTGAATTAATGAGGGAGATGTACAGAGTATAAGAAGAGTATCGTGTTTATCCAACTACAGAAATCTTTACTTGTTTCTCTTAGAAAACTCCTGGAGATCATCGTTGGGATGAAACACCTGGACACAAAGGCAGTGAGACACCAGGAGCTACACCTGGTGTTGGTACACGTATATGGGACGCCACACCGGCACATGCAATGACACCCGGCCATGAAACTCCAGCTCATGAAAAATCTGCTCGC
This sequence comes from Amiota communis, assembly GCA_037043315.1. Lineage (NCBI taxonomy): Eukaryota > Metazoa > Arthropoda > Insecta > Diptera > Drosophilidae > Amiota > Amiota communis. Next base: position 210,406 of record JBAMAV010001028.1, on the reverse strand, counting down.
CGTAATCGATGGGATGAAACACCAAAAACAGAACGTGAGACGCCCGCTCATAGTGGTTGGGCGGAGACACCAAAACCAGACCGAACAAATAGTAGTGGTGGGGATAATGTTATTATTGAATCCACACCAGGAACTGCAAAGAGGCGTTCACGTTGGGACGAAACTCCTTCAAATGCAACGCCAGCAATGACACCAACAATTTCGGCAATGACGCCCAACATGACACCGAGTATGACACCACACGCAACCCCTGGTCATGCCACACCCATGCTTACACCTGGTGGTAGCACTCCAATAGGTGTAAAAGCTATGGCAATGGCAACACCGACACCAGGAGCTTTGGCCGCTATGACACCAGAACAATTACAAGCCTATCGCTGGGAAAAGGAAATTGACGAACGTAATCGACCATATACTGACGAAGAACTGGACCAAATGTTTCCACCAGGTTACAAGATTCTGCCACCGCCGGCAGGTTATGTGCCACTACGAACACCGGGACGTAAACTTATGGCTACACCGACACCGATAGCAGGAACTCCGGCTGGTTTCTTTATACAAGTTGAAGATAAGAATGCTAAATTTATGGACAACCAACCGAAAGGTCAAAACTTACCATTTATGAAACCCGAAGATGCTCAGTATTTTGACAAACTGCTTGTTGACGTCAATGAAGATACTTTGTCACCAGAAGAACTCAAGGAGCGTAAAATTATGAAATTGTTGCTGACAATTAAGAATGGCTCGCCGCCAATGAGAAAGTCAGCACTGCGTCAAATAACTGACAAAGCTCGTGAATTTGGTGCTGGTCCGCTTTTTAATCAAATTTTGCCATTGCTTATGTCACCGACACTGGAAGATCAAGAACGTCATTTGCTTGTTAAAGTCATTGACCGTGTGCTTTATAAATTGGATGATCTTGTGCGTCCCTATGTGCACAAGATACTTGTTGTCATTGAACCCTTACTTATCGATGAAGATTACTATGCTCGTGTTGAGGGTCGTGAAATCATCTCGAATTTGGCAAAAGCAGCTGGTCTTGCCACTATGATTTCAACAATGCGTCCCGATATTGATAATATTGATGAGTATGTTCGTAATACAACAGCACGTGCATTTGCTGTGGTGGCATCCGCTTTGGGAATTCCTTCATTGTTGCCCTTCTTGAAGGCAGTGTGCAAATCGAAGAAATCCTGGCAGGCACGTCACACTGGCATCAAAATTGTACAACAAATCGCAATATTAATGGGCTGTGCCATATTACCTCATCTCAAGGCACTCGTTGAGATCATTGAGCATGGTCTCATCGATGACCAACAAAAAGTGCGTACCATAACCGCTTTGGCTATTGCTGCATTGGCAGAGGCTGCAACACCATACGGCATTGAGTCATTCGATTCGGTATTGAAGCCCCTATGGAAGGGTATACGTACACATCGTGGTAAAGGTTTGGCGGCTTTTCTAAAAGCCATTGGCTATTTGATACCTTTGATGGATGCCGAATATGCCAATTATTATACACGTGAGGTGATGTTGATTCTTATACGTGAATTCCAGTCTCCGGACGAAGAAATGAAGAAAATCGTTTTGAAAGTGGTGAAACAATGTTGTGCCACTGATGGTGTCGAGCCACAATATATTAAAGAAGAAATCTTACCGCATTTCTTTAAATTCTTTTGGAATCACAGGATGGCGCTGGATCGCCGAAATTATCGTCAATTGGTGGATACTACAGTCGAAATAGCAAATAAAGTCGGTGCTTCTGAGATCATCAATCGTGTTGTTGATGATTTGAAGGATGAAAATGAACAATATCGTAAAATGGTAATGGAAACTGTGGAGAAGATTATGGGCAGCTTGGGTGTTGCCGATATTGATTCACGTTTGGAGGAACAACTTATTGATGGCATCTTATATGCGTTCCAAGAACAAACAACCGAGGATATTGTTATGCTGAATGGTTTCGGTACCATAGTCAATCAATTGGGGAAACGTGTTAAGCCATATTTACCACAAATCTGTGGTACAATACTCTGGCGTTTGAATAACAAATCAGCAAAGGTGCGTCAACAGGCAGCCGATTTGATTTCACGTATTGCTGTGGTAATGAAGACCTGTCAAGAGGAGAAACTCATGGGTCACTTGGGTGTTGTGCTCTACGAGTATTTGGGCGAGGAATACCCAGAAGTATTGGGAAGCATATTGGGTGCTCTAAAAGCAATTGTTAATGTCATTGGTATGACAAAGATGACGCCACCAATCAAAGATTTACTGCCTCGTTTGACGCCAATTCTTAAGAATCGTCACGAAAAAGTACAAGAAAACTGCATTGATCTTGTTGGACGCATTGCCGATCGTGGTCCTGAGTATGTGTCTGCACGTGAATGGATGCGTATTTGCTTTGAACTCTTGGAATTGCTGAAAGCGCACAAGAAAGCCATTCGGCGTGCGACAGTCAACACCTTTGGTTATATAGCAAAAGCAATTGGTCCACATGATGTGCTGGCGACCCTGCTAAATAACCTTAAAGTTCAGGAACGACAAAATCGTGTGTGCACAACAGTAGCCATTGCCATTGTAGCTGAAACTTGTCGACCATTTACAGTACTGCCAGCTCTGATGAATGAATATCGTGTGCCCGAACTGAATGTTCAAAATGGTGTTTTGAAATCGCTTTCCTTCTTATTTGAATATATTGGCGAAATGGGTAAAGATTATATTTATGCTGTTAGTCCATTGTTAGAGGATGCTTTAATGGATCGAGATCTTGTGCATAGGCAGACAGCATGTGCTGCAATCAAACACATGTCACTCGGCGTTTATGGTTTTGGTTGTGAGGATGCACTGACACATCTACTCAACTATGTTTGGCCAAATATCTTCGAGACTTCGCCACATTTAGTACAAGCTTTTATGGATGCCGTTGACGGCCTTCGTGTATCTCTTGGCCCAATTAAAATATTACAATATACACTGCAAGGTCTCTTCCATCCAGCGCGTAAAGTACGCGATGTCTATTGGAAGATCTACAACTCACTTTATATCGGCGGTCAGGATGCTCTTATCGCTGGCTATCCCCGAATTTCAAATGACCCTAAGAATCAATATGAACGCTATGAATTAGACTACACCTTATAAGGCACCATCTAATAACCATCATCTTTGTCATCATCATCATCTCATTTATGTCATCCTGAAAATACATTAAATAATAAATTCCTTGTGTTTATACTATACAATTTATATTTTATATGTAATCAGATTTTAAATTATAATTTTTTTTTTCTTATGTAAGCCGGACAACAACAACACTTATAATGAACAATAAATATGAAATTAAAAATAAACATCAGCTGATCATTGGCTTTTAACTAACAATGTTCGGATACGAAAACTTAATTAGATCATAGTCCTCAGTATGGTGATTTTGAAATGGTTCCATCACTACTGCGCCCATTTGCTCCCATGAAATTAAGATGTTGGTCTAGCTTCATCGCTAGCAGTCCGTATCAAAAGGTGAGATAACATGTCTCGAGTTCTCTAACAACATCAACATTTATTGAAAATAAATAGTTCCTTGGCTTTTATATGATTTATATTTCACTTGAAACCAGGCTTAAGAACTTTAGCCGCTGCCCCTTGGTGATGCCCATAGGTTCTGACCTACAACGACTCTATGGATAATTAGGCAGTCAAGCTACTCTCAACCAGGCCATAAACGATACATAACATATTGGTAGCTATGAAACAGAGATTGTTGATGTTAGACAATGTCAATTTTCTGGTTACCTCTTGTCGATAGAAGTTAATCTGCCAGAGCTGACTTAAAATGTGACACCATATCTTTTGTTAATTATTATGTTAATGATTGTTTAATTAAAGCTTACAGGTTGCCACCGGTACACCTAGGTGTAGATGGCGTAGACAAGGAACCCTTCAGAATTAATGCTAAGTTTTTGGTGTGGCTATGCAATGCAGTTGAGTTAATTAATGGCATACAGATTGTTGAAAGCTAGTTGTCCCACACATAATTATGCAGGTCACTTTAGAAAGAAATACATAGTCTGAAAGAAGACCATCGATTCCACTCTGTTCTTGAGTTTTGCAGCATATCTCATGGTTCACTATACCGCCTTGTATTCATTATATTCTATTCGCAATGTGAATCAAGAAATTGGGCTTGAAACTCTGAGCCATCTATGTATATATTTAGTGCAATTCCTGGACACAGTACAACCACCTTGATTATGTTAGAATTTGTATTTCATTTGCAATGTGTCTTTAGACTCTACTGACAAGTGTTGACAGTGACTCCAGACTCTGAAGTCTTTTAGAGACTCGGTGGAAATCTCGACCCCTCACAAATTTCTTGGTAAAGAAATAGTTTCATTTAAATTCATTCCTCAAACCTCCATGACAAATGATGAGGGTAACTCTTTTGTGGAGATTCATGGACGTTAGAGTATAAACAAAAAATAAAAATCAAGAGCTTAGGAGTATTAGTGTAACTAGTACACACATTATTCTTATTTATTTAGAGTAGCACTACTGCAAAAAAAACTACCAAAATGTACAAACTACTGCGATTAACTTAATAATTACTAATGTCATTTTTAAGTGGAGATGGAGGTGATGGTTGATGATTGTGCGAATGTGTTATCATCCAAAGATCAATGTTTCGACTGAGCTTATTAGATTTTCCAGGCCGAATAGATAATTAGTATCTATTTGACCGTTTTCGGCTGGAAAGACATGGGCGAAGTCAATCATGCGCACCTTAACCCAATGGGATGCGGGCGCAAATGCATCTGCGATTAATAATGTATAGTCCTTTTCACTTTTCACTCCTTCATCGTTATCCTTATCTTTACTACCTTTTTTCTCATCAGCATCAGTCGTTATGTTGTTGAAGTGATCATGGTGACCATGATGACCATTCAGTTTATCTTTGTTCTTCTGCAAATGCGCATAGTCATATGTGATCAGTAATGAGCTGGCATAGAAATTGTAAATTTTCTGACGTTTGAACCAATTCCTTATATCATACAGTTGCCGGAGGACTTCTTGCAATAGATTTATACTAGCAGTACTTCGACTCTGGAGTGGTTTGGTCTCGGCATTTAGAAAATGAGCCATAGCAGCTTGAAAACCAAGTGGTGTTAGGCTTTTGCCAAAGTCCTTGCTTTGCCGCACTAAGATTGTCTGATATGGTTTTGATGGGGCGGGTACATATACCTGGAATCCGGGAAGACAAAGGCCAAGCGTTTGCTTACATTGAACATATTTCTTTTCTTCAACGTCACGTTTTTCTGACGAAGCCAATGGGTCCCATGTGCGTTTGCCAATTTTTATATCCATAATGCATGGCTTCAGCATACCATGCGTCAAATCCTCCAGCTTTATGAAAGTGTGTTCACGTCCGTTCACAACCAAGTTAACTTTTTCGTAGAATTTTGGCACAAACTGTGTGGCCTTGGCCAACAACGTTTGACCATTGCTTGAGGCGGCTTTCAATGTTTCATAAAATTTTAATTCACGTTCTCCACAGTCCGGTTTACCGAATGGCTTCAAAACACATCCTGTTTCTGCATTCTGCAGTAGACCAATTGATGAGGCGTTCGACGCTTCGAATATATGACCGGCTACTTGTGTCTCTAGTTGAAAGAATCCGGCGGGAAGCTGCAGCGAATGTTGTGTTGTAGCCATAGTAATGCGAATGTAAGGAGTTTGGAGGTTAACGACAGCTGAATGATTGTACAATGAACTTTTATCAATTCAAATAACTTGATTGTTGTTTCCTTTTAATTTGTGTTGTATGTATTGTGATTCATTCAGTTTAACTCGAGAGAGAGTTTCATCATTGCAATGTATCAGGAAACAAATGTATGTAGTCGGATCAGTGGCGTAATCCCAAAAGATCTTAAATGACTCTGTTTAAGGAGTATCGTGTTTTTACTGCTTGTTGATTAATAGAAACACAAGAAGAGTATTTTAAAATGAGTATTCAATTTTGCCAGTTCATAAGAGAACATGGAATAAAGCAGTCAGCTCAATTGTTGCGTCCTCCCCTTTCAATTACGACACTGTACACAAATGACCAGTCGCAGTGTTTTTAGTCAACCAAAGTAATTATATTGGTGTAGTGTTGCAAAAAACAACGCAGTATCATCATTCACAATGTTAATTAGTGTTGGTTAAGAAAATAAATCCCACGCATCTTGATTACTTTATAGTGTTTTCACACTGAGCGTTTTATGCAGCATTCACCAGAAATTGCATTTTCGGAACACCTGTTTTTTGTTTTGGTTATACACACACAATATTTTAAAAAATGTTGCAGTGCAACAAAAAAGAGAAAGAAAATTGAATATGACATAAAAAAACACAACAATTACCCAGCCATGGGCAGAATGCCCCATATCAGAAACAGTATTTTAGTAGCATTCTTATTGAATGCAGCATTTTCTACTACAACAACAACTACAAAATTACGTAATTTTGGGTCAGAGTGCCCCATGTCATAAACAGTATTTTAATGTAATGCAGTTGCAGTTATAGATAGTATAAAATATAATATGGATATTTTCTTAATGAGATATATAGATTTAGAATAAAATAAAACATGTATAAATACTGTAACTATCAGGGTTGCAAACCGCGAGGCACGATATCGCTACTGGCTCCAAGTATTTGAGCACAAGCATCGAAATACCGTACCGGGTTTCAGGTTCTTAAAAGGCTTTGCCACTTCCACATCACTAGAACTAAATTCCTCTGGCACAACTTAACGTTCGATGCTTTTAATCCAACGTATTGAAGACAGTTTCTTTCATGGTGCATATTACAATAAATTGATTTCCTATTTGTTTTCCCAGTAAGAAGGGTAGGGTAGTTAACTGTTGGGTATCCTTAGTTGGTCTAAAACAGGGCTATACACTCCGCATGCGGCCCAAGTGAAGTCTGTATGGGGCCCAATATCGACCAGCCGGCTGAAGTGGCACAGAAATTTCTTTGGGCTTTTATTTTTCCTCGTCGCTCAAGTGCACAGGGAAAACCACTTTTTTTTTGGCTTGTCAACTGCAGCCTAACTCATCACGGATTCTTCCAATGCGGCCCACGGAACCAAAAAGGATGGACAGTCCTTGTTTATAAGGTCATTCTACGCCTTTAGAATCAACCCGCAATATCGACACAATTGTAATACAATAAATATAAACAAAACACAATATTTTGAGGTGCTGAATACTATTGTATTTTATTAAGCTTTGGATTTAACATAGGCCCTAATCGAACTTAAGGATCCTTTTAGCCTTAGATACACATGGTGTGAATGAACGTTTTCCGTATTTTTTTCCACGTATTTTCAAGCATGGATTGTAAGATTCAATTCTTGGTGGTGTACTTGGGGGCGTAATGTGATTAGTTGCCCCGTCCAAGAAGTCTGGGTTACCCCTTGGTGGTGACTCCATTGTTATTCTGTTATGTAAATTAGTAAAAAATAAATGTAAATTTTGGAAAAGCAAGTTACAATAATATTAGAATAATAGATTTACCACTTGTCAACTGGTATTTCAATTGCTTTTATTAATAATATGGAAGAAATCCGTAGCTTTATTAAACTTCTCTGCCGATGTATGAAATCTACAGATTTATTAAACTTTTCCGACGTAAGTATTTTTGCTTTTTATAAAACGATATGATTCTAATTTATTTTCAAATTGAATGTCAAATTTATTTTGACAGTTGGGGGGTCCTGCACCAAGAAAAAAAATTAGCGACATCTGCTTAAAAAATTTTAGGAACCAATATAATATTGTTTTCACACTGAGCATTTTATGCAGCATTCACCAGAAAGTGTTCAAATTGCATTTTCGGAACACCTGTTTTTTGTTTTGGTTATACACATACGTGGAACTTTGGCTAAATTAAAACTAAAAATTTGTGAAAAATAAGTGATTTAAAACATTTTGCAAGGTATGCAAATAGTTCTTGTAGCTTTCTTTTTCATTCCTGATACTTATTTTGTTAAAATCTTTTAAATAATGTTGGCGCGTAAGAAACAAATGAGAAAGAAAATCGAAAATGATCTTTAATGTGAGGTAACAATTACCCAGCCTTGGGAAGAGTGCCCCATCTCACAAACGCCATTTTATAGCCATTTTACACTGAGTAAAAAGTTGGGTTCTGAGAACACAAGCAGAACTATGTGTTCTGACGACAACAACAACAGGGAAAACGAACGAAATTTGTTGTTTTTGTAGCAGTCAGAACACAGAATTCTAGTTGTGTTATCGATGAACCTAATAGCCGGTTTATACAAGGCCATGATGCGTTTCTCTCATGATGCGACCAATGATTCGCATCACAATCGACAACAACCACTAGGAAAATGACGTCATTCATATCCGGAATGAAAAATGGAATTGCAAGAACTATTTGCATATATTGCAAAATGTTCTTAATCATGTATTTTTCACAAAAGTAGCATTCAATACAACATTCGAGAAATGTAGCACTGAATGCTCAGTGTGAAAAGACTGTTAGTTTGGATTATCTTATACATTTTTAATTTCATTAAACTTTTTTTGGAGTATGTTGAATTCTCTTTGCACAGATTCCATTTGGAATTGATTGTTAATATTTGGCTATAAATTTCAGTGAAATAAGAAATAATATTTGATAATATTTACGCTCTAAGTTATGGCTCTCTATGAACGATCAATGATCTGGGCAGTATGTATGCAAGCATTGCCATGCTATTGTTATGTCTACGATGAAGGCTCCAAAATTGCTTACAAAAACTTCATATTTTGAGATCACTCTCCCACACTATAATGCACCCCTCCCTACTTCGATAAAAGTCCAAATAATGCCTAGATTATCGTAAATCATGAAAAAAAAAATAGATGGAGTCATTTGGGGCCTTCCAAATTAAACATTTTCATGCGATGCAAGTGAATTCTAAGTTAAACGATCCTTGCAAAAACTACGGTGTCGAACTTTATTAATATATCAATTATTTTTAATCCCTTTATGTGTTTAGCTTTCGGAATAACGTCGTATAGTGATTAGATTAGCATTAACCCCACACTGTGTTCCTTTATCTTGGTTATTGAGGTTTTCGGGTTCGAGGCTTCTTTGCCACACTCTTGCCACGGAGTGTGCATAACACTTCTTTATAAGAAATTCATACGGCACTGCACAATTAATGATTAATTTCGGTACTTTGATAGGTATCAAATTTTATTTTAAGTACATATACATACTTATAAATAAATTCAAATCTTAAATTTTGGCTTAGGATATTTCTTTACATCTTTCTTCCTCAATAAAATTTTTTAATATTTCAAAGGCTACAATTACATAGTTTGGACTATCACTCTTACTCTTCAAAAACGATCGAATTCCTGTCATGTATGATGAAACTTGTGCCAGTGTAGGTGGTGACTTCTTAGCATTTAATAATTCTTCTTCACCGGCCAATGCTTCATCATCGTTATACAGAAAACTACTGACAATATTTTCAGCATCGGACTGTGAATTGTCCATGGTCTGCTCATCAATGTGATTATCCAAATTGAAGTTCGTTTCCCATTCATCACCATCTGGTATGTTGATTGCACCGTCTGCACTTTCGCCACCACAAAAGCTTTTTTGAACAATTCCGTGCCGTTGTTTGAATTTGTGCAACCAACCTGAACTCGTTTTAAAGTCAGTGTGTCCCAATGCATCAGCGATTTCTCGGGCTTTTTGCTTCATTAACTTTCCAGATATGGCAAGATTCCTATTACGTGAATCGATTAACCACTTAAGCATTGCATCGTCAATATCCTGAAAAACACACGAACGAAGCCTCTTCCGTTTAGCGCATATTTCCTTGTTTTCGACACTTTTAAGAATAAAATCCTTATTTCTTATAATCGTTGATAATGTACTGGCTGGGACTCCAAACTGCTTGGCAATGTCTTTCCTTTTAAAACATCCTTCTTCTACTTTTTTAATGATTGATAATTTTTTTTCAAGCGAGACACCATTTCGTTGTGACATCGTTCAACGTTTAACTCTATGTCCAATATATCAAACACAAACAAACAACTGCTGCTCAATGGGATCCCCTAAATTTGTTTGTTTTTACTCTTTTTGTAGCTGCAAAAATATAAAAATTATGTTTACTTGTAGAACAAAATGCATTCACTATATGTAAATTCGTTGTAGGGAAGTTAAAATACACTAAAAATGGAAAGAAAAAAGCTGTGTATGCGATGTGAATTCGCAATAGGGAGATTTTTGTGTTGTATGCACTATTGTAGTATTCAAATAAATTGATAGAGTTACCATTATGAATGGCATCATCATAAAGGTAGGATTACACGTACAAATTTTTTGCGAAAAAAAATTTGTGGTGTTGCCTTTTCACGCTACACAATTTTGTGCAAACATTTTTTCGATTCTTTGTTGTCTTTGCAGTCTTTAAAGCGAGCTCATTATGCGAAATGAGTTCAGATAGTGGGGATGGTGATTGTACACGCAATACCCGCTATGGTAACCACTTCTCTGTTTCAGCACCGTCCTAATATAAATAAATAGAATAATTACTGAGTCCCCATAATCATTCCACTTTAATAAATCTTTTTTATTTTGTTTCTTTGCCGCCGGCAATATTGCTTGCAGTAAAAGCAAATATATAGACTTATTTATAATTTAAAATTTAATATAATAATTTTAAATAATCAATAAATAACGAAAAGGTTTTTTTCTTTATTAAAATGAAAAAATACTGCAATATATATTATTGATTACAATGCAGTTAGTATCAGTTAGTATGAAATATTCTAAAAATTTTATAAAAATAATACAATTGAATACAATTATTATTAACATTTTAAATATTATAATAAATGAAATAATTACAAAATCTCCGTATTCATTGTTCATACATATTATGAAGCATTTGCATTTTGTTTGTTTGCCGCCGGCAATTTGTATTTGTCTTCAATTTTTCATCACCTGCATTTTGTTTATTTGCCGACGGCAATTTGTATTTGTCTTCAATTTTTCATCACCTGCATTTTGTTTATTTGCCGACGGCAATTTGCTTTTGTCGTCAATTTTTCATCGGCTGCATTTTGTTTGTTTACCGACGACAATTTGCATTTTACTTCAATTTCTCTTCGTCCGCAGGTCTACTCGCAACGAAAATTTCATCATAATCAGAATATTTAGCCATTCACGCATTCAATCTGCAAAATGTTCTCGGAAATTTGTAGAAAATCAAAGCCTTTTGATTTTGCCACAAGTTTTTGTGCAAACACGCAAACAGCACCTTCCATGCACAAAAATGCTTCCCTGTTTTTGTGCAAAAAATTTGTACGTGGAGTCCTACCTTAATAATATTGTCAAGTTGGCAGCACTGTCCGTGGGAGTGGTTGTGAGCGCATTGAAACACAACAGCAACAGCAACAAAAAACACAACAAAACGACAACGATCACGCACACGATTATTTTTTGTTGATAAAATTTGATATTTTTGTTTAGTCCTTTTGTTTATTTTTGTATAAAACATTTATTATTATATAATGGAGTCCTGGAAAATTGCAATTATAGCATTTGCAGCCATTTATTATTGTTGCAATGGTTAGTAATTGGAATGTAAAATTTGCTGATTGGCTATCAGCCACACCTGCGAAGCTCACTCACTACTCACTTGAATCATTTTCATTTAGTTTATTGTATATGAAAATTCATTTAATGAATCTTATTCAATTGCAGTTAATTTCGTCGAGGGTCTTGAATGTTATGTATGCTCAAATCAAACAGGCAATACAGAGAAATGCCTGAATACAATAAAAACATGCGAACCGGGTGAGGATGTCTGTGGAACAGAAATTCGATGGGGTAGCGAACCATATTTCTCGCAAGGTGCCCTCAAGCAATATTATGTCTCAAAACGTTGCATGACCAAGGATCAATGCCAAGTGAAGCGTAAAAATTATATGCAAAGATTTTGCACGCATATCTGGTACGAGGATTGGGCATGTCACGAATGTTGTCGTGGTGATCGTTGTAATTACTTTGTAATTGTAAGTACATGAGTAATCTATCAATCCTACCAATATCTTTCATCATTTATGATGATAATCATTCATTTTCAGAGTGGATCATCGAAACTTTTAGCTGCCACATTATGGTTATTTTCGTTTGTGCTCATCGGTCGTCAAATTATTTCATAGAAAATAATGTATTGTATGAATAATTTGTATACAATATTCTCTCGTGGCACACTACACAAATCCAATCCGTCCAATTTAATTTTGTATGTTTGTTCGTCAAATTAATTTTATAGACAATTTATGCATAATTTTTATGTTTTATGTGTGTTTATTTTTTTTTTTTTTTTTCTCATTTTACCTAAGTGCACTGTTTTACATTCCAAAATTGTAACAAACTCAAACTCAAATAATTTGAATATAATATGATTAGGATAGGATAGGATAGGAAAAGATAATCAGGAGGAGAAATAAATTGAGTTCTGCATAAGCAGATAAGCATAAAAGATACAATATAAAAATAAATTATGTATTATTGTTAAAATAAAATTTATGCAAGGCATAGGAGATAATTGAGTGGATGATCGATCGCCCCAACATGACGTCAACAAAATTATTAATAATGAAATGTGTATTTATGTATAAATATCTAGTTTTGATAAGATTTAGGGGACAGTAAAAACATGCAATAATCGATCCCAATTTAAACACCATTGCCACCTATGCCTTGCATCCATCCATGAACCATTTAGAATTAATGTTAAATTCAATTTTTATAATTTAACATTGCAACTTGTATGATTATTATTTTGATTTTAAATAATATTTAATTTAAATACACTGAGAAGTAATTTAATCAACGATCTGTGTGAAGTATTCGAAACAATTCGGTAAACCTTAAGTGCCTTAAATTTGAAAATTATGTCTGAATAACTATTAATCACATTTCCCAAGATTGTGGATTTTAGAAATCCCCACCGCGTTTTAGATATAACAAGCTTCGTTTTCTTTTAGTCTCAGGCAGTTTGATCAATTACACATGAAATCAGAGTTAAACACTACCAATTTGATTCTGTTTTCTATTACATCCTCTTTTCGACCATAGTTAAAATATAATAGCGTACACACTTGACTTATGAATGTACATATAACTATAACTCCTACAATCCGTACATAAGTGTGGACTGTCCACATTCTCCTCCCTAAATCTTAACTCCTTCTTTACACAAATTACAAAATTTTCTTAAGGCATGATTTTTTTATATAAATTATACAACAATATACTATAAATGAAAATATTTACACTCAATAAAAAAAAGAAAAATAAAAACCTCACAAATAACGAAAAAAAAATTACACGATTTCTCTTTCTCATTTCTAATAATGTTGTTGATGTATCATATATACATATATACTTGCATATGTATATGAATGTACTTACGTATTAGAGAATATAAATGCTTTCATTCTGAAAATGAATGCATGTTGTGCCATATTCGTTTGATGTGAATATGAGTGAATGGTGAATTTTGTACAAATAAATGTGAATAGTAGTACTCGTAGCAAAGACACATTCACAGTGTAGAAAACAGTTGCAGCTTGAACAAGGTGGCTTATGCAGAACCCGTAATGGCTTGGCGGAACATAAAACCGAGTTGGTTCTTATGAGCTCCAGGAAAATGGTGGAAAAACTACCAGTGAGCGGGTGAGAACCACATTATTGAATCGACGGCTTACATCAAATACTTGAGTGTACTTCTGGACCATCAGCTGAGCTTTAAGTACCATCTAAGTCTGCATACCTTACATTAAAATTTGCTATGATTCTCCCAAATCTGGGAGGACTCAGGCAGTAAACACGGGTTCTACTAAGTACGATGAGTAAATCTCTACTTCTCCGATCTGTGGTGTAGTAGTAGTGCTCCCAGAGTAGAAGTAGTAGTGAGCTTAGGACCAGGGACCTAAAAATATAGGAACACAGGTGGAGCAGTCCACAGTATGCTCCAAGTTTGGCAGAATGGCTTAAGCGTCGCTCCGGGAACGTAAGTTTCGAATTTACCCATTTCGAAACTGGCCATGGATGCTTCTTGCACAAAATCGGACACGCTGAATATCCATACTGTGGCTTCCGCCTAGTTATTGTGGAAGGCCCGGATCATCTTATTAGTTCTTTCGATTTGAAGCAGCATGAAATAGAATATATGTATGCTTTGTATCTGCCTGCAGTACATTGAAGATTGTAAGGCGAATGATCACTTCCACAGAGGACTGGTCATTCTTCTCTGCCGAAATTGTTAACATAATGCATGTAGCTCGTAAGTACGAGCGAACAACGGCGCCTAATTAATGGCGGTATCGTACAGAATTGATGGGATCTGAGACGATAGGTGAGTTTTTAGTCGGTAGGCGAACTATTCTTTTGAACAAATCGAATCCGACATAACCTGTGGCAGGGGCCATAAGTATTTTTTGAAGATTTTAACATCCGTGTTCGCAAAATAAAAAAAAATACAAAATTATTCATATCCATTCGTACACGTATTAATAAATGCATACTGTATACTACACAGTGTATAGTGTGCAGTAAAGTATGAGTATCAGTGTGTAGCGGTTCGGTGAAGTATGAATATCAGTGAGTATCGGTTTACCGTATTCATTAATTCAGGAACTTCTTTAATAGTCCTTTCAATAACATTATGAAGCAGATGGCTTACGAAATTTAAGACTTCTTCAAAATGAAACACGTATAGCTTTGATATATTTCGTGACCAACTGCAAGTAAAAGTTCTGCCAAATTTGTAAGTCCAGAGCCATTAATGATACCAAAGGAGCGTCCATTTTCATTTGGTATCATTCATTCTTCAGCAAGTTAGATGTGCGCTACTGTTAAATTTTATAATACTGAAGCACGTTTTGCATCCAACTTCGAGTGCCACTGGTTAAAGAAGAAATACAATGGTACAGTGAGCTACATACGACTCGACTGGAGTCACTCCAACTCGCTTGCTTTGGGACTGTTCGAGAACAACCTTCAAAGCAGAAGGCTACGAAGAAAGCATCCGCTCGACCTCCCCATTCGTTTCCCTTTAAACTGATGTCACTCGTATTTAGATCTTAGCCAAACTAACGCAGAAATTAGCATAGACCACAATATAATGGGTGTGAAAAAGTATCCGCAGTTTTTTGGTATATTTTGGAAGAAAAATTTTCTTTATTGAAAATCAATTTTAACCAAGTACACATTGTCCATAATGATCTATGAACTTTTGCCGTTTTTCGGTTAACTTCATAATTCATACGGTGTAGGACTGCTGTGGTTTATCGGCGAAAAAATTGGTCAAGAGATTTTCAGCAGTTCTTCGATCGTTCATTAAAAGAGCATTGCAAAGACTGAAACAGTAGTAGTCAGATGGTGCAATGTCCGGGCTATATAGTCGATGCATCCAAACTTCCGAACCAAGTTCCGTCAATTTGTTCTGAATCATCAAAGATGCGGGTGGCCTGGCATTGTCTTGATGGAACACAACTTCTTTTCTGTTAGCTAATTCTGGTCCCTATTTCTTGATTACTTCATTCAAACAGTTGTGAGCAGTATAGGACCAAATTAACCGTTTCACCAGACTGAAGCGACTAGTAATAGAGAATTCCAATCCAATCCCACCAAACACTCAACATAGCCTTGTTGGCCGTCAATCCAGGCTTTGAAGTCGTTTGACCATGATCGTTTGCAATGCTTATTCCCGTATTTAATCCATTTTTCATCGCCTATAATTATTCGATTTAAAAATGGTTCGATTTTGTTGCGTTTCACTGATGGTAAATCGGTCAATCAAATTTCTTTGGTATGCAAACATCGAGCGTCTTTTCTAGCCTGCTCTTTTTAGATGATTTCAAACTGTCATGTGTGTGATGTTTAGTCGGTCTTGCTCCACAACTTTGAAAATTTCATCGGTTTTTCTAGTGACTGACCGACAAGAGCGAGGTGCATTCTTGACACCGAAAAAAAATTAACAGAAAACGCATAACAATTTGAGAAATGTTACTGAATGAGAGGCAATCTTTTCTGTCCATCAATTTGGACTGACAAATGAAAAATGGGTAAATACGACAATAATGTGCGAAAAAAGTCATGGTCTAAACAATGTGAGCCTGTCATTGCACCATTGCAAATCCTGTGTAGAATAACCTGCGCAAACGATAAATTCAGGATTCTATTGTGACGAAATGAAACGCTGAAGGAAAAACGGCCACAATTGGCAACGCCAGGCGACACTCTTCAGTTATAACTCAGCTGGGAAGTGTTAATGCACCCAGGATATAGTCCGGATCTAGCACCATCTGAATACCATTTAATTCGATCCACGCAGAATTATTTTGATGGCGTAACAATCAATTCCCTAAACGACCCCAAAACGGTATTGCGCTAGTTTTTTGATCAGACACTCCAGAATTTCTACAAAAAAGGGATTATTGTTTTACCCGAAAGATGGCAAGAGGTTATCAATGAGGTAACAATGAAAAATACCATAAGTGATGAAATAAAGTTGCTTTCTCATGTGAAATAAAATTATTGAAACATGATTCTCATTTTCGGAATACACTTTTCCAGCAACTCAATATAAACACAAATAAATTTTACCCATCTAAAGAGCACACAGTGCGAATATCATAGATAGATATAAGTTTATTTTTTTTAATTTTCCGACTTTCTTGTTATGTTACAAAATCATATAAAATTTATTTTAAAATAGAATCCTTGATAAATTCGAAGTAAGTCGGCTGCTAGTATATTCAATGGCCCATTAAAACTTATATAGTTTTTCTTATTTGAACAATTTTTCCGAATTATATTCATATCTATTATTTTTTCGTTCAGTTTCAGTTTTGGTTTTCTTTGTTCTAATTGCCTTGTTAATTAAATAATTATTGTTTACTCATATTTTCATTTCGGATTTACCGCTAATAGATTTGTTGGAAGTTGTTTCTCATTAAGCGTATCCACAACTTCTAAACAATCTACCTTTTTTTGTATTACTTAGTGAAGTTCTTGCAATCGAAGTAAGCCACCAGTAGCGTATATTTTTCCAAATACAGTTTTTAACGTGAAAACTCTGACGCTGTGTTACATATGAAATGCTGTTGGTGTCGCCAATACTTTTAATATATCTCGTGACTCAAAAGTTGCAGCGCCACGTGGTTTATATAAATTAATTAGTTAATTCCGGTGACTGCACTATGTGCATAAGTTTCTTTGGAATTTTGCTGATGGTATCTGAACTTATAGCAATAGGGAGCTGCACTATGTGCATTTAGTTGCCTTCAGACTGGGGGAATCGGAATATTCCAGCAATTTGCCTCCACTTGGCTGCTCTATGTTCATTTGATTCCTGTAATATTGCAAATTGCTTAAATTAGAGAACGAAGCGAAGGCATGTTGTGCTTCCTTCAGCATTCATTTTGGACTAACTATGTCACCTGCACTACTAATCAATATAAAGCAATATTAGCAACGACTGCGCTGCCGAGGTACCACTTGTTTGCAAGTGCGACTGCAGTAACGCTACTCAGGTGCAAATTAGTGCATATAAACTTATACAACCCAAAAAACCAAGCTAACGGTCGTCTCCTAAATCTGTATTTTGTGGTCATTCTGCCCTCCTTGAAGAATGAAGAGATATACTAAACAACAAGGCTTTGCCGGCAGATAGGCAAAGTCGAGCCGCCTCTCCCGTTCAAAGATATGCCACAATATCATCGCTGTTAAAGGTTTTCGTAAACGAAGAGATACTACCAAAAACAGTTCAACTGTGTTAAATGTGGTCAGGCTCACGCCACAACGTCCTGTACTAAAACACCTGATGAGCCCCCTAAAACTGCACTGTGTGGGTGTGAGTTGCACACTGTAAATTACAAAGGTTGCTTGGAATATAAAGAAGCGATTGCCAGGAGAATCCCGTACCGCACCCAAAGCACTCTGGCCCCTCTCCTGAATCAGGCAAGCTTGTTGTTGGTCTGCCAAGTGCTGAAGCGTCTAACCTACTCTGTCAGCCGGCTCAACAGAAGCTGCTGAGCAACTGCAGATACTACGTCAAAAACACAACAAGTCACATAGTCCTCACATTATGCTCATTTCTGAAACTCATTTCTGCATACACACATTCTTCAGGGTGACGAGATTTATAGAACCAATCATCCGGATGACAAATGAATGCAGGGTGTGCTGATAGTCATCAGGTCATCCCTTCGTCACCACCCACTGGAACCCATCCGTACTGACTCCATTCAAAGCGCATCAATCAGCATCCACAGTATTCTACTACCCAGCAGAACCCCAGATATCTGAGCACTAATTCAACGGCTTTTTCAATTAACACCGACTATGAGGTTCCACACTCGCCTCCCCAAAAGTAGCATAAACTCTTCTAGAGAAGATCTCGCCACTGGAGCACCCGCCCTGTATCCGTACGATTCAAGTTCGCCAGATGCTGTAGACTTTGCTGTCTACAATGGCATTCAACCAGCAACTCTGACCATCGATGAGTCACACGACCAACTCAGATCACATCCACTGTATGTAAGCCTTAGCTTAATTCCTGACAGCTATGTATGCTTGTCCAGGCTACTTCCTCCCCACGCAAACTTTACGATCTTACACCAGTGTCAGAATGAACGAATGAATATCAATGTTGAAATCCATTCGGTTAAAGATGGTGAAGATACGATCGATCTATTCACCATAAACTTAATTGAAGCTGTTGAACTGGCCTTACCATCTAAGCTCACCTAAGACTCTTTTAAAATCTGAGGTCCTGGAGCTGGTGAGATACAAGTGTAGGCTACGTTGGCGCTACATAAGGTCATGGTCATGCAAAGCAACTACATCAAGTCGTTCAGCATATTTTATCTGCGTTTCAATTGAAACAACATTCCTCTGCAGTCTTTTTACATGCCAAACAGGCCTTCGATAGGGTATGAATTGTCTGCATGCTGCATAAAGTAAAGCGCTCCTGCCTGGCAAGGAGTAGCTACTTTTGCAAAGTTTCCTTAAAGGACGCACCTGCTCTGTTGCGGTCAGAGAACGTCCACCTTCAGGCGTATTAGGGGCGGTGTCCCGCAAAGCAGCATTCTGCTCTGGTTCTCTATTCCTTATACATTTCCGACATGCCAACAACCAGCGACGACCAAGCGATAATTTCTACCTACGCGGATGACACGGCAATCCTATTCGATGGTTCCAAAGGTGGTTACAGCACGTTGCTACCAAAAGCTGTAGAAACTGAACTGGCTCCTCCGCCCTTCAAACAAATCAAAACATACTTAGCCCACAAATTATGTGGTGGCACCAGCTTGGCGTTACGCCATTGAAATATGGGGTACAAATGTCGCCGTGCAACATTGGCAATCTTATACCTTGTGGTCGAAAGGCCTTATAGTATTGGATCAATATGCATCATTTTTGAAAATACATGTGTATGCCTGAGGATAGATGGTGTTGTCAAAGTGTTCGCGTGAATCTCATTCACACTAGAGATTTTGAAGCGACAAAAGATCGTCGAATGGTGCATATTGAATTTTTTTTACGGAAACATTTTCTTTGTTAAGCTGTCACACTACCCTAAGGTTGCCATACCAATACCAAATACCAGGTTTGTATTGCTGAATTTAAACTTCATGTAGCACCTTTAAACTCTGCTTTTGTTTATTGTTTCTTTGCCCAAATAGTTTGTTGAGATCGTAAAAGGACTGTGATGCATTCCCATGGGCAATTATAAGAGCGGTCAACTCCTATAATTTATATATAGATAGATCATGGTTTTTTGGTCAACCTTATCACTAAAACTTTATTCGATAATAATAATAATATTGTAACAATACGTTTACATACATATTTCAATATTTATTCAGTTGCATAATAATCACGGTAATTTTATGTAGTCACCACTATTACCACATAATGAATGTAATGATTGTATATAGACATACGTATTATGATGATTATTTGAATTAATAGAATTCAAAAACTCTTGGGCTTACAAAAGTTTTTAACTATTGGAATTGTTCAAGAAATCATTGCGTTTCCTCATTTCTATTTTCAACGAAACTCAAAGAGCTCAGCAAGGTGGGGATGGAAAAATGAAGGTTGGAAGGCACAGTTTCGGAGCAACGTCTCAGCCAAGGTCCAATTGACATCGAGGATGATTGTTTTGTTCTTTGGAAGCAGATCAGTTTGTCCAGATTGACAAATGCCTCACTATGCTTATATTTCAGAGTCTTAGTTTTGCATTCTCCAACAATATTTTTTTTTTTGTTTGGTTGCCATTTTGTAGACAATCTATTTGTCGTCACTTTTGCTTATTTAGGGGAAGAATGACGATTTTTTTTTCAATTTTATCATAGCGTTTTGTTTCTTTTTTCATATATGGTAATGTAAGTACGGTAAAGTAATATAATTTTCCATATTTAAACCAAAAACCTATTCACTTAAAACGACCGATCGACCGAATGCTCAGATAAAAATAAACGCGGACAAAGTTAATGGAAAAAAAGCAATGACTTTTTGAAGCGCCCAATATTTAAGTATTTTGGTTTATACTAGTATTAAACATTATATTTAGTTAAATTGTATAAATTTGGAATAGTTTATTGGTATATAAATATGATCGATCCATTAGTTTATTATTAGTTGATCAGTCCTTGGAGTTGCTTAGCGAAGGGTGGGGTGCAATTTGATTAATGTCCGCAAAAACAACCAGCTGTCACAGTAACCGTTTTAAATTTCCACAAATGTCTTAAATCATCTGGTAACCAGACTAAAGCGGGATCACGACGTAAACTTTCTATACGAAATTGTAACACTTTCACTTTATATTCGAGGGGCTTGCAGATGGCACCTTGCCAACATTTAGTATCCATCTCACTTGCTTTATTACGCGCTTGACAAACGGCATTTAATAAATATCGTGGGAAATGTTGTTGTCCAAGATCTAAGAGATCATTCTATTAAAGAAATAAAAAAAAAAAAATATATAATTAATCTGATACTGAATCAGAATCATAAAGAAATTGTTAAGCTAAAAAATTATACAAGTGTATCATTTCATATTTATATTATTATGACAAACCGTAACTTTACAATCGCAACTGACAGATCCCTTGCCACGTTTTATATCCAAAGACTTGACATCGGGTAGAAGATCTTCATAGAATTCACTATAATACATTGATGGCATAAACATTGGAAGCGGCGGTAGCAATGTTGCCACATCATTATTCATTCCCATTCCCATACTAGATGATTGCATAATGAAAATGATATTTTTTTCATCATCCTTATTTGTGGAAGTTGTTAATTTAACTGTTCTTGGCTCTAAGGAACTATTTATTTCTGTAATTTGTTCATTTGATGACTCAATATCGCTATAATCATCACCATCACTTGATGTCTTATCCAAGGCAGCAAGATTATTGAAAGCATTGAGACAGTCGGCCGGCATCTCCATGCTAAGTATCTTACGTTCATTACAAGTTGTTACCATATCCAAGATATTCGTTGTTGTTTCCGATTTTCTTGAGCGACTGCTACTGCTACTAGTACTGCTGTCACTGGTCGAATCGCTTAATCCAATAAATCCGTCGTCCTTTAGAAAATCTAGTTTTTGTTCTTGTTCCTGTTCCTGTTGCTGATATTGATGATGTGAATGATGATGGTGATGCTGACTATGATGCTGCTGCTCCTGTTGTTGTTGTTGATGATGATGATGTTGTTGCTGTTGTTGTTTGTATAATTGACGAAGATGTATGTCTATGGCACTATTTCCGCAGTTGGCGCCAAACAATAGACTGGTAACCAATAGCAGACCTGTCTATTTTGAGAATTATGTCATTTGTTCATGTTCGATTCGTTACGCGGATTTTTGAACATTTTATTATTTACCCATGGCATTCTTAGCACCCTCAAATTGGCGTCTAGCGTTCTTACCGGCGTCTTCTAAATGCTGGCAAATTCATTGATTACACGGTCTTTTATAGTTTTCAGCCAGGCAGCATCATTACCATCATCGTCATCATCATCAGTGTCGTCATATTCTGGTTCCATTCATTCATTTATATAATTTTTCCTCCACTCCACCGTTGCTAGTTACCGTTATAGGATACAAAACAATATAATAATAATGAAACGGATGTGACTAAACAATGGACAATGATCAAATTACCATCATCATCATTATCACCATTGCCATTATAATCATCATCAACAATGTTTAATAAGAAACAAAAAAAAAAAAACACACAACAATCAAGTTAAAGTAATGATAAAATTTTTACTTTAATGTGTAGGTGATTAAGTCTTTATCATCGCCATCATCATCAACATCATTGCCATTGCCATTGGGTGTATACACATTGACGCCGGTATAATATTGACCACCGTAGCAACAGTAATAAGGTGTTGGTGATGGTGGTGGTGACGGCCAGGTTGAGATATCATTGTGCTTTGAAGGCATATAAATAACCATGTAAAGTGTAGACAGCGACTGTTTTGTGCTGGAAATCCATTCAACGATTATTTTTAGCTAATAAAAAAAAAAAAGAAGAGGAGATGATAATGAAAAATCCTATTGATCGTTTTAGATACTCATAATACTCAGAAGAGATGAAGACGACTGACTATGCACTAAGGATGTATTGATAGCATTGTTTACAATGCGCCTTCAAGTATGCAACAACATTTTATATTATATAATAATTTCAGCTCAAAGTCAACTATAATATATGTAATACAGATTTGCTTTTTTCCTTAAAGTATTCATACACATATTACTCAAAAGAGATAAAGATGACTGACTGCCAATGGTTTAATTAGGGTAACTGTTGGAGCTGTTGTCATAGCTCCTGTTACATACACACAAGCAAGTCTTTGCACTCTGACAATCCTTAATTGAGTTGTGCTTTAGTCTTATTTTGTGCACCAAATAACTACAGCATAGGTAACTTAATCATTTTTTTTTTTCTTAAAATGAGACAACTTTACAATAATGCATTCGTTATCTATGGGTGGGCCATCTGCAGCAGATTATATTGCGTTGTGAATTATATGGGCTCCGCACCCAATACCAATTAATGTTGGCATTGTTCCCACGACTTTTATAGTCAAATCATTATCTGATAATACTTGGACAAAACAGTGATATCAGAAGTTTCAGCTGGTTGGTCTTGGAATTCTAAAATTTTACTTGCACACCTTCGAAAGGCGGAACATGCGCACTAGAATAGGATATACATTACTGGTCGAAAGGATAGACGCACCTTCACATTGTAGCTTTTATACGAGAGACAATTTTTAAAAAGTAATTATGCACAAGTTCTATTTATTCATTGCTCTTACACGTTTATCAACATAAAAGTAAAGAAATAAGTAACATTTAATTTTTTTTAAGTTTTCTTGTAAGGCAGTTAAAATAAGGTTACTTTTCTTTGGTCACATGAATAGACGCACTAAAGAAAGTGTCTGTTTTGGTTATAAAATGAGCATTTAAGCATTTCAATTTAATAGTGAGTGCTGGAGTATAGGGTATTTTGGTAGTCCAATGTAATCTCACTCCAAGCGAGTTTTATATCTGCCCTTAACGACTCCTTATCTTCGTACTGCCTTCGTCCTTCATAAGCCTTGCGAGATAGTCTGCCCCACACATTTTAATTTATTGGGTGTACAAATACGTTTTAAGGGATTTTTTAGTGACTTTGAAGCTTTATTCTGAGCAGCTGATACAATGCATTTTATTCATAATACTGTCCATCATTAGCTACGACTTTTTCCCATCTTTTAGGCAGCATACACCCCATGATTTTTTGCGCTTTGGGTTGTCGCAGTAGATTCACATTTCGTTCCCCTTCACAATTCAATGCAAAAAACCCTTTCGATTATGCCTTTGGACTAGTTGTTCGCACGTAAAAAAAACGACGTTCGACGTTTATTAGCCACCTTTCGCGTTCCTTTTCGCTGGTGTTAAAATCGCCACTTTTAAAACGCCGGAACCAGTACTCACATGGTTTTCTTCTTCTTCACACAGCAATCTATGTCCATCAGCTGCACTTTTCTTCAAATGAAAACAAAAAAGCAGCGCTTCCCACAAATTGCGTTTTCTCGGCACAAAAGTTGACATATTTAAAGAACAAAGAAAGTTTTTTGTTTACATTTCAGCGAAATGACACATATGGATTTTTGGCGGGAAATGGTGACGCTTTAACATGAATAGAGTGGCAAGATTTAATGTTAGTTATGTTAACTTTTGTAAATAAGGGCGTATTTTGGGGGGGTTGGTGACATCAATTAATATCATGCATTTTTATCCAAATGTACACTCATTTTGTGAAAAACGCCGGGCAGAAAAGTATCAAAGTATAATCGAATTAAAAAAACCCTATTATGAAATAGTTGTGGGCTTAGAAAATTTGACTACAGAAGGTAATGCTGCCACAAGGAATGTTGCTTTCCAGCTGCATAGCGCTGCTGGACGAAGTGTTTTTATAATTTTTATGTGCATAATAGCGTAGAAAATCCAAAAGCAACGACATTATAAAATGAAGCGGTCACATACTTAAATTTTTGAATGACATTGAAAGATTGTATCAAAAACCAACCTTAGAATGGTTTTGAATCTTTACAATGAATAAGTAGATACTCTACTTTTTCATTGAATTATGAAATATTAAATATTAAAAAATTGACCAAAAAAAAAAAAGGTTGTCCCCCCCTACATTGCCAGCTGTATACGCCCTTGTTTGTAAATCCCTTAAAAGTTATTTGTACACTAATAAGTTAACGTCTGAAAAATATGATGGCCGCCTAATCATTACCTCAATGGTTTGCCTTGAAATGAACGATTTTACGACTCGAGGATTGTAAATAGGAGCAGTATCCTGTTGAAAACCCATGGCAACGGTCCAAAAAGGTTCCAATAGCTATTTGGAACGAACGCTGTTCATTCTCCGCTCAACAAAAATTAAATCCATCGTTGCGTAAAACGTTATTGCTCCCCATACCATGACTCTTAAATAAACTTCTTCTTTTCGGAAATCGTGAAAATAGTACATATTGGTATCCATCTGGGCCGTCTAAATTCAAACGTTTTTCATTGGTAAAAGTGACAGATTGCCAATCATGGAAACGAGTATCAGTTTGAACAGTCCACGTCATATAATCTTTTACAAATTTACAATTTCTTTGCGAATGCAATTAAGAGGTGTTTTTTTTCTTATTTTCAATCGTTTAAGATGCTTCGATTTCGAAATAGTTCATTGCACAGTTGAAAGGCTTGCGTTTCCTCCGGCTAATTCTTATATTTTGGCTGCCGACTTTGTGCAATTAGAAGCAATTCTAAGAATTTTTCGCTCTTGTAGAGAACTTAACGCTTTATTCTCCCTTTGAGCTGTTTTCCAAATGATTCTTTTCTGCAATCATCTGTTTGAATAGTCCTTGTGAGTGTAAAAGCTCAATACTTTTCCTTTACCCATATTTTGCCTGAGTTTTTATTCAAAAATACTTAGGTTAGGTTAGGTTAGGTGGCAGCTCTCAGACGAGAGGCTCACTTGGGCACAAAAAAGAGTATGGCCCATTGTGATACCAGTAAAGAGTTGACACGGCACCCCATTAGTCCGATGCGGAGAACCATTTGGATTCCGAAAAGAACCTAGCTATGTCCCTGATTGGTAGGAATTGGTTGGTTGGTTGGTTGGTTTCCGTGGCTGGCTCGTATAAACCACTACGAGCCACAATTAGCACTAGAGTGCGTTTTGATACCACTTCCTCGCCGAACGCAATCAGTATTACTAAATCCAACCTGTGGAATTAAGGTATTTGAGTAAATCACCCGGATATGTGGCTGAACATTCCGAGAGATTGTCGATGAAATATTTGCCCAGAAACTTATTTCTAGTCTTTGCCAAGGGTGGGCATTGACATAGAAAGTGGGTGAGTGACTCCTCTTCCTCTTCGTTTCCGCAGCTCCTACAATGGCTTCTAAACGGAATACCCAGTCTCTCCGCGTGCATACCTACACACCAGTGACCGGTAAAAACCGCTGTGAGCCTTGCGGTATCCGAGCGTCTTCTGCTAATGAGTCTAAAAGACATATTTTCGTTGTAACAGGGCCAGGTAGCACGTGCCGCTCTGCAAGATTCAAGATCTTTCCAACATCTGTTAGCCAGCTAGCGGAAAAACAGGAAGTTGCTTCTCTTGACGACCGCCAGGGGAATCGAGACCTGTTCCTCCAACGATACATCAAGAGAAGCACCAGAACGAGCCAATTCGTCAGCCTTCTCATTCCCCTCTATGTTCCTATGGCCGGGAACCCATAAGAGAGTGATATCATCTTGACGACTTAGCTCGCTCATCGTCGACCTACATTCCTTAACGAGCTTTGACTTCACAGTGGTGGATTGCAGTGCTTTGAGTGCGCCTGGCTGTCAACGAAGATAGCTATCTTACGACCTTTCGGTGCGTTATTTTTGGCCAGCCGACATGCTTCCCTAATGGCAAGGACCTCCGCCTGAAAGACTGTGGCCTCGTCGGGTAGCCGGAAAGAGTGGTCCAAGCATATTTGTGGTGAGTGCACCCCTGCTCCTACACCGCATTCCATCTTCGACCCATCCGTGAAGATTGAAATGTCAAAATCACTCTGAAAGTTGTTCTCTTTCCATTCCATCCTGGTAGGAAATTTTAGCTTGAAGTCGCTCTCAAAGCTATTGTGCGCCACTATATAGTCTGTTGTTTTCTTGAACATAGGATTGTTAACCACTCCTAGTATATTGCCATATGGTCGTTCTGCCCAGCAGCCGGTTTCTTTTAACCTTACCGCGCTGTTGCAGACTATGTTTTTGATATGGAGGTCAATTGGGAGAAGATATAGCAGCACATTGAGTGCTGCCGTAGGGCACGTGCGCATGGCTCCTGTGATTCCTACACATGCCGACCTCTGCACCCCGCTAAGTTTGTGCACTATGTAGGTCTTTCATAGAGCTGGCCACCAAACAATTGCCCCATATGTAAGAATCGGACGCACTATCGCTGTGTACATCCATGCTGTTATTTTAGGGCGTAGGCCCCATCTCTTACCAAGCAATCTTCTGCAAGAGTAATAGGCCACAGAGGCTTTCCTAGCCCGTAGCTCTATATTGAATTTCCAATTGAGTTTTGCGTCCAGCATAACTCCAAGGTACTTGGCCTTGTTGGAAAGATGAAGCTATTGTCCATTCAGAAGAGGAAGGGGGAAGTCGGTATTTTGGTTTTCGTTGTGAAAAGCATCAGTTCCGTCTTGCTTGGGTTAACTTTTTAACAGTGTCCCCAGAGCTCCCTGCATGATGTTGCTTATCACACTAGGAAACATCCCTGATACCATGATCACAACGTCGTCCGCATAGGCAACTACCCTTGCCCCTGTCTCCTCTAAAACCTTGAGAATATTATCTATGACTAACAGCCGCAGCAATGGCGAGATTACCCCGCCCTGTGGTGTCCCTCTACTGACATATCTGGTTAGAGTCGAGTTTCCTAACTCTGACTGCACTGTTCTGGTTTTAAGCATGTTAACAATCCATTCCCCAATGTCTTCCTCTACGCCAATCCTAGCTAGAGAATCCTGGATAGCACGTGTACTAACATTATTGAATGCACCCTCTATATCTAAGAATGCTGCGAGAGAATATTGTTGATAGTAAATCGCCCTGTCTGCCGTGCGGACAACCTCATGTAGAGCCGTTTCCGTGGATCTGCCCTTGAGGTATGCGTGCTGGCAAGTCGAGATGGGAAATTTATCAATAATGGACCGAAGATGGAGCTCCAATACCCTTTCCATCGTCTTCAAGAGGAACGATGTGTGCTGATTGGCCTGAAATCTTTTGCAGACTCATGACCAATTTTCCCAGCCTTTGGTATGAAGACTACCTTGACGCTTCTCCAACTCATTGGTATGTGGTTTAGACAAATACATGCCCTAAAAATCAACCTTAGCCACGGAACTACCCTGTCCCGTAGCTTCTGTAGCATTATGGGAAGAATTCCGTCCATGCCAGGCGATTTATAGGGCGAAAAGGTATTGATTGAGTGTGTGATCTTGTCCTCTGTGAAGATCGAGTCAACGTCTCGTGAAGTTTGCCGTAACCATACGGGTACTTCCGAATCAGTTGTCGTATCTTTGCAGTCGGGGAAATGTGTTTTGAGTAGGAGATCAAGTGTCTCAGCAGATGATTCCATGTTCCGTCTTCCTTTTTCAAGAAAGAGGGATTTACCCGTTCCTTGGCCAGAACCTTTCCTAATCTTGCTGAGACAGAAGTAGACTCGATCGACTCACAAAATTCCTTTCAACCATTATTTTTGGCGTTCCTGATGGCTTTTTTGTAAGTCTTGATACAGACTTTGAAGACTTGCCAGTTGTTATCCATGTAACACTGATTGAAGAGCTTTCTCGTTTTCTCTCTGAGTTTCGAGAGCTCTACGTTCCACCACTGTGGGAAACTTTTATGGCTCCTTCTAATTGGACAGGATATCTTATACGCTTTGCTGAAAGCTTCCTCAACATATTTAACCCTCCTTTCAATTTCGTCCTTGGAGTCAATGTTTGAGCATGTAAAAGTATTCATTTTCGATTTAGCTACCCTTGTAAAAACATCCCATTTTATATTGCGTGGGTTTCTAAATGGAACAGAATCCGTTGTCTTCAAATTCAGATTGTAGAGTAGCCAACTGTGATCCGAGAAAGATCTTTTGTTGGAAACTCTCCAGTTTTCAACCTGAACCTCTGAATTTTCGGGCAGAAGAGTTATATCTAGTACCTCTTCCCACCCCGGGAAGCCTTCTGTACTAGGGAATGTGAAGGTTGGAGTATTTCCTCTATTGCAAACTAGCAGACTGGAACTACTAATAAAATTAAAAAGCGACTCACCCCTTTCGATATCCGCGGTGCTTCCCCATAGCGTATGGCGTGCATTGGCGTCGCATCCTAGAAGTAGGGGAGTGTTGCTGGCTTTCGCACTGGCGGTCAACTGCGCAACCTCATTCTCCTCCAACACTTCGATTTTAACGGTTGTCAAATCACCTGTGCAGAATTGAGGACAAAGGAAAGAATTTACATTGTTTTTGACTAAAATACATGTTCTTGGCTTGTCACATACCTTAGCGTATAGTATCTTATAGTTTTTGTTTCTGAGCCCCAGAATGTCAGTGCCTCTGACCCAAGGCTCTTGGACGATGCATATGTCAACGTCCTCCTCGCCTAGGAAGACGGCAATATTATCCGAGGCATTCTTGGAATGCTTTAGGTTAATCTGCACGACCTTCAGCATCGGTAGTTGGTTTCTTTGGGGTGCTTGTTGCTTCGTCCTGAAGCGTAAGGTCATTCATCAGCTTGTTTGCAACCTGCAACTCATCTGATTCTTCTTCTGATGACTGGAAAATTTTTAGTTTGGCGTACCTCACACCAAACCGCATTTTGTGGTCAGTTTTCTCCAACTCCTTAACAGAATCTTCGTTTATGGTGAGGAGCAGAGACATGCTGCTCTTTTGTTGACCTTCATCTTTGATGACAATCCAATCATTCAATGGCATGGTAGGGTTCTGCCGCTGCACCTTGCAGTGCTCCACCATCATAACAGACAACCAAATGCGAGCTCTCGGCCGCCTTGGGATGTCCCGAGCTGGGATAAGCTTAAGCCTTAAGCCCTCCCAAGCATTGCTTATCTTAGCAATGCAATTGCCCAGAAACTCTAAAGACGGGCGATCGTCGCACTTGATCACCCTGCAGCCGCGGAGAACCACAGAAGAGTCGAATCCTGGTGGAGATGAACACAGATCAGAGAGAAGGTGTTCCATCACCAGCTCTGTTAACCTGGGTTCAATCTCCCCCCATTTCTCCAAAACCTTCTTACCGCCGTTGGTGACTTCATCAACAAGTGCCACCGTCAGCTCATCCCGAGCAACGTCGCTAAAAAGCATCTTGGCGCTTGTGGAGGGACCTTTTTCGTTGGTTGTTTTAGCAACTTTACTCTTACGAGTATTTGTAATGGTCTCATCCTGAGAGCGATTACGTTTAGTCGCTTTTATGGGTTTCACGTGAGTGGACATGTACTCCACGTACTTGTCCACCACGGCCTTGTATTTTACCTTGTCAGCTTGGTCGAACTCATCGATCTCTATGTCCAGGCATCCAACATAATTGTATGGGTACGTGACAGGCTAGAGTATCTAAGGAAGAGCGGCAGTCCGCAACAAGCTCGGATGTAGTGTACATACCCGAGAGAGACCTTATTGCCGCTTGGCTATCTGTGTAGATATATATAGATAGACTCAAAAATACTTATTTTTTAATTTTATATTGGCTTATGTCAAAATCTTTGCAAACTTTTCACACAACTCAATAAAATAATAACTGCATCTATCCCAATGATAAGCAACATTTATTAGACAATTAACACATGCCTGTTTTTAACTAGACCGTTATGTTTGAAAAAAAGTTTGGTGCTTCTAACCACACAACAACTTATGTATGTATTTTCTTGTTACCGTGGTTTCGGTTAAAACTGTAATAAAATTGATTTTCTCAAGATCATCTTTTAAATCTTTGATGGCTTTTCCTGTATCGTTTGATACGCCCTTCCGCCTTCCGCAGCGGCGATATCCAAATCCTTTGCAGTTGGGGAAAAAAAGTTTAACATTGAAAAACTTGAAGCGGTGGCAGTTTTTGTCCATTAAACTGTTGATGGTCCATATAAGTGACTGTTCCAATGCAATTTCTCAAGAAGTGTGATGCCTAAGCACTTCACTTCTTTAGATAAGGGCATCCTTTCCTTAAGTGCGAGTGATTCTCTAAAGTGGGTTCTAAGTTTCTTCTTGTCAAAGATTACTATGTAGGTCTTGTCTTCCGATTTCCCCTTGACGAGAACAAATATATCTTCCGTATATTCTCTATACGTCAAAAAAATTTTAGTAACTGGAGGAGTTCAATAACTGCAATGGACCATAGGAATAAGCAGAGGAATCCGCCGTGAGGAAAAAATTTTCCACCGGGAACATGATGTTTTATTGGTCCTATTGACGATTTCACATTTCGATTCTATAGATTGTTTTCAATCCATCTATATATATGTTGCTAGATTGACACCTTTGCCTTGGACTGCGCTGTTTATTTATGCGGAATACTCCATAACACAACGGCTGATAACTTCCCGGTCTAATAAAGAAATTTCATTTTATTCATCAACATAGTCTCCTTCAAGACCGATACAATTATTCCAGCGCTTCTCTAACGTTTCGATAACTTTCTTAAAGAACGATTTATTGTTGGCCTCAAAATAGGCGATTGTTTCGGCGGTCACCTGCTCATTTGAGCCAAATATCTTACCGGTGAGCAATATATTTTAGGTCTTTGAACAGATAAAAGTCACTGGGGGTCAAATCTGGAGAATGGGGTGGTTGCGGAAGCAATGGGAAGTGCTCCTGCGACATTCGGGAAACAACCTACTGCATATTCTTGATTTATCAGTGATTTTTCACATAGCGCACGGTACTTATAATCAGTAATTTCAACCTAGAATTGATCAAATAAAATATTTTATTACCATAAAATATTCAATCACATGATAAATACTGAGAAGAGATGAAGATAGCTATACCATATGTACTTTACAGTCTGCAATGCGCCTTCAAGTATGCAACAAAAACTTAAAACATCCAAAAAATATTTGATTTCCTCAAAATTTTAAAAATTTACCATAACTGCAATAATAGAACTTCCAATGGTTTTTTGTATTCAATAAACTGAGTGTGTATTCTTCTAAGGGATAGAGAGAGAAATAGTGACAGAGAGAGAGAGAGAGAGAGAGAGAGAGGTACATACAACATCTCAAATCCGAATATGCATTATAAGTTGAAAACTACAATACAAAATAGAAATAACGTAGTATAAGATGAATATAGAAAATACTAGTTAAAAATAAAAAAGAGAAATGAAAATATGTAGTTTCTAGTTTGGTTATAGCGAATATTTAATAACCTATAACTGTAGTATTGTTCAACTAATGAAAATCTTTAGTTAAGCCGGACTTTAAGCTACTACTTGAACATATGTATGTACTAGCTGTTTGTAATAGCGTGTATTTTGGTAACTTTTTTCCTAATTATCAGATGTTTGAAGTAGGCGCGCAGCAAAAGAGGAAAACATTCGAAAATCAGCCAAAAAGTCGGCAACAGAATTAAAAATATGAATATGTTTTGATTTAGTAAGTCGATTTCGATAAAATAAACGCTAAATGTTACACGAAGCTTGATACAATGTACCAGTCAAAACCGCATTAAGATGGGTTAAGCCGTTTCTGAGATTAGCTGCAGGCACAGAACGTATATATATCAAAGCATTTCTAGCTATTTGTGTTTAGTTGATCAAATAATCCCATTCTTTTTATCTACTAGTAAATACAAGAAGTAACTACTATTAATTTATGGAATAGGGACCCTTATACTTATAATACTGTATTATTAAATCGGGGCTATTTAAGAACATATCACTATTCTGAATTAGTATATAATTCTTTGATATTCAGTGATTTAGTGCTTGCCTCAAAAAGTATGATATGAAATTATATTAAGACAAATTATGTTTTGGAATCGTAATCCTATCAAAGCGGCTTTCTAATGAACTGGTTACAATCATAATTGGCACATAAACTATAAGGCTTTTAGTTCTTCACCATCCATCATGAAGTATTCAACTTTTATATGGGCCCAAGACACATGTACAATAATTAGTCTTCATGACAAACATAATATAAATCGAAGAAGACACATAAAATTATTGGATATCAATCTTTATGATCCTATCCTATCCAATCACAATCATACCATAATTGGTTAAAGATTGTGGATAAATGCAAAATTCGTTATCATTTATCACGCATTGATTGCTTTTGTCCACCCAAAGTCAGCATTTTTTAATCTCAATGTTTTCATAAAATCGAGGTTACTTAAGAATTGATGATGATAATGTAATAAAAATTTGGTGATATTTGTAGCTTACTGTTCTACAATTCTTTGTCATTCTTCACGGTTCATCGCATTGATGGACTTCAATTTGAAATTCATACCTCTCTTATGGTGAAATTGTGTATGTCATTGTAAAATATAAACAGTTGTCTTAATGACATTCCATAATTCGATGATGCGACATGATTTTAATACTCTTCACGGTAGTGAATAGTATTATAAGTTTGACATAAAGTTTGTAACATACAGAAGGAGACATCGCAGACCACATTAGGTATATATGTATATGTATTTTTGATCAACTCGATGACACGAGTTGATTTATCCCTAGTTCCTCAGTTTTTGGGCTAAAAAGCTGAAAATAGGTTTATTTTTACCATACGCTGCTCTTGAATCTTGCAGAGTGGCATATGTTATCTGGCCTAGTTACAACGAAAATATGTCTCTTAGACTCATCAATAGAATACGTTCAGACGCTGGTCACTGGTGTGTAGGGACTCACGCGGAGAGACTGGTTTAGAAGCCATTTTAGAAGCTGTGGAAGCGTA
The DNA here is from genome assembly GCA_037043315.1 of Amiota communis. Lineage (NCBI taxonomy): Eukaryota > Metazoa > Arthropoda > Insecta > Diptera > Drosophilidae > Amiota > Amiota communis. Next base: position 176,780 of record JBAMAV010001028.1, on the reverse strand, counting down.
GAGGAAGAGGAGTGACTCAGCCACTTTCTATGCCAATGCCCAGCAAAGGCATAGACTAGAAATAAGTTTCAGCGCAAATACATCATCGACAACCTCTCGGACTGTTCAGTCACGTGTCCGGGTGATTTTCTAAAATACCTAAATTCGACGGGTTGGTTGCATTCGACGAGGAAGTGGTTTCAACGCGGCTCGTAGTTGACTATACGAGTCAGCGACAATAACCAACCAACCAACTATCATATGCTGAACAATTGTCGGAATCAGCCGAAAGGGCCACTAGGGGGGTACCTCCCATACAAACCCAAATTAAAAAAAAACAGTATATACAAAACTATATTGTGCCCACATTTGATACTCAAACTCTGTTCTTTAACAGAGAAATTATAGTGAAGCTAGGAAAGGCAGCATATCTAATATCTGGCATTCAATAGACATTTTATTGACAAACCTATCTGTAAGGTATATAAACATGAAAAAATACAATAGTAAAATAAAAACATTAAAGAAAAACAAGAAAAATATTTAAAAGAAAACAAAAAAAAAAAAATACAAAAATATATGAATAGAAACCAATGAGGAACAACACAGTGAACAGCGAACACGCATTAGAATAAATAGTAAGAATAGCAAAACCAAAAACAACACAAAAATTGAAAGAAAAAAAAAAAACAAATGGAAAAATTGGAAAAAAAAAGAAAAGACAAAAGAACACAATGAAATAAATAAACCATTCCTAAGGCTTCTCCAGCGAACTTCCAAAGTTCAAAACACACAAACATAGTCTTCTAGTTTGGTTGATAGGCTCAGTTTCAGTCTCAGTCTGGTTTCAGTTGGTGACTTGTTGTTGAACTATTGCATACTTTTTTGGGATGCATCATACAACAAGAGGCGCGACAACGACGACACAAATCTTTATTTCATAATAAATACTAAATTTGTATTATTCCTAAATTTTTTTTTTTTTTTTGAGAAATTTTTTAGATCATCTGAGATTTTTATAACAATTGATCGATGAATCGGTTACATTGATTTATTGCATTTCTAAAAGTTGAAAGAAATCGAACCAATCAAGTTTCGTGTTAAATAATCATTCAATAGTATACAAAATTATTCATTGATTGCAATGTGAAATATACAAATTTTGATACATTTTTATAATATTTTCTTTGTGTGTTTTTTGTGTGCCTTTTTTTTTGCGTTGTTTTACCGATGATTTTTGCAATAGAAACAAGAATGAATGAAAGAAAAACATACTCACACACATGTGAATAAGTGAAGGAAACCTTAGAAATGCTACCCGTAGAACTATTGAAATGTATAGCATCAGTACTGGGAGAGATCCAGTCAGTCCAGTAACTTGTTATGAAAATCGTTCAGAAAATAAGTGAATAAATTTATTACAAAAAAAAAATATAAATAAAAAATATGAATTTAACACAGTATTTGGAAAGTGTGTGAAAAATTTTATAAACGACGACGAAAGACAGAAGGACGGGGCTTCTAGTTTAGAATAGATTGCTTGCTCTCAATAAATGAAGACATTTGAAAAAAATATAGAAAAATTTTTGTGTAATCAACATTCATTAAAATAAACTCAGGATTTGCATGGACAAAGGCACAATGAAGCGCAAGCAAAGGCGGTACAGGTAAAAATAGTAATATAAAATTGATCTCTCCATATATTAATGGTGGGGAAACCTAGTACCACTAGTGACCTACATACATGTGTACATCCTATAAATGTGGTATACAGTAGGGTGTAGCTGTGCATGGACAGACATATGTAGTACTACTAGTATTGCGTCAATACATTCTACATTTGTAATCGATATTTGCAGCTTTGGACTTACATAAAAATAAATAAATAAATGAACAATGAGTAGTTGGTAGACAACAATAGCAAATACATACTCGTACTAATATAGAAGACACACCTGTGACAGTGAAATCTCCCATAATTGGACAACCAACGACGAGAGGTTTTTGTCCAGCTATCTCTATGGATGCTAATGGGATAGTGATGCCAACATAAAGCCGCTACTATGTAACCGCCAACATCACCTAGACGTTGGTGGATCCTGTCGATAACAAAAGACGCTCTGTCGACCGAGTATGGGTGGTATAATCTTTCGCGGCTGAATATCGACCCAGGCGACGTTGGGCTGACAACCCACTCGCCCATAGCTCACAATGAGCTTTAGTGCCAAAGATGAATGAACCTCTATGGTTATCCATCCATTTAATGTAAAACATTCAATCAGTACCAATTGCTTTACTTCTTCACACAAATAGCGGTATGTTTTGAGGTTTAGTCCAAGAGAATCAATCAAACTACAATTTATCTATATGGGACTGCCTTGTCTCACCATCGAAATGTTTTATGCAGCTAATGAGGTTCTCACCTTATACTTTATTGAAGTACAACAATCTATTCTCCAATTTTTTCATTATTTTTATCTCTAGTTCTTTGGATATGTATGCCTTTTTTTGTTAAATTATATTCTTTTAATTTAGGTTTATTATTTTTTTATGTTGTACTAGATTAGGAGTTTATACAGTTATAGTAGCTGGTTGATCATCTAATTCAAATTATGCTTTATTAGGAGGTTTACGAGCAATAGCTCAAACTATTTCTTATGAAGTTAGATTAGCTTTAATTTTATTAAGATTTGTATTTTTAATTGGGAGATTTAATTTATTAGGTTTTTATTATTATCAATATTATATTTGATTTGTAATTATTTTATTCCCAATAGCATTAATTTGATTTACAATTTCTTTAGCTGAAACTAATCGAACTCCTTTTGATTTTGCAGAAGGAGAATCTGAATTAGTTTCAGGATTTAATGTAGAATATAGAAGTGGGGGTTTTGCTTTAATTTTTTTAGCTGAATATGCAAGAATTTTATTTATAAGTATATTATTTTGTGTGATTTTTTTAGGTTGTGATATTTTTTCATTAATTTTTTATTTAAAATTAACTTTTATTTCTTTTGTATTTATTTGAGCTCGAGGGACGTTACCCCGATTTCGTTATGATAAATTAATATATTTAGCTTGAAAATGTTTTTTATCTTTTTCTTTAAATTATTTATTATTTTTTATTGGTTTTAAAATTTTATTATTTTCTTTATTATGAATTAATTTAAGTAAAGTTAATAGAAAATTAAATTTCTATCTTATGTTTTCAAAACATATGCTTATTCAAGCTCATTAACTAATTTAATAAATTATCTCATCATTTAGTAACTAATGGATTAATTAAATAATAAAGAAAATAAACTACAGTTAAGATTTGACCAATTAAGACAATAAGGTTCTTCAACTGGACGAACTCCAATTCATGTTAATAAAATAACAGTAACGAATATTAATCAAAATAAAATTTTATTAATAGGATAAAATTGGATTCCTCGAAAATTTCTTAAGTGATAAAATGGTAAAATTATTAAAATTGCAATAGATAAAACTAAAGCAATTACTCCTCCTAATTTATTAGGAATTGATCGTAAGATTGCATAGGCAAATAAAAAATATCATTCTGGTTGAATATGAGCAGGAGTAACTAAAGGATTAGCTGGGATAAAATTATCAGGATCTCCTAATAAATTAGGGTTGATTAATACTAATATAATTAATGATATAATTATAATTAAAAATCCTACAATATCTTTAAAAGAAAAATAGGGATGGAAAGGAATTTTATCAATATTTGAATTTAATCCTAAAGGATTATTTGATCCAGTTTGATGTAAAAATAAAAGATGAATTATTGTTGCTGCAAGAACAATAAAAGGTAAAATAAAATGAAAAGTAAAAAATCGAGTAAGAGTTGCATTATCAACAGCAAATCCTCCTCACACTCATTGAACTAAATCAATTCCTAAATAAGGTACTGCTGATAAAAGATTTGTAATAACTGTTGCTCCTCAAAAAGATATTTGTCCTCAAGGTAAAACATATCCTATAAAAGCAGTTCGACCCAGGCGACGTTGGGCTGACAACCCACTCGCCCATAGCTCACAATGAGCTTTAGTGCCAAAGATGAATGAACCTCTATGGTTATCCATCCATTTAATGTAAAACATTCAATCAGTACCGATTGCTTTACTTCTTCACACAAATAGCGGTATGTTTTGAGGTTTAGCCCAAGAGAATCAATCAAACTACAATTTATCTATATGGGACTGCCTTGTCTCACCATCGAAATGTTTTATGCAGCTAATGAGGTTCTCACCTTATACTTTATTGAAGTACAACAATCTATTTGATATAGAAAACTTAGATAACCAAAATTGCTCTACTATTTCACCTACTTATGCCTTTAAAATCTGTTTAGACTTAAAAATGTTTTGACTTCCAGTCCAAGGGACAAATATTGTCTCTATCACTATCTCATATCCCATCGTCGCGATGTAGACAACTCAGATAATCCCAGTTGCTCTACTATGTCAGTTACTTAGACCTTTAAAATCGGTTCGAAAGTAGGATTGTTTTGGCCAGGCAATCAATCAAAACACATCTTGTCTATATCAGATGCCCATCTCTGGAGAATTATATAATTATTACTTACTGGTTTGATTGGCTTTCAACGCTTATGGGAGGTATTTGCTACATGAGTTCTTAAAATATCATTGTTGTGGTCTTTTCTCGTGGTTACTGATGTTTGCAGACCTCTATAACATACTCATTCCAGGGTGCTAGCAGGTAAATGATCCAGGCTTTAATGTCACCCGGTTACTCTGACCCCGCTAGCAACCGAATCAAACTTCCGAGCTCCAACACGGATTTAACAGATGACTTGAGTCTTAACCATTGTGTGAATATACCATTAAGACTTCTTTCGTAGCTGTGAACATGAAGAAGAATCAGAAATCATGCAACATCTCCTATGTGATTGACCCGCTCACGAAGACGGACCTGTACTCTCAGAAAGCCGTTCTTCAAAGATTTGTGAATTTTGACATATTTACCACTGGGGGATACGGCTCTATTTTCTGCAGATAAGGATGCCAATACGCCAGCTTCCCTATTCTTTCTAAATTCAGGCACAACAATAGGCCGTAAGTGTTCTGGATGAACTCTCCCCTCTATAACCGAAACTTACTTAAGTAGTTTTTTCGGTCGATATCTGCTTAAAGGAATGTATTTTTAATATATATTATGGAAAATATCGTATAATGAAAATTTTGTGTCTACAAAAATTTACTATGGGAGTTTTCTGATTATGGGAGTTGAGTGGTTATCGGAGTTGACCGATTATGGGAGTTGACCAGTGTTATGGGAGTTGACCGGTTATGGAAACTGTCTAATTATGGACGTTGACCAGTTGTGAGAAGTTTATACTGAATACATATAATAAAGAAATCTTAGTAAATACTAAATATATAGCTTTATTTCATCTATTTACATAGAACCACATTTAATACTCTGCAATTGCAAGAACTTGAACGAGCCTTTCAACGCACCCATTATCCGGATGTATTCTTTCGTGAAGAGCTTGCCGTTCGTATTGATTTGACAGAGGCACGCGTTCAAGTTTGGTTTCAAAATCGGCGAGCTAAATGGCGTAAGCAGGAAAAAGTTGGACTCAAAGATGGTTTGGAAACCTTGAATGGCCAAACTGCTTTGGATGATAGCGTTATGGCACAGTTGGAAAATCCTTTTGGTGGGTATTGACAGGGGTAATTTCAAACAGAAAATTTTTAATTCTTATATCTTGCAGGTAGTTCCATGTTACCAGATACACCGCCACAATCATCGAATTCACTTGACAATGAATCGAAAGCACCATTTAGTAGTTGTGGTCTTTCTCCGACGCGCCTATCACCAAATATATTCCTTAATTTGAATATTGATAATTTGGGTTTGGATCGCGGTGGTAGTCTTTCAATGGAGTGGTCAACATATCCAACAACGAATGCCTTAAGTTCGCTTACGAACAATAACAATGATAATCATAACAATAATAACAACAACATTAGTAGCAAGTTATCACACATGGACAGTTCAAGGCAGGAACATGAACACCAGCATCAGCATCAGCAACACCAGGACTCACAAACACCTACGCTCTCATCACTAGCGCTTACTAACACGGATACGCTTGTAACGACCGCAACCGAAGGAACAACTATACCTTCATCATCATCGTCTTCATCATCAGCATCATCATCAGCAGTATCAGCAGCATCGTCGTCATCATCATCTTTATCAGCAACAAATGGTTTGCATCTTGGGACAAATCATGAAGGAGTCAGTAATAACCAACATCATCTTCACCAACAACAACAGCAGCCGCAACTTTCATCACTCGATCTTGAAGCCACCACAACGTCAACTTATGATGAGATGAAATTTCTTAACATCGATCAATTCACAATCGATAGTTTCCGAGCTGAATGTATACTCAATTTGGATCATGCCCTCACAATGGACGACAAAGTATCGGTGACATCGAATTTGCAAAGTTTATCACATGTTTCAACATTCGAGGATACTGCTTCCGGTGGTGATGGTGGAAATATCAGTATCAATGGTACCAATGGTGTTCTACCTGTTATACACTCCCAATCACTTACGAATGAACTGCATCATCATCAGCAGCAGCATCATCATCAGCAGCAACATCACCATCAACAGCAACAGCAACATCAACACCATCATCAGCAAGTTGACAAACAACAATGTCATCATTGTGATGATGATCAAATGCAAATGCAATTACAAATGCTTCAACAAACAAGAGATGCAAATACAATGCAACATCATAGTCAACATCATCACCAGCAACAGCAAAACCATCATCATCTATTGCATGATAGATCAACAACAGGCGATCATAATATTCTCCAGCAACAGCATGAACATGATCAAGGAACACAGAGCCACCACCAACACCACCACCACCAGCATCAACAGCATCAACAACATCAGCAACAACAACATAATACACTGCATTCCTTATGCTTGGATATTCCATCGACATTCGAAAGTCTTTCACTTTCATCAATTGGTTCAAAGTCGCCACCACTTTTAGTACTGGAAAAATCGTTGCCGTTAAATATAAGCATCGATGCAATGGTTGATCTGGTCGATGATAAATTCTAATTGGAATTTAAGGGTACTAATCCCAAAAGATAATCATGGCAATGCTTCAATACGCTTCAATTGGGAATTATAATGGGTCGGTCTATCATGGCAGAATCTCCACTGGTACTGTGGCACTGTTGGTGATGGTGTGGCAACAACTCGCATCTGATTAGGAATTATTCAATAGTTGAAATGTATTTATATTTTATTAGATGAAAGTTAAAAGTTTTGTGTTTTTTGCCGTTGTAGTCAATTTGTGTTAGATTTAGACAAATTAACCTACAAATGGGTAATGGATTTTAATAATTTAAAATCCTTCCCTCCTACACTCACACACACACACACACACTCACACGCAGATATATACACACACACTCTGACACATAGTACAGAGGTTGCGTAATATTCGCCAATCAATAAACAAATTTTATTACATATGGATAAAGAAAGAAGACATTATTCATTTAATAACCAGTGACGGGGGGGCATTGGGAGCCATGAAAAGAGGTGACGAGCTCCAAGGAGCGGAATTATATTCATATATTTCATTTGCATTTTGTTTTGATTTGATTTGCCTAAGGAATAAGGAATTGGGAAAACAAAAACAAAGCAGTACATAAATATCGGTTTATCGAAGCTTACAAACCTCTTACCCCTTAAGAAAATGAATCCTTCTTCGTTCACATAACGGAGATAAAAGAATTCATATGCTGTCAGTTATGTATAGAAAAATATAACAACAACAATCATGATTTTAAGGTGAATTTTATATGGAGTTCACCTCATCCAGTAATCGGAGAATTGTGAATAGAACATAACATACTAATTGCCTATGACTATTGTATCAGAACCAATTTTCAACTTTAAGCTATGCAAAACTATGCTAAAACAACAACAACCTTGATCTTTAAGTGAATCAATTATAAGGAGACTACCTTATCTAGTAACCGAAGAACTGTGAATAGAACATAATAACTGCCTATGACAAATGTATCAGAACGAAATTTCAGCTTAAGTAAGCTATGGAAAACTATGGTAAAACCACAACTTTAACTGGATTTTCTTTTTAGAGCCTACCTACAAATATTAGATTAGTAATAGAAACCAGAAAGAAGGTTAACATTGGCTATGCCAAAGATGTAATACTCTTCACGCTCCTCCGGGTTGAATCTAACCTTCCTTTATTAGCATCACATCAGTTTGAGTGGCAATTTTATTGTACATTTATTCTTTAAAAGTTTGCCATTTAATTTGGGTATGTATGGGAAGTACCCCTCCTGGTAACCCTAGAAACATGAATATAGATCAGAAACTAATAGTGTTCAAAATTCAGTTCGATACGTTAAAAAACAAAAAACTTTTTCTAACAAGAACATTAATTTAAAGGGGGGTTTGTATTGGAGGTACCCCACCTGGTAGACTTAGGATCATGAAATTTACACTATTGATGGCCATAGATTACAAACTTAAAGTGTCCAAATTTCAGTTCGATACGTCAAAAAGCAAAAAACTTTTTCTAATAAGAACATTTATTTAAAGGTTGGTTTGTATCGGAGGTACCTCCCCTAGTGGTCCGATTCGGGTTATTCCGACAAATGTGCTGCGTACGGTAAAAAGAAACCTATGAGCAAAATTTCAGCTCTCTAGCTCAAAAACTGAAAGACTAGTTTGCATACATACAGACCGACAGACGGACTTGGCGAAATCAACTCGTCTCATCGAGCTGATCACAAATATATATACTTTATGTGGTCTGCGATGTCCCCTTCTGTGTGTTACAAACTTCATGACAAACTTATAATACTATTCACTCCCGTGAAGAGTATAAAAATGGAGAGCATACATAGCATGCTTTAGAATGGATGGTCTAAGGGACTCTCCTCATCACGCTGATCATTTCCATATAAATTTTATGAAGTCTCACTCGTCATGCCAATTGTTACCATAATCATCTTGTGGTGTCGCACAGTGTTATGCGTTACAAGAATTGAGGTAAAGAGATAATATCTGTTCACACTAATGTAAAAGTTATAAAAAGGACTAAAAAAATAAAAACCTAGATTCCCAGCATAGATCGATCTTCTTTCATAAGTTATAATACATTATATTGTATGAATAAACTAATGTTCAATTTATAGGACAGAAAACAGTATTGATCCAGTCATCAAATTTTAAAATACGCCACTGTGCACTAACTTACTCATTGAAGTTTAATTGACATGCCCTACTTAATGCACAGTTAGGTTCATCCAAAATTCATTATGACTTTCTAAAGGCTAGGTGGTAGGTTTTTCTTTCTTTTCTTAAAATTGATTTAGTCAGTGTGAAAAGAAATGTTTCCGTTACACAATGAAGATGTGTGTTTCTTATTGCTATTATTCGCTGCTACTACCACAGCTTTGGTTACCCAATATTATTGCAGTATATTATTTGACGATGTCGATGCAGCTAATCCGAATTGGTCACAAATATCAGATTGTTTAGATCTAATGGGACAGGACAAACCCAATCATAATACAAGTGCAGCCATTTGGCGACAAACGAAAAAAGTAAGATTTCTTCATATTAGACACAGTACTACTTTCGATCCAAAATATTGCTATTACATCCCTTTTCAGATATTTGGAGATATTGAATTTATACCGCGCACAGCATACGCTAAATTGGGTTATGTCTTGCGTGCAATACCAATTGATGATTTGGCTAATGTCAGTATGGATACAGTTGAAGTAGTTGAGGCTTTTGGTCGGGTACGCGAAAGAAATAAATTGACGGGTTTCAATTTTGACAAACGAGAATTAATTGCTCAAAAAATATGCAATGAATGGGTAGATAAAAATGCTAAGACCTATTCGGAATATGATCTAAAACTAATGGGACCATTTATCTGTCATTTGCCTGAAGATGTAATTGCTGGACTACAAGCAGAGGCATTGAAGTAAGTACTATAATCACATGCATTCAATTAATTCTCCTCGTCACGCTGATCATTTCCATATACATATTATGAGAACTTTTGATACACAAGACAACTACTGGATAATGGCATTCAAGGCAAAGGGTCCGTCAATCTCCATTTTAAAAAATGTGAATATTGAATAATTTTTAAATAATTCCGAAATCGATTAAGGGATTTCCATTTCATATCAATCAAGAAATAAAGTCAAACGTCCAATCAACTATCCATAGGGTCTTTCATGAATGTTTCTAGGCCTCACAACAAAATAATAGAAATATAAAATGTGTAAGGGATAAAACCAAACGAGTCTAAAACTCTCTATTTAAGAAATGCTTGAATAATGAATATGAGTCATTAAGTAGTCCACGGAGATTACAAACTGTACAGAACTGTACAGGCATTGAAGTAAGTATGTACTATAAAAAGCGACTTCATATTGATCAAGAAATAAAGTCATTTTCTTTTCATTGTCATTCAATGAATTTTCCTCATCACCTTTATCATGTCCATATCAATTCTAAAAATGTCTTTGATGAACGGTTCTAAGCATTACAGGCTTTATGACAAAGTGATGGGCACACAAACACTACCATAGAGTTTAAAAGTCTCTATTTAAAAATTGCTTCAAAAATGATGACAATAATTTAAAAGTAGTCCTGTGGTTGACTTTCTATACATTTACTTTGTAGAGCCTCAATGGATTGCATTGGTAGAACAACAAATTGTACACAAGCTGAGGCTTTGGCAAAGCGTGCAATGCACACTGATGTTTTTGGTCATCCCTCAACTTGGACCAAATATCCGGTAAATAAATAGATATCATAATATTTACTACATATGAAACACACTCACTCATTTCATTGACTCGTAGATTTTAAATTTTGCTTTCTAGATCAGTAAATTGGGTAGTGTTATGTATGGTTTAACCGAAACCGAATTAGCAGCAATCGATCCCGATTTGCTTTTCTATAATGTTCGCTTTGATATTAATAGTACTGCATATAATCAAATGAATGCAACCGATAGGAATAATGCTAGTACTATCCACATCGCCAAAAAGTGAAACTTAGTTCTAACTTTTTAAGCTTTTACCATATATGGTATGTACTTCTAATATGTGTAGATTCTAAAAATTGTATCAAACTTATAGGAAGTACCATATGTGTAAATACTATGTGTATAAAGTGAAAAAAGAATAATGCCTAATTTCTAAGTTTTTGGTATCACGCTAATTGCATTTTGTTGCTTTCCACTCCTGACTTTTATCCTCCAACAATAATCCACAACATAAAAATTATCTTAATCGAGACTTAGGTTAAATGGAGATAAAATTGAAATAATTTGAAAGTTATTCGTTTTAAAAATAATCATACAGTTATAAGATGCATCTAATAACTGGTGCTGAAAAGACATTGAGAATGTGAAGGCGTTATTTGCAGATGATTTGGAGAATCGTTTCTCTTCACTACAACACCATGCTGATGATGCGGATATAAATGAAACAGTCGAGGCCTTATCGATGAATGTATTGGATCTATTTATCATAAACCAAAGTAAAGGCACAGTTTCAAAAGGTGAAACTCGAGAAGAGTCCTGATCATGATAAGAATCATGCTAAGGTAGCAAAAACTCTTCCCTGGAAGGTAGTGTTTTTTCTGGTATCATTGTCCAATGCCATGTTATGTATTTGCACTTTCCCAACTAGAGCCCTGCATGAGTCGCCACTAAACAAATAGTTATCATCATTCGCTCAAACGAATCATGTGCTATATGCCACATTATCAATAGTCACACCGCTCCATCACTTTTGCAAACACACCAGAAGACAAAAATCACACGACATCCTAGATTTGACTTAAAATGATCTAGAACTACTGACCTAATTTATATGTGGACCACATGACAAGCGCCAGCTTTCAAATAAAAAAAACGGTCATCAAAATCGGTTCACCTAGAAAAAAGTTCTGTGTTAACATACCAAAATACAAAAAAATAGACGAATTGATAACCTCCTCCTTTTTTTGAATCGGTTAAAAAGGAATTGAAAGACTAATATTTCAAGAACATATATGAGTTGTTTTCATACTAGTGTGGACAGTGTGATTGTCAACTGTTTTTCAATTAGTGGTGGCTAGTGATTTCAGTAGTCATATGTAGTATTGAGTGGATAGTATTTGGTGAACGGTAATGCTGGTGGTAGCAATTGACCCTTTACAAAAAAAAAAAAAAATTACCATGTTACATTCACCAGGTTACATACATGTAAAAAGAGATATACTACTAGTTCCAAAGGGACTGGCCATGAACTAGTTTTTAACCAATTATTTTTACTTAGTGTGCGCTTGTACAGGGCTCTATTCTCAACACAATGGAAATGCGCACCGATAGTAATGATGTCTAAACCTGGCAAGTTCGAGAATCTTGTCGAATTCTATAGATCACAAAGACTGGTTCCGATTTTCTTGTTAGCCTTGGAACTTTCTGAGTAATACCAAAATAAACTTAAGGAAAGGCATAATTTCTTTTTCACTTTATACATACCACATATACCATACTTCCTATAAGCTTTTTATTATTATTATTTTTTTTTTTGTATCCAATTAAAATTGCTTTAAAATTGTAGAAGCATTTTCGTTTTATTGAAATACACTTACTACATATGAATATTCCTATAACTTTAATTTTGAATTATTTTGTATTCACTTTACAAATGTGTATAAAGAAACATCGAGCAACGAACAAAGACTCCAATTGGAATCTGGTGGTGTCTGAATATGATCACATTCTATATAAAAATATTTCCATGCAATCTCATTACTATTTAATTAATAAATTATAAAATAAATAATAAAATAAAATAAAATATTTTGTGTTCTGTTAATTCATTGTGTATTTTTGTATTTTTTTACTAATTTATAAAAAAAAAAAAAATTGTTATATATTTTATCATATCTAAAAACGATTGCACGTACCACAAGAATACAAAAAAATTAAAAAAAAAAAAATTCAGACAACAGACAACAAAAACGAAGAAGTGACAAATTTTATTTTATATCGAGTTTAATAACCAAAATACACTAGTATTTTATCATCATCATGGTGGTTCCGGCGTGGCTTAGCTTAGCTCGGCGGTTTCAGTGGTCATTTCCATTCACAATGGTAAAAGTGTTTGACTGACACTATTTCGAGAACTTGGTCGTTCTATGGTCATTGATTGTTGTGGTACTTGACTATCTGGACTAATACCAAGGCCGGCATAGATTTCTTTCATAACAAATAGTATGGTATCTTCCGATTCCCTAAAAAAGAATTAAAAAATTGAATATTAATAAAAAATCACAAATTAATATTTCTAATACTTATCACAAGTATATGACATTCAAATATATACTAAGTATGGGGTTTACAATTAGAGAAAAGTTCAAATACTAAATGAAAGAACAAAATGTTGTGCGTATTTCAATCAATTCAAATCTTTACCCTGAAATTTCTGTTTGGTATCAGAACTAATCGCTGACACACTTTTTCCTTTTTTGTTAGAACTGTAATGCAGGAAATACAACTAAACTATTAATTTGCTTATTGCATATTGAATAGCCTATATATTTTTAAATATCTTAAATTCTCATCAATGCATTATTTAGGATATTTGGTTCCGAGTTTTTTCATTTCCTTAACCTATGTGTCTGCAACTGACTTGTATTTGGTATTGTCTTCCGAGTAAACACGTTTATCTAAGCATTCATATACCAAATGTTCTCAATGGGATCTAGTAGGTCAGAGACGGGTCAGCAAGTTGGTTTGTCCATCATCAACTGACTTATGATGAATAACATTTGCGATGTGACTATAAAGTATAAGTACGTCCTGATCAAAATATTCTCCTCTCACTTCAATGCCATTGTTACATCGATTCAAAAGTGATGCAAATATGTGGTCCAGATCGCTTTGTAAAATAACCTGCAAAGCACACGTCAAAACTCTTTGAATGGTCTCAATTTCTTTAAAAAAAAAAAAAGTGCTTTTAACTTCAATTTTATCAATGGAAGCAATGGGTATTTACATGGGGGCTAACGATCTGAAACTTGGTGTATTATTGTGCAAAAAACTCTTGCTGGCAGGATCTCCAGTACTCTGGCTGAATGCGACGAATTCTTTCCATCAATCGTTTCAGGACTTCAAAGTAGTAGTCTCCAGTGACAGTTTGACTTATTCGAACGAAATTTTTGTTCTGATGCCTGTCGAAAAATATGCCTGCTGTTGGTTTTTTAAATGCCATTCAATACTTTGTTTTTTATGTATCGTAGTGAAAGCACCATGTTTCATCCCATTCATTCCCGTAACAATTGTTTTCAGAAAGTTTTGATCCTTGACACAAAGTTATTTCTGGTCATCAGTTAAAGTGGGTAGAACAAACTTTGAGCAAACCCTTTGTTTTGTCCGAATCTTCGTGATTGGTTCTCTACTAAACTTCCATCATTATTTGCTACTAAATCGCCAACGATTATTTCGTGACCGTGAGCTGAAATTGGTTTCTCGTCATCTAGCGACAATCTGCCATGTAAAAAAGAAGCGTTTATACCAAATGGAAAACATTTGTTCTGTTATAACAATTATCGCTATATCGGAATGTGTGTCGGATGCAGTTTCGATGCAGTTTAGCTGAATTTCATGTCAAGTTTAATGACAGCTCTTCATTTTAGGAATGAAATTTTTGTCATAAACTCAACTCAGAGTTGTCTTAACATTGAAATTATGCCGACAGTCAATAGTTGGAGTGACTTCTTCAGTACTCACACTTAATTGTCACACCGTGCGTATGGATACGAGCATTATATTAATATTTCCTCTAAAAAGGCAAAAGGCAAGAATATACTACTTATGTATGAGCTATTCTTCTAGGTGAGCTTACAAACTGTCAATCATTGTTCTTTCATTTTGTATTTTCATTCTTGGTGTCGTATTGTTTTGAGAAGCAGTTTTTTTTTATAGAGATAGAGATAGAGAGAGAAATAAAAAGAGAGAAAGATTAGAATATTTACCAGTAACAGACATGACTACTCAAGGCAAAGATGTATTCGTTGATGAATTCCAAGGGCGCTTCCTGAAGTACATAGTCCACACGCTTTGAATCATTTAGTTTGCCCAAAGAGAATTCTATTTCCACCATATCCGAATCGGATACTGTTGTCGATACACTTTCCGTACGGGTGCGTTGTGCCACCGCTTGTGAGGAACTTGGTTGTGTTACATCATCATTTTGTTGTTGTTGTTGCTGCTGCTGTTGTTGTTGTTGCTCTTGTTGGTCTATTTGCATTTGCATTTGTAACATCTGAACGGAAATAGAAAAATAATTACTATAAATATAAATAAATTCTTTCTGGACGACTCACTGAATTCACTTCTTTTTCCATAGTTTCTTCAGCTTCTTTTTTTGCTTTTGAATTTGCTGACAAAAAGTTGACACTCTCCAATGTATTTTTAAAAGTATCAAAAAATCTTTGTTTCAAATCGGCACCGACACGTGTCATTGTCTCCTTTAATTCGAGATGCATACGTTTGCGACCCTTGTGATGTGGTATTAGAACCGGACGGATGCCGGTCATATCGGGATTAACGAGAGCCTCAATACGATATGCAACCGGATCGAATGGATGGAATATATTATAGAAACCAGGGCAAGTTGGTAAACGAAAGTCTAAGCCAAGTTTATCAATGCCACGTATTGTCACAAACATGCCTATGAAATGGAAATCAGAGATCATCAGCATCTCTTTTATATTGATTTTGTGTATTGTTCTTACCTATGGGTGAACCTAAAGCAAAGAATTTCTTAGGTTGGAATATAAGCTGATTATAGCTTATATAAGGTTGGCCAGTACCAGCAGGACCCATCGTATAACTGATATGCGTTGGCATGCCATCATTGATACCATTTAATATTGTCGTTGTCGTTGCCTGTAAATGTTGATCAGGATTCTCCTAACAAACAAACCAAGAATAATAAGTTCCAATATTTTATTGTAAATTAATCAACAATCTTACCATATTTTGTTCTTCACATTCTTTGATGGGTT
Organism: Amiota communis; assembly: GCA_037043315.1. Lineage (NCBI taxonomy): Eukaryota > Metazoa > Arthropoda > Insecta > Diptera > Drosophilidae > Amiota > Amiota communis. The sequence continues at coordinate 160,652 of JBAMAV010001028.1, read as the reverse complement.
CCTGATGACAAAGTAAATCAAATAATATAAGCGAACCAAGACTGTGACCTGCCAATGAGACACCACCATTGAAATCGGGATGACGTGAACGATACTTCAGGTACACTTCGTTTAATGATGTTGCCACCGTATTCATAATCTTCTGACAGAATGTTGGACTCGTATAGAACAGTACATCGAGTAATGTATCATTTGTGAAGTTACGTAATTTCGGAATGGATTCAAGGGTTATGGACTTCAGTTTCTCATCAATACCCATTTCTTCTGAATGCAAATGACTGTGCCATGAGATCGGCAAGACCTCAACTCGTCCCACAATACCCATTTCAGAGGAATTCTTATAATGTGATTGTATCAAATGCTGAGCTATTTCACGGAAGTCACCAACTAAAATTAAACCAATAAATATATAATCAGTAGTTATATGGTAAATGATGAGATGATAGTATATACATATGACAGACAGTTCTCAGTTCAGAGTTCTGTACTCACCAACTTCTTCAACTGTGCGCATTTTAAGATCACATGCTGATCCGATGCCATGTACCATGAATAATAAATGATCAACACGTTGTGATTCACCTTGTTCAATTTTGAAATCAAGTAAATCTCGTTTAACAATACGCGGACGCACTGATGTTTGCTGTTTTAATTTGAGATACTATTTTTTTTATTTAACGATACTTTTCTGAAAATTGACATTATGACACTTACCGAAACACCACCCCAAGCATCAACATTATGCTGCTGATGAAAATGTACTATAACGGAGGGGCCATGGATCTTCACCCATTGTTCACCTGTAGACAATTCGATTTTCTGATGCCAAATACCAGTTTCAAAACAATTCTTGTATTTCGCTTCCAATAATTCTGCGGTTTCCTCATCATATGGTACATATTTGGAATCGACACCCTTATAGAACCAGGAACAACGTCTGACTTCAATACCACTTCCTTCCCAATAAACTGGTCTTTTTGTCCTTTCACGTATATTAACATCATAGCGGCCGCCTTCGACAGGCACAAGATTACATGATTCATCATCAGCAGTGGCAGCATTATTATCATCTAAAAAGTATTAAGACGAAACATTATAAGAAAAGATTGACTAGTGCTAAGGAAAAGTTATATACATATATATTAAAGAAATAACCCATAGGGGTGGGGGATCCAATTATTCGAACACATCCCTTTATATCAAACAATTATTACAAAGCCTAAGGTATTCGGAAATTAACTTAAAAAAATATTCAAAATTATTTATATTTATTGTAAATTAGAATCTACAATAGGTTCAAGTATCATCACATCACATGATTTTGACAAACAATTTATCACATAAATAACATGATAGTGATAATTTTGATGGAGAATTCTGGGGATTTGATATGATCGTGTCAAATTAATTCAATATTTTCAAGGTTATAGAGAGAAAATAGAATAAAATTTTTTTTCCCCCAAACAAGGTCCGATGCTTCCAGTAGCTTCCTAAAAATCATTTCTAAGCAGTTTTCTCTATTATCGACATTTCATCAAAAATTTACATGACTCTCACACAATACTTTTCAAAACGACCATCCCACGGCCGGATGACTATAAATGTAGCAACCATACAAAATGTGTGGAGAGTCGCATCTCTTCTTAACTCAAATTAAATTCGCGCTTCTTCACATGCTAATTACTCGTGATTTTATATTTCGGTGCACTTATTTGAATATACTTAAGTTGTGCAAGATTTGGACTACATGTGCTTTGATTTTATGTATTCATAATATTGAATAAACATGTCTAAGCGTAGTTCAAACAGACCGTGCCAAGACGGCAAGCGATTAAAATATGAAGAGCTCCAAAAACATATACAGAATATTCTGAATGAGCTTGATGAAGAAGAAGACAGTCAAGATTTTGGTGGTGATTCGACTGACGAATATATACAAGTACAAGTTCCAACAATGTTTCAGGAGTTGCAGCAAGTGGTACAATTCTAATGAATCATGAAGAATCAGATGCCGAAAGCGAATTTGTGCTTGAGGAAGATGATATTCGAATCGAAGAGCAGGAAGCAGGAGTTTTATTTGAAGGAGATTTTAAAAACGATTGCGATGCAGAAGAGCATTTGATTCCAGCACATACCCGTACTCTTGTACATTGGTTTCTAAAGATAGTACGACCTGGCGTGAGTGCTCACAATGTAATACGGGGAACGGCTGTTGGTATGTAGATATCCTGTGGAGTTCAGAAGCACTGTGCTTTTATCGTGCTGTAATTGCGAAAAATCGTTTCAATGAAATATTACGATTTATTAGGTTCGATGCTCAGCGCACAAGAGCTACTCGCCTGGAAAACGATAAAGCTGCTTCAATTTCTGCATTATGGTTCCAAATAAATAACAATTTACGCAAGTATTATCAGCCTTGTAGAACAGTGGATGACAATTTGGGTACCGCGGAAGAACAGATTTACTCAGTACATACCCTCCAAATAATAAATATACGAATTAGTTTAAAATGTTAAAATTTTTTCACATTCTTGAATACTAATGCATGCTTACTACAAATGTAGTCATCAGTCCAGGCACGTAAGTTTACATTGACGGGAACATGAAGGATATAAATATATATAGCAGTACCGGTTGACCGATCTTTGCTCGTTGTTCGACACTTTCAGTGGCCATACGTTACGTCGGTTTGAAGACTTCGACAGTATTTTGTAATTCAACTATTCCCAAAATAATGCTTCGTGCAAAGTTGCCATGTGGTATACTTATTTTGCTTTTACCTATTCTGATGGGCAAGTCACATTTTATTTTAAGTACTTAGCAACTATCTCTCTCTTTGCACATCTCTTTCTCTCTCTCTCTCTCTCTCTTGCACACCTTGATTTTGATTTCCCGATTTTTCGGCTGTTCCTTTTAGGTTTTCCGAATTTTTTTAACCTACCCAAAAATACCCCAAAAATAATGTAAAACCGTTTCCGAGATACATAATTTATATATTTATTTACAAGAATTGCTCGTTTAAATATATGTATTACTACATATAGTATATGATAAGATATACACATTACAATAGTGTTAGGGAAGTACGGGAACTAACCACCTCATCAATGCTCCCTAGATTGATCCTATTGCAAGAAACTTACTTGCTTAATTACAGATTCTCCGAGATTCTGGTATTCATTAGGAATTCTAAGATTTTCTTTGGAAATAAGTTTGAAAATTGGACTGTTAGTTGTAGGTAATGATTGCCTAGATATCGAAGGATTCTGGTATAAATTCGACCTGTTTCCTCCTTTTTTTATATATTCAGTCGAATACTGAATTCGCACGGTAGCAGAAAATCACTTCATTATACAGAAATCATGATTTTATTTCTCACTTTTATTTAAAATAATCAGCAGTTTTAGTTTGGATTACATTCTTCCATTTTTCTTCCTCAACAAAACCTTCTAATACATTAATAGATACAAACGCATTAGTCGGTATGTTACTCCTCATATCCACAAAGGTTCGAAAGATGTCAATTAATGAAGAAATTCGTCCAAATGTAGGTAACACCTTATTAGCATCCGCCAATTCCTCTTCATCGTTAGCACATAAGTATATATAGGTACTTATTATTTTATGGACTCGACACTAGATTTGATATTGACAACTTACTAGATAACATCCACTACATCACGTCGGGAACGTAGTAACGCTAGTTACATATATAACCGACATTGATTGTTGAGACTAGTTCGTTCGCATGTTATGTAAGTAAATATTTTGTAAATTTACAAGGTCCTGTTAAAAAGCATAAGACTATACGGATATTTTTCCGATTTTTTTTTTTTTTGCCTGGGCCTGAAAGCATGAAGTTTATTCGCTACTCTTATACTGCGTGAGTTGTTTATTCCAAAATTTAAACTTTTTAGGTTTTTTAGATTGTCTGCAAAATAGGCAATATAAGATCATCAAAATGTGGGTCTCGCCCAATATAATACTAGTAGAGTAAACAAACATAATCTACAGTTTTCTTTACAATTACAGCTCCATAACTTAAAAACTAAGAGATTAATGGATGGATTTCTTGTATGGCTCACTTACTAAGTGTGTGAATAGTGTAAATATAAATACATATATAGATTGATTTTCTCTCTCTCTCTCTCTTTTTCACTCTCTCTCTCGCTTACCTGCACTTATTAGACTTGTTTCCAATAGGGCACTATCATAATGACTGAAAGGTTGCCAGACAAGTTTATTATCCACTAAGCGGGTATAGAACCAATGACTTACTACTGGCGAATAAGTCTATAATAGAAGAAAATCAGAAGAAATGCAAGTTAATCAATGATAATGATAATGAATTCAATTTCATTTGATTTTGAGTATTTACCACATTAGCAAGACCATCTCTTTCACTTTGAGCATTTGCCATTTCAATATATTCTAGAATATAATCAGGGTATTGATTCAGTATATTGTTGTTATCTATTAAATTATGATTTAAATTTGAATTATTCAATAAAGTTGGTTCTTCTTCTCTATATTGTTGTTCCAGATTTTGTTGCGGTTTTTGTTGTTGCGATTGCTGCTGCTGCTGTTGATGTTGTTGTGGTTGCTGCTGCTGCTGTTGTTGAATATTTGAATTATTTAATTCCGAAAAGTCTGAGCAAGCTGATGATGGTGGTTCAACAAGATTTGATATTGATGTCTGTGAACGTGTCTCTAGATTCTTAACAGCTAAACCACTGTGCACTAAATCGTAGTTTAAATCACCAATGCCAGCACTATTCTCTTTTGGTGGTGGATTATTGAAAAAATTTTGTATACGTTGATCTTCGTTACTGATTGATATAAATGCTGATGATTGATTTATATCAATATTATCACCGTTACCACCATCAATGGGATTTTCATTTATTGATACTGATGGAGCTGGTGACGGTGGCACTTGTGCTGCTGGTGATTGTGATTGATGATAGATTGTTGTTGTTGTTGCTGTTAAATCGAAGCTATCAAAGAATTTTGATGAATCTATTAAGTTTTCTTGATGTTCTTGTTGATGTTCGTTTTCAATTCCCTGATTTTGTTGTTGATTTTGAGGGTGTCCGGCATTTATTGTTGATTGTTGTAACGATACATCATCGTTGTTGTTGAATGAATTAACATAAGAATTTTGAGTGTCACTAAAATATTTTGAAAATGAATTGTTATTTGAAGCCAAACTAGTAACAGGTGTTGTGGTGTTAATATTTTGACAATTATTTTCAATGTTGTTTAAATTTGATTTTATCGAATTTTCTGCTTCTCCTGCTTCAGATTTGTCAGTGTTGTTGGGTTCCAGTAAATTATCGAAGCCAAGTGACAATGATTGATTCGAATTGAAATGAATGATTCCCGGAGGATTGATAATGTCTTCAGATGGCGTTGGTACTACGAAACCAATTTGTCCTGTTACTGACGATGATGATAATTGAGGTGGTAGCTCTTGGGTAGAGAAAAAGTTGGTTGCTGGTGGTTCAATGCTTGGAGCTGTTGGTTGATAAGATAAATTTTCAACGGGTCTTTCAAAAAAGTTAAGTCCTCCACTAACAGAGTCACTAGTTTCTTTTTGATTGTTGGTGTTGGTTTGTGTAAAAAAGTGTGACAATGTGGTAGATTGATTTAATTGCTCGGATGTCTTTATATCGTTATTAGATTCTTGATTGAACAATGATGTTGGCGATGTTATAATTGGTAAATTTATAGAAGACTCTTGTGTCTTCTGGTGTGAATTGTTTAAGGCTTCGTTGTCTTGAATGGAAGATTGCTCAAGTGGTTGATCACTTTGTATAGCTTCAGTTACTAAATTCACACTGGCAATTGGTTCTTCAGTGAGGCTAATGTTTTGCAGAGTATTGGTAATGGAAGTAACCGGAAGAGTAGGTGCTATGTCTTCACTTTGTTGTGTCAATTGTTCCACTGGCAAGTGGTGTAAAGGTGTCGCTGTTGTTGTTTTTGTAGTTTGTTCAAATGGATTGAAAATCTCTGATGGTGCAGTGATACTTTGATTTATAAATTCTTGAGTTAATTCCTTATTTTCAGCTGTTGGAGCAGCAAATGGATTAAAAATTTCCAAAGGCACTTCTTGTAGTTTTTGTTGTTCTTGCTGTTGTTGTTGTTGTTGTGGCAAGGGTATTATTGATGATGGTGGTGGTGGTGGTGGTCCAGTAATTAATGATTGAGTTGGATTATATATTGTCGGTAGTGGGGTTGCTAATCCGTCAACCAATGACGTTAACAGACTTGGCGGTTGTAGTATAGATTCTACTTTATTTACTTCTCCCAATGTTGTTGATGTTGACGGAAAAGGATTAAATATTGTCGGTTGTTGTGGTGTTGGTCCAACTCTTAAAGATGTTAGCTGACTTGGCAGCTGTGGTGTTGATTCTACTTTATTTTCTTCTCCCAATGTTGTTGATGTTGACGGAAAAGGATTAAATATTGCCGGTTGTTGTGGTGTTGGCCCAACACCTAAAGATGTTAGCTGACTTGGCAGCTGTGGTATTGATTCTAATTTATTTTCTTCACCCAATGTTGTTGATGTTGATGGAAAAGGATTGAATATTGTCGGCGGTAAAGGTGGCAGCGTCTGTTGCTGTTGTTGTTGTTTCTGCTCTTGCTGTTGTTGGCTTTGTATGTTTTGTTGTTGTGGAGTTGGAGGTGGAGGTATAACACCACTAAAACCAATTGGCGTTGACTGAGCAGCAAACAGCAATGGCGGTTCAATGGTAGCTTCTTTTGACCTATCCACCAAGGCCAAATTCTCATTCGTTGGTTGTAGTTGATGTTGTTGTTGTTGTTGTTTTTGCTGTTGTGGTGGTGGTGGTGGCGGAGCTAAAAAAGCTGGTGCAACTGTGACCGATGGTGATTGTGTTGTTGTTCCCTCAAATGGATTGAAAATATCTGGTGGCTTCTGTTGATAATGCACTGATTGCACCGGTTGATTTACTAAAGAGGATACTACAGGTACAGGAGCTGTTTCCTGTTGAGTCAATGGATTCTTATAGAGACGAGTGCCTTTTTGTAGACGAAATGAAGTTTGTCCAACAGTTGGTGGCGGTTGAACAGCACCAACAGTTTGATGTTGTGCAGTCGGTTGCGTCTGTTGAAAAGCACCAATAATTTGTTGTTGTGGAATTGGTGGTGGCGCCGCCGGTTGAAAAGCACCAATACTTTGTTGTTGTTGTTGTTGAGTTGTTGGTGGCACAAATAAAGCAGAACTTCTTTGTTCAGTTTGCAATGAACTATTGAAAAATAGATCGACTGAAGCCGAAGATGGGGGAGATGGTGCCGATGATGCTGTTGTAGTTTGCTTTTGTTCAGCAAAGTAACCAGTAACAGGTGTTGGTGATGGTGCTGCTGCTGCGGCCGATGTAGTAGTATTCCCAAAGATTGGTGGTGGCGCAAAAATTTGTGGACTTGATTCACTAAAGTAAGAAGTAGTTGTTAATGTTACTTCTGGTCCTGGTGTTGGTTGTGTTTGTTGTGTTGCAATAGTAGCTTCTGGTGTCTGATATGCAAGACTACCTGCAGCGGATTGCACTAGACCAGTGAGATTTTGTAGGACACCAGTGAATAGACCTCCGCCGCTAGATTTACGTTCTTCAGGTTTTGTTTCCGTTGGATAATGGTGTTTATATTGGGTCTGTGTCTGCAAATTAAATGGTTGTTGACTGCTGTTGTTGAATTGTTGAGGTGTTGCCTCTGGATATGGCGGTGTTAAATATGTTGATGGTTTTGGTGGTAAGATATTCTGTTGCTGCTGCGGTTGCTGTTGTTGTTTATGCTGTGTTTGCGGTTTGTCATGCGATAAACCTGGTATGGGAGCATAGAACTTCTTTTTTGTTGTTGAACGATAAGTATTCTGGGTATTTGTTGTAGATCCAGATGGTGGTGCTACACTCAACGAAGCACTAGGCAATGAACGTAGTTCAGTTGGTGTATAGAATTTCGGAGGCTCTGGCAAATTATCAACAGATTCCTCAGTTAGTGATGATATTGCCTGAGGCAATGATGGTGGTAACTGTCCACCTAATATGGGCACAATTGGTGTTGCTGGTGTCACAACAGATTGCAGTTGTTGCTGTTGAATATATGCCGGTTGTATGTCAAGTTGTGGTGGTAATAAAGTATTCGAATTTATTTCGTCCTGCTGCTGTTCATTAAACGGTGTCCTTTCACGACTGCCACTTCCACTATTCGTAGTAGATGAATAGATACGTTTTGAAAATGTAGAAAACACATTCGAAGCAACTGATGGCAAAGCAGTAAATGAAGAAGCCGCTTGACTTAGTATAGATTCGTTTTCAAATTTCCCTGGCTCATCCAATAAGGAATTGGAGGAATTAGCATTGGCATCTAATGAAAATGAATGCAGCTCCTGCTGTTGTGCGTCGTCAGAGCTTGAATTCAAATTTATTTCGTCAAGACTATCGTCAGTATCAAGAGTGGTTGCACTGCCAACTGTTACCAGAGTTTTCGTTTCTGAAAAAAAGAAAAAACAACAAAATTTATGAATTCATTGAAGTTGAACTTGAAAATTGCAACAAAAAAATAAAACGCACGTCATCCTCTATTGAACTAAGTACTATATACTATACATACATATATGATCAGAGAGTATCATTCTATATGAGGAATGAGTGAAATTAAAATTCAATTCACATTCTTTTTAACGCCTTCAGTATCAAGTTCAATAAAAAATAAATAAAAACTGTTGTGTGTTCATTTATTATTATTATTATTATTTTCTTATAATAAAATAATAAAAAAATGTGTGCGTTTTTTTCTGTTCTGTTTTGTTTTGTTTTGTTTCGTTTTGTGTAAATTAAAATTTCAATTAAATGCTTTTTTTTATATTATTATTATTATTATTATTTTTTTATAAATAAAGAAAACCCGTTTGTCGCAATTAATAAAAGTATAATTATTATTAAGTTGCCAGTTTTAAGTACAAAAATAATTAAAACAATAAAAAATATAAAAAAAAACACTTTAAAAAAAATTACACCAATAAAAAAATAAACAAAAATTAAATTGCAATCAACAGCGAAGCGGATTTTAAGGAAAAGCAGATTGCTTTATATGATACCCTTTATTCTATCTATAGGTAATAAGGAAAGCATAATAAATTTATACATTACATTTGTAACACTCAAGAATTAACAAGTCGGGCTATACCGTTTCTTGGAAAGCAGATATTCTTTTGTAAACTCAATTGGATCAGAAGCAGAGAACAAGTTTTTCTCTAATTTTTACAGATTTCCTTAGTTTTGTTCATTAGTTTTGTTCATGAGATTGTCCTGCTCTTCTAAGTAGACGAACCCGGTTTCTCGAGATACCGTTCTTCGAGGAGTTGGGCAAAATGTCCTTTGGGGGATCTAGCACTGTTCGTGGACTCCTCAGGTTAGTTTTAGAGAAAGACGGTAATCTCTGGGACCAACCTTGGACAGTAGTGGATTACCCCTCGCCCCTCAAAATCCCCATACCCTTTCACGTTTTATCAGGCATCACAATGGGCCTTAAGGGTAAAAACTTATACAATATTCCTTACTAAATAGAAAGTTTGATTTTAGGATGAAAAATTATAAACGATCAAGGCAATAGAATAATACAAAAACACCTAACATAATGTGTGACAAAAAAAAACTTTCTGGGCAACTCAAGAGTACTCCTGTGAAGTTTGGTGCGAATCGGACACTTGGATACAATTTTTTTTTTTTCTATTTATGGTCGTATTGAAATTGTTTTCTTTCACACAAATTCAACGAAAGATTCGGTTGGCCCAAGCGATGCTGTGCCGGTGCACTATCCAATTTCTCGACAACAAAGTGTCGAATTCGCACTAAACTTCTTACTTTTCCCTGAAAATTTTACCAAAATCGATTCAGTAGTTTCGGAATCCATGGATAGATATACTTATGTACATATATAGATGAAACTTTAACATTTAACCGTGACAGCAGGCCCATTTTAATAATTTTCATGAATGTTATTTTTTTTTTTGCCACTCTGTTATTATTAGAGCGGATACTACTAGCTTAGAAATGCTTATTGCTTCAGAGTTCTGCTTATTTAGTGTTTAAATGTTAGTTTCAATGATTTAGGGGATACTATAAATCCCTTACAGAAATAAATGACTTTTTGCACCATGATATGGAAGCCACGGACTCATTCGTACACATTTTTTTATTTTCAATTTATTTAATTATTTTCCTGCTTATACACTAACAGTTTGTTGCACGCTGCATATGAATTTACAATATATTTAGTTTCAACTTATAATCTAAGGTTTTATTCTATTAGTCTTTTAAAATGTTGGCTCTCAGTCTCAAACTATTTACAATATAAAAGTAAAGCATCCGTATGATATATTGATCATTTACGCATTGGACTATAAAAATCGGGTAAGTCTGCGCAGTTATATAGGGACCAATGTAATTATCTCTATATACAGCATATCATGCATAGCGATGCAAAATCTAAGGACAAATTTATTAGATAAATGAAGTTGCGCAAATAAAGAACTCATATGAAATTTATTAATATGGAAGACGTATGGGACTGTTTTATCATCTAAGGCTAGCAGAATTGAACAGTTTAGCGAATTGGAGCTAGCGCATCTTGGAATTTCAGAAATTGATCAAATTGAGTTACCCAGTCATACTCGGCTTCTGTGTTCGTATGGCGATGTAAGTGGCAACAGTCTGAATAAGCAAATTTTTGGAAGTCTATGTGCTCCCGTTTTCAAAATCATCATTATGTACTTCAATGCCATTTTAAAAATTTTAGATATTAATTTCAGGGTGCCTGATTCAAGCCTAAGTTGTGCATTTAATGTACATTTGGGTAATGAAAATATTTTTTTATAATGAGTACAAAAACTTTTCCCAAGAGAGCTGACTCTTGTACAGTCTGCTGATGTTGAAATGTGGTTCTCCATATATGAAGGCATCTTAACCGGAAAACGAAAGTCTTTTATATTTGAAAATTTAAATCTAACCCTATCCTATGGCTATCATTTTGAATACAAATGATTTGGAAGTTTTTGTCATATATTTATGATTTTAAACCTTAAACAAAAATTTGGTATGGAATCCACATTGGTTTCCGAGCTAATCAAAATTTCTATATACTATATATTTTTTTCCAAGTCCTATTAATATTTAAATTTTGATTCGTACACATATGGTAAATGATTGTTATTTTGGTTTCAATACTAAACATAGTACATAGATGAAATCATTGAAGGGTCATTCAGGGTACTTTATAATCGGACCCATCCAACTATATAGGACGTGTCTTTGTTATTGTTTTTTTTTTTCGTTTTGTTTTGTGCAAAATTGCATCATTACAATTTCTTCTTTTTCCCTTTTTTCAGTCATCGGTGACACCCCTCTTCATTTCATTATCATTGTTATGACGTATTTTTTTCCTTTATTATTTTACTTATACATGTTTCGATTAAATGGTCGCCCTTTCTAAAGTTCATTAAGTTTATTGTATTCAAGAAATTACTGATAATAATGAATGATTTAGTTTACTCCCTCCCCCAATTCAATCCAATCCAATTCAATGCAAACTGATCAAATCCAATCCGATCAGATCAGGTCAGATCAGACGGCTTAACTGACGAACACTTGGCGCTAATAACGATTTAAATTAATAATGATACAAAATATGAAAGATGTAAACATCGGGCAGCACAAAAGTTGTTATACCTTACATGAAATAAAGATGATTTTGTTTATTATAAATCTACTTTCAGAGTGATCCTTTACAATATTGTATATTGGTTAATGCTTTTTGGATGACATTTTTTGTGCAATCGATTAAATTTACATTAAAACTTATGAAATAATTATGAGTTCAAGAAACATGAAAATCAAAAGAAAGTCTTCTTATTCAAGAAATTTGAAAATTTACAATACAAACACTTAAACGAGAAACGGAAGATATATGTAAGTATGTATTGGACAATACATTATAGTACCCCAAGCTTGATTCGATTAAACGGAATCAAATATCCGAGAACGTATTTTGCATTTCAAATGTGTTAACTAGGGATGTGATGATTCCGATACCGATATATCTGCATGGTCGGTTATTTAGCACAGATCAAGGATGAACAAATCGTGGACAACAATGACAATAATAGCCTAGAACATTTAAATTCTTTTGGACAATTTGATATCTTGAATCAAGGACAGTTTTCGACAAGACATTTGTTTTAACAACAACATAAGATCCGTGCTACAAATTTCGTAGATTCCCTTTACAATTTAAAGGCATTGTGGTAAAGAACACTTGTATTGTTAATTAAAAGCACAAACAGTGATAATAATGTGGATAATGTGTAATGTCCATGCGTTTGATTAAAGAAGACCAAGAGCAATACGCATCGTGAGCAATAAAAGATGGAAAATTATTTAAGTTATGCAAGGATTCCAAGAAACCAAAGGACTATTGAATATAATTACAAAAAAAAAAAAAAAAAACAACTATTTTCTAAACAAAAAATCTGCCAAAAGTGAAGTGTAATAATTGAGATTTCTTTTTATAACTTAGCTTTATTAAAAAAAAAATCCCTAGTTGGAACCTTCTTAAATAAAATATTGATCAGCAAGGGAACTTCAAATGTAACTGCTGCCTCGCGACTAAGACTTAGAATATCGAGTTATTCTTTAGCAAAGATCTGACCACTCCTGGCAATCAGGATATTTCACTGTAGATCTTGAATAAGACAATGTGACACCATCATTGGTTAAAGGATGTTGCCATATGTAAATGAACAAGAAGAACACTTCTTTTTGGTCTTTAATGCTGCCTAATATTGTATTAGGGACTACATAATCCAGCAATTGATGATGTGCAAACATTATGAGCATAGTGATAATACCATTTAAATTGATTGTGAAGGGGAAAATATAACTTTAGTTTCAGAGAGTAAAGTGTACAGTGAAATATGTAAATTTTTAAACTAATTGCCATGCCATCATAACCTAACCATAACCACTTCAAACAGGTTCTAATGTTAAACAACTAAAACACACACACACACACACACCAGATACATTACACAAACACACACACACACAAACTACTGAAATACACATACGCACATATGCATATACAAACACATACATGTGTATGTGTATGTGTGTGATGGACTTTTGTATCTTAGATAAATATGAATTTCAAACTAAAAATTTATTAATAGAAAAAATAAAATATAAAAAAAAAGAGAACAGCAACAACAACAAGATACTTGTTTGCATCTAGTTAGTTAGTTAGTTAGTTAATCTATTATGATTAACATTTAAACCATTGGTTTCTTATAAAGAACAAATGCCATCATATAACAACAAAAAGTATCTTCTTTCTCCAAAAAATTAAGGAAAAGAAATAAATCAAAAAAATACAATTCAATACTTTGTAACCAAAACATTATGACTCTTAAAGATAATAATGGTGATGATAATCATGATGATCATAATCATTAAGATGATATACGGCCATTATAATGCTCAAACATTTGATCGTGGTTCGCTGTGCGCATATTAAAAGGTGCCTGAAACTTTTCAATGGATTTAAATTGAGTTTTAGTTCAGTTCAGTTCGGTTGAGTTCAGTTCAGTTCAGTTCAGTTCAATTTAATTCACTTTACTTCAGTTGAGTCGAGCTGAACCGAGAGTTGATCTGAGCCAAGTTGAGTTGAGTTGATTTGACGTTTTTTTGAATTGAGTTGATATGAGTTTTGTTGAGTTAACATAAGTCAAAGTCGATAAATCAAATAGAAATGTCATGACATTTTGAACAGCAACCAAAATTAAAAACAATTTCAAACCAAAGCCAAAACCAAAACCAAACAACCACAAAACCAAATCAATTTTTTTTTTTCCTTTTTGTGTTTTGTTTTGTATTTATTGTACATAGTATCTATATGGTAAATAGCAACAGCAGCAAAAAACAATTTAAAAATCATAATGATGAACTAACTAATAGTGATGATGATGATGATAATGAAGATCTTTACAAAAATGATGATAACGATAATGATGATGCTGATGTTAATGGTAAGGTAAGGTAAGGTAAGGTAAGGTAAGGTAAGGTAAGGTAATGTATACGATAGTTTGGTTTTGGTTTGGTTATAGTCAAAAGGAAATATTGGTCCAAATCAAATAATCATTTATTTGCTTTGTTATTGTTTATCTTGGCTTAGCTCAAAAACAAAAAACAAAAGAAGATATACGATGTACATTTATAAATAGATACAAAGATATATTTATCATATCATATATGTATGTATGTATGTCGGTCGATGTGTCTATATATTATTGTATCAATATACCATATACCATTTTATTGTAGTTAAAAACGTGCTTAGCACTTGGAAATACCAAAGAGTTGATTATTATTTTATTTTGCTTTTGATTTTGATTATTTGTTATTTTCTTTCTTTCTTTTCGATTTGCAAAAAATTATCAAAAAAATAAAAACCATTGTTTGGGTGACCAAATTTTACCTTGGTCTTGACGCGTGCTTTGAAAATAAATTTAAAAATGAAAAACTATGCAAAAATTCAACATAATTTTTTATTTTTTTTTATTTTCGATCATTTAATTTAGTTATTGTGCTTCCTTGAACCTGAAATTGCATGCAATATTATTCAATTTTTATTGTACTGATACTATAGTAACTAAGATAGTACAATACAGTGAAGTGTATCCGAAGATAATTTATTGAACATTGAGAGTAAATATTCTTAAATTGTAGTTTCTCTTGGAGGATTCACGAGTAAAATTTTTAGTCAAAAAGGAGCCCACTAAAATACCATAATGTTATTTAGGAGGGAATCCGCGATAGGTGATTCACAAGTTTAAGAAACACTAATGGAACTCTGAGAAATGTTCTGGTTTTTTAGTAGTAATTATGTGATCAATAAGTTGTTGTCATTTGATGCGTTGCCCATGCATTACTCAAATGTAGTTCGTCACACTTTTTTAGTTCCTTTTTGACGCGCACACAGAGCACTCAACGATTGTGTGGCGGCAGAGACAATAAAATGTATGAATTTATGATTTTTTCCGCCGTCAAAATGAAATACACCCGTCAAATCACTCTCACACTCTCTTCTGTTTCGAAAAGTTTGATCACACATTTGACAAGTACAATATATTCCCACCTTTAGGCACAGCACTCACATGATCAACTTAGAATCTACAATGTTTGGTAGTCTAAGCAAAAATCGATATGTTGAATTGGAATGAATGCAATTTTGAGATTCTTTAAAAACGACACTGACTACTGTAGCTAAAACGAATCAAAGTAAGAACTCATTCTAGTACTTACTATAGCTAAGAATCTCAGATCTGAGCGAGACTGTGGCTAACAAATGTAACCTAACCAAACAATGACAAGTTTTTATTTGGCTGTAACTCTGTCATGAATATTAAGGGGTTTAACTGTAGCTGTTGGTCAAGTATGAAGCACGATTAAAAATAGGGTCACTTCAAACAGATTGATAGAATTAAACATAAATGAAGAACTATGTTAGCTTTATCTGTATCATTATATTAATTTACGTTTTTTCTAATTTCCGATATGCTTTTAAATTCTTATGAATATTATTTTGGAATTTAAGTCGTCTTTCTTCACAAGGGCTTCTTCTAAATTCATCTCTTCTAATTGTTTTGCTAAGGCAAGGCATTGATTCAATTTTTCTAAAGAAAGTTTTGTATATGTCGGTAAAGATACTTCAGAAGACGAATCTGAATCATCTTCTAATGTATCAACTGCCAATAATTACAGCATGTTTTCTTCGTTGAGATCTTGCTGTATGTCGACAAATCCTTTTCCACACACATTCGGGTGGCTTTAATTGAAGGGTGACCTATTGCGTTATCTGTGAGCAGGAAAATTTGAACATCCAAGGTTTTTCGTTTTACTGACTGAACACAGTTGCTATTATCCAGGCATTTTTGTTACTTTTTCTGGATTTTGTGACTTATAAATCACCACTGGCTTTAAGAAGAAGTCTCCCGAATAACTACTGCAAAGTAGTAATGTAAGAAGATCTTTAGCAACCGTATAACCAGACACTCTACTTATATTTTTGGAAATAAAGTTTCTTTTAGGCATTCGTTTCCACATCA
This sequence comes from Amiota communis, assembly GCA_037043315.1. Taxonomy (NCBI): domain Eukaryota; kingdom Metazoa; phylum Arthropoda; class Insecta; order Diptera; family Drosophilidae; genus Amiota; species Amiota communis. Next base: position 144,472 of record JBAMAV010001028.1, on the reverse strand, counting down.
TAAGGCAGTTTTATCTGCATTATATATTTCGTATGGTTGTTTTGAGCTGCTCTGGGTATATTTTTCTGTAGCTCCATAATCTGTCCACGAAATGTGAATAAATGTAATGCAAACCGATGTTAAAAAAAAACAGAAAGATGGCTATCATTGGCTATGCCAAAGATGTAATACTCTTCACGCTCCTCCGGTTTGCATCCAACCTTCCTTTCTTAGGATCACTAAATTCCCTCTTTTCTAATAAGAACATTAATTTAAATGGGGGTTTGTATGGGAGGAACCCCTCCTGGTAACCCTAGGATCATGAAATTTATATGGTTAATGAATATGAATCAGAAACTTATAGTGTCCAATAGAACTTTAATTTAAAGGGGGGGTTTGTATGGGAGCTACCTAGGCATGCTAGGATCATGTAATTTACATGGTTGATGGACATAGATCAGAAACTTATAGTTTCCAAAATTACGTCAGAAAAACAAAAAACTTTTTCTAATAAGAACTTTATTTTAAAGGGTGGTTTGTATGAGAGGTACCACAAAAATGTATCCTTAATTTGCCACCAGCTTTCTCTAAGACCGCGTTATACGAGGGCTGAATGTGTTGTCTTTCACTCACAAAAAGAAATCGGAATTTTCATTCTTGAAGTGTAACCAGTGTAACCATATGATCAGGCATTCAAATGATTCAACACCTGGACAGTTCAATTCCCTATTAAATGATCCTTGATACACGGTTATTTTTTTCTTTTCATTATTGTTATGACAAACAACAAACTTAAGTAATATGACACATTTTTTCATTAGTATGTAGAGTGATATAAATTGAAAACGTTCGAATAGAATACAAATAGATTCTCAATGGCATAATATGGTGATAAGTATGACGCCACCACCTTTTTTATGTTTGCCAAATGTCAGACAGACGACCATTGTCGGACGCGGAATATACAGACAAATAAGGAGGAAAAAACAATTTATGTTAACTTTATCATTGTGAATTCAAAAATCTATTTGAAATGGGTTAACCCAATTCTGGTTATTGACCAATGACTGACTGACTGACGCACATCCGGTATGAATTGGGTTCGGATGCGTATACGTATGGGTTTACATACATTGACTCACATCACTTATACGCAGCAATATAGGGAATACCCAATAAAAATACATACATATGTATATATGTATATCATATCATAAATTTCTAGGATAAACAAAGAAACAAAAACAATAAATTGGAAAAATATGGTAAAAATAATCTTATCTTTTCACAAACACAACTCATTAAAACAAAAAAAAATTATAAATAAATAAATACAATAATTAAATGGACTTCATTTTTTGTTCATTATTTTTTTATTTATTTTTTGTCAAGGCGTGCCGCTCTAAATGAAATTACTAACCGACCAAAGTCACTTTATGGAATTTAAATATTTAAACAATTTTAAGTAAATAAATTAAATTTTTGTATACTATTTTCTTAAAGTTGGTTCTTATTGTTATTGTTGTTATTATTGCTATTGTTTTTGATGTTATGAGTTTTAAACAAATATTATGTACATACGATTGTGTTTACATACGAGTACTAGTACTATATCGATCACACCTGGGCCTTGCCTAGCCTAGCCTAGCATTGCCCAACCCATTCAAATTCAATTCAGTTCAGTCCAGTCCAATCTTAATAACTAAACTAACTAACTTACTAAGCATATTACATACTTGCTAATGACGGATAAGAAACGGAAACATGGATCTTTTCATAGTTGGGATATTGCACTACAAAAGGCGTTAACATTGTCACGACACGTCTTAGTATCAATGAACCAGTGAACGAGAGAGGAGAAGCTATTCTCTTTCTTGGATTTGAATTATTAAGTATAAACAAATTTAAAAGTGTTTAAAAGGAGGAAAAAACTAACAAAAAGAAATATTCTTTTTAATATATAATAATTTATTTAATTATTTATTTTTTTTTATTTTTGTTAAGTGAAAATAAAGTGTTCAATAATAACAATTCTGTGTGAATGTGTGCTTAACAATCTAAAATGAAAATGTGTTTATAAAAATCGAAGAAAATTCATTTCATTAAAGTAAATAATGGAAAATATAATCCCAAAACATATGTGAAATAGAAATTATATAAAAGTTATACGCATCCCAAAACATATGTGTGTTGGAATAGATTTATTCATCAAATTCTATTATTCTAGTTAAATGCATTATTAGGATAAATTATGATTCAATGAAGTTTAGTGAAACATATGTAATGTTCTCCATTGATTGGTACACCCCGCTCTTTGTGTAACTCTGTAAAAGCTGAAGCAGAGTTATTCATGACATTCTACTGTTGATTGCAATTTCATTTTCTTAATAATTAGAATTGATTTCCTAAGATGATTTTACATGCTGCAATCTTATAAACTTAGAAATGTTTTTATAGGGTTGGGTCCAGTAGTGAGAGGTTATTTTGTTATATTATTTCTATACTACTTTGAGAAAAACTTTTCAAGGTGTTGCTTGATGTATTTTAGCAAGGAAACGTTCTCCAATTCAAGAAGTTTTGCATTATTTGAAATACACAAATGGAACTCTGAAGCCACAAGGCGGTCAGTCAAACATTTTGAAGCTTAATAAATTTGAATGCGGTATTCACTGATGTATTGTAGCAAGCTTTGAGTAACATTTAGTGTTTGTTTCAGTCCAATCGGTTGACAAATTATTCAATAAGGATAAGGAAAATATGTTACATATTTTCAGTTTTTCCAAAACCACGCACAAAGATTTTCGGTCGTTTTTTCTTTGCTATGCTTTGCTGAATCATCAATTTTGTGTTTTGTTGTTATTGTTGTATTATCCCTAAAATTGATTGAAAACTGAGCACGCACAAGAGTATTGCGCTCTTCGTTCTTTTGTCTTTCTGTACTTACGAACGGACTTGACAAACAAGTGAGAGCAACAACGTTATGGGAGAGCAATAGAGACAACAAAAACAAATTTTTCGTTGCATATCTTTGGTATATATGCATGGTGTAAGAAATTGAAGAATTTGAAGAATTTTCAATGCATTTTCAAATTATGTTCAACACTAAATGCATTATTTCAGCGTTCTATACACTGATATGCGAATGACGTCAACAATTGAGAGTGAGCAAATTTCGAGACAGTAAAAGGCCCAAGTGGCGGTACCTTGTATTATTGTACCATGGTATATATGATGTTCACTGAGAGCGGATAGAGATCAAGAGAGTGTATTCTGTTATTCTTATAGCATTTTTTTTTTTCAGTTCACAAACAAAATAGTGAAGTTAATTGAAATAGTGGGCGTAGTGTAGCGAGCCGTGTTCACTAGTAATTTAATACATACATATAAAGCGGAAATAATCATGGTCTGCCTGGAATCATAAAGATTATTTTATAACTACCCGAATAGAGCTGATAAAATCACAATAAAGTACTATAGACTAAAGAAATATTATAAAAATCAACCTAATTGATTGATATCATTACTTCAAAAAGAGAAACCAATATTTGTTAAATGTAGGAATCTAATCTTATAATGCAAATAGTTTGTATACTCGTACATACTATTCATTTCTGGTCTAATCTAAATAATGATAATGATTATTGTTGCAATATATACACATAACTTGTTCACAAAAAATTAACAAAAAAAAAAATTACTTATATATGTACATACATTATATGCAGATATATTTACAATAAATTCATATTTTCTTTCTTTTATTGTTATTCATGAATGGTCAAAATCAAAATTAAAAATGCAATAAAAAATAACATAAACAAATATTTATACTCGTGTGTATGCATGTAGTATATGACAAAAAAATTAATAAAAAACGATGAGGAAGCACAGCTCACGCACGTAATTTCATGACAAACACGATTTCTTTATCATTCAAGATCGTCTGTACAAAAAATATTTCAATTATAATGAAAAACAAATTTTATTTTATTTTATTATATTTTAATGAATAATTTTACACGAAATGAAAGAAAGAAAAACCTTGTAAAGAATGAACGACGAAGTACCATACTAAGAATTCCAACCAAGTAAAAACCACAAATTCTATACACACATACACATACATATGTATGTATATTAAAGTCAAAGATATCTTTTTTTTGTGTTTCAGTCGAACCTTTTATCTTGGGTTATTGTCTTATGCGACACACATTGATTCACGCGCTTTGGGCGGCTCCGGTATAAAATTGAATTTTTCTACTTGAGCTACTGATAAGAAAGAATAGATTGATCGATGAAAAATTTTAATCATAGTTCTAGTATGTACCCTTTTCATTGTACACATAAAGACAAATAGGGATTCTTAGGTAACCGATTAATTTGATTTGAATACAAATACACATAATAATTAAAATAATCTTGTTACTATTGTGATGGGTCCTCCCATGTGAGATGAATAGTCTTTGATGGGCACCAACAAACTAGTGGGATAACTAAGGGATATACATATATGAAGGATATTTTATTCAATACAAGATTGATATATTTATTACCTAGTATGAACTTTGACTTGATAAACTTACGATCGATAAAAACACTATAAATCAAGGGCGTATACAGCTACCAATGTAGGGGGGCAAAAATAGAGGTATTAAGTTAGCAATTTCCATGTTTTTATATTTAATTCACCATTTAGGCAATCTTCACTCATCGCAGTCCTTAGCCATGTTTTTACTTTTCTTAGGGTACTTAAGGATCTCTCTTTCGATGCCGTAATGCATGGTAGCGCAAGCAATATGCCAATTGCTTGGATAAAAATCAGCTTTTTCGTAAATTAGATCTGCTGGCTGGCTCTTCGTTACTCCAATCTTTATAAGTACCAAATATCTAGCTCATTTTCGACACCTCCAAGATCATAAAGTCATTGCAGTACAAATTGGCGATTTGAAATTTATCAAGCCAAGGCGTTGGTCATGTGCTAGATGTAAAGCTGTTAAATTAAATGCTGCATAATTTTCCTGTGAAAATCTTTGCATGAATGTAGATGTCAGCGAGTCTAGATAAGGTAGAAAAATTGCTAGCCAGAAGTATTCTTTTGCCGTTGTAAGATGAGGGTTCGTCCTATTTTGTTGCTTTTCTTTTTGCTGCAACTCTGGGCACTACTACTTCCAAACACTCTTTAAAAATTTCATTGAATGTAATTTCAGGTGCTGATCTGTGTGTTTCAATGACACTAGTCAAAAAATGCACATAGAAATTATAAAAACACTTCATCCAGTAGCGTTATGCAACTGGAAAGCAGCGTTTCTTGTGGCAGCATTACCTTCTGCACTCAGCTTTTCTAAGTCCACAACTATTTCACAATAGCATTTCTTTAATTCTATTATACTTTGATATCTTTCTGACCAGCGTTTTTCACAAAATGAGTGTACATTTGGATAAAAATGTATGATATTAATTGCTGTCACCAACTTTTAGGTAATTTCCTTTCCCTTTGTAAAGATTCAATTCAACCAACATAAAACTAGCATACTACTGACCCACCCTATGTATGATATTATAGGCAATTCAGACCGAACACGTAAATCAGTTCTTGATGTGACTATTGATCCCCATCACATTCTACAACAACAATCCCTAAATGACGTCATTTTCCTTATGGTTTTTCGATGTGTAGTTGCCTCGGTCTGAATTGCCTATTAAATTCATTTAGAACACAGACAACTGAATGAAGTATAGTCATATTTTACGAATTATTTCGACTCCCTTCCTCTCTCCCCTTTTTTTTTTTGTATGCTTTGCAAATATCACAAGAAAGTTTTATTTATGTATTTTTATTTTGTATATACTGTATTAATAAATTAAAACTTTAAACTTATTAAAAAGGTTGATGCCATGCCTTTTTTAAGTTATATTGACTCGGAGATGTTTGTCTTTAAGGTCTTCTCCACCTTCAGTTCAATCGATCGATCGATCAATTGTTGTTGATATGTATTGTTATTGTTGTTGTACTTGTACTTGTACGTGTTTTAATATGAAATTTTTAATTAAAATCCAAGTATTTTTTTGGTTTCGAAACAAAGTTGATTGGGTTGAGAAGATAAACAAGAAAAAACAGAAAACAGAAGACAGGAAGGAAGTAGTAGCTCGCTCTCTCAACAATAATAACGATGATTTTGGGAATTTACCGATGTCTTTTTTCATTCTTGCTTATCCATACATACAGTGGTGGGAAAAACAAAAGCAATAAATTTAGTCATACTAAATGCAGAAATATTTATTAAGTAATTTATCTAAAAAGTATTTCATTAAGTAGCTTGTAGTTAATACAAGCAAAACAAAAGCAACAAATCAATATTTTGGTATTTGAACCCTATTAACTATAATCATGGGAGTGAGATTGAAGCTTATTAAATTTTAATAGTGGCTTTCATCATGCTATTTTTATTATAGCTTGGAACAAATCTTCTTTTTCAGGAAATCATTGATCGAAAACACCAAAAAGGTTTTGAATAAGATTTAGGACATGGATATTAATTAGTCTACCCAAAAACATTTTTTTTTAAGTGAAACATCTTTGGTTTCGCTAGGGTAAAATTTTACATTCGCGTCATCGTCATAGGCACACACAAAATAAAATATAACATCACAGTGAATGGTGTCAGATTACCTATCCTTCAGGAAACCTGAAAGGTAGGTCTAGGGGGTGACTCCTCTTGAGTCGGCGGACGTTTTTATCAGTGACAAGTTGGGCTGAAGCAAGATCATTAGGGTGTACTTCAAGACGGTGCATTTACTATTCCGCGGAGAAGCTTTGATTGGAATCTCTGGAGTATCACAATATTAGAATGCAAAGCAGAGCCCCACAGATGAATTCCATATGTCCAAAGGGGCTTCAAAACTGGCTTGTAAAGCAGAAGTTTGTTGCGCAGAAATAATATTGAATTGTGATTAAACCAAAAACATGAACTTAGATATGTAGCACATATGATTCTTTTAGGTCAGTGTTATGCGCAAGAACCCACAGGAGTGGCATGTTTCACTCTGCGTATTAGCAACATTTTTGATTTCAATACGGAAGAATTTTTGATAATGTTAATGCCAATGGGATTTAAAGGACTGTAAAATCGAATAACAATGAGAGTACAGTTGGTATACGTAATAAGACTTTGTTAATCATCATATTTTATATTGAGTATTGAGTATTGTTAGAACAGAGTGCAATTAAACTGCAGAGAAGTAGAAAACAGTTTCGATTAGCGACAAATGGAAAATTCCAAATTAGTTTTTATTTATTTCTTCGTTAGCTGGTCTAATAGTAAACAGGATTTGCCTGTATATTCCACATAGAATTCCGTATGAGAGTCCAAAAATGTTGCTAATACGCAGCGTGGACCCAGTTGGTTGTTTCAGCATGACAATGACCCAAAACTTATGAACCTGAAGGACAATGGGTTTCAGGTTACTGATTAGTGCCTCCTCAATCAACAGACGTAAATCCATCGAATATCCCTTTGGCATATTCCATGTTATGAAAAGAGAATGAAATAATATTCCAAAAAACACTTATTACTATTGAAACTCATCAATCCCACTCAGATGTACAACCGTTATAAGAAATATGGTTTCAAATACCAAAATACTGATTTGTTGCTTTTGTTTTGCACACCACTGTACATATGCATATGCATATGTATTTTTTTCTTCTTAAAACAAGTTTTCTTGTTTCCGCTTCTCTTTTTATTGTTATTATTATTTTTTTTTTATATGTATTTATTAAATTATTTATTTATTTTTTATATGATATAAAATATAATTTTATTCATATTTTATTTTTAATTCAATCAAAATAAAGAGGAGGGTAAAGAAATTCAAGTTAATCAGTTTTGTTCTAATGGAAATTGATTCAAATTCAGGCACAGTATTATCCATATGAGTCAAATATACAATGGTACCATAGTTGAGGCAAATGCCTATTGTTTTCTTATTTTTTCTTAGACTTTTGAATCATATGATTGTTAATTTTATTGTAAATGACAAATATGAAAGATCTGTCACATTGAATCATATAAATTTCAGACTGATTCATAGATTAATACCAAACACTTTCTGATCTCTCATCATTTGCCTATTGTTTTTTATTTTTTCTTAGACTTTTGAATCAGAAGATTGTTAATTTTATTGTAAATGACAAATATGAAAGATCTGTCACATTGAATCATAAATTTCAGACTGATTCATAGATTAATACCAAACTCTTTCTGATCACTCATCATTTGCCTATTGTTTTTTATTTTTTCTTAGACTTTTGAATCATAAGATTGTTAATTTTATTGTAAATGACAAATATGAAAGATCTGTCACATTGAATCATATAAATTTCAGACTGATTCATAGATTAATGCATGATTGGCAATCAACAACCATTTAAATAGAACACTTTTTCTGATTTTACAAGAATAGAAAATATTGAATATCAAGCATTAAATAACAAATTGTTTTGACATGATGGACAAGGTGACGATGGAATTTAATGAAGTTTAAAAGGACTTTACTCATACTTATACTTTCTTTATATTCCATGAAAAAATGCTAAGCTGACTTTAATTTTTTTTTTTTGTAAGATAATGGCTACCAAGTGCATCTTCATTTCTAACACAACTTCTTGAGAGATATCTTATATATAATAAAATCGTAAACGAACCGTTTCTGTTAATCTCTGAAACGGTTTAACCAATTTGAAAGCGGTTTCACTGATGAATTGTAGCACGCTTTAAGTAACATTCAGTCCAATCGGTTTACAAATTATTTAATAATATAAGGGAAAGGAAAATATGTTTTTCATTTCTAAGTTTTTGCAAGACCGCGCACAAAGCTTTACGGTCGTTTTTTCTTTGCTATGCTTTGTTGCTTCTTCAATTTTGTGTTTTGTTGTTATTTTTATTAATTTTGTAGTCGCCAAAACATACCATAAAAGGCGATCTACTTAGAAGGTAGGATAACGTCTGCCCAGGTCAATTAGTCTTTCATAAGTTGCCATATCTACAAGTATCTTTTCATTGGTTCCTAAACGAATAAGTAAGCCTCTTACCAAAATTTATGAGGTATTGAGTTGAAAGTTACTCTATTTTCCTATCCTAGATTTTCTTCAATCTGACATCAATTCAATTTATTTTAAACTAGACAACCAAAGACAACAACTAAATAAATATTGTATGTACATACATACATATGTATGTACATTCTTTATGGTCAATTTTTTGTTAAGAATTAAATTAAACGAACAACATACATATTTATTATGTACATACATGCATTGCATTTGCATTAACATGTATGTATGTTTTAACACCTGTTCTTGATGTTCTCTTGTTTTTGTCCAAGAAATTTGTTTATTAAAATTAAAAAGAAAAAAAAAATTTAATAATTGTTTGTCATGGACGGACGATGACTTTGATGAATTCCATTCAAAATTGTTTCAAGAATGAAAGTTAAAAGCAAACATCATGAAGACATGATGAAGATAATGAACACAATGATCAAAGACAATTTATAAAAATTATAATAATAAAAATAATAAAAATATATACTTATATGCGTATTTGGAGAATACGATACGAGAGAAGAAGCACAGAATAAAATAAATAATTGAAGACAACAAAGACACAACAGCAACAACAACAACAGAAAGTGAAATAGTTAACAGCAGCAGCAACAGCAGCACATAGTGAAGTAAAGTAAAGTAAAATAAAGAGTAAAGTAAAATATAAGTTAAGCAAGGCAAAGTAAAGTAAGCGACCGTCGAACGATAGATGGATGGATGGATGGAATGAGCGACATTAGAAACTCGATATGAGCGAACAATTGTTCGACAAACAAATTTAGGCCAAGTCATCATGGCGCAAACGAAAGGCGCGTATTATAAAAGAAAAAAATATATAAAAAAAAAAAAACAAAACAGTAAATAAATACAAAATATAAATAAATAAATAAACATAAATAAATAGAAAAAGGAAATTTTAGTCGTTCAGCTCTCTGTCTGTCTGTCTGTCTGTTTGTCTATCTGTATCTGAAAATGTATCTCTATGTTGATATTTGTATCTGTATCTGTTAGAGTATATATTTGGTCTTGGGGGCTTAAATCTTTTTAAACGCACTTCAATGCAATATTCAAAATGTTTAGACATAAGCCTGATTGTATGTCTGCCTCCCCGCCTGTCTGCCAATCTATGTGTCTGTCTATATCTTGATCAATCTTTTGATTTCTTAAATTTGTTTGCCAGTTTGCCTTTCTATGGTATTTTGGAATTGGAATTGAAGACATTTTTGAACATGAATGCATGCAATAAATGAATGAATGAATGAATGGCAAATATTTGTGTATGTTTGTACTATTAATGACGATAATGGCGAATTCATCATCAATTGATCAAGATTATTGTCAACAAGATTAGTGAATATAGTATGTACATATGGTACATGTTTATACATAAGTACATGTTGTTGTTATTATTATTATTATTATTATTGTAGTTGTAATATGCAGAAAACGCGTTACTATGATGATGACGATGACGATGATGGTGATAATGTCGCAGTCGCAGTACAATTAACAGAAGCATCATCATCATCTGTAGCAGCAGCAGCAGCAGCATCATTTGTCATTAATATCTTGAACAGCATCGTTAAGAAACGCAAGCAACGCAGCAACAAGTGAACCAAGCAGATGGAACAGAAAGACAGACAAACAGTCCAAAAGCCAGCAAGTCAGTCAGTCAGTCAGGCAGCCGTCAACCAAAGTAAGCTAAATCATTTAAGCCAAACCAAGCAACAGCAGCAGCAATACAATTTAATGCGAAGCAAACCAAGAAGATCAGAGTTTCTTAAACTCGTTTGGTCGCAGAACACATTTTATATTAAAAAATTAAATGAATAATGAAAGTTTTAATTGAACGAAATACACGTCGCAGTGGCATAAAATTGACAGCAGAGCTAAACATATCCAGAGAGCATAGACAAATCATACTGAAAAATGGAGCTTGTAATGAAATTTTTAAGTGCACCGAAAACTTCAACAGATATTACCTAGTGCGGACTCGCGACACTACCACTGCGCCAATGAGAACATTGAATTAAGTTTGCTTAAATAACTTCACTACTATAAACGGAAATATGACGATACTATTTTGCTTCATTCTAAAAATGTCGCACATAGCAGAAAGCAGTATTGACCGACTGTTTTACCTCTGTGGAAAAATGATGGAAAATCAAACTTTTGCTATTGTATTGTCTCAAAAAATGACGGTGTATACCAATTTTCAAATCAATCGGACATCAGGAAGGGGGCAAAATTTCAATTACTACATTTTATCTTGCGACGACACAAACATAAAGTAAAGTAAATAAAACCTTTTAAAAAATGGAGTTGCACGCAATAGGCCTTTTGTGATCCGCAAAACATAAACGAGAATATGTGTGTTTCTAACTGTATGTAACTTTGCATCTATAAACAATGGTTGTAAAATATTGTTTTAGACTTCTTGTCTTCAATACGATTACTAGAATCTATTTATTCTCTATATGAAAATCCATTGGACTTGTCGCATTCCGGGGGCTCACATTTATCCAGTATGCAAGGCTGATCAAGGCTATAGCTATGACATAGAACAAAACTGCATTTATTCCGAGAATCAAAAGCTCTTAGCAATTAGTTTAAGAAACTCTGCCGTAGACGACCGATCGCGTTTATTGTATTGAATGTAGTTGAGTTCGCTTGCTTGCTGTTTTTAACGTTTGCGTTACCGTCGCTGCTGCTGCTGCTGTTGCTGTTACTGCTACAGCTACAGCCACAGCCACTGCTACATTTACTCATTTGGTGTTGCTGCTGTTGTTATTGTCGCCATCGCCGTCGTCGACGTTGTTGGTGTCGATAGATCGTCGTCGCTGCCTGCCTTCAAGTTAAGCTTTAGCTTTCAGTTTCATTTGAGATTTCGTCGCGGAAACATGTGTTGAGTTGGGAGCATATGTACATACTCAGGCACATAGATATACGCATGTACACACATATGTATATTTACTTACATGTGAATGTATGTATGTAGTATAATATACCATATACAAATACATAAACGCGTGCGCGCATTTCAACATTTACATAGCATTTGTGATTATTGTGGCTAATATTGTTGTTGCAAATGCAACAACGCAACCAACCATCAACATTATTAGTTCAGCCTATGCTGTACACACATGTATATATACATACATACATATATGCATATAAATATACAGACATTCATATGTATATATACATGTTGATATGTGTATGAATATTAATTTAATTTTTTTTTTTAATGTTTTTTTTTTTGCGCGTAAACTTGCATGCACACATTTGTGTTGAAGAGAGACAAGCTGTCTAGCTGTCATTGCTCCAAAAAGGCAACAGCAACGACACCAACAACAACAACACTAAATATAGATAAATAAATAACAGTTATAAATTAACAGCATCGCGTGTGCGCGACACCGGTATTTTAAATACAACAACAACAACGATATAATACAATAATAATAACAACAACAACAATACAATATTTGCAGTGCGCCAGTCAAGTTCGTTGCTTAAGTCCTTCGTTTTTCATCATCTCATTCAAGTTGCTTGAGTCGTTTCATTCGTTCGGTTTATCAACAACAATCGACTCGCATTGGCTCGTCTTCATCAACATCAACAGCATCAACATCTACGACAAACGACAACGCATACAAGTTTGTTTGTTCGTTCGTTTGTCAGTAGTCAAATTCATTGTTGCGCTCATTTGTTTCGGTATCGCTCCGTTTTGCAATTTGGCCAAAGAAGTGTGTGCCGCCGCGCATTGCTTACTTTAGTCTACTCTAATCTACTCTCCTTGTGCTTGTGTACTCACTCGCCCAACAGTCGCCATAACACAAACAAAAACAAACAAATGCAAAATATGTATTTGTAAATAATAAAAGGTCTCACTGACATCACATCGCATCACACCATACTACACCATACTATCAACAGGTAGCCAGCCACCAGCCGCCGCCGCCGCCGGGATATTTGAAATGCCTTAAATAATTTTTTTTTCTGGTTCTCGTTGTTGTTGTTATTGTTGTTATATTCTGATGGAATTTTTCGATTTTTTTTCTTGTTTTAATAATTTTTTTTTTTTTTTTTGTTGTGTGCTTGAAGCTTTTAAGGAATTTGTGTGTTTTTTTGTTGTTTTCCTTCATTTGCTTTTGTGTATGATATCATTATTTAATGACCAAACGCGTGTTCATTTGCATGTCTCGTGTGATGTATGTATGGATGTGTGAGTGCTTGAGTGCCCCTGTGTGTGTGTGTGATTTTGAGTGTAAAACGCACACACTTAATTAATTACATAAAATATTTCAAATTAAAACTTAAAGTTTACAAAGCAATAAATTACGCCAACAACAATAAGTATAAAAGAGGAATAAACTAAGAAAACAAAAGCAAAGTAAAGTAAACCAACGAAAAAAAAACAAAAAAAAAAAATACAAAATTTAATTGTAAACAACAACAATAATAATAATAATAGACAAAGTTAGCCACCAACAGCTTCCAGCAATTATCCAAGCAAGACCTTGTGGTAAAAAATATCTAAACACAGAGACCCATTAAATATTTAAACAAGAAATACACAATAATAAAAAAACACCTTAATAACTTCAGTTCCAATGAAAATTAAATACCTTTTTACATAACTACTAAGCACGCACACAATCGAATTAGTATTAGATTTCGAAAAAATAAAAACAAACAAAGAAATAATAGTTACAAAAGATAAACATTTTTCCATTCCTTCATACTCGCAGCATACTATGTACTTCAAAACTTAATCGATTTGATTCTCTCTAGTCAAATTCAATTGTTCAAATATAAAATATTTAAATTAAAATTAAGAATTTCTTTAACTTAAGAAATGTTTACATTGAATTTTGATTGTACAATACTAACTACTATTTGAATAGGTTGTTAATGTTATGTTCTTCTATAGAGTTTGGATTTGCTTCTTGGTTAAGAATTGAAAAAGAGTTTCATATAAAAAAGAAATTGATCAAGAAATTGATTGGGAAACCTCATATGACAAACCATATTGACATATGTATGTACATACATGTTTTTATATCTATTGAAACGGGAAACTCTCTTTTGTACTCATCAATTCCCCTGCCAATTCTGAAGACTTAGAATTTCTTTCTCTATCATCTCATCATAGGTTGAATTGGGGTAACAACTCTAAATGCTATATTAAAAGGAAGTATTCGACACCAACTAATGAATCGATCATATATAAATTCCACTACCAAAATACAGTCTAATGGATTATCTGCGATGTCTCTTCCTGTGATAAGACATCATCATAAAGGTTGAAAGTGATATGTGCTGTGTGTGTGTGTGTGTGTGAAAGGTGTAAAACAACACAATAACAATAAAAATAACAACAACTATAACAAAAAGAAATATTGTAAATGAACGAAAAAATAAGATTTATTAAAAACAAATATATATATATATATATATTTTTTTTTTAAATAATAAATAAATAAATGTGCAAACTAAATGATTTTTTTTCCTTTTTTTATCATAATTGTACCTCACCCTTTTCTCTCTCTCTCTCTTTAACTCTTTCTTTTGTCATTCACTCGTGTTTATCATCAATTTTTTTTTTCAATTTATGTGTTTTGTGTTTTTTTTTTTTTGGTTAGATTTACAACGTTAAAAATAATTATAAACAATAACAAAAATAATAAAACAAAAAAAAAAAACTAAATAAAAATTTGTTAAATTACTACGCAAGCGAAAAACGCACCGCGAGACAAGGCGACACTCCGGCGCGAGATTTAAAAGGTAAGCACAAAATTAATATAAAATATTGCAAACAAAAAAAATATATATATATACATATACACAAGTATAAAAACAAAAAAAATGGGGAGGAAAAAAAAAAAACAATTATAATTATTATTCATAAAGTGCTAAGCGATGTTTTTGTTCATAATAATATATAATATATTTTCTCGCACCTTTGTAAAAAAAAAAACAACAAAAAACACAACCAACAACATCAACTACAAAAGATCTAATAATTTCAGTTTCAACAAATTTTTATATACCCTTTATTCATTTACAAAATACCAAGGTCCTGATGGTACTAGATGTGTCCAACTTTCAATTGTAATGTTCAATCAAAGCAATGGCTTGAAATGGGTATTATGAGGATCTTTTTTCCATCCATGCATGAATCGCATCCATGTGATTTTCAAAAAACCAGTTAACTAATCTCTATCAACAAACTTCAAATGATGCATCCAAATTTTGTGACAGCCCCGGTACTACAAATTACAGTGGCAAGCAATGACTAGTTATGGAGTCTCTAAATCATTGATTATTGGATCCATTCACATATACATACATACTTTTATGTACCAGTATGATATTTAGAAAGTCAACTGACCTATCAACCTTTAAACGATACTAGATATGTTCAAATTTCATGACCATCTCCAAGTAACACGCAAAACAATGCCTTGATTAGTATAATAGGGTCTCTAATCTATTGAAAGTTGGTTTATTGAATTTAAACTTGATCAACAATTTTAGATAAATTATGGAATGTATCACTCTGGTAATGGTATATAAATCACATATCCATTGTAATTTTTAAATAAAATCTGGCAATTTTAAAGATTTTAAAATTGTCCTAATAATTTAATTTTTAACAATTATGTTATACATATAGATACATATATGTACTAGGAATAATACTAGTTACAGTCATTACCTATTAATTAAGAGAGTTCAATTTCCTATTACCCAAAATCAAAAATTTTAGTTTTTCCGAAGGTAAAATTCATTTAATTTTTCTACAAAACCTTCCCTTATTATTGATCGGTCAACAACCTACATATGTATGTATGTACAACCACCATCAACAATCACTTCAGATGCAATTTAAATTTCGAATGTCTTGATGGTTATGAATGAACGGGAGGTCTGGTGACATTTGTAGTTACAATGCGGAAAATTCAACAAATCACAAAAACGTGAACAAGTTTATTTAATTTAATTTTATTTTTTTTGTGAAATTTTACTAATTGAAAAATCTAAATAATTTCCTATGCCGTGACAGTAACAGCTATAATTTTCAGTAATAAGAGAACTTTGCATAAAAAAAAAAACAAAAACACAAATTAAGAGTTGAGGGAGAGTTAAGTACTCGTACCAGTATAGTATATCTCTTTTATCAATTAATAAATCAAGGTTAAGGGCTCTTTAGTTATGATAAGTCATCCAGACTATTGGATATATCGAATTTCAGAATTGTTTTAGGGAATTTCTAGTTTGGAGATTAACATTAATATAGATTTAAGTTTAAGATTTCTATTATTGATAATTATTGATATTTCAAAAAAGAGTAGGTTAGTAAATATTGACCGACAAAGATTGGGTCGAAATGTACGAGTATTTGAGTAGCTGTAAGCATTCTATATTGATTGATATTATCGAATCGAGAATTTTAATAAAAAAAATTCTTCAAAAGAATAGAGAATTATATGAATAAAAATTCTTTGATAGGACTTTCATATGATTTGATGTTCTAATCAATTTAAATTTTAGTTCTTGAGAAATTTCTACCTTTAAATAGACACAGTCTTCTCACCAATAAATTATATAATAAAAATAATTTTTCATTTTACATTTGCATTTCTTATATGCACGTATTTGGAAAAAACAAGAAGCCTATCATCAGCCTATACTTTATAGAACTGAGCCCCTCCTCCTGATACTAAGCAAGCACACAGAAAGTTAGGGTATAAAAAGACACAAATCAAACAAATCATCTTATTTTACAAGTTTCCGTTTCTCAAATTTTATGACTAACTTAAACAAAAAATAAACCCATTAATTAACTCTGTTCATAAAAATGAAAAACAATATTAATTAACGTCATAATTTTTAATGAAAAATTGCAGTCAAACGTAAAAATCAAAAAAATAAAAAACGAAAACGAAAAATTTCCATTGATTTATGATTCAATTTTAGGTGCATTTGAACAGTTTGTTTATATGTACAATTTCTGTTGAGAAATCTGTTTGACTTTTTTTTACTTGTTGTTTACACAGATAAAATTTATAACTACTTAGTAGTTCAAGCTCAGTAAAAATGAAAAAGAATTCGAATAAGAAGAGAAGAGAAGAGACACTAGTACAAAATTACAAGAAGTTTAAAATTTACAAAACTGTTCTCATATTTCTTTATCCTAGTAGAGGGCTTCATTTCATTTCATAGGGTAAGAACCAAAAAGTTTCTATAATTATCTTCTTCTTTAATTACCAATTCGATTATGCGTACCAATAGTGTTCATTAAACATTAATAATACAATGGTTTCCCGGTGCCCTCTCTCAAAGGTTTATTATACATATTTTCCAACATTACTTATGATAACTGACCCCGATCCTATTAAATTGCTTTTGGCTTCGATATTCACCATCGACCTTACCGGTAGCTATGTTACTACGGCATTGCTTTCTAGATCCCTGTGGGCTATAATAATTGGATTTTTATTTTTTAATTATCAAAACAATTGGACACATCGCGTTTGTACAAAAAAGAACACTAAGATAATTAAAAATCACCAATAAGAAGTGAATATTTGGATAAAAACTAAACGAAACTATAAAAGAAATAAACAATTCACTGCCTGATTTTCAAAAAAAATAAAATAAAATGAATTTGCATGTAATTGTAGATAGACAGGAAACAGAATCCCGAACAGACAAACATCAATAAGATGTCGAAGTACTTCATTTAGCTGATAAAGTCAAATATCAAATTCAAGGGTCCTTCTTATTGTCTTAAACATTTTTACACACATGCTCAATAAATGAATAATATAGGAAACACAAAAACTAAAAAATTAAATTACTTAACATCAATTTTAGAACATGTTTCTTCATTCTCAGGTCTTCTCTCAAGAAATAAAGTTCGATTTAAGTGAAAATTTTACTTCTTGTACAAAATGTTCCATTAGAATGCTTTGCCACATAAATCTTAAGATATTAAGACTCTTGTACTATACTACTTGTACTGTATTAGATATGATGGACTGAAAGATATTATGATATTATGTTGCTGGATTTTCAACAGAAAAATGGAAAAGGGGCGGTAGGCTTAAGCGGTGTTAAAGTCACCCACTTGGCTGTAGACCGGTGAAGTTTCGATGCTATCTCTCCGTTATAAAACACAAGTGAACAAATAGATTTGGGAATACATGTAGGCCTCGTTTAAAAAGATCTCAATTTAACACCATGATAAATTTGATACAATACTATTCAAGATTTGTTTGCAGACATTATGAAATCTGTGAATTATGAAAAGAATTCAAAATCGAATGACAAAAGTTATAGAAGATATTAAGGCTATAGAAGACTTAACTCTCACAAAAAGCTTCAACAGAGTTTAGTATTGGTCAAAAGCCAATAAAATTCAATTGAATGTGTCAGATTCAAAAATGAATCCTATCCTATCAAAAATAAACAAAACAATCAAAATTGATAGATTTAGCAATGACAGCGGCTAATTACATATTTCAAATGAAATAATAATAATAACCTAATAAATCTGAATGATCTCTTTTATAATACTTTGTTATTTTTTACGTTAGAATATTTCATTTTCATAGTTGAAGAGATTTTTGTTCAGGTGTTATTCAGGAACGTAACCACCCGTGGCGTAAACAAGGCGTTACTATCACATTGAAAGAAAGAAAGGATTCTCTATAATATTTGTAATTATATTCTTAAATGACATTCAAATGTAAAAGATATAATTATAATCACAAAAATAAAAGAAAATTTAGTAAATTTATTTATTAAATTAATATTTCGTGTCATTTAAATAATAAATAATTTTTTCAAAGTCGCATATTTTCATATAAATATATATAAAATAAAAACAAAAATATTGTATTTGATGTTTAGTTTTTTTTTATTATTTAATGCGCTTTTGCTGATGTTGCTGCTTCTATTGTCAGTCAGTCTATCAGTTAGTCAAAGTATTTGTTGGAATAACAAGTTATCTTCAAAACCTTGACCATTTTGTTTTATCTTCATTTTTTTCTGTATTTTTTTTTGTTTTTTTATTTTCTCTGTACATTTTTTCATATCTTCTCTTCTCTTGTTAATTTAATTAAAATATATAAAAACAACAACAAAAAACTTGTTGCAACAAAATGAACAGTGAAATGAGCAACACCAACAGCAACAACAAAACAATCGAATCAAAACAGAATAATAACTACAACAATAATAACAACAAAAAGACGCACGCACAAAAAATAGCAATAAAAACACAAATAAAATATTAGATTAATTTCGGTTTCATCGAAAAAGAAATACTCTTTACATAAACAGAAACATTTATAAAAAATTATAAATTATGATATATGTATGTATATGCATATATAAAATTAATACAAATATCTGGGGATCTGTCTGTTAGTCTAATGCTTGACGGAACATTGGCTCTTCCAGATGTATGTACTTCACGCTCAGATAAGACTTTGAAATGTGTTCCTGTTTTGCGAAACTAAGACATAATATTCAACTTTGGGATTCCGATTCACAGAGACCTTAAATCATGAAAGATAGTTTCCTTCGAACACCATGCTATCAATTTGCTGCGTGTTAAAGTCATCAATCTATCATAGGTTTAAACGTCCTCGACCCAAGCATAATTTGAAATGATTCTTTTATAGAAAAATCTATATAAAAGTTATGTCAATATGAACCTTCCATTGGGATCACAATCTTGCGATAACATTCAGCGAAATTTATATTCTTTGGATAAAGGAAAGAAAAACTTATTCCATACAATACAATGTCCTACCAACGAGTACGAGTATAATATATTATATATAGAATGGAAAAATACCTTAATTGGATATGATCCAACAGCAAATTGTGTGTAAACTCGAGGAAACAAACATACACAATAAAGGGTCAGGGTCAATGTTGTAATTTTCATTACATAAAAAAAATATGTTCTACTAAATATTTTACATCATACATGACAACAACTACAATATGTGATCAATCTGGACACTATATTGTATCTTATTGTGAAATTTTAGCTCTAAAGTGATCAAAATTTGCAAGCGTTTTTGTTTGTGTTGTTTTGTTTCTTGAATTTTATTGAGAATGTTTTACATCCTTTAGTTATTGTGGAACTCCGAACTGATACTTATTGTTTGCATAAGCCAAAAAAAAAAGAAGACCCTGTTTCTGTTAATGATGTCATAAAAATCAATGAGATTGATTAGTTTGCATTCTCATCGTTAATCATATCATAGGTGTGTCCTCACAATATCTCCCAGAAAGCATAACAAACATCGTAACAAAGTGATAAGACCTTTAACAGCTCTACACTAACAGGCATTTATGTAGGTAATTTCTTTAAACAAATTAAGATTGAAACTTTTATTGTTAAAATCATTTATTTGTTTGCGTTTTGTGGAGTTAAAATTATTGTAATTCTCATATGTTTATCAAAAATTTGTAGTGTTTTTTTTCAATGATTAAATTAATGAACATTGTAAATAAGTGAATTAAGATACATATATTTTTTTTCTTATTTTCAGTTCATCAATCAACTTAATAAGCATACAATTATTCAGTTATTGCTAATGATATTGAACAGGAAATGCTTATTTTTTGTGGTTCCAATAAAACAACAAATCTAAAATCATTTGAACAGTTTAAAAAGCAACATCAAGCATATTAATAAAGATATAGAGATTTGCAATGACTACAACAAGAATGAAATCAATGGCGGCAATAATTCCTAGGGTAAAATATCTGTCGATGTTATTGCTATTATTGGCTTATTTTCAGTCTGGTCATACCGAGCCCATGCCAATGCCCATGGATTACGATGAAACATCTGGTAATAGTAATACAGGAAGTGCAGCTAGCGATAATGATGGCGGTGGTGGTGGTGGTGAGATATATGAACCGGCATTATTACAACAAACAATTGATGATGAAGCCTATCGGAATAGCATTGAAGAGCGCGAAGCTTTAAATCAGAAGTTGCCATCTACTGAACTACCAAATTATGGCAATAATAATGGCAGCAAAGGACATCATAATCAATCAAATGATTATGAATATGATGATATAGCAACGGAATTATCAACAGAACAAGATAGTATGTTATATAATAGACGCATCAATGCCTCCAAAATATCAACAACTACTACAACAGCAACAGTAGCAGGATCAGCATCAGCATCAGCTGAATATAGCTATGAAGATGTTGATGATAATGTGCATACAACAATAGCACCACCACCACCACCACCACTACCATCCAAGCACTTAAATCCTAAAATGTTACCTCCTGAAAATTTTGGAAATAAAAAATCAACTCATCGCAACAGCTTTGCTAATGGAAATGGAAATGCTGCTGCTGCTGCCTCCTCCTCAGATTATTATAGTGAATCAGATGAGTCTGTTTATTATGATCATCATCATCACCAACATCAACCACATCGTCATCACAATATTGCATCACATGGTGGCACAAAGCAACAAGGAAAACATGACCCACAACCAAAAAAACAATATATAGACGACAACAGTGCCGGCGCCGGTGTCAGTGTCAATGCTAACGATCGTGATTTCAATAGCGATTATTATAGTGATGAACAACAATTTGTAGCAAAACCAATGGGTATCTTTCATCGTTCATCGGCTTTCGATGCACCAACAAATCAATTAGAAAGTGATACGCATTTGCAACCATCGTTGCCACAAGCACAAGTCCATCAAATGCTACCACCACCGCCACCACCACCAAAGGAAGCACAAGCACATCCTTTCCGTCAGACTGAAAACTCAGAAGAGGAGACAGATTACTATGAAGGATCAATACCACGTGACTTCAGTCATAATGATAGTACTAGTGTAAATACTGAAAGGCAACGTTCAATAGCATCAGCAACAGCTGCCGGCGACATGAAAACAACAACATCATCATCATCAACATCAACATCATCATCATCATCAGCACCACCAGCATCAGGCATTGAACCATATAATGTTGTTGCCACAACAGAATCAACATCAACATCGACACCGACACCGACATCATCATTATCATCCTCTTCAACATCAACAATAGCAACAGATTCCATAACATCATCAATTGCAGCAGCTGCAGCAGCAGCAGCAGCTGAATCAACATTAACAACAATAACTCCAATCTTAATGCCAACATTAACAACAACTCCAAACATGACAATAACATCCTCGAAGACAACTTCTTCGTTGCCATCACCACCACTAGCAGCCGCAGCCGCAGCACCAGCACCATCACTGCCATCATCACCGGCGACAATGACGACGACGACAACAACAATGTCTCCAGCAATAGCAACAACAATAACAACTGTGCGTCCTTTCAGTAAACAACCCAAGGTTATACATACACCAACGCCACCGCCAAAGCCTGAATTATTACCGGAACAATTGCGTAATTATATTAAAGATGTCTATATACGAATGCCACTTGCAGTCATTATAGATCCATCAGCTGAAACGCTTGAAAAGACTAAAGTATTATATAATGATGCATTACAAGGCAAGAGTATAAATGTTGGCATTGTTCTTGTCACACTGAATGACTCTACAAATAGTAAGTACTTACTTACTTATAACACCACATGATATACATACCTACATATATAATTAATAAATCCACCAATAAATTTAATACTATCTCAAATTTCTAATTCATTTGCTTTTGCTTTTGATTTTCAGATATTCCAACATCATTTAGTTTTAATAATACCCATGAATTCCTTGCTGTTTTAAATGGCACCAAAGAGCATGAATGTGGTGATGTCTTTACTGGTATTATGCATGCCGCCGAACTTGTGCCATATGACAGTGCTATATTTATATCGACAGCTGTAATAGCACCACACACCGAACTTGTACAAGATGCTGCTATAACGTTACTCAAGAAACGCATAAGGGTTTGTACCATCTTAACAAAAACATATACATACTAACTCATGATACTACTATTAACATATCTCATTTATATTTGTACATATTAAGTAGACCTGGAAAAGTTTAACTCTAATTTTAGTTTGGAGATAATGAAATTTCTTAGGGGTCCTGTAAAAATCTTTCTGATGTCTGACTTAACATATGAAGCAATTTGTTGATGAATGATTTCTATGAACATGTACACACCATATCTTAGAAAATCCAGAAAATTGCACTATTCAAACTCTAGTCCCTAGTAAGGTTAGGGACACTAGAGAGATATACTTATTCATGAATTTACAAGCAGATTTGTTTGCGTCATATATTTACATTACAATTGTTAAATAAAATTATTGAATTGGGGGCTTAATTCTACAATACTTTTCCCCCACTAGTCAAAGCATTGGAGTGCACTGGGTGGCTTAAACTACTATTTATATAAGGCGAATGTAAGCTGCCTTTTTTTAGGTATTTTTGCTAAGAATTATTTCAGACAATAATATTATAGTAGATACATATATGTACACACGTATTTTATATTGAATATCTTTGCTTCTAAGCCCAATGAAATGTTTAAAGATCTACTAGAGCAATCTACTATTTTTGATAGTAAATACAATTAACATTCGAAAAATCATTAAAAAAAATGAAAAATGGTAATCACCTTATCATTGCAATCTCGATTAGAAAATCAAAGACTTTCTTTGAGGATCAGTCTAGAATTTCTGTTAGTTCTAGGTAATGGTAACCTAGCTATCGGAGTCTGGTCCAAATTCAGTTTTTTACACAGGCATAGGAATTGCCTTATTCCTTATAAGTATTGCATAATCTTTTTTGATTACTGACAAAATATGGAAATCATTTTATATTCAATTTTCATTACAATTACATATGTACATCAAAGCAGATGGATTAATGTAATTTTTGACTTTTTTTCTTAGCTTTTCTTACTTTGGTATGGCGAGCAAACAACCAGTGAAAATGAAACTGAAGAAACAGTTGGTGGGATACTAGGTGAAGTGGCAATAAGGTCTGGCGGAGAAATAATACACATTGTGGGCAGTAAAAATGCCCAAGAAATTGATGGTGGCACGGTAAGTAAGACAAACACACAATAATATGATAAGCATCTTTTCTGAAAAAAAAAACAAAAAGAGACCCTTTCACCAACCACAAAACATTATTTATATACATAGAGTAGTATTGTCTACTACTCTAAGTACAATTGAAGACAACAATGGATATGATTATGATGGTACATATACTACTACTTAGTATGGTATTGGTAACAATGATGGGGTATTTGTTTCAACTCTGTCATAATCAAACCATATTATTTCGTTTAAATAACAAACCAAGCCAATCAAACCTACCTAATATTTATTGTATATGATATAGGAGTACAACTATTGTTTCTTCCTATATACAACTTAACTTAGATACTATACACATTATATATACTTGTATCTATTTACAGCTTACATTAATTGCCGATAGTTATATTGGTTCGCAAGAATTGGATGTCCCAGTTGACACAACGATGTCCAGTTTACATGTGAAAATTGATGCGCCAATGCGACGTGCAACGTTGGAAACTCCCAATGGTGGTTAGTGCGTTTTATTTAAGTTATGTATGTAGAAACCATAGTTATTAGAGATATAATCGTATATAAATTTGTTTGAGCAAAAGAAAAAAATATGAAATAAAATATTATAAATTAACTAGGGAGACCAACAACATTAACTTCGGTTCTATCGAAAATTACACATCTTTCACACTTTAAAATACTTGACCATTACTTTTTGTAAGAAGATTATTATTATTATTATCTATTACAATCAGACTGAACAACGTAAAGTTATATTTGGAATATTCAAGGAAAAAAAAAAACAAGAATTCTTCTTAATCAAAATATTCTGTTTCTGTCCGTCTTACTCTGATATAAATCCTGCAGCATTTTTGAATATGTTACAATATTCCTGATTAATATGGACCTAGTGTCTACTTACTATCATTCAATAAACAAACAACTGAAGCATATTAGAATCTGTTCAACATAAAATTTCAACAATTGATCTTAGAAAATAGATCGTAGGTGAATAAATGAAGATCAACTTCAATATACACGATGAATATGACTTAAACTATTTGTAGTATGTGTGAAAGATGTAAAAGATAACAAAAAAAAATATCGAACAAATGTTTTATGTAATGTTGTAATTATGTGTGTTGTAAAATTGTTTAACAAAACATAAGTATTGTGTATTGTTTGATTATGTTTATTTTTATTTACATGTTTGTGTACGTACTACTTAATCTTTAGTATAATCAAAACTTACTAACCAACCAAAAGCGTTAATCTAGTTGAGAACAAATTGTGTCGGACAACAAGAAATTTCGTATTATATTGTACCATGCATGTCTATTACTATTTAGTCAAATCACAAGCTTTAAATTGCCAATTACCAGTGATAAGAAGCAAATGCAAATGCAAAAGCAACAGCAACAACAATAAAATACTATACACACTTTGCACACAATCTCAAACAAAAGATGCACCATTAAAACAACAAATTTGAACTAATCACATAACAGACAACACAACATAACACGATATGACACATGACGTGACATTAACATCACTTTACCAACTATCTTTCACACAATCAACCAGCAAAACCTGAAGATATAAAGGAGGCAAATAGTATTTCATTATTCCAATCAGTAAGGATGAGTGTTTCATTTCCTTTGAATTTCTTAAACTATGACAAAGTTTAACACAAAAAATTATTAATAATTTTTAACATGACTACTTATTTACTATAAATCCAATCGATCAAAATTTTGTATATGTTGAGATGATGATTAGAAATTGTTTAGAAATATGGTAATAGAACTTTTAACACTACTATCAAGGAACTCTGTTTTTGTCAAATACCATAGTAGTATTCTGTATAGAATCTCTGATACTTTGAACATTAAACATGAAAACAAAATACTATATAATAGTCGTACCATTGTATTGTAGTTTTTGATAAGTACCTATAAATAGCAACACACAGTACTGTGCTAAACAAAAGCCACACTCATCGTACACACCACAAACCATTGAATAAAAATCATAAAAACCAGGCTTCTGCATAATTTGAAGAGTGCAAAACGGGAACATTAAAAACAATCAATCAATATCTATCGTATCGTAGTTTTTACAATCGTTGGACATCATAGTGGGTGCTTGAATCCTTTAAATTATTAATAATAATTAATTAAGGAACAGATTTTCTTTGTCAGGAAAACGTTGAGTGGAAACGCTTTGCATGTATGTATGGCAAAGAGGATTTGAATGGGGATTAGGATGTCTAATCAAAAACTCAATGAACTTCTTTTTTCCTCAGCATAGATGTTACTTTTGGGTTGACCAAGTAATACTGTTACAGCCAACGAAGTGACATATTAAAGATGTCACCAATAACTGATAGTTCAGGAAATATCCGTTTACCACTTCTAATGATGGACTGACTGACTGACTCTTAAATAGATAATTGAATAAAATTCGCAAGTAATTTAAAAAAATACAGATCAGTTTATTAAGAGTGCATGCAATTGCAACGACAATTTCGGTATGATGTTGATTGTGACTTTTCTTTTGCCCAGTATTGTACTACTATATACCATACCATACATATGAATGTATACAGAAATCATAAGATTTTGGGAATTGTTTTTCACTTCTTGTAGTAGTCAACTCAATTCATAACTTTTTATGAAATGTAACCGAAAGTTTTATATAATTTTCTTATCCTATTGCAGAGAATAATGAAAAGAGCAACACCGATTTATCTTTTTTTAACTGAAACTTCATCATTCAATAAACACATTCTTCGAATTTAATTTCCTTAAATTTAACAAAAGTCAGTGAAGATGTCACTTTTCAACGCGATCAGATCAGTTGTGTGTTGTGTGTTGAGTGTGACCATCATCAGCATCATGATCACGATCATGTCAGTGGTATAATACAATAGTATTTGTCAAGTACGAAAAAAACAGTGTTGCATGTTTTTAAAAGAAATGTGAATGAATGACGCAATAACAAAAACGACAACGACGACGAAGAAGAAAAAGACAACAATACCAGTTACATTTATTCAAAATATTATACTATACTATATTGTAGTATCGATTGCTTGTGTGAATTTATTTATTTAAATGTGAATTTTATTTAAATTAAATTAATTAAATCTGATTAAGTTCGACGAAAACAATTTGAAAGAAGAAAAATAGCATACAAAAAATTTGTATATTTATGTGTTTATACTTACTATATTATATATATATATATTTTTTTTTTTCATTTAAGTTTAGCAAGCAAGTAATGCAAATTCTATATATTATATATTATCATATGCTTAAGGTGCTTATCAAAATTATAAGACACTTCGTGTCGAAAACAAATTTGGGTTATTGCCATTCAATGGTCATTTACTACAATAATTTTTTCATTTAGTAAACAAAAAAATATTAAGAAATTCGACTTTTGCGCTCTTATCAAAATTATAAGACACCTTTTCCTTTGAAGTCTTCAAAACAAAACGAAAACATGTAATTCAACATTGTTATTGTTTGTACTATACCTAACTATAACACATAATACACAATGTGCCCAACTCGGCTTTTTCCAGCATCAAAAATATGGATTTTTATCGAAATTATAGGGTTTCATTTACAATCGAATTTTTTAGAGATCGACAACTTTTTTTTTAATTTTATATTCAACAAAACCTGGACTTACTAATATTCCCCAAAGGTTTTCAATGGGGTTTATGGTAAGTCAGGTGAGCATACTGTCCAATTCATCACCTGCATAGAGCAGACTTAAAAAAATCGGACTCGCACACGAAGGGTCCCCGTTAACACAAGGTTTTAACACTATACAATACAAAATAATTAGCCAAAATGAGAAGCAAAAGACAATAGGAAAGAACATTATGTAATTTCAATTTGGGTGTGTATAGGAGGTACCCTTCCTAGCAATTTTATGATATTCTAATTTACATGGTTGGTGAATAGGGATCACACATTAATAGTGTCCAAATTTCAGTTTGATAAGACATAGAACAATAAAGTTTTTCTAATAATAACAATGAATTGAATTTGGGTCTGTATGAGGACCCCTTTAATTTTAAACTTTATTTTAATTTTATTATTTTTCGTTATATACTACTTGGGTACGGAACCTTTAAAAAGGTCATTACTTGGCAACTTGTGTTTATTCACGCATTTTCATCCATGAAAACATAAGAATTTATCTGTTTTCAGCCGTGCTTCTGAAATACGCCTCTGACAATGTGCTCCGATATATTTAATGTGTGCCAAACAATCATTAGAAACATATTTCTACTACAAGAAGAGCATCAATAAGTTGGAAGCACAACACTATGGCAATACTGTTTTTTTTTTTATAATGAGCCTGTTATTTGATTTTCTTCTCGAACTGCGTAACTTTCCATAATTGTTAGTATGTTTCTTAATTTTCTTGAAAATTAGTCAGCACTTAATATTAAAGTTGGGTAGGCCTTAATTGAGAGCTTTTCTTTTTCCCTTAATCGCATCGATCGTGGTATTTTGAGTAAAAGTGCTAATGCTTTGATGCCATTTTACATAAGTATCTTATGCAATACTATAAACATGATAAGGCTGCCAACTATTCCAACAAACTTACTGAAAATACTAAAAATACATAGAATTCATTAAACAAATTTTCTTTTTTTTTGTATTTGCCAAATTATAAATGACTCAGATTTGACGAAAGTTAGAAATTGAAATATTCGATATTTCCTATAATTTTTATAAGCACCTTATAAAATTAAATTAATTTTTAAGTCACAAAATACACGCGACGAACTTGGCTTTTACTTGATTTATTTTTATTATTTTTATTATTATAGTTTTATTTTTCCTTTGTTATTTGTGTTGTAGTTATGTACTTACATACATATATGTATGTGTATGATGTATATAGATCACTTGTTTTATTTACTATTTAATGTATTAAAATGATGTAGAAATCCATGTTTATTTCTTTAATTGTTTTTGTGTTATTTTTTTTTAATTTTATTTTATATCTTATTTTGTTTTTCTTTTTTTCTTATTTTTTTTTTTTTTTGTTGTACATACAAATTAATTAATTTAACAAAAAATAAATAATGTTAATTGTTAGTACTAAAGTTACAGCAAAATTTAATTTTATATTAATGTGTGTTTAGTTTGTAAGCAATTAAAAAAACCAAACTAAAACAAAAACAAACACAAATATATTTTGACTAATTTGTACGCTGCTTCTTTAAATGCTTTGATTTGCAATGCAAAAGAATCAACTAATTAATGAATTAATTACAATCGAGAATCCAGAATTAGTTTTTATTTTAATTTCTGGTGTTCACCATCAATTCAACGGGTATGTAAATATATTTTTTATATTAATGTTATACACTTTCACAACAAAACATTTCATACCATTCTAATCATTTTACTATCACTTATACACCACTTATACACATATCGCACATGTTTAACTAAAGTGCTACAACTCAAAAAAGAGCATTTCGAGAAAAACGCGTTCTATTCTCACGCGAAGAGAGAGTATGTAAGTTATTAACATGAACTTTTCACACAATATAAAACAAGATAATTCTGCAACACGATTTTTGAGTTGTAACAGTTTAGTTAAACATGTGCGATATATGTATACTTATATTTTTTTGGTGACCTTCCCCAGCAGTAGTCCTCTTATTATAGAGAATTTGGATTACCACACGAGTGCCTCACGACAACAGTAATCAACCAAGAATCTATTTGTTGTTGGTTGCCATAATATACCTGTTACAATAGGCCCAATCCCATCACTATCCTCAATCTAACGATCTGTTATCTATGACCTCTGTCTCTCTGCAGTTCCACAGTATGTGTCTTCTGCTATACATATAAAACTATTGTATTGTACAATAACCTAACAAAGTGGAATGTGACAGCAACAATATCGCAATCATTAAATTATACATCACATCCATTATTCGAAATATTTTACTTAAAATTTTTTATTATTTTAACACTTATCGTGTCCTTCCTGCAATAAATAGGAAGAGGTTCACTTAACACTACGAGCCTTCGACAGCTGGTCGAATCATTACGAAGCGCTCTACATGAGTTTCTTGTACGAAATCTGGACTCTGGCAACAGGATTAACATATTGTATCATGCAAGCTTATCCATTTTTGTACAAGCAGCACGCACTTGCAGGTCTTTTTGGATATCTTAATTCCTGATATATCATGATGAGAGAGCCTATGACTGTTCTAAGGATATTGAATTGAGATCTTTGCATATAACTTCAATGTAAACCGATATATGAAACATTATACGAGAAACCGTCAGTTTTCGAATCAAAAAAACAAAACAATTCTTTCTTCATGAATTCAATTGAGCATCAGGTATCGAATTGTTGAGATATTTGAAACAAGTGAAATGTTTTAAATGAACCATTAATGGAAACGTAATCAAATTCATAAATATAAATCGGTTGTCAGTGTTGATAACCCAGACACCCCAAAATGATCAATATGCTAAAGTGCAATTGTCGAGTCTTGAGGCCTCGGCATTCTAGTCAAAAATTACAGTACAAACTTTATTTGCTTTCTTTGGAGAATTTAGTATCATTAATACCAAGAGTATTCTCCTTTCCCCTTGAAATTCAAATCAATTTAAGTCATGTGTGTGTGTTAGTCTCTCGAGAGCCAATTGTTCGGCATCTTATAATAACATTTCCACTTAAGAAAATGATTATAAATATATTACAAAGCAATAGATAGAGGTTCTGAAGAATTAGTCTAATTAATTTGGTAAATAAATGAATAGATGCCAGATAATCTTGGAATTAATTTGATAATGACAAAGATTAATATTCTTCTTTAACAAATTAATTTACCATAAAATATAAATGCCATCAAACTTTTATAGATTCATATACTAAGTACATAGTATATTTAAATGAGTA
Organism: Amiota communis; assembly: GCA_037043315.1. Classification (NCBI taxonomy): domain Eukaryota; kingdom Metazoa; phylum Arthropoda; class Insecta; order Diptera; family Drosophilidae; genus Amiota; species Amiota communis. The sequence continues at coordinate 113,338 of JBAMAV010001028.1, read as the reverse complement.
AAAAACCAGAAAGAAGGTTATCATTGGCTATATCAAAGATATTGCACCCAACCGAACGGTTACAAATGCCAGATATCAGATATGCTTCCTTTCTTAGCATCACTATATTCTCTCTGTCACAGTTTGAGTATCAACAAAGAACACACTTTGAGTATCAAATGTGAGCACAGTTTGATGAGCACAATACAATTTTGTTTGTCCTTTTTTTTTAAATTTGAGATTCTAAAAAAGTAGTAGCCTCATTAATTTGGTGGTAATTTTTATATGGTAATTGACAGATATTGTTGGTTGGTGTTCAATTTGATAATGATAAAGACTTGTAGTACTGAAATAATGAAATCTACAATATACCACACATGTATGTATAACATTTATTGAGAACAAGTATTTAATCTTTTACTTACTGTTTTGTTTTGAATTTTTTAATTTTCTATAGCACTTTAGATTGGTTTTTATTTTATTTTTTGTTGTGTATGCGCACACGCTTAATGCAAAGTCTTAACTGTTTCAAAAACCACATCAGGATGCCATAATATTTATAAATTATCTTTCATTCATTCATTCATTCCATTATAATACAATATAACATATTTTTTAGCTTAGCTTAGTGATAATGATATGCCTTTATTTCAACTTGCAAAATGAATCGTTGAAGTTAAAGTCCAAACAGCAAAAAATATACAATAATAAAAAGACAAAAAACAACATAAATTTTGTATTATAAATGTACACACATATGTACATATGTATGTACAATCTGTCAGTGAGAGGGTCAGACGATGGTGACAGTTGAAATGACTAAGAGTCTAGAGTGGTAGGACTGGTGAGTGTTGGTGGCACCATACAACAACAACAATATTGCTAATTTCACAGATACAAATAATAATATAAATTTAAGAAAAAACAAGGTTCACTTGCTCTGCTTATCTGCCTGCTGCCTGCTATGAATGTTTCTTGCTTTCTTTGCCTCAATTTGGGTTGGCTGGGTGGCGATCTGAGCTCTATTGATGCCGCTGAGACATTTACTTAGAGAAATTGTTTTGCTTTTATTTGATTTAAGCTTACCCCGATTATGATGAAAATGTTGGTCGATTGTTTTGTTGGCGGTCAATTGAATGACCCACTTAGGATTGTTTACTCCCTATTTCAATATATGTAATATAATTACAATATCTTTCAATCAATCAATCAATCAATAACTTATTCTACTTATGCACTAACACTTCTATATAAACACAAGCACACAATCACTCAAACTCACAACCTCTTACACACTCTTCTCATAGTAGATACAAAATACATACTGCGGAGGCAACAGTTTCTCACAGTAACTTTCTGTTTCTATACACATATTTACTATCACGTCATCATCATCTTCATCACCTAAGCGCCAAACAGCATTCAGCAATTTTTGTAAAATAAAAGAAATTGGAAAACAAAACAACAACAATTGAAAACAAAAATAAAATGAAAAGAAATGAAAAGAGAAAACGCAAAATATTATAAAAATACAATATATGTATGGTGTAAAATCGAAATATCGCGTACCTTAATTTATAACAAATAACAAATATTTTATATACTAGTACACTACTACACACTCACTTATTATTGAAATGAATCACTTATTTTTTATTGTTTTATTGTTGGTTGTTGTTATAAAATCATTAAATACAATATTATTGCAAGTTTCAAAACAAATGTCAATACTTCGCATTTAATATACGAAAATATCTGAACTACAACACATCAGCTGCTTTTTCTATTCTGCTGCTGCTGCTGCTTCTGCTGTTTCTTTGTAGACTTGCCACTTTTCTTTTTAATAAATAAAACAAAAAATTTCTACAACTACCGCTGCCACTGCCACTGCTGCTGCTAATGTTTGTTTGTATTTTGATTATTTCAATATTATTTTTATTACTGTTTATTATTATAGAAAATAATCTTGATGTTTATGTTGTTTGTTTATAGGTTGCTTGTTGTACTATGTGTAGTTTGTTAGTTTGTTTTTGTTATTGTGTGTTTGCATTCTTCCTCTTCTTCTGATATTTGTTTGACCCACCACCACTTCCGCAAGCAACTAAAAATACACCACAATATCCAACATGACACAATGTCACAGAAAAGAAGTTAAAACCAGCTGTTTTGTGCACTAAAACTAGGCACTAACAAGTGAATGGCAAACGAACAGGAAGAAGAGTGTAAACACAAATTTACCTTTGAATGTTTAAAAACTTAATTTACCTTTGAGTGTTCAAAATTCTATTGCACTGTTTTGAATTGTAAGTAAACTTAATAGAATAAAATAGAATTTAATTTAAAAAAAAAAAAAAACAAATCAAAAGCAAAACAATAAACTTTCACAGAAATCAATTTGAAGAAGCTTGTTAAATTTAAACCGTTTGCAAGAAGTAAACAACTGCAACAACAAAATAATGAGGAGGATGCTTCTGAAGATGATCGTCATACACTGGATGCTTACATACCACTAAATAAACTTCGGAAGGCAACAAGGTTTACACTAAAATTGACACCAGAATTTGATGAACTTAATAGTAGAAGTTATTATGTATTTTTACGCGCCGAACGGAAGGCCGATCATTTTCTCGGTAAGTTAAGTCAAAGACTGATTTCATTAAAAGAATTTTTATTACAATATTATATTAAATGTCAACAATCCGGAGATGATGTTACTCTATTACTGTTGTTGTTGTTGTGGTTGTTGTAGTTCATTAAATATAATGCTGGCATCTGTTGTTATTTTGTTTTTGGTCTGATTCTTCTGTTTTGAAAGAAAAAAAAAAACGCAATTACGACGGCAACATTATTGAGAAAGATTAACTTTGAGAAAAATGATTTCTTGCGGTCTCATCAAAGTTTATATACACTTCATGTTAATGATTATTTTAACTTATTTTAATCAATGATAATAGTGTATGTATGCATAGCCAATCCATGTCCATTATTTGTTCGATATAAGGATAAATTAACTAATACATAAATAATGATGTAGTAAAAGTTTAAAGTATTCAAAAATTTATGTTGTCCACCACTCCATCTTAACTTATCACTTAATTTCTGGCTCAATAATCTCATAGTCAAGAAAGATGGTATGGTTTATTGATTTAATAAAAACACATTCCATTTTGAATTGGTAAATTGGTAAATCAGATTAAAACAAAGTCTACCGACATCAAATATGTGACTGGTTACAGTCAGTCGTCTAACTATAGCTTTACTTTTCTTCTAAACTAAAGAACTTCTAGCCATTCCATTTATTAATACCATTTTAAAAGTTCTAATAACAAAAATATGATCTGAGTTTGAATGCTCCCTTTAAAAGGTGGCTATTATGAAACAAATAACAAATAATTTGTGTAAATTAGACAATACTTCGAAATCTAAGGAACAAGATGTCATTTTAAAATTCAGTTTATATGGAGGTTAGCATACGCAAAAATGTTGTCTCAAAAACTGCCAGTAATCTTGGATAGACACACTCCAAAATGAGTTAGTTGAGGAATCCGCAAAGTGTCTAACATTCCATTGAGTAGTACAAACATCATCATGATGATAATATAATAATTTAAAATCGAGTGTAGTAGATACTAGCAACAATAACAACAACGAGCAACAATTTGATGAGATAATCTATAAATATATTAATATACACTACATAGATTTTCAATTTGTGTTGTTCAAAAGAAACAAAAAATGATAACATATTCACCCCAAATGACGATTTGATTTACGAACGAACACCATATCAAACCACATCACCAATCCATATCCCATCCCATCCCATCGGCATCATCATCATCAATGCCCTTGATTTGATGTGTTGTTGTGAATTAGTTTTAGTTTTTACATTTGTTGTTTGTTTACCAATCAACAATCAACCAACAGCAACAGCAATAACAATAACAATTCATTGCAAACGCATCAGATCATAGATATTCTCGTATATACTATACTATTCTAAAGTACGTAAGCGTAAGTAAAATCTAAATCTACATTTTTTATAAATACTCTTCCGCTAGGCGATGTTATCAAACGTTTCGAGTCATACTTTATGGGCAGACGACAACAGCAACAACAACAACCTCAATTAAATTCTATGAGCGCCGCACAAGAAGTACAAGGACGAGGAGCTCATCTAATAGCGACACATGCCCGTATTCGATTTCCGGCTGAGCAAACATCAACAGCAACATCAACATCAACAACAAATACGATTGCAGACAATGAAAGACCTAAAACTGAAGTAGAAACATTCTCTGAAACAGAAGTTCGGAGCGATATTGGTGGTAATCACACATCCACATCTACAGCAACAACAATTGCAATTGCAACACCATCGTCATATGGCAGCAATCAACGTTCAACATCTTTGCTATTATCACGTTGTGGTACTAAAATTGAAATGGGAGCCCAGTCACAGTTATTAATGGCACCCGGAACAATGGGTCAACTTTTATTTGAAGTAACTAATATGCGTAGTGAAGAGGTCTTCTATAACATTCAAGTAACAGATGAACGTCGCTTTTTGTTACGATTAATGCCACAAAGGTAAAAGGGGTAGACAAACAAAGATGAGATGGACGACACAGATGTATCTATAATTTTTATTTTATTCTTTTTTTTTTTGTAGCTTACAATTGAGACCCTTACAAACAGCCACAATCAGTTTAACTGTTTTGATACCAACGGGTACATCCCAAGGGACAATTGATCGTATCACCTTCACTACGCACGGCAAAGAGACTTCATCATTATCACTTGTCCTTAAAGTGGTTAATTCAATTGATGCTGAGGTAAGGCACAAATAAAATTAGTTTGACAAACTCTAAATGATTTTTGCATATTTCATATTTACTAATTTAGGATACAACTGGACCAACTATAACATGGGAATTTGGTAATCGTTGCCATAATGTTGCTGCCGAAGCTATAAATTGTGCCGAACGTTTCTGGACTTTAGATATAATGGCTCAGGATTGGCAATCCGGTATTTTACGTTTACAAACAACACCATCGGATGGACTATTCTATCGCAATTCCTATACAGTTGGTTCAACCGATTTATTGAAAGCCAGTTATATGGCAACATGTTGTGAGCCAAAGGTCTCGTTACTTGCCTATGATGCTGCCGGGAATCAACGTGCCTACAATATAGATGTACGTGATATTGTGCTCACTGAGGCTTCTATAGCGGCTATAAGTTTGGGTGCAATTCTATTGTTGTTGTTACTTATACTTTTGATTGCCGGCATTGTTTGGTGTTGCCGCCGTCGTAAAGTATCATTGGAATTGCCAACATATCGTTCACATTCAACGCGCAGTATGGAATAGGCAGGCAGGCGGCTTAGGTTAAATTAATATTACATATTTTGTATTGTTATTTTTTTTTACACATATATTTTTATAAAAAAAAAAAAAAACAAAATGATGATCAAAAATAATAACAAAAACAAACGACATATTGAAATTGCAATTAAACTTAAGCAAGTGCAAATGTAGTGTTTGCTGGCTCTTATCATTTTGCATGTCAGCAACATCAACAGGTGTTTGTCTGTCTAACAACATCATCAATTTCATATCATTTGATTTACTTACCACGATTCAATATACCAGTTAAAAGTGTTGAATTTATATGTGATGGTGGTTGTGGTAGTGGCGCATGAACAATTGGTGGTGCAGCCGGTAAAAGTTGTGGCTTATTGGGGAAATCATCAAAAGTTAGACCTGTCACAGATGCACTTAACAGAGGATTTTTTACAATTCGCGGTGAAGAGGTCGACGACGACGACGACACGTCACCTTTAGATTTTTCAGACATAATCTTTTATACTTATATATCTATTTTGTACAATACACAGACAATAATTATATAAAAAGTCAATGAAAGAAGGGCTGCACCAATTCAATTAATTCAAAGATATCATACAAATATCTCAAAATACACAAATATGAAAAAAATATTGTCACATTCACTGCCACAAAACGCACGGCTGCTGCTTCTTCAACAATGCGCCATTCACATGGCAATTTACATATGTTGTAAAGTTTAGTGCTGTAAAATGCGCAGAGCTTTTAAGTTAAATACAAAAAATAAAAAAATTATGGTAAATATTTTTGCTTAATGATAATTAACATTTATTACAACTTTGTGTAACCAAAATTTATAAAAATATATATTAATGCATTTACTTAAATTATATTCCTCGATTTATGGTCTTTAGTTAACAAGCGTCATCAAAAGTTTGATTTAAGAGTTCAAGAATCAAATCAATTTAGTACTGTATTTAGCAAAGAATTTAAACCGGTTATTTCATCATCTGTAGCCTTATGTTCCATTAAAGTTTCTGGTATTATTTTCGCTACCTTGCGTGACTCTATAATATGTGATTTTGGACACTGCATTTCCTCCCAACCCACGGGCACCATCGGAATGCGAAGATTACGTATATCACTGGCATATGCCACCACTACGCCAAGTTCATTTTCAGCAGTACTCAATAAAAAGCATTGATCAATTTGTCGTAATATTCTGGCCAAAATCATATCACCCGGTTTAAAAGATCTATAAATATCAACGCGATCCTTTTCTGTTTCTCGAACATCTTCCTTGCGTAAGAGAGCACGATAGCTCTGCTCCAACAATTTATCACCTACAGCAATTATGGCACATTTGGCAAAACGCGATGTTGTAACCATAATTCGTGCTGTTACAACATCTTTCAAGCATGGAATTGTCACGCAACTGCCTGGTTTATCCACACTTATCATTTGTGTCTACAAAGAGAATATATTAAAACACATTTGATATTCGGAATCGAATAATTACTCACATTTTCGCTAAAACTACTTGTCTTGATTGTCACCGTACCCAATTTTGCCGCATGGAAATAGCCATCGTGCATATATACACCAGTACCTGGTATAAGGTCTTCATCTATTTTACACAAACGTTGCCCTGGCAAACAGAAATGTATCTCATCTTTATCATTACTTTGTTCATCGAGTGCTCCCATAGTTTAGTTTTATAAAAAATTAACAATTCACTTCACTTTTTCTACTACACACATGCGTTGGTCTAAATAATGAAGTAAAGATGTGTTGGTGTAAATAGTGCTGTGCTGCGATGTATAGCGTCTTATGAAGAGTGCTGTAAAACGATGTTATGCGGCTTTTGGTATATTATAGTGCATTTCTATCAAACCAAGACAATGTGCTGGAAAACTATCGAGTAGGCGCACTATCGATAGTTTTTTAAACGATAGCCGAAACTATCGATATTATCGATAGTACTATCGCATTTGAATGTATTTACGTTTGTTGCTATAGTATGCAGGCTATGATTAACAAAGAACAAAGAAAATTAAATTCATTTTTTTTTGTCACAGTTTTTTAAAAGAGATCATTCAACTTATGTATGTATGTATATACATATTATCACATTGCATATTAATCATTAGATTATCCTTTGGTTTTTGTTTAAAAATAAAACTTTGTTTAGGGCTGGCTGTCCTGTTTGTGATTAGGTAGCCTGACTTGCTAAACATTCGCTGAGACTCGGTCAATGAAGCTGGGATACATAGGAAGCGTCTTGCGCAAGTGATTAAGTCGTTTGAATTAAGCTGCGAATTTTAGATATTTTCAATTTTACAAATTAAAAATTGTTTTATAAATCATTTTTTTCATGCTTACATTTTTAACGTGAAAACATTTTTGAAAAGGGTATGCATGTCACAATCTGACGCTCTTTGAGAAATTCAACGAAAATTTTCACCTTTGTTTTTAATATATCTCCTGACTCAAAAGTCGTAGCGCCAAGTAATTTATATTTTCAAAAAATATAGTATTTGGTGAAGGCTGTCATGATGCGCTCAAAAAGGTGTCTAAAATTGAAAATTATCTTTTCTTTTGTAAGAAGGGCTTGTCCTATTTTGCTGATTTTTCTTTTGTTGTGTTCGTTATAGGCGAATTACAAGAACATTCCTAGTCCACCGGAAAAGTGGGAAATTTGGACTTTTTATATTGAAATCTGACCGCGATCTATCTAGATCTAACCTACGCTCACGACATGCAATTGACATACAAACCATACATACTATCGTATTTCTCTCATCATTACCCTGCTTTAAATACAATACATTTAAATAAGAAAAGTAACAAATAAAGTTAAGTTAATAATTAACAATACATAACTTTAATATCATATTAAGGCTCACAGGAAAACGATCGTTGCGTGGTTTAGAAGTTCTTCGTATCCAAACAATTTTGAATTTCGCCTTTGTTTTATACTATGTAATAATAATGATTCATGAAAAAAGTTTTCACGCAAAAACAATTACGGTAGTGTAGCGATACTACCTGCCCCAATTTTTTTTATGCTAAAATTAACTTGAGCTGCGCTGAGCGCCTTTTAAAAAAAAAGTTATGTGAAATACAATACAATCGATAGTGTTACAAACTATCGATAGACTTGTTGGAAAAAAATATCGATACTATCGATAGTACCATCGTTAGTTATCCAGCACTATTAGACATGTTTATCCAACTCCATTGCACGCTTTGTACGCTTTGTCTATACACGCGTTTTATGGCTTTCTACGCGTTCTATGCGTCGAACTTCATAGGTAAACAAAAAACAGCTATTGTGAAATAACAATATTGAAATTGTTAATTGTGGCCAGTTTTGCTTTAGTATTGCTAGTCAATTATTATTTCGCTAAATTTATAATAATTACATATATGTATTGAAAAATATATATATTTTATGAAATAAAACTAAACAGAAGAAATCTTGCAAATAATTAGTTTAAATATGTTTATTTTAAATTGCATTTAAATTGAACAATAATAATCACGCTTTGAAAATATTTTTTTTTTTTTTTTTTTTTTAACAAAATCAAAATTATACATTGATTTCTTCTATCCAATTTTCATTTTATTATTTTGATAACAAAATGCATTATAGTTAATTTTAATGAATAGATAAATTAATCCGAAAATAAAAAGTAACCAACTTCTCATTTCATATTAAGTTCATATTTACTCATTAAATGCAATGACTTGTGCTTAACACAAAATAAAAAGTGTTCAAAAAATTTTACATATAAACAACTAACTTGTGTTTGCCGTTCACAAAAACATAAAAATTAAAATTGCTATTCTACAAATCAGTTTTTTATCATTGACCACATCACTGAACAGTTCTTTTTTGGTTCACGAACCAGTTTTTCACCCGTTTTCAACACTGAAAAGCGCAGTGTAGTTTGATTCATACGTTTTCATACATTTCAACTATTGAAGCCGAAGCGTACAAAGCCTGCAAAGCGATGAAGAGTGCTGTGGAGTTGCTTCCTGGCAATTAGTGTATTAAATGCTGCCGGCCAATTGTAAAATCAGCTCTTCATTTTTGTGTACATTGTATATATAATTGAAATGGCTTATAATCCAAGTTACCGTGAGGTCATACCAAATAATCTAAGCCAATTTGAATGGCATGAAGTGGAAATTAATACAGGTGAGTTTAAGATTCTTAAAAAAAAAAATCGTAGATGAATTGAATTTGACAAAATTCCATCATTATATTCAGGCACACAACACACGCTTCAACACATAAAGGCAGCCAACAGAGCAGGCGGCTTTACATTCAACTATACAAAAAATCCAAAAAATCGTAATCGATTTATATATTGGTAAGAATGATATAATTTCATACTTTATTAAATTTTATCCCTTCATTGCATTTTCGTTCCCACAGGCGCACATATGAAGAGTCTTTGGAATTGTCAGATATCAGTTTGGATGAGACGCTTGCAAAAAATCGTTTGCGTTTGCGCTTTCCCAATACATCTGTATTGGCTGTGCAAATAACAGAATGCGAACAAATGATTAACATTCTGGTAGCCACTGGGAGTAGTCTTCATTGTTTCAATTTCCCATTGGCTTTACATACAAATGCCAATGAAACAACCAGCATGGTTTCCTCAACAACTACATATCTAAGCGATATGCCATCATATTCGATATTTCATTATGTTGGCTCTTCAGTAAATTTAAATGCCCCAAACACATATTATATTATGGATATTAGCACTGGGCACCATGAATTACCAAAAACTGCTGCTTGTCAACTATCCGTAGCAACGAATGAGGCTATATTCTCGGTAGCCTATTTATCGAAATTAATGCTTCATGTCATGGCTAAAGATGGAAGAGTCACAACTACTGAACTAAAGGAACCAAATCAGATTCCAAAATTTTTAACTAATCTAACTGGTGTCCTGACTCGAAAATCCGATCCAACTGATTATGTTGTATCCATGTTATTGTGCCAAATTGATAACGAACACTATATTTTAACATTGTATTTAAGTGAAGAATTGCGTCTATGGTCGGCAACTACGTTGAATGTAGTCGGTTCCATAACCCTTAGTAACAACAACGACAATTTACACGGAACTGGACTGAATGCAATGCGTAAAATAAGTGAAACAGAATTTTGTATATATCTGTCTCGTTTTACAACTGCCGATTTTGTTTTGATACAAATCCAAAGAAGCGAAACTGAAGCCAAGCAGTTCGATCTACTACTAACGCGAGCAATATCAGCACCAGATGTTGATTTAACAGATTTTGCTGTGAATGAAACACGTATTTGGGCTTTGTTTAATAATAGTAAGGGAAAGTACAGTGTCTCCAGTTATGGCTTAAAATATGGCATGAGCATTGATTGGGTATCGGCTGCAATGGAACCATCCCTGAATGATCGTTATAATGTCAGAATCGAACAAGGTGTTGATCCAAGAGAAGCATATGTTTCACTTATCTTTCATCCAGGCCGATTTGATCCTATCGTCATCAAGAAGGCACTTAATGTAAGTAAAATAAGCACAATTATTATTATTTTTTACAGAGGTTGTTTAGTAATGGCTTATATCACCAACTGAGAGCTTTTCAGCGGCAAGTAGAGATCGGATAGTAATCCAACGAAGCAATTGACAAGTCACCAAAATTGTGTATGACGATATATTGCTCAGAATTGTGTTTGACAGAATGGGAGCAGTGTATAGTGGATGATTCTCTTTCAATTTTACAACAAACAAACACAAGAAAACCTTCCTGGGCTTGGCTATCATTTGTGAGGAGCTCCGCTCCGTCTATCCTGGTTCATGGTCGTTTGCCAAACACATTATTATTGAGTGAGTCATATTTCAAAGCCAATCATCTGCTTCAAAAACTTTTTCTTTTCATTGTGATTTACGCAATACTTTGCAGAAGGCAATGAAATTGAATTTTGTTGGACAACTCATTTTGACATCTAATTGTAATTGTCTAGGTTTTTAGTGTTTTCGGCAACTTTCAAATGCCTATGGATGGTTTCAGTACTTAGCTATACTTCTGACAGTAACATGTCTTGTCTGTTATCTGCCTGTCAAATAACATCCAAAATAGCCAATTGCTAGTTGATTTGCTTCTCTCTCACCAAGCTTCAAATTCCATTAAACGGAATAGCAGCAAGTCTTTACCAAACAACCTTATAAGGATTATTAAGAAATTAACATCTTATACATATTATTTATTGCAGACGTTTCGTAATACTAGCAGCATGAGTGTGGATTTGAAACAATTATCTATGAATACCCTAAAAGAACAAGTTTGTCAGGCTGTGTACGAAGAAGTTCACAATGAATTAAGAGTCTACAGTGATGAAGATTATTTAATTGTTGCCAATCGCTTGTGGCAACATTTTTACTCATGCTGTGAGCAATATCATTACAGGTATACCGAGCCAGCTGGTTTAACTATATTCGAGTCCTTAGACTCTGTGTGCATAATTCGAAATAAAATGTTTTCATTGTTGCGTCCTTGTGATATGCTCGAACATATTGTATTGAGTGGCGAAAGGGATATTGAAATTGATATCGTTTTGGAGAAATATTTTTCCGATCGTTATGGCAGAGGCATTGATTTTATAAAATTATTATTGATATTGGCACAAATCGAAGAATGGCTACCAGAAGAAACTAAAAATGATTTGGATAAGAAATTGTATCAATTAGAAACGCCCTCGATACTCATTGGCAATTTATGTAATGAAATACTCAATAATCTCGGTAATGACCAAGTTCAAATATTGCCACAAGATTTTTCGGTCGTATTAACACAAAAATTGGTAGAGATCGTAAGACTAGGTGATGCTATAGCCATGCTCCATGATATCTTACGGAATAAAAATTTTGAAACTGAAGAAAATCAAAATTATACAGGTAAACACATAATAATAATATTATTTATTAAATTTATTACATAGTTTTCCAATTATTTATTTATTTGTATACTTGAGACTATATTTGTAGCGACGCTGACAAGATCGGACGCAACTCAACTGTTGCAATTTGTTTAACGAACAATCGGCTGCATATTTTCTGACTACCTCATATGTCTTTAAACATTTTTCTCATAGCAAGCGTTACTGACCCTACTTACAAATATTACTTTACTTACAGACTATCTCTAACTTTTCTTTTCTATTTCTATACAATTGTCAATATCTGAATATCTGGCATTTAAAATTGAACATTTCTCAAGGTAACCACTAGCAAATTTTTACAATTCCAATATACTATACATATGCATATATGCGTATAGCAAGGAATATCGACATTGCTTATTATATTTTAATTTGTTTTTATCTAGGCAAGTCCTTTTGTGGGTACCTTTTATATTAAGATTGTTTATCAGAATTAAAGTCGATTTAAAGCAACAGAACAGAACACGGGCAATGTATCAAGTGCAAATTAGTTCCTCAGTTTTCTAAATAGAAAGCAAAAGTCTAGCAAAAACTTTATAGGTACATAATTTTAACTTTAATCATAATATTTGTTTCAGTCACCGAAAAAACAAAATATATGTAACTTAATTGTTGTCATTTATTCTTATTTGCATGAATCAAACTCAAAAACCAATAATACTAAATTTTTATTTTGATTTTGATTTAATTACAGAATTATCTCAGACATCAAAACAATTTCTATCAATTGGTTCATTATTTGGTAGCGAACATGGATTATCAGTGCTAACAGAAACATTTAAGCAGAATGCAATATTAAGGTAAGTAATATCATTCTCACTTATCGGCCAATCGATAGTTTTACATACATATCACCGGACAGAAAACTTATATACTTTTTTGTAATAAAGGTAATATTTATTCAAAATAGGATTCATTTCACACAATACAACATATGGAACGATCAACCAATTTATCCATAGACTTTTTAAAGTTGTTTTTGGGATGATATTTAGCACTTGTGTGACGACTGCTTGAATGGTTGGAACGTCATCGTAAAAAGCTCCTTTCATTGGAATTTTCAGTTTTGGGAACAGAAAATAGTAACACGGTGATAGGTCAGGCGAATATGGAGGGTGGAGGATGACCCAAATCCTTTTTTTTTTGTTTTTCATCAAAAATTCGTTGAAATTCGTTTGCAATGCTCTACAAGAGCGATTTTTTGATCTTCATTCAAATGATATAGAACAAAACGTGCACAGACCTTTTTTTACCTAATTCTTCAGTTAATATTGTGTAGATTGTACAGTAAGATGATTTTAATTCTTTTGCCAACATCGATAGCTATTATTTCACGTACTTTTTCCCATAAATCTGCACGATTTGATACATCTGGTCGTCCAGGTCTTGGATCATCATTTAAATCCTCACGGACACTTTAAGATCGCTTAAACCAGGTATAAACTTGAGTGCGACTCATACACTCATCACCAAAACTTTTCTTTACATTTCGTGTATGTATATTTTGTAAAAGATATACCATAGAACTGATATTAGAAGTTTTGAATGAAAAACTTCTGCATACCATTATTGAATGGTATGTTAATAATACTTACATATTTGTTTGTCTATCTAAAATAGTTTGCAACATGGTGATGGATCAGAACAATCGAAGCGTTCCACTCATTTTATGTACATACATATGTGCCTATGATTCTCTTTTGTAAACACAGAACTTCTATATCTATTTTAATTTGGGTTCTTAATTAGGGATACGATTGCATTCTTTACATGGACATGTAATAAGAGCCTTAAATAAAATGTCTACCTTCTGTTTACTTGATCTGTAAGGCCAGAGCCGTGTTGCACAGAGATGTGCAGTGAAGCATAAGTTCGCAAAGCTTATTGTAATAATGAGCAAACCTTTCATGAAAAAAAGATTCGTTGTCTCTATCGCTCTCATGCATAATGTTCTTGTTTTCACTTTAGACAAGGAGATAATCTATGCTAAGTCGGATTACAAAATGTAGTTTAGTTTCGTTTTGGACATAGTTCGCAAATTACTGATCATTTATTTTCAAAGTGGACCGGTCGGAGAAAACCCGATACTTTTTTTTTAAATTTCTTCTGTTTCTATCCGACCGCTATACTTATTTTTCTGTCTATTGTTATTAGAGGCTGTTGTTGGTTTTTTTGTTATAAAGTTTGTTATTAGCAGCTGTTTTTTTTTTTTGATTTTCTAAGTTCCTTATATAATTCTTGATATCCAGCTACACAATACTGAAGATTGCGTTGGAATTTTAATGCACGCTCCATATCATGATCATAAGTAAGAAAGTGTTGTTCCATGTTTGTAACAAATTTCAAGTCTTCGCTAATTAAATCAGCTGTTCGTCATTATCGGCTTCTATATTATCATCAACTCTCATGACATCAATCAAATCGTCCTCATCCAAAGGGCTTTCTTGCATCAATTCGTCGATGTCAGTCGTTTGAATGTTGTTAAAACCTTCGCCACCAATTGTCTGTGATAAAGCTATAATTTCAGAGCAAGCATTTAATTTTTGTGCATCAAAACTTCCACTTTTGACGCATGCCGGCCAAAGTGCCAGTTTGATGGCAAAAGAAGCATGTGTAATACAATCCAGAATTGTAAACTTTTTCCATGCTTCCACAACTGTTAAATTTTTTTCTGCTACTGAATCTAAAATATATTTAAACGCTTGCTTTATGTAGTACATTTTAAATGCTGCTATAATACCCTGATCGAGTGGCTGAATCAGCGAGGTGGTATTAGGCGCCAAAAACAGCAATTTCCTGGATGATTGGATGATCCAGCACTGGGTGGCTGGGGGCATTATCAACGAGCAAAAGTATTTTGAATTCCAAACCTTTTTGTTCCATACATTTCAGGACTTCAAAAACAAAGCAGTTTTTGAAGCAGTTTGTAAACAGATCAGCCGTCATCCATGCCTTTTTATTCGCCATCAAATGAACTGGAAGTTGTTTAATGTTTCTATCTTTTAAAGCTCGCGGCATAAGAGATTTGTTGATTAACAGAGGCTTTAACATTTTATCACCAGACGCGTTACTACAAAACAAGAACGTCACCCGATCTTTGGCTGCTTTAAAAACACTAGCTGATTTTTCAGACTTTGCTATATAAGTTCTTGTAGGCATTTTCTTCCAGAATAGTCCCGTTTCGTCGGCATTAAATTCAATTGTTCAATTATTTTTGCTAGTTCATCCGGAAAGCTTTTTGCAGCATTTTCGTCTGCTGAAGCAACTTCTCCTTTTATTTTTACATTATGAAATGCGTGCCTTTTAAGAAAACCAGACAGCCATCCATCACTTGCATTAAATACCAGATTCTTCGTTTCCTGAAGGCTTGTTGATGTGATGGCTCCAATTCCTGATGTCGGCTGTATATTCTAAGTGATTTCTCTTTTATAATTTTCCCATCGATGGGTATTCTTTTTTTTAGTAAATTTTCTATCCAGAAGACCATATATTTTTCCGTTTTCTCCAAGATAGGATTTCGCAATACAAATGTTGCTGCCTTCGAACTGAGCATTTCAACACGAAATTCAATTTGAAGAACAACGAGATAAAGAAAAAGCGTATAAATCATTATTCGGGCATTCCCCTAATTGTATTTTGTTTTCGTATACATTCATATGTACATTCACGAATTTGCTATAAAACACTGGAAAAAACTGCCTTAAATTTTTTTTTTTCGAATTCGTGCAACATCAAAAAGTCCGTGTAAAAAAAGATTTGGGTGTACTTTATGTGGTCTGCGATGTCTTCTTCTGTGTGTTACAAACTTCATGACAAACTTATAATACTATTCACTCCCGTGAAGAGTATAAAGCATTAACCATACATCTTAAAAAACCACCATATTTTGATAAAATCAAAGGAAACACCTTTAGAAATTTGAATGCAAATTGCATCAGACTCCTTACATTCATTAGTATATTCAATGCTATGGCATTAGTCTATTGGTAGGTTACCTTCTCTAAAGTACATTATGTAATTGAATAGATACATTAAAAAGAATGTCCAGAGTCTTTACTGAACTATGGTCTATTTGTCCTGATCATAATATTGTATTATAGGTTAGTTAGTCGAACATCAGTTTGAGTTGATGGTAGAAAAGGAACTGGAGCACGCTTGCCGCCCATTAGTCAATCAAATCTATTGTGAATGTACTTGATTGTTGAAAATATTGATTTGATAGAGTTAAGTCTATACAAATAATGTTTAAATTTTCTTGTATTTTTTCTAGATATGTGTTATGCCGTAACTTGGCTATTTTAGAACAAATCATAGTTGATACTTGTCTCGTGGACATAGATGTTTTGCAGACAATTCGTGACAATTTCATGGCAGATACATTTCTATTGATGCAGGTCTATTACATTGTAGTATGGATAACTGAGACCCCAGTACGTTTAGAAACACCATCGACACTGTAAGTTTTTAACAATAATTAAATTTTTATTGCACCTGTGTATATAGAAATAATAATAATGATAATAAATACTTTCTGTTCTCAATATATATAGTGAATCATCGTTGCAGGCTTTATGTCGTGTACAGTTGAAAACTAAAGGAAGTCGTTTATTTATACATTATGATAAACGTCTTGGTAGCACTACAGTTTTGCATATGTTTCTCAAAACAAAGGGTCTACATACTGCCTTATCGAAGCTAGTAACATCGAATACATTTGTAGAAGGATCTACCTTTAATCATACACTAATGCCACTTATTGATGACTTTCTGTATAGACTTCTGTAAGTACTAGATGGTACATGATGTACTCTTTAATCTTTTTTTGTTGAATTATTCATCAATATTCATTTATTTCTTGTATTGCAGATGGGTTTTGAAAAAAGATTTTACATTTGGTGAATGGCTTTATAATTCTGGTCAACATATTGTCACACAAGATTATGTACGATTGCTAAACAATTGGTGTGAATTTAATACCTACTCAAGACAATATATTCTTGCCATTGCACTATTGGATTGCGATGAAGTCCAAAAGGCTTATAATTTATTTCTGTTTGCCGGACGTGGCGTCTTGAAGGAGAGATTCTTATTTGAGACATTTCTGAAGAATACAAAAATCTTTGAGGATTTGGAGCAAAGTTTCAATGACAATGCAAATAATGAAATTAATAATAATAAATTACAGAATCGAGCAATTGCATATTTCTATTTTAAAGTAACGCAATTATTTGAAGAACATCAAGCGTATAATTATATTATAAAAATTTCAACTGATGCTCTTGGTTTGCTAGATAAAAATGATGAATATACGCCAATGTTTCAATCGATAATTTTTAATAATCACATGATCTTGGAACATTATGAGGAGGCATATCATTCTTTGGTTTATAATGTTGATGTGTCTCGGCGTAAAGTTGGTTTGCGTCAATTGGTTTTGAAATTATTTGAAAAGAATCGTTTGGATTTACTTCTGCATTTCCCCTACACTGGATTGCATGATGAATTTGAGAATATTATCGAGTCACGTGCACGCACCTTGAGCATGGATGAAAATAATGTTTATGATTTTATTTATGCCTATCATTTGAATAATGGAAATTTTCGTAAAGGTAACAAGGAACATGTTTTTATCATTATTAAGTCATTTTAAATATATGTGTAAATAATAATATTTCTATTACAGCATCATCAATTATGTACGAACAGGCAATGCGCTTGAAACTTGATTTTAATGCACCCAATTCATTGGATAGGCTCATTTCATCTTTGGTTGTTTGTATCAATGCTTTGTTAATAAGTGATCCAAAATATCGTTGGATTGTGAAGCCAAATGTGGGTGATGAAATCGCATGCAAGCAAACTAATGATAATAAAATCAACATTTATGATCAAAATAAGCCTGTAGCTGAAGCTGCTGATGATATTGATATTGGTGTTGATGAACACAATGATAATAGTGATGTTGATGATAGCCTTAAAGATTTTGAAAATACAAAAGCAAACATAACACTAATCGAAATAGATGATCTTCGTCGTGAATTATATCATGCTCAAGCATTGCGACAACTCACACCACATCGCAAAGATATAGCGAATTTCAACTATGCCAGTGCCAATGATTTAGCCTATTTGTTGGCGACAAATGGTTTATTTACTTCTGCCATAAGACTTGCAAAATCTTTCAATATAACATTACTACCGATCTTTGATAGTTTAACTTTGGCTTGTGTACGTTTATGTGATGAAAAGAGATCATCGAAAGATGGTTGGGATTGGTTACAAGAAAATAATCTAAAAGGTTTGTTTGGTTTCATTTGATCATTCATGCTAATATAATAATTATATTTTTAGAACTACCACATCGTAAAGAAGCCACAGATGTGGCATGGTTATTTTTGCAATCACTTATCGAAGAACATGAGTTGCCTAATGATTCGTCAATACATAAAACTGTTGTCAATAAGTTGTTTACCTTAAATTTCAACATACCCCAATGGCTTCTTAATTCATACAAATTGCGGAATTGTTCAGAACTTTTGTACTTGTATGTTAAACATAATCGGCTATTTGAAGCAGCAGATTTTGTCCGTGAAATGATAAATGCCATGCTGGGTATTGGTACTGAGTATTTTAGTTTCAAAAATTGTCTGGGTGCAACTAATCCACCAATGGCACTGCCAGTTAGATCTATTGATTTGCTACTCCATCGCCTAACAGTTAATCGCGATGTGCATGTTAAATATAAATTGGTAAGTTTAAATTGTTTTGTGTTTTGAATTTCTTATTATATTTCTTGGTTTCAGGCTCTTGTCACATTGGAGGAGGCAGTTACGGATTATTCAAGTTTTTTGATCCGTGTTACTGAGGATAAAAAGATGCAAGCCGCCATGATGGAAAATAAAATAATGGATTTAAGTTGTTAATCGTGCTGTCGAAAACTCATTCCAGCACCATCATCGTCTCCTGCAACATTCTCCATTAAAAGATATGGAACCTTCATTGACTTACTATAAATTAGTTATTTTTTTATTGGTCATTTCATTTTGATTTTTTCTTTAAATATTTATATAAAAAATAAATGATTAAATACATGTTATACAATAACTTAAAAGTCAACCATCATTAGAGTTTCAGAAACAAATTTCTTAAAAATGCTCATAAATTTTGCAACGAATGCTTCTAGATGGAAAATATGCTTGCTACCGTTTTGCATACGATGTTCATATAGTGCTGCATACTCCAGGGTCTTCGCTTTGATGGACATATCACAATTGCACACCAATTGCTGGACTAAACCACGAAAGACCATATGGGGTGGGACGCCTTGTGCTAGAATCTCATAAAGCCGCCCACGTACTTTTTCCAGTGTAGCTGGTGTTTGCTCTTGGACAATTTGGTTGGCAGTCTCACGCAGATACACTTGCCAATCGAGCTCAATAATTTTTTGTTGGGCAGTAAATGGATATTGTTGTACTTTGCATGCTTCCATCATCAGCAGGGCACGCCGCAGGTTGCGTTCAGTTTTATCAATGATGCGGTAAGCTAATTCAATAGGCAGTGTAAGACCTTCTCGCTTGCATGTGCTTTGTAGTACGGTATTCATTTCGTCTTTGGACGGTGCTGCCACACGAATGCCAAGGCAACGTGATCTTATGGCCGGAATAATGCGTGATGTTGAATTCACTGACAATATTATGCGACAAGTAGCAACATACTTTTCCATAGTACGACGCAAAGCATGCTGGGCATCTTTGCTTAGTTCATCAGCTTCGGATAATATGATTACTCTAAAATCACGTTGAGTTCCGGTATCAATTTGTTGAGTTTGTGCCACTTGTTTGATGAATTCGATGACAACAACACGATCATAGATGCCAGCGTCGGATGGATTGACTTCAAAGTGATAGTTACTATTAATAGTCATAATGCTGATTTTCTTATTTGAAGGTGTTGTAAATGTGACAGTCTCATTACGCAGACGTTCGACTCCTGACCCATAGAGTTCACGTAGCACAGCCATAATGCGTGTCTTTTTACCAGCACCAGAAGGACCATAGAACATTAAATGTGGAAAATCATTTTGTTTGCATAAATTTTGCAAATTTTCTGCTTGCTCCTATTTTTGGATCAAAACAATATTAATATTTTCACTCCAATCAATCAACGTAAATGCAATTATAATTATTATTATTAATTACCTTATGATAATCCATTTTGGAAAGCTCTCGAGGTCGATATTTGTCTACCCAAAGCGCCATTATTTTGTTTTGTTATAAACCAAATTTTTATTATTATTGTGTAAATAATTAATAAATAAACACCAAAAAGCTGGACCGGCAATTCTTGCGCGCCTTTTTGTCTATACTCTTCTTCTCTCCTGAATTCAATGAGTCAATAACAAAAAGTGTTGAATAAAGCGCCGAAGGCACGGTCATACATCATAGTGTTAGTTAACTAAGTATGTGTGCGTCTCATATACAAATGGTTTTAATATTTCATAATACTTCAGTACTTTCAATTCTCTCTTGGAGTCGCTCTCTTTGCTCTCTCGTGAAAGCTATCTCATTTACGCTTGCACAAGGTAAGTATGTATGAAAGAGAAAAATATGTAAAGAACAAATGAGTGTATGATGTATGACCATGCACGCATTTGCGTCATACGAAGTATGACAGTGTCTTGGGCAAAATAATCTAGTGTCGCTTTCAGTGCTGTAAAGTGTAAACATCATCTCTCCCCCATAGATGGCGTGCAGGAGAAGATAAATTACATTAAAAACATAACGAACTTTTATTTAAAATTATATAACTTTTTATTATTAAGAAGTAACTAAAGATGTGTTTATAAAAAGTAATTAAATGCAAAATGCAAATGCTTGCCTATTTTTCCATTTCAAATAAAAATACAAAATGGTTTCAAAAAAAAGTATTTTCCAAATTGGTTTTTTTTAATAATAATACTAATCTTAAGTAAACTGAAAACTAATACATACTTAGTATAGAGCGGCTACATTTCACAGATATTACAACTAATATTTGTTCAAAGAGTTCATCTTTCATCTTCCATTTATGTGGCCTCATAATCATTCCACCAAACGAAAATAGTCATTCAACAGGAGCAGAACTTGGTAAGCAAGTATTATATTAAAGGAAAAGTTTTTTACACTTGTGTTTAAGGATTCTAAGGTATTGTCTTCATCTTTTAAATATTGTATTGTTTCTAGGTCTATCGTAGTATTGGCATTAACACTGTCTGCTGAAGATTCAGACTCTTTAACAAACATATAAAAGGATTCTGTTTTTTTCATCTTTCATTAAAGTTAGTTTGTTGGGAGCTCTTTTCATCTTCTTGTTCTTCTTTTATTTTTCTCACTTCTGAAGCAAAAAGTTCTTTAACATATTTTTTGTTAGCTTTTGGCACACATTTCATTTTGAAAAAGGGATAAGATATGGATGCTATTATGCCATCTTTTGCTTTTGGTTCCTCTAATTTATAAAATCTCTCAAAACTGCTATCAAGACTTTCTTGAATATTCTCTATCAATACACCACAATATTTAAGGTTATCCATTTGCAAACTTCTTAGTTTCTTTGCATTCTCATTAGTTCCGGCATTAGACATCCGTGATAAGTATTTTGTCGCCTTCTAAACTTCTGATGCCTTCAGCAATAGGCTTTGAGCAGCTTATGTATTCATTAAGATGTTGGATTTCACTTTCTATAAAAATTGCTAATCCAAGTTTCCTTAAAGTTTCATTTTGGGTATTCTTTACAGCAATTAGATCTTGAAGGGAATTATAGTATGAATTCAATTGTGTGGGACATGGAGAAGTAGGAGATTTTCCAGTTGATTCTGAATAGATTTCACAGGCTTTGGGACCCCTGAACACAGATTCCAAACTGCTTGACATTTTGCCATGGCTACATCATACAGTTTTTTGTATGAATTATTGTGGGCATCTAGCCTTATTCATATCTCTTGAAGCCATTAAATGTAATGTAGGTATAGCACACCTTTCATGTTTAGGCAGTTGGCACTTTTAAAGTTCTTCATATGGCTCCGGAAATTGTATTAGATTTTTGTGAGCAACGATTGAAAGGCACTGTAAATAGGTATTTTGCATTTGCATTTTAAATATGTATATGTATTTCAAATAATCCACATCTCTGTGAGTAACACACTTTATATTGTAAGTACATAATGTCTTTTTAACACATATACATATATATTGTAAGTAAATAATGTCTTTAAAATAATAACTAAAATCATTATAAAATTATACAAATAAACGAAGCAAAGACAATGAATTACATGTAACAAAAATATTATTATCTGAGACATACTCAACTTAAATACACAAATAATGTAGAGCCGAAGGCCATAGCTGTGCTCGCCCATTTGACTTATGTTAAGTTTTTATAATTTAAGTAACTGTAATAAATGTGTAAATAACGTATTTTTTGCAACTACTAGGTATTTCTATTGATCAAACTTGGGTATAATTTCTTCTGTTGTAGTCACACTACTTGAGTTATCTTTTTTACTTGCTGTATTTCTAGTTCCATTTGCTGCTTCCAATTTATGATTGGTACGCATATGTTTGTGAAGATTTGTGCTTGCTCGAAAACCTTTCTGGCATATGGAACATGTTACTGGCCATTCATCCGTATGAATTAATCGATGGACACTCAGCGTCTTGCGTGCTGCAAAACTTAAATCACATAAATCACATTTAAATGGACGCAACAGCAAATGTACGGCACGATCGTGTTCCTTTAAATGTGATAGTTTCTTAAAGGTTTTGCCACATTTGGTACATTGATAGCCATTGGATTTGTGCTGCTCTAAATGCTCTTGCAGTTCTTCAATGGTCGATTTAGCTCGATAGCAAATGTGACAAAGCAAATTTGGATCGGCTGTATGCTTTTCCATATGAATTTTAAGATCAGACGATTGACGAAATGTTTTATCGCAATGTTCACAGTTAAAGGGACGCTCGCCTCGATGGCCCATTTCATGGACACGCATTGTCTTTCGGGCAGCAAATGTTTTGTCACAGAAACTACACTTGAACGAACGAATACAATGGTGAACAGCTTTGATGTGATCACAAAGATGATCTCTTCGTTTGAACGTCCTTGAGCAATAGTCGCATTTGTAACGTCTTATATCAGTGTGAGCCTTAGTCACGTGATCACTGAGTGCACCTTTTGTCACCAGAACCAGATCACAAATTGAGCATTGCCATTTTTTAGATTTCAATTTCAAATCCCATTTTGTGGTTGCTTCCTTTAGACTATGAACGATGTTATGTATTTCGACATAATGGCGTCGCATGGGGCCATAACTGGTGAAATTCTTTGGACATTTTTCACAAACAAAAGGTTTCTCCAAACCCTCGTGCTCGCCCCGAACATGGGCCTCATACAAGAAACGTTTTCGAAATCGTTTTCCACATTGTTCGCATTTGATAAGCTTGCACGAATTGCTTTCTTCCCAATGCTGCTTTGATGGCGATGGAGTTGAGTCTGTTGTTGTTGTTGTTGTTGTTTGATTTGGTGATTTGTATCTTTTATTTGAAGAAGTTGATACTCTACTGTTTTCGGAATCATCATCATTTGAGTCATTCTCATTTTCTGTAGGTGA
Organism: Amiota communis; assembly: GCA_037043315.1. NCBI lineage: Eukaryota > Metazoa > Arthropoda > Insecta > Diptera > Drosophilidae > Amiota > Amiota communis. The sequence continues at coordinate 89,369 of JBAMAV010001028.1, read as the reverse complement.
ATGTATTCTTAGTTTACGAGTTCTTAAAACTCTGCCACCTTTTACTGTAGTAACATTGTCATATATATTCTCATTTGAATTTGAATCAATGGAATTTTTAGATGCATCAAATGATGTGTTGCCATAATCGCTGTCACTCTCATCAAAGTCATCAACATTATTTGGCACGAAGCTCAGATCTTTTGTATTATCATTTAATGGATCATGATTTGGCTGTAATTTAAGAATTTTTTATTAGAGATTCTTATGGATTAGAAATATTGAGTAATACTTCGTCATCATGCTTAATGTTGTTCGCCACAACAGATTCTTCATCGCCAAGTAGTAAGATAGATTCGGCATTTAATTGATCATCTTCGTCTATATCATCTGGCTTAGGACTGCTGTTGCTTTCTTTTGTCAGCTCCGCAATGTTGGTGTTGAAACTAATATTCTTTTCTTCATTATTACCCAATATATTGTCAAGATATTCCTGTGACTCTTGGGCAATACGTCTAAATTCTGAAAAACTTCTTAGTTTCCTAAAGCAACGATTGCACAAACGTGTCGGCGTATAATCGACACCTTTTATGCTAACATCACAGCAATTCATTAGCCAATCTTGCAGGCGGTTATCTTCCAGCAAATCGTAACCACCAAGTACACCATCCAAAGAACATAAATTCTTAAGGCATGTTATACAAAACCGACGAAGCTTGAGTAGATTAGTAGCATTGACTCGCTTTTCAGCGATGATTTCTCTATAGGCAATTGAGGAACAAATTGATTTATCACGGAAACTATAAAATAGACGTGCCTTTGTACAGCAAGCATTGCACAATGATTTTGTATAATTCTTTGATTGATCTTCCAATACGAATATCGATGATGATGTTGTGGCCTGAAACCATTTGTGTAGTTCTATGTCGTCGTCCTCTATTCTCTTTTCCTTATTTTGTGGCAATTCCAAAAGACACGAACAACAAAATTTATCAACTGTTGCACGTGTGATTGGCAACATATTTCTATAATAATCTATAATAATAAGAAATCACAATCAATCAATAATAATTAATAAAACATAAAAAATAAGAAAAACAATAACAAAAACAATGAATAAAAATGAATTTTGCATACCCGAATTTTAGTGTTGGACAATGTTATTATTATTTTGTTGATTATTGGTGATTTTTTAGTACATTTTCACTTGTTGCCGTTTATAAACACTGTCTCACACTTGATATTGATTACTTACTACTTATCTCTTTTCTTTTTGCTCAAATTCGTAAATTCGTCAGCGTTTCGAGAGAAAAACCAAAACAAAGGGAAACACCAAACTAATAATTGTGATTTTTCATTGTGAAAACGAACGCTTTGATCTTGAATTTAGTCAAAGATAAGTGAAATTTTGTAAAGCAAAAACAAAGAAAAATGGGAGCTGCATTTCTACCTGTGTTGTTCTTCACCGCTGTCTGGGGCACTGTGGGCATTGGCATGCCAATAATGACACCCAAAGGCCCACATCAGAATCTGATACGCTGCATCCTGATGTTGACTGCCGCCACATGTTGGCTGTTTTGGTTGTGTTGCTATATGGCACAAATGAATCCTCTGGTCGGACCCAAACTAAAGCAAAATGCTGTTCTGATGATTGCCAAATCATGGGGCAATGGCCTCAAGGAGGGCTAAGCTACAAAAGCTGTGATTTGCTAATGAAACCAACAAGCAAGTAATCAACAAACCAACAGACGCAGACCCAGCGGAGATATAGTTAAATGATAATGATGGGCGTAATCTCACTTAACTGCATATATCATAATATCATAACAACAACAATTCATCAATAATAACTAAATAAATAACAAATATAATTGTCGTTAGTGTTGTTCTGAACATTTCCAATATAAAATTTATTATTATTATTTTTTTTTTTTTAATGCTTTCTGCATTTTATATCACTTGTGAAATGCAAATTAACCAAAGCAAAAATTACAAATTGTTGATTTAATAATAAAAAAAATTAAAAAAAAAAAAAATGTGTTGTGTTAACAGTGTTTATTAAATGCCAATAAGATATTTCATTAATTCACCAACCACACGAACATTTATGCTATTACCCAATAATTTATATTTTTGGCGATTTGTGGTTTCTGGTGGAAAGTCGAATTCCTCGGGAAAACTCATAAGGCGTGCGACTTCACGTGGTGTAAAATAACGCAATTTTAGGCTCTCTAAAAGTTCATTGCGTTCTTCTTGCCATCGATCTTGTTCTTCATCTTTATCATGATCTTGATCAAATTCTGTATGCTTTTGTAAGGTGAGGTTTTCAATAAGTTTGATTTGGCAAAAAATCATATCGGTGTCGGATTTCGACAGAGGCGTGTACACCGAACCGGTGCCCTCGGTATAATGTGTATAACCTTTGGTGAAACACATTGTGTTAGTTGATGAAGAATGCACAATGTCCAATAACCAAACTCGTCTCTTGAGAACATCAGATGGAATTTGATAATTTTCTAGCGCCATTGGATTTTCAGTTTCCAAAATACTTGCTATGCTACTTTTCTGGATAATAGCCGATTGCATACTTATGGGTATACTCTCACATGGTGTACCTTCATCATTGTCATCCAAGTCAAAATCTTGGCCTTTGCGGGCCAGACAATAATATCGAGTTCGCGAATTTGGGACACCAAATTGTGTTGGAGTCAATATAAATTCACGCCAATAGAAACCAGCAACTCTTAGAGCCTGAATATATTGTTCACGAGCCAAGGACTTCTCAAAGCCTTTAACATTTTCCATTAGAATATATTCCAGTGTCTTGCATTCAGGCAATAGTGAACAAATGTGGCGTAATGCATCGGAACGATTATCGGCAAGGTCACGTTGTAAGCCTTGTCGTGTATGCGGTTGGCATGGAGGCGACATAACTAACATATTAACATTTAAATCTTTAAATAATTTACTTGTCACTTTTTGGATGTTGTTATTGCATACTTGTGTGTTTTTATGATGATAGCGATACACTTCATTGGCTACGGTATTAATGTCTATGGCGGAGACTACAGTAGCTGGAAGTTTGGCAACTGAAAAGATATGTTTTTGCTAAATATGTATTTATTAAATTATAATTTACATACATTCCAGAGCATAATGCATGCCGCCAATGCCACTAAACAATTCCAATACACGCAAGTTTAGAGTTGTTTCGTTGTCCTTGTTATTCCATTCTTGAGCCATTATCAATGTTTCTTAGACTAGAGGATATTTGAACTTAGTAATTTTCCAATATTTAATTACTATTTGTTGCCTCTGTAGAGCTTCTAATACATTTGTGATTTATTGTATTTGTAAAACAGTTTTACTATAAAAAAAAACATGAGTACCCTCGAAAAGTTGAGCTAGTTGGCAACAGTATTGTGTGGCGAGAGCTGGCAAGTAACCAGTGCTGAAAAACTTATGTTTTCAAATGACAAATGTTTTGTTTATTTGTGAATATATGTAAATCCACTACCATTTATTTATTTATTTATTCATACATTAGATTTCAAATTAAATAATCATATCATATTATTGTAATAAATTATATGTTTTCATCTAAACAAGTGTTTGTTACCAAAACTTTGGTATTAAAGTGATGCCAAGTTGCTGCACATACTATTAGTGCTGCCATTTGAAACTAAGAAAAAAAGTGACAAAATTTAAGTGCTGCCAAATTCAGCTCTACTGACAATTTAAATATATTTTTTTTAACTCACTGACACAGACAAGTAGACATAATTTTTTAATTATTTTTTTGTATTAAACTTTATTGTTACAAAAATGTGTTGTCATCCATTACACAACTACATGCTTACATAGACATTTAATGTTTACACGGCAAAAAAAAAAAAATTAAAATAATATAATAGTAATAATAATAATTATTGTATAATAAAAAATAATAAACATTCTTTCTGTGTTTAATTCATGTTTTCCATTATGCTTTGCTCACCCTTTCTAAATATTTTTTGTTCAATAAATAAAATTAAATACAAAATGGTTGTTTTACTTATATTTTTTGTTGTTCTACTTATATTTTTGTGTTGTTGTTGCTGTTTTATTATTCTTTTTTCTTTTTGTTGTTATATATGTATGTATGTGTGTTCTTGTTTTTCTTTTCTTTTGTGTGTGTGTTAACTATTCTTTGTTTTATTTATTTAATATATTTTTTTTTTTGGTAATTTTTGCATTTCTAAAATGAATTTTCCTTTTTTCAGACTGCAAAGGGACTTTTATGGGTGTGGGTGTTTGTGTGTGTGCACTTAAAAGAAAAATTGTAAAGAAAACAACGACACGACACAAATTTACAAAGTACAAAAATTTGAAAGAAATCGCAGAATAAAAAGAACAAGGGGAATTTAGAAAATAAGAAATATATTAAAAAAACAAAATTAAAGAATATTTAAAACTCTTTTGACTTTAAGAGAGTTCATCCAGTGCACACATTGAGGGGCCATGAAGAGGGGTCATGGCTACAACCAGAGGCATCTAAGTATATGGTGATTTCCTTCTCTTCTACGCATTTCTTGTGTGTTCTGTTTGTGACTTTTAACTCACAATTCTCTAAATTCTTAACATTTAATTTTGCTGTTCTTGGCTTGTTCTTGTACATACATACATTAATTTGTATATTAGTGGGTGTGTGTTTATATAGAAAATATTTTTTTTTTTTTTTTTTGTTTTTTGGTTAAAATTAACTAGTGCGTAGCGCCGCTTTTGTGGGCCAAATACAAGAAATATGTGCCAGCAGCATAAGCCAAAAAGTTAAATAGACCAAAGACGCCAGCAGCAATGTTGGAACCATGTCCGAAGGCCGATGAATAAGGAAATGCCGACCATTTAGCCAATTGAACAACAAAAGCAATGAAATAGAGAACAGTGCAGATGCCAGTATTAATCAGTTCCTAAAAGAAAAGAAACATTAAAGAAATTCGATTATATTGATTGATTGAAATTCGCTTGATTTATGTACTCGTATAATGTAATATGTAAATATAATTAACTATACTACAATATATATACCTATGCACATGCACAAAATTTGGAAAAAATGTGTCGAAAAAGTCTATTCCTAACAATTTTGAAAAAATTACATGATGCAGTTTTATTCATTGCTTTATTGCTTTTCCAGGAGTTATAAAGAAAAATAAAAAAAAAGCCACGTAAAGACGCCGGAAAAGTTTGGGCACACCTGGCACTTGAGTCCCGTTATACTAAAACCAAACTAAACTAAACCAGGCGGACTCTTTTTGGAACAACGTTATATTTAGTGATGAATCCAAGTTCAACCTGATTGGCGTTAAAAAAATTTGAAGGAAACCAAATAAAGAATTGCAGGAGAACAACATTATTAAAACGGTGAAGCATGGCGGTGGCAACGTTATGGTGTGGGGTGTATGGCAGCTTCTGGTGTTGGAAATCTCACCTTTATAGATGACACAATGGATGAGCATATATACCTGAACGTTTTAAGAAATAATTTAGTTCCAAGTGTCACAAAGTTAGGGTTGGATGAGAAGACATTTATGTTTCAACAAGATAACGACCCTAAAAATTCATTTTATCTTGTCCGAGAGTGGCTTATATACAACTGCAAACAACTAAAAACACTTCCACAAACACCGGATCGTAATCCTATAGAGCATATTTGGCATTTGCTTGATTAGACGTCACACCATAATATCAAAGGATTCGCTGAAAGAAGCCGTACGCATGGAATGGGCGAAAATAATAACTGCCGAGATGACATCAAGGCTAGTGAAAAGTATGACTTGGCGACTAAAAGCCGTTATTATAACTTCCGTTGTGTGTAAAGCAATAAAGCAATGATTAAAACTGCATCAAATTGTTTTCCAAAATTGTTAGAATAAGACTTTTTTTTTCCAAATATTGATACTAAAAATATGTATGCCTTACATACTTTTGTGTGTTATTGAAATTTTTGAATATCTTTTATCACAACATGTTTGATTAAAATTTATAGCCCGCCGGCTATAAAATACCCACAAACTATGGCATACTAACATATTTGGATATCAAGCCAAGTTAATAATGGAAGCGCCAAAAAGTATGATTAAGAAATTTATGAAATTTTCTGCAGCATTTCCATTCATGCTATGCAGAACACTTTATGATCGAAACTTTAATATCCAATTCAATTGCATTTGCAGTGCATATGACGTAATAATAATGTTGTTACACAATTGTAAATTGCCAAATTTACTACTAAGGCACCAAATAGCATTGTGTATGGTATAATAATCAGACAAAATTTCAAATCAATTCAACCGCAGCGCCCATATGTATAATGTTAAATTGCAACTAAATGATGTTATTAAAATACATATGTTGAATTTTCTTATCTGGCCCCATTGAATATGTGTATTGTTATACTTACTTCTTGTCAATCCCGGGATTTCGGGATTTAAATATGGCAATCCCGGTACTTAATTTTTCCTAATTTACTCACACAAAATATTTTCAAAACCAAGTTTAATTTATCTTTGCAAAATTTCAATGGCATCATAAGGGGTGAGCCATCCATCTATTGATGTAATTTTGGTTTGGTCATTAAATGGATTAAATTACAGGATTAAAGACAAACTCCACAATTTGCATTGAGTGCAGTAAAGTTTATTCAACTTATAGTTTTAAGCCAGATGAAATTGCAAATATTTCAGGTGGTAAAATTTTATGTAATATATACCGGCATTCAACTCGTCTAATCCCGTGATTGGCATCCCTTATGTATTTGCATTTAAACCTATCTAAAAAAAGTTATAAACATTATTTTTCTGAATACATTGAGATGACAAGTTGACTTGGTCATTCTGCGCTTAGACGGTGGACAAAATGCACATAGTTTTCTTTTCGAATCGAGTATTACTCACTAGTATTAGTACTTTCTAGCATAGTCCCTATATTGTGACATGTTGAATTTTTTAGTGTTGTGAATTCAACCATATTCTCCAAATGTTTTCTGGCTGGAATGGCTTTTGCTTGTTGTGAACATAAAATATATTGACTAAGTTAATAAATCCAATATTTAATAAACTGTAAAATTGACACATTATGCAACGATTTGTTATACGAGGACAATGCCGACTTTTCATTTTAAAATGTTAAGGGGGAATATCGTCTTTATCTGATATGTTTTCTGAAGAAGCAACACAAAACTCATAGTTCAATCAGTAACGACTAGAGCTACAAGGAATACTTGTATGAATACAAAAAAAGAGCGCAAATATTAAAAAAAGAAAAAAGCCATTTAAAAATTTTTCGTTATCGATTCAACGAAGAATGACCATCTAACAAACATACTAACTACTAAGTATTAAGAACAACACAGGGATCGCAATGAAACTTCATCTTATGATAATAAAAAAAAGGGACAAAAATACGGTGTCTTCCCCAAAACTACTCATGTGTCATGTGTTTTTTCTTTTGATTCAATTGCATGACTCTCTCTCCCTCATGCGGTCTTTAGGATCTCATAACTTAACTGGATACACTTAATTAGATATCATGGCAAGACTCAGCACTCATTTATTTAATAAGATCAAAATACGATATATGGGTTGTTTGGTACAATAATTTTATCGTAAAATTGGTCGAAATTCCCAGTGACAAATTCTTAAATTTAAACATCTATATTATCGTAAGTTAACAATTATTTTCTTTTTATCTGCAATACAAATAAATACTTTTTCCTTTAAGATAAAGAAAATCTTCGTATAAATCATATATGTATTTATTATAACTATCAGAAGGGGTGTAAGGATTAGGTAAGGATAATTGGAGTTTGAAGTTATTTTTTGTTGTCTATAGAGAAAAAGTACAATGTTGTTAAACAAAAATACGAGTAAAATAAAAACCATAATATATCATTAACAACAACTGCAACAGAACAACTAGCAACAAGTAACTTTTACTTTGGCATATTCAGCACAAATCTCATTTAAGAATGTCTGACAAGGTCAACCAACGAACAAACACACTTTCTATGAAAAGAAAGCAAAAGAAAGGAACTTTTCCTTAAAAAAGTTAAGTTAAAGAAAGAAAAGAGCGCAAGGAAAGAAGGGAAGATACTGTCTGCTGCTTGTCGGCAACAACATCAAAAAAAGCCATTGCAAATTTGTGAAGTTAATGCCAAAAGTTCACGCCGCTATTAGAAGTTCAAATAGTTGTTCTAGTAGTACCAAGCAACTCCTGCATTGATCGGATCCATCAGGGCGTATACGTAATGCAACTATGTGGGCGTCTGAGGGGCATTTAACTGGATATTTTTCAATGAATATCTAGGAATGTGTATGTGTGTCTGTTTGTCTGTAGTACAAAACGGTGGTGAATTAAGCTTTACGAAAAATATGCTAAAAATAACTACAATACTAGAAACAACAACAAAAACATGTTGAAAAAATGGAAGGACAAAAATGGTTAGGTAAGTAAAACTTTGTTCTGTTATTAACGACTTTTGCAATTTTCTAATGAATTAACAAAATAAATTCGAGGAGAAATTTCAGCTTGAGACTAAGGACAGTTGTCAGTTCATACAGTAAACAGGGAATACCGACCGGTTTCCTAATGAAATTAAAATTGACCAAAACAATTAGTTATATATTTCCATTTTTATTAAGAAATCTTCTTCATTTGAACTGTTTTTATAGCACGCGTTTCTCAAGCGTTTTCAAAGCGATTTCTAATAATCTGCACTACAAAGTATCTCACAAAGGTTTCTTTAAGATTTTGAAAGTGCAATACTTAGAAGAGGCAGGTGGGTAGATTGTAGGGATCGGTGGATGTTCCAAGACTGTAATGAAATTTCTTTGGTGAGCCTCAAAATGTTTTGTCAGGTTCAAGTTAACATTTGTCGGTAGACCAAATTTGTTCGGTGCAGTTGACTTATCTTTTCTTAAATATTGAGTTGAGTTGATTCGATTTGATATGAAATTTTGTTGGGTTTGGTTTGCTGTTATTATTCATGTTGAAATTTTTAAACGTTTCTTTTCATTTGGTTTCTAAACTTTAAATATTTGGATTAATCCATCCATCCATTTTAACATTTTACTTAACATTCGTAACCAAACTCTTTAGGAACGGTTGGGTATACAAAATAGAATGTTACTGATCATTGCATCTTTCATTTTTTGCATTTAATAAAGATTTCTTTCTACATAACTCACAAGAGTAATCGTAAAGTGTAGCTTTACTTTAGTCTGGTCTTTGTAATGCATAAACGTATCCCCATAAGAAATATATTAAAGGCGTCAAACGCACGATCTAGGCGGTCCATAAGGCGAGATGAATTTCACACCGAACTCATTTCTCAATTGGTCCATTGATTCGCATGATGTGTAGGCTATAGCGCCGTCTTACTATAATCACATGTTGACCATGTTCAGATCGTGAATTTTTGGGCAAATTCATTTTAAATCATTGAACTATAGCGCGGCGCCATTGACGGTAACGTCATTCCCATTGTCATCCTTGAAGAAATACGGTCCAATGATACCAGCGGACCAAACAGTGAATTTTTCTGGGTGCTTTGGCAGCTCTTGTATTGCCTGTATCGCACCAAATTCGGAAGATTCTCATATAAGTATAGGTACATTTTCATTAAAGTTTATGATAGATGAAATTGCAAGAAATTATTACAGAGTTTAGCAGACGCTTTTTGTTGAGATATGAACATATTATGTCATTATTGACCTTATATACAATGAATGTATTAACAATGTTAATTTAGCAAGGGAAAACATGGGGAAAAAAACATTAATTTTGACTTAACAACTAACTTAAAAGTAAATAACTAGAACAAGAGATGTTAAGTGTTTATACTCGTATATTGATGAACAGTTCGTATATCTGTCGATTTATGAAGATAATTAGTATTTGTATAATAGTTTCCCCTATTAATTTTAACTTTAAATGTATATTTTCACATATTTGAAGTTTCTTAATATGTATTGGAGCAATTACCCCAAATAGAAGACCCTATATGGGTAAAATTGGAAGTTGATAACTTAAACTTTCGATTTAGTAGTGGGTATAAGGTACAAATTGTTTTGTTGATTTTGTTATTTGTAAATCCAATATAATAATTAAATGTGAGTTTCTTATCAAAGTGTATTCCTAGATAACGTATATTATCAACCCGTTGACTAGGTTTATCATAAAGTTTTAATAATCCAACAGGAAGATATCAAGTTTTCCTTCTCTTGGTAATAAGAATGGCATTAGTTTTGTTAGGATTAATTTTGATTTTCCATTTGTGATAACAGACCTATAAATCATTCAGATAATAGTAATAATGTCATTATACAGAAGACCAGCACTGTAAACAGCTGCATCGTCAACGAACAATGAATGGACACAATTAATTGCTTGTGCGATATCATGTGTGTATACAATATTAAACAGTATGGGCCCTAAAACAGAGCCCTGTGGGACTCCAGCACTTATATGTCGCTTCGTAGATTGGGTACCATCCAAATTAATGTAAAAGAGACGTTTTATTGACTAAGTCATTTTTTTTATTTTTAATTTTGGTTGTAAATCACTTATTTTTTTTATAAGTACACATACTCAACCATATTTTCTACCAATTTGAGAACTTGGAATATTATTCCAATTATGCTGCACTCTACCCCAAAGTAAATCTTCAATAGTGGGCGATCTATTAGATTTTGAAAGCCTCCCCTTGTCCAATGAACCCAGATATTCGTTTGGATTGAGGCCGGCCACTCATTCAACTGAACTGGTGACTTTGACAGCTTATTCTGGATTTTGCTAGCAGTATGCTTTGGATCATCATCTGGCTGGATAATCTCTTCATGCTTGGGATACGAAATTGCATCCACAAAATCGTCTCCCATTCTCTTATATCCACCATTATATCTTTGCCTCAAATTTGAGTTAAGTTATTTATTTGGACTTTGTGAAAATTTGGATATGTCATTTTCTAGCCATAAAATTATTTCTCGAATAATTGTGGAGCTGCAATCAAATTATTATTAATAACCTTAGGGATTTCTCTACAAACAAATGGAAAGACGAAAATTATGATTGTATTTGTGATAATAACTTCTCCATATACAATGAAGTATAATTCTTATGGATAAATCAAATAAGAAAAGGAATCCATGCAAACAAATATCATGTTAAAATCGTTGTACTCATAGTAATCAAAAGTACATAACGTGTATCGAACCGGTTTTGAAAGAGAACAACAAACACAACAACATCAACTTGTGTTGGTGTTCATATTGCGTGCAACGCATGCGCACAACATCGACCGACCAACTTCAATTTGCAACACCAACACGCCAGCAGGTTTAGATTGGTAAGAATAGACGGAGGAAGGGACGGAAGGAGACAGTGAGGAAGGGAAGGGAAGGGAAGGTAACCTACCAAAATCAAATCAAACAAACAAGTTACAATCTACTACAAGTCGGCGGCGGTATTATTAACTGTTAATTTAAATTCAACTTAGACTGCATTCCAATCTAAAGCAGTAAAAGTTGTCAAAAAAGAACAAAACTGTAACCTTTTTCCTTATTCATATTCATTCATACGAGTATTTCATTTTTTTTTGTATTCATACAATTTAAACTTACCGTAAAGATCCAATTGATAGCAACATTTAAGGCCTCACGTATACCCAATAAATAGGCAAAGATCCATAGAATTGTGCCTATGAACGAAATAACCACAACGAACAGAAAAAACGATGTTGCCCCGATATAAGCTGGTGATGCCAAGGCCATGCAAATAATGCCAAAGATCTGTAAAATAAAAATAAAAATAAACAGATGAAATTACAATAGGCTAATTAGGAAATAAAGAAAATTGAACCTTAAAAGTATATGGTAAGGAAAAAAATTATGATTATAAAACAATGAGATTGGTGGAAAAACTATAGATGTACAAAGCTTCCATGTCTGAAGATCCATTACTACATTATGGCATTCATTTACAGCTAATTGTCTAATTGTCAAGAAATCAACTCCAGAGAGTTGTATGTATATGGCAAAGAATGAATGTTATGAATTCCCAGATTCTCGATCTGATTTGTCCAGCATTTAACTCTTATACTTAAGTTAATTGACAAAGAATATTTAAATAAAAACTTGCATAACAAAGTCTTTTACTAAACCGAATATTGTTGTCAAATTTATATGAAAAAGATCAAGTATTCAGACCATGGACCATGGTCTCAGGAAAAAGACTTTCAGTCTTAATCTTGTTATATTAACTATTTATCTATTCACTTAATTTGGTACGTCTTTATCACGATTGTGATTTAACATTGAATAAATAAAAGATCAGGCTGCTTGCTTCTGCTACTTAGATATTTATAAGGAATTAAATTCTCTAGAATTAATTACCAAGTTTCTAATGGTACAAAAGAGGGACTAAATATTCACAAAAACCCACAGAATACTCATTAATAATTACTTATATTTACGGCCCTGTAGTCAACTTAACCGGAGCAACAAGTTTATCATCTATAAGGCAATAGTGGTCCCGTCCTGACTTATGGTATTCCCCTATGGTGCACTGCAGCCGAGTCAAATGTATACCTTAAACAGAAGAAGCAGAACTTTGCCCTCCGTTAGATAGTTAACGCTCTTTTGTACATTTGTAAGGATGTCATTTCAATGGACCTGAGAATCCTCTCTGTCCGTGAACAAATAAATTTGCACATAGTATGCCGGTAAAATACGCTAGCTTCTACTTTGGCTATAAATACCTCCAGGAAGACGCTCAAGCGCCTTCACCCAGATGACCTTTGGATACACGAACGCCTAAGAAAACGTAGGCTACGCTTCTGTCAATCTCTTGCCATATTGTCACATACATTTTTTATATCCGTTAAGTCGGAGGTTTATTTTTGTTCAATAAATGTTAAACAAAAAAAAAAAAAAACTTATATCTAGGACTTAAGACTTGTGTATTTTCAAACTTAGTTTAATATACATAATTGCTTATAATACATAATCTAAAATTACTTATAGAGTGCTAGCTGAACACAGAATATTAGGAGTTCTTCAATTTAAATTAATGATGTCATAAGAGATGACAATCCATGGTTCGATCCATCAATTGTAACATGCAATGGGAAAACAAACAATAAGAACAAGAACAACCTTGAGACGATTTAATTTAATAAAATATAAATAAATCATAAAAAATTAAAAAAAATATTTAAACAACACAATCAAAACAAAACAAAACGAAACAAAACAAAACAAGTGAATTGCAAAACAAGTTTTGTGCTTAAAAGAACAATGAAAAACGCAACTGGCAAAGATTTGCCAAGAATTGAACAACATATGGTTGGACTTGAATATGAATCTGACTAATTTATTGGCAATGGTAAAGAGAAAGAGAAAGGAAAAGAGGTGTTAAGTACACATATAGATAGATACAAACACACACATATGGTATTGAATAAAGATTGGTAGGTAGATATTGTAGATTAATAGGAAGGAAAGAAGGAAGGTTGTTAGGTTTGTAAGAAGCTTGTAAAAATCTAATTTACGTTGGCGTTAGAATTATGGTAACAATTAAAATGCATCATTCGAATTAAAATTTATATATGCATGTACTTATATTGTATATAAATGATGCATTGGTTTTAATGTGCCCCGTGAGACACATGATATCTAATTTGAAAATTCCATGACTCAAAATGTGTATTATATTTATATTTAAGTGTTGAAGGAAGATGGGCAGGGAGTTATAGGATTGTTTATCAGACAAGGAGTATCTTATCCATTGCTTCAGTCTTCTTATCCCCATAGGAGCTGCTGTTCGTACTACAATATAGTATATTGTCGGTCGATATATGGACAAACTTGAAAATAAACAGATCTGATCTTCTCCTCGATAGTAGTCAGATTAAATGTGAGGTGCAGAAGAGTGCTGGGTTCACACCAATCGCAGTCAGTTAGAGGGAGCAAGTCTTTGTTCGGAGAAGTCCAATACTACAGATTGTATCTTGTTTTTTTCAGGAGGGCAAATCAATTTGCTGGTAAACTCTTTGTTTGTTGCACAGCATAAGATTCGTTTTGCTGTTGAAAAGTCAGTAAAACTTTTATCTGGATTTGAGACTCTTATTGAGTTGGAGCTCAAAGAAAGCTCTTACTTTTAGTCATTAGTTTCAAGGCATAATGGTATTGGTATTGGAACTTGTGGATAAAAGATACAAATAAATTTACCAAAGAGCAAGCATAACAGCGAGTGCTTAGCATTTGCTATACTTGTTAAGAGAGGAACAATCAACATTGAGTAAACTTAGAGAAAAGCAAGAAAAAAGCACACCCACAGACGGAGAGCAATGAGAGTGGATCAGAACAAGGCAAGTGACCGAGTTGCCGCCTACATAAAAAAATTAAGTTTAAAAATATAAAGAGAGACAGACACTCTCGGCGAATTCATTCATTCATTCTTCAGTTCATTCAATGTTGAAATTATTTGCTCGTATTCTTATTCGTAGTGAAGCGGCCACTAGACGTTCAAAATTATTGGGCATGTGTTATAGTACTTACATATGGAATGTTTATCAATAAATTGATCGCCATTCTTCATTTCAATTTACATTTTACACGATTGCTAAATTGCTCTTAAAGTCCCCACAGAGCCAGTGGTGATACCAAAATGAACTTTTGACATTTGAGTGACTTACTGCTATCATCTTAAACAACAAGCACACCGAGGACAATCGATTACCATTTGAAGAAAAGATATCAACCGTAGGATAGAATTTTGCTAACTCGGGAACGTTTGGCAACTCCAGATTGCATTGGATCCTAAGTATTTGCCCAGACCATTTCTAACTGAGGCTTGTTTCAGATGACTAATGAGCTCCTTACAGACAGTATCATCAAATGCAAACCTTTTAGATGGCTAAGTCAGATTCTATTCTATGGCAAGGCCTTAAAGAAACTTACAATACAGTACTGTGTTGGAACCCTCAAGGTACAAGAAACTGTGAAAACCGAGTTAAAGGAAATTTCATATACTTATTATCTTTGCACTGAAACCTGACGGACGAGAAATCTTATCAAACATTCAAGAATACACTTCTAATCAGTGGTGATGCCACAGATCTGTCCCTTGATCCAAAAGACAACAATAAGGCGACTGCAAATTTTATAAGCACTGCAGATGAAGAGGATTATGACCTGATAGATGAGGCAATAAAACTCATCTAATTTATAAGATAAAAATTACAAAATAATCTGTCCTGTTTTTGAGATAGGTAGCCTGGCATCACTGCTTCTAATATTCGCATAGGAGGTATTGGTTTCTTTATGTTTCAACTATCTTATGTTCGACAATAATACTGTAAGTCTATGGACTGCTTTATTTCTATTGTTGCTGTGGTTGGTTATATGTACTTATTATGATTGCTGTAGGTGTTTGTCGTCACTTTATATGTGATTACTGTTGTTGTTGTTGGTGGTGGTGTTTGACACACTAACTTGAATTCATCGATGACGATGATGATCGTCAAAGGCAAAACAACATTTTTTTAGTTTTTGTTTTATTTTGTTTTGCATGTTTGCTTTTTCTTTGATCTTTGTTGTACAAATTATTTATTTTTATTATTAAAAATTTGGAATTTTATTTTCTTCATTTATTTTTATTATTTTTGTCTTCAATTTCTTTGTTTTTGTTTTGTTTCAACAAATAATTTTATGCGCAGGTGTTTTGTTTTAGCCAAATTTAGATTTGTTGTTACAAGAAAACAATAACAAAAACCTCACCATCCACAACAAAACATTTCAAGAAACAAAAAAAAAGTGAAAGCAGATAGTTGCAATAAAATATGTGTGTACCAGAGATACATACTTATATACATACGTATCATATAGTATATGTAATTGATGATTGCAAATTGTTGACATCAGGTGATTTTTGTTAGACAGATAGATTGATAAATAAACAGATAGAATAGATATATGGATAGATTGGAATTGATAGATACATAGATAGTCATATCAACACCTATAGAGTTTGAAAAAAGCACAGTATCTGAAGGTAAAACACTATTCTTTGGTGATTATTTACCACATTGTCGCTCTGGCGACTTTTATTGACCCATAAGAAAACAGATCTTTTTATTGTATGTAAGCATATAAAGACCCGTGTAAGCAACATTCTTTGATAAGAAGAAATACATACATATGTACATAATTCAATTTGGTATTCTTTTTTTTTAGTATGTACATACATACCTATTTATATATTCTATTACTTTTCCACTCAGGGTCGCGACAGTCTCTTGGTGACGCGCCGCCCATAGGCACTTGTCTACAATGCCTCTACGAAATACATACATATCTGCCACGATGTATTACTTTGACCTGATTTTGTTGACATTATTTTTGCTTGTTTACTGAGACACTTTAATGCTGCTCTGGCACAGTGGTTTGAAAATAAAATTTTATAATATTATTTCAACACCAATTTCATGGTCAAATAATACATCATCAACAAAATAAGCCCAGGGGCATTGTTCTAGTTAGACATATCCGTCATGACATCAGGCACTATGATAGGGAAGATATTAGGTTCTTCTTGAGAGGCGAATACAATTGGAGGGTAACTGAACAGATGATTGTTATTATCATCAACAACATGTAGTGTTAAGGGGCTGTTTGCTCGACTTGTTGTCGAGCTTTACTTGTAGCCTTTTGTTGTTCCCTATCCTTCAAGTACAATGTGTAAAGAAACTATGGCTTTCAATGTTAACAACTGCTATCCACATGATATTGTTAATATTTCTTAACTGTACGGCTAGTCTGACTCAGATGACAGTGAGAAACTTGTAAATTTGTCCTCTAGAAGTGGCTTTCTTTCCCGGGCTCTGTTCCAAAGATCTTCTATAGCCTTCTATAGGAGTTTTGAGCTTACAACCCACTGTAAAGGAAATGAGATCAAAACTGCAGAAATTAAATAATTCGAATTTTTCAATTAAGAAAAATCGAAAGAAACTGTAACATAAAGGCAGATTAATCAACAACAGAAGTTTTCTTCTAATGATGATCAATTAAACAAAAAAAACAGAGAGAGATTTTTATGAGAAAATATAGCTACATACTATACACTCACATACATATACATATGTATGTATGTATTGTACATATAAGCGATCTATGTATTTATAAGTTAATTTTCCACTTTGTTTTCCTCTTCTACTTACTCGTAAATGCAGCTGTCACCCATGAAAACCGATGAAAAAAAAAAACAAGAGAAACAAAAAACAAAATATCACGACAATGATGACTTTTTTGGGATTGAGATTGAGATTGAGGTTGAAGAGAGGTTGGTTATAAGGTTAGCCATGGGCTAACTTTATTTACTTATACTTAGTAGGTAAGTGTAACGTAAATAAGTAAGTAGTAGAGGAGTATGTAATACATTTACCTAACATAGGTATAGAGAGAAAGTATTGGGCGTGCATGGCACTACTACTACTTTGTAGTATTTGTACTCGTATATGGCTGTGTGTGTTTGAATGAGCATGTCTATCTATCTATGTCTATGATACAACAATATTTGTTTAACACTATAGTAGTATTTACCTACATATGAGTATAATAGCGACAGCGTGTTTAGAGCGCATTTACATCTTAATGGGTTAAAGAAGAGTTCATTGGCGCTTTCATTTCGAATTTGATTATATATTATTATTACTTTTTTGAATAAAATATCAATTAAATGTACGAAAAAATAGAAATATAGGCGGATATACATATACATATACATATTATTATAACTTTACACTAGGGTATATGATTTTATTTATATAAAAGAGTCAAATTGATATCAAAAGAGTATTACGAAATACAATTGGATTCCTTGTGCTTGTGTATTTTTGCGATCAAACACTACTACTACATTCATTTATTTATAAGTAGTATAAAACAAAGAAAAGATATCAGATATCTTCTATTAACCGACAAACACTATGCAAAAAAGTGAGGCAATTCAAGAGGATTATAAAGAAAATAAAGTCAGTGAAACTGAATGACAATTTGACTTCTGGTGGCAAACTTCCAGGGATGCCCATTGTTTTTTTTTAGCTTTTCTCAAAAATCATATTAACTCTTTCCCCTGTTCAGGAATGAACATGGTTGCTGCGAAAGGGGCTCTGATGTCAGGGCGCAAAAAAGGGCATCAAGACGAGTCCAAGCCGTACACCACAGAAAATAAAAATAAAGACTTTCAGAACAAAGAAAAACTATCCGATAGGTCTCCTTTTCCTCTCACTATGGCGGAATTTGTTGTCCGCAATCAATGTCTAAAATAAAACGCAGAAAGCGGCATGATATTTACATCAAGGCCGCCAGCAGAATGTTCAAAATGGAAAAAGAAGAACATATTTCAATCTCAAAACTAAATACAGTCCACTTAATAATAAATCGAAGTCGAAGGAACTACTCTTCTTGCCAGCGGAAGAATGTTCAGGAATGAACATGGTTGTTGCCAAGATGGCGCTGGCGGAGACCTATCGAACATTTTGTCTTTGTTTTGAAAATCTTCATTTTTATTTTCAGTGGTAGACGGCTCGTCTTCATGTTCTTTTTGGCGCCCAGACACCAGCGCGCTGGTGGCTGCAAACATGTTCATTCCTGAACACCCGCTTTCCCTTGGGATTCTGTCCTTGACACTTTGTTCAATTAACATAACACATACACAATTTCTGTCATCTGATCCACTATCAAAGTGGATCAATCAACACTCGAGAAAATAAATTGAAAAGAAAATAATATTTCTATAACATTCCCATTAATTAGGGACGGTTACAGCATTTTGAGATCTCTGTACAGAATGATGTTGCGCACAAACCATGGAACCCCAGCTATGCAACGCAGTACCTTGTTTTGACAAGCTTAGACTATTTGGATGTTCCTGTAACGCGTAAAGCCAAACAGGAGCCACTACTTGTCTGAGACACAGATGAAACTTCCACGAATTGAGACTTATCTTATTAAGTTTATTTTTCAATGCCGATAGTTCATATCATATAAAGAAACTTTACTTTACAATACAATAAAGGATAATAGAGAAATAGCTACTAAGCCCTACGAAATACAATACTTACATATGTTCCTTTTTTAAATCACACTTAGTGTGTAGGGTATAATACTATTTACTTAATAACAAAAACCAAAGTATTAAAAAGTTTGATGACAAAAAGGAAAAACAAATGTAATTGCGTCACTTTTCAAAAATAAAAATCTAAAGAAAAATTCATGCATAGAAAATTGTACATAAATCTAAATAAATTGTACTTTCTGTTTGTGCTTGGATATTGTCATTAAGAAAAAAACAAAATAATAAAAATAAATATTCTACTACGTCATATACTCGTATGTAGTATACAATCATTAGCATAAGATTCAAAAGGATGAAATCAAGAACAATGAAATGTTTTCTCAGATCGAAGCTTTATCTGGATAAGACAATAATAAAACCAGAAAGAAGGCTATCATTGGCTATGCCAAAGATGTAATACTCTTCATGCTCCTCCGGGTTGAATCCAACCTTCCTTT
The DNA here is from genome assembly GCA_037043315.1 of Amiota communis. Classification (NCBI taxonomy): domain Eukaryota; kingdom Metazoa; phylum Arthropoda; class Insecta; order Diptera; family Drosophilidae; genus Amiota; species Amiota communis. Next base: position 69,777 of record JBAMAV010001028.1, on the reverse strand, counting down.
CTTAGCATCACTATATTCTCTCTATTACTGTTGGATTATCAACAAAGAACACAGTTTGAGTGGCACTTTTATTGTAGTTTTATTCATTATAAGTTTTTCATTTAATTTGGGTTTGTATGGAAGGTACCTCTCCTGGTAACCCTAGGATCATAAACATTACATGGCTGATGGATATGGAACAGACACTTATAGTGACCAACTTTCAGTTTGATATGTCAAAAAAACAAAAAACTTTTTCTTATAAGAACATTAATTTAAAGGGGGTTTGTATTGGAGCTACGTCTAATCGAGCTGATCACAATTATAAATATTATTATGTGATCTACGATGTTTAGTTGTTGTTTAGATGTAAGTTTTTTTAATTGGACAAACTTACAGATAAATATTGGTAGAAATATCTATCCGCTTCAAGCTAGCCAACTCCTGCAAAACTACCTAGACCAAGTAGCCATTTGGTCGAAATGTTGGAACTTACACATCAACCATTAAAAATCTGCCAATGTGGTATTCACACTCAGACGTAAATGTTGTTCTGCAGTCCAATTCAACGGCAACAATCTACTGGAAGAAAAAAATCATCATTGCTACCTAAGTTTGTACTTAGATAGCAAATTGACCTGGGCTCATCATATTAGAAGCATCCATTCTATATGCACCACAAAAAATAAGAAACGTAACATGCTTCTAAGGAAAAAAGTAAGCTGCATCTTAGCAATAAAGTCCCATAGGTCTATCATCACTCCTATGTAGTCATACGGAATCTAATTAAAGGGCGCTGCTGCAGCATCCCATGTAAAGAAAATCCAGGTGTTAGAAAACAAAACTCTACGTCCAATTACTAGTGCTCTCTAGAATATCCATAACAGATCTCTTCATAAAGACTTGAACATACAATTTGTCGGCGACCAAATAAATTTGCATAGCAGTAGGTGTAGTGACAACTATTACTCCATCCAAACCCTCTTGCTAAGGCGTTAGCAACTCACCGTCCGAGAAGAAAGTTAAAAAGACTTCATCCTGAAAAATCGTTCTATGTATTTTGTAATATATTTTTACATATACGATTATGTTTGTTAATATTTACATCGTTATCTTGTTACATTTTATTGTAAATTCATTTCAGCGTCATTGTTATTATTATTCATCAACTTAAGTCTATCCGCTTGTCATTGTAGTGTTGATCTACTCCTAACAATTTATAGCATTATGTAGATGATTTCTATCGACATTCAATGATAATCAAAATCAGAAATTTAATCAAAAAACATGTGGTGCAACTAAATCATAAATCTGCTGAATTTTCACTATGACTAGACGGATAACTCAATAGGATTTGTTCTTTAGATCAATTGCAGGCAATTGATGATGTATGAGAATGCCTCTGCTGTCAATCTTATTTACTTTTTGTCCCTTAAACATAGTATTACCAATAAATAGGTACATACATAGGTATAATTAATCCAAGAGAGAAAACATCACTTCCCACTTTGCTTCGCTTCGCTTGATCAGAAGAATATTTGTTTAAAGACAAGAAGAAGTCAAGACGCCAAAAATGTAATGCATCAATTGTGTTTTAAAATAAATTATAGACCATGGACTAGTCGAGTCGTATTTTTCTCCTTCTTTTTATACTATTGTACAATATACAATAGTTATGGTTTTTGCTCGTATATTGAAATTATATCAAAACTATCGAATGACTTTAGTACCATATTTCAATATGAACATGACACTCCTCTGTTGCAACTTCAATATTCCTGCCCCCAACTAGTAGACAAACCAAAAATGCATCGCTTGAGCAATCGAGCGTAACATACAGCGTATTACATACTACTGTAGTTGGACAAATCAACCGACCGGCAGACCGATCGACCAAACGACCCATTCATTCATATTCCCTATACTCGCATCATATTCTAGAAGTACCATAAGTACGTTATCTACAATAATAAACAGTCTTTAGTTTTGACAAATTTTATTACTTTCTTGTTTACCCCGAACATTTAATAAGGCGCATTATAATGCAACCCATGGTTGATGGCTGATGGTTGATGGTGATGATATTTACAAGTAAAATGGTAATTTCATAAAACTGAAAAAATTTAAATGTTTTACGCTATGCTAAACATGCATTCATTATTACAATACAATTCGAGTATCTTGCTTTATTAGTGTGTTACACTCATTGAGGTCAGTGAACTTTACATGAAATTTCTGAAATTATTATTTTATTTGGTAATTGGTCAAAATTCATTTTAATGATGATACACATACATACAAATACATACTACTTATATTCAAAATGATCATATGAATCAACAACAAATGTTTTGTTTCTTAAATAGAATTTCCTTAGAATCATATAGTATGTATAATCTATTGTCCTGATTAAGTAAAAATGTTTAAAGATAATACATGTATGGTAATTCTAAGAATGCATTGGAATTTATTTTTATAATTGGAAAATAATCAACAGAAAATAACACCTAAAGGGTGAAATGAATGTATGATGTTGATCAATGACTAATAAGTTTAAGTGCCTAACCTATCACTATTTCAACAATTCCCATTCAAAATGAGGTAAGCGTTTCAATGTTCAAATATTTTATTAAAATTTTAAACATAAAAGATTGTGTCGATCATTTCTTAGGCATATGAAAAGGATTAAAAATCAATTTAAAAAAAAGTATGTTTAGATAAATACTCTTAAGACAAGATAATAAAATTATGGGTGATTTACATTTCAATCTTAAAGGTTAATTGTGATTCTCCCTATTGGTTGAATTGTCATTGAAAGATTTTCTGTAAGACTTGCATCACAAAAGAATTCAAATTGATATTTTGAAACAAAGAATGAGATAAATAAAATAGATCAAAATATTGCAGACAGTGCAGCCTTAATGCTTTAGAAACGATCCAACATGTCATCCTTGATTGCTCTCGGTGGTACTTATTAGTTAGAAACTACTACCGTGGTGACCTAATAAACCTGGGAATATAAATTCTTTAACTAAATTCATGGATCCGCACCTGTTACTATACGTTTTAGTTGTATGTCTTAGGTTTAGAGCTTTAATATAGTTGATTAAAATAATACGTATTTATATAAATAATTACTTAAAGAAAAACGTTGGTTTAAAATACATTTCATGTATTTCTTAATTAGGATCTTATTTTTCGGAAAATTTTTCAACCTCACATTTAGCAGTGCTTCAAATTCTAAAAAAGGGATAACTTTATAAAGATATTCATATTCAAATAAATTTCTGTAATTACTTCATGTGTCTATGGTATATTATTTCCCTGAACTTGAACTTGCAGATATTTTAAATCTTAAAATGTATTGGTATATGTTAAGAATTAATAGCTAATGTTGAGATTATTAAGATGAACAGCACACTAGTGTATTCGTGAGTAGCCTCCTGCAATTTTTAGGGAAAGCCGGCAAAAAAAAGTATTTTTGAATATGAATTTCGTTGACCTCATGGATTCGTCTGAGTGATCACCAAATGCGAGTCTGCTTCACATCTAAAGAGTAGAATAATTGAGATCCAAATACTAGGGGCGGCCTTAGGGATCGCGAGCAGGGCAACCACCCGGGGCGTCGCTCTTGCAGGGGCTTCGCACTCTCGCGAAACAACCCAAGTAACAAACTATTAGGTACTATTACACTGTGGAACAAATTCAGGTTAGCAAAAGTTAGGTCCATTCTGAAAGTGGCGGGTGAAAATAGAGGCTAAATTAGAAGACCCGTATCGCGCCGTTTGTTTATGTTAGTTCGAATTTTTTTTTAATCGACCCTCGAAGTTTGCAGTCAAATGCCGATTTTCAGCATATTGCTTATATAGTTTTTTGGCTATAACTCGTCGACTAATTGATATTTTTTCGATCTGTAAACGCCAAATTATTGCTAGAGACCTGTGCAACAATTGAAATATTTGAAAAAATTGATTTTGAAAATTTTTGGGGTACTTATGAAGCAAAATGTTGGAAAATTTATTTTTATAATATAAGCAATATGCTGAAAATCGGCATTTGACTGCAAACTTCGAAGGTCGATTAAAAAAAAATTCGAACTAACATGAACAAACGGCGCGATACGGGTCTTCTAATTTAGCCTCTATTTTCACCCGCCACTTTCAGAATGGACCTAACTTTTGCTAACCTGAATTTGTTCCACAGTGTTATTTACTTGAATGCAGGGTAGAAATTGGGGAAGGATGTTAAATATCAACTAAGCGATATATGCGATGCTTTGAAGGATTTACAAATACTTATACGACAGATTGTCCGTTGGTATTTTATAGAAAATGAAATAACTACATATGAATATGTAATTTCTTTCGTCATATGGTATGACATTTTTACGAAGATAAATGTCATTAGAAAGATATAACAGAGCAAAAAAAATGCGCCTAGATGTGGCTATAGAATACCTAGACGCGTCTGCAAAAAGAAGTTTAAAATTATTAAAAAAATATTTGCGGAATACTATGACATTATGTATTATTATATCATTACTGAATCCCTGATTATTTTAAAACATTATACACCTTAGCCTATCATGATTAATAAATTGTTATCTTTATGTTTATGAATATTTGTCAATTTCCAATAAACAATTATAAAACTCTAAATTTATTTATTAATAACTGCATTTCTCGTTAAGTATCCTCAATAAAACTAAATCCACAAAGACAAAGGCCTATCATACTGTTGGGAATCCTATAGTCATTCTTACATCCCTCCACTTACTTACCACCATGGTATTGTACTATACTGCTTAGTACTTATGTATGGACCCATATTCCAATTTGACCACGTTAGTCTATCGTTGAACATTCGATGGTGTAAACATATATATATTATTAGAAGTTTTCAAGGTTGCTAAGGGCATTGACAATGTTTTATTTTCTGATTGGATAGGCAACATTGCACATTCACTTGCAAGTTCGTCTACTTTGCATTTTGCTTCAATATCTCTATCTACTTATGTATGATTTATATTAATGTACTGTGACATCTCTTCCTAGCAGTTTAAACAAGTACATAATTACTTTATAATTGTTGGGTTTTTTAAGATTTATCAGCAACGTTCTATGTTCTCTTTTTGATAAATATCAAATGCTTAATGAGGATTGTAAGTTTTACTTCATGTTCCATGTTCATGTTCATGTTCCATGTTCATGTTCATTTAACACTAAACATTTTTCGTGAATACCAACATACACATACATACTACAATATGTAAATGCAATCTAAATTTAAATTTTATTATTATTCCACTCTACTAAAAATTCTTAAATGACCTCTATACTATACCATACCATACCATACCATACCATACCATACTATATCGTAGTATATAAAAACTGATTTAATGAACTGTTGACTTGACTTATTGTACATCAAACTAAAATCAACTCAACTTAAATGTTAATGATGAATCTCGATGAATCTGTTCGCCTAAGATGACGAAGATGTCGTCATGTAAAAAATAAAGAATGAATAAATGAATAAATAAAAATAAAAATAATTTAAATGATTGAAACAACAAACGTCATTGACTATTAAATGAGCTCATCACAAGTCAGTGTCATATGTATCTTGTAGTACTTCAAGATACTTACATATGTTATGTATTATTACAGATATTTGCATGTATAAACTACGAGTACATCATGTATAAGTCATTTGTATAATATAAGTACAAGCATGTATGTATGTACTGAGGTGTAGATACAATACAATACAATACTTTTGTATCTAAATACTTAAGCATTTAAATATTTGTAGTAAGAGTATAACAAATATGACGAATTGTCGACAATTGTGAGATTGTGAGAAAGATAATGACAATAAAAGGCGGCAGCAGTGTAAAAAGTATTTTTTTTTTTTTTTTGTTTTATATTTATTTATTTCTTATTTCTCAACTTAACAACAAATTAAAGCAAATCAAAGAGTGCGCAATATACTAGACTATAATTTACTTTGAAAAAAAAAAATATTGTTATTATGGTTTGTTAATTGTTTTTTGTTGTCATTTGCATTTTCATTGTTATTGTTTTATTTTTATTCTTATTTTTTTTTTTTTTTTTTTAATTTTTTCATATTTAGTGACGTTTACTTCAGTCACACCTGTTGATTTTTCATACATAGTATTGTACAATACAACACTCGTCATGTTTATTTATTTAACTCGTAATTTTGTAATACTTTTATTTTCTGAAATTGCATGAGTAATACTAAAAAACTTTTTGCCACTTTGATGAAGGAAAGATACATATTTCGATAGACTTGACTGGTCAATTGATCTTCCACTTACTAAATCTCAAAAAAAGATTCATGTTTTATACACTTCAACAAACTATTCTAGTCATGACTTATTTCTTAAGTAGCTGTAACAACTCAACTCAGCTGCAATGCAAATTACAATTATATATATTAAATTCATATTGTTGTTCCCACTACTAAACACTTGTTGCTGATTCTAAACACAAAGTGACTCATATCAATTATCTTACTAGAAGAATGGGTTAGTTTCTTGGACATTCTTAGCTCAACACTTTCTTTCGCGCAACAAACTTATACTTTAAAAAACAATATTGAAACCTAATTGAACATATGGAATTTATCTGTGAGGCTCTGCATCGCAGTGGAATACTGACATTCTACAGATATTGCAATCAAAGCTTTTGCATCGGATAGTTGATGGTACCTCTTCTAATTCTATTCACCCATATCTTAAGATTTCGATGATATCAAACGAAATCGATCGAAGACTCATCAAAAGGTATGTGGACTCGATGCTCATCTCAATGATTTTGCCATAGATCAACTAAACTATGTATTACAGTAGTAAAGAAATTGAACAATCATAATAGAGTTCATTGGTAAAGAGGCAAGGCTCATTTGATTTGCAATTACCCACGCACAATTTCAATCAAAAAAGTTTTTTTTACATTTGTTTATTTATTATCTTTATTTAATAATTTAATTTTTATTGTTCGCTTGCTTTTCGAATTAATAAAAATTTAAAAAAAAAAATAATAAAAAGACAAAAAAAATTTGTTTCTTCACATTTTTAATTCTTTATTAAATTACCAATATATTTATTGATGAGCAACAAATTTAGATAAGAAAGCAGTATAATAATGTTGGTCTTTATGAGTACATATAACATTAAACTAAATAACTACAACTTTAAATATTAATGTACTTCATAGTAAAATGATAATAATGTTTCGTCCGTCATTGACATTGTCGACTGCACACTTCAAAAGATAATAAAAAATGGACGTTTTACAACTTCATTGCATCACACACACATACGTAACAGTTGTATCACAATGGATGTATCGTGTATTGGCCGCTTTAACTAAAAATATTTGTTAATTTCATAAGAAAGTATTTCTTAGTAGGCTTTCATTAAAACTTGTCTGAGCGTTCGAAACGTAACACATTAAATAGAATTAAGTACTCTCTTGATTTGGTCATTAGAATCGTTTATTTTATTTGTAAAATTCAATCCACATCGTCAGTTTGTTATTAACAATAAATATGAGTTGCATGAGCTGCAGTTCGACATTAAGTTCCCGAAATTATTCGCAATACGGTGGTTATTTTTGCCGAAGCAATCATGTTCAGTGCCTACGATGCGATCAAAGAAATCATAATCGTTGCAACATCTGTCAAGAGGCAACTAACTTTGTGGAGATCATGTCCGATGTTGTTATGAAGAACTTGCGACTAAAATCGGACTTAAAGTATTCCAAAGGGGTCGTAGCATATTTCCAAAACGAATTCGATGAACGCCAGCATGAGGTGGTAAGTGATAAAGAAGGTAATAGTAGCACTCTTACCTTTATGGACAGTTCAAAGAGCGTCGATGATCTTGATATTGTAAATATGAAGAGCACTGCAGTTACATTCCCGGCATTCGAAGCTCAGGATCGGGAACATGCACATGAACGTACTCGCGCCAGTTCGCAGCCACCAACATTGGCCAATCATCGCCATCAGAGGCGTATACAGGCTGGGGAACATAGCGATGATATTGCTGATCACCATATTGGGCATCGCATCCCAAAAATGGAGTCCAAAACCAGGAAGTCTAAGCGAATGGAAATTGAGGAAGCAAGTCGCAATAAATTTAAAAATCTACTGAAGGCTTACCAAAAGCGTAATGTCGATAAATCAGATTATTTTGATATGCCAATAGAGCTGAAAACACCACTCCCAACCTTTGTTACAGGACGTTTGGAGATAGAACAAAATTCAAAATCACCAGATTTAAAACTTAAATATAAGAAGGACTCCAAGGATATGCGCATGGAAAACATTTTGAAAACTTTTGCCGAAGGAGATATTTCGACAGAAATTACTGACATGGCAAGTATGAGCGAACCTCTTGAAAAGCTTAGCATTACTCCGGAGCTGCCGGCTTCGACACCATCAACTTTCAAAAGTAATCAAAAAACTGAAGAGCAGGATAAGGATACAAAAGAAGAGAAAACTCTGCAACAGATGAAAAATTATTTGGCAAGAGTTCGACGTGTCAACTGCCTGCCATTCTCCTTCGAAGTTAAGCCCACAATAGATAATGATGCCAGAAATTTTAAAGTTGTAGCACCATTGCCACAAACAACCCCACTTTTTGAAACCAGGTCGGCGATCAAGCGTATACTCGCAATTGGTAATGTCCGCTTAGACGAATCAAACCCGAAAATCTATATATCACGTCGACCGGTCTACTGTCCAGATGCAAGCTGTAGACGCCTTTGTTTCAGCTCTGATCTAAACACACATTTTATTCACGATCATTTCGTAATGACCAAAGAGCGCATCTCAATCAACGAGGTAAAGACATACTTTCTTGATGCACAAGTTGCCAGCGCCCGCTCCCCAAAATGTCATGTCTTATACTTAGTAAAGGATAAAAATATCGATGTAGGAAAAGGTGAATACAATGATTTGATGCCGGTACTACTTATGACGTGTATGTGTCATGTTATTGATATTTTTAACGATGATTGCCCAAATATCGAAGAGGTCAAAGCGGAGAATCCAAATTCTGAGATATTAATGATCTGGCTAACAGGTCATGTGTCAGATGATGTGCCTATTACGGCAAATCTATCCGTATGGCCATTGGATGCCAAGAAGGCTGAGTTTCACACATCAAAGACATGCAGCGTCTACTCGATTCGTGAATCACAAAACTTGCGTGATATATATAACCACGTTGGCACAATGATTCTCCCCAAAGTGTTGGTAAAGCATTTAACAAATGATGGAAAGGAGATGTTTGGCGTACAAGTCATAATACACTAATTAAATGATTGAACCCAATGCATAAAATTTTTTTTGTAATTTTACTTTCGAAATTGCATCAACAACAAAAACAAAAAGAACAAGAATATGCAAACAAAAAATAAAACATACTTTTGGCATAAAATCACTTATGTTTTTTTCTTATGATTAAAAAAAATGTCAGAGATCAGTTACACGCAACCTACACGATAGGCTCTGCGACAGCGAAAAGTCAAAGTCTGCGATGACGTTTTCTTTGTCTACTTTCGTGTCTTTCTTGTTTGTTAACAATTTTTTGGCTAGCGTCGAATGAGGTTGCATGCGATATGCAGAATATAGCGGCCAAGGGAAGCGCAATGTGAAGAATATTGTTTGGCAATTTTTTAGCGATCGACAGGTGTTGCCAAGGTGCTGATCAAGGAGTAGCTGAGGAAAGAGGCATAAGACGAATTGGGATAGAGGAAGAACAGAAAACATTGGATGGAAATACATATAGCAAAAATGGGAAAACAGTGGAAAATGTGAAAAGCTGAGGATTGTCTGTTGCTCGTCTAGTAAATTTATAGCAGAAATTGAATTCTTTGTAGTAGTGTGTTAATGTGAAATGTCAGCTCAATCACCAAACAACAAACAAAAAAACGTCAACTATTGTAATATCATCAAAAGTAACCTTCTTAATAAAGACCCATATTTCCAATCCAACAAAAATGAAAGCTGCATACATAATATTTTACTTTTATCCATTTAAGAACTCAGTTTATGAGAAAATCTAGTTTTGTACATGCGTGTTACAAAGATTGACAATATCATACCAAAAAGAATGTAATTGTCTTGAAATACAGTTTAATAAAAGTTCGAGAGCATGCAGAAATATTGTATTAATGATTTGACTTACGTTTAGGTTAGAGTCAGTAATTTTACGAATTTCAATACACCAATAGTCTCATGTAGATGGCGCACGGCCATGATGTATTGAGCACACATATTGGGAGTTATACGATTCAGTAATCCAAGGATCTTAAAATTCACATGGTTGGTGAATATGCACTCATAGCGTCTAAATTTCAGTTGGATAAGACAAAAAAGTTTTTCTAATAATGCGGTTTTATGACTTTGGTAGCGAACTCTAGACTGGTATATGCGCAGTATATATTGTATACGACGCCACTGGTTGGTTTAATACTGATACTTAATTGTAGCACAAAGTTTTAGTTTTTAGATGTTTACAGTTTATTTCAATTATAATTTATCATAGATATTGCATCCAAGTTAAGATTGCCATCTCGAGGCACTTCATCCAATCTGTTCAATCGTACAACCCAAAAAAGCATCGGCTTGATTTTGTTGGTCGACAGACCCATCTTGGGCTTCTTTGGTGCACCTTCATCTGAGATGTCTATTATTTTGACTGTTCCTTGGTCTCTGGTATGTTGTGATGGATGCATGTATCGTCTATAGCGCAAAAATTCATTTGGATTGCGGTGGAATATCGCCAAATATTGATTTGAAGTAGCCACACTGTTGAGCTTATGGTCGAGTATGAGTAATCGCGGCAGCCATCGAGCGTATAGCTTTTTCATGTCAAAATATTCGTGTAAAATGTGATTGTACCCACTCAGTTTAGATGCTTGCAACCTCAGCCACCTCATGCACTTTAAATTTCCGATCATCTAATATCATTTCATGGATTTTATCGACAATTTATGGCGTGACGATCTGAACGTTCGGCATTCAGTAAACCACTTCTGAATCATTTAAATTGATGGTACCGAGTCCTCATAGTGTTTAATATTTTTGGTTTCGATGCTGGAATGCACAAATTGCGGCTTTTTCCATTTCTTTAAATACACAAAAGTTTGTTGCTTCAATTGACAATAAAAATTAAACCATGTGTTCGATATTATGGATGGAAGATGGAAGATATTTACTAAAAACGCCCTATCTCGGATTTTCTAAGAACTTATATGTAGGTATTGTTTTGGTTCTTTGATACTATTTCCATCCAACTTATGTGATAAAATTCATGTTATACTTACATAGCACTTACTATGTGTGAAGTGTACACAAAATCGTATACAAAGTAATAAAGATAAATTTGACACAAACAAAAACACCAACAAACAATTCGTTGGAAAAAGAATAAATAAAATTTATTTTCGAATTTTTACTTAACGGAACTGAAAATTCTCAATTTAGTCAAATTTAAGTTTGTGCAATATGATTTACAAGCATTGTGTCTGGCGTCTGAGTAATAATAAGTAAAAATACATTATTAATCATACGCTGTGTTGTTTGTAATTAATATTACCAAATGCTAATCAAATGAACTTAATCTGTTCATTTATTAAAAGATTATTTTGTTATCAATAATGCACACAATGATTATTTTTTTTACTATTTCATTTTTGATATTTGTGATAAGTAAAAAAAAAAACCCCAAAAACTAGTGAACAACTATTCCGTACTAAAGTGTGACCTATTTCAATGATGTATGTATGACCTAATAAAGTTTTTCCTTGAAGCGAGTCATCATGAATTGATAGGAAATAAAATGTATAACAATATATCATGTGAATATTTAATAAAGCAACCAACACTCAAGGAACTTATAGATACTTTGACAATTAAGTTTCGCCCTTATCAATAGCATAATTGAAAGAAACCAGAATATTTAAGAAAAAACTTGACTTCTTTAGACGATCAAACAAAACAAAACAAAATACAACAAAACAAACACAAAAGAACAATACAAGCATATTTTAATAATAAACTAATAAAGATTTTTTAGTGTCATAATTTCCGTTTCTGGTTATTTATATCACTATGTGTATGTATGTAATATATATGATATTTATACAAATTTTTATAAATAAATTACGTAATATTTAATATAGAAACACGCCCGATTAAATAAACTAAAACAACTTTGAACAGAAAATAAATAAAACTAAGAAACATTTTCCAAAAAAAAAAAACCAAAAAATCAAACAAAAATTTAATAAAAATATTTCCCCACTACAAAAAATTTGCATATAAATTGTTATCTTAGAATACATAATTTGTTGCGCGACGACACACTTAAATTCATGTATTTTATGGTATATACAATACAGGCAGTATAGACTGGTACACTCCAAGCCACTTGAATAGCACACCAGTAGATATTTTTTTCTTAATCCTTAAATTTTCTGATGCAGAAGTTTTAGAGATTCAAGGTTTTCTTCAAAAGGCATGAGATTTAATTATGTATTAAATTTAGCTAAATATATTTTATAGATGCATTGGTTGAATTTATATGAATTTTCACCAGAATCAACTAAATAAAAAAAAATAGTACCTTAAATTGTTTGCCAATAAAAAACGACATTTTTTGTAAACTTTTGTGTGTAAAACATTAACACAACTTTTATTTTTGCTTAATTTTAATATACTAAATTGAATTTAAAAATGTTTAGTAATTTTTTGAAACTCATTGCGTGCCCAATGCTTCACAGATCTTGCTAAGAATCGATTCGTATAACTTGACAATATGATTCAATAGAATAAAGCTCCAAGCGAGGTAAATGGCGCAAATGAGAAGTGATTGTGCAGAACCACAAAATTTTCTATCCAAATATTCCCAAGCATTTTCGATAATGATAAACGATTTAACCAACCGCCGATATGATATGATATGACCACGCCGAAAGTCTGACTTTGCATTTACAGTAGTCTACATAATACTCGTATGAGATCACTCTGTACACCATGCAACCGCCTTTCGTGCTTTGTAAAAAGTCCAAGTGATGGCTAGTATTCCATAAATCTTGAAAATACTAGCTGGAGCCATTGGGGCTCCCCAAATTGATTGATTTTCACGTCTGAGAAGATAACGTTATGACGGAGTAGTTCTGGTAGAATGAGTGTGGTAGAAACTATGGGGTTGTGCTTTGGGATTAGTCTGACATGGAAGCTTTTCAACATTTTTAATCTCTTTCTTTATTTAGAATAAGACATCTTTTAGTGGTTAGGTCACCACTTTTTTTCATTTATATTGATGTTGTGCCTATTTGAGGCTTCTCAGCATAAGTTTGGCCTGCTATGTTTTATCCCATATTTAGACTCATCACTTAAAAAAGAAAGAATATAACTTTCCGACTATAACAGCGATTTCACAATGTGAATTTATATAAAAGTCCTTTTTTTTGGGGGTGTTCTATTCAACTGGCGTGGAGTGTATGTGCTGTTATTATGTCTGAACTGACACACTCATAAAAAAGATATACCTAGTAGAATCATCAAAAAAAAACAAATGAAAATAAAAACAAAATACAATAAGTTCAAAGAAAATCAATCTGAGATGCTAATAAATAAGCAAAGATTTAACTATTTGTACATATTTGTTTATATTTACAACAACAATAACAATAACAACAACAACTATGTATAAAAGAAGAAGATGACGATGAAAAAAAGATAAACAATTTTAAATTGTTAAAAAGTAATAAGAAATTTGTTATTGTACATTTAAATGTAATTTTATGAAAAGGAAGTTGAGAAGTAAATAGGAAAATACATACATATGTATGGTATCAAATCTCTTCGATTGGAAGAGGTGCTTGATAAATTCTGAAGTCATTATTAAATGTCTATGCCAAATAGTATAAAAAAGAGTTTAAGGTACTGAATATTTGGAAACTACGAAACTTAAGACTATTGACAACTTTTTTACTATCTTTTCTATGAAATTGTGTTGAAGAATAAAGTATTTGAAGAGAATGAAGATATGTAAACATCAAATGAAGATATGTATATTGTCTGGATAGACAACCCTCAAGGTTTGTGATTGAATTTATTCCGGGTCAATTTTATTACTCTTAATTTGTTTCTACACTTCATATGATTAAAACTTTAAATAAGTAAATGATTGATTAGGTGAGGAAAACAGTCAATATATTACAAAAAAGAGACAATGGTCATTGATCAGGAAGCATAAAAACAAAACAATTATCAATATCCTTCAACACTTTTTAAACTATTTTACATTAGATCAGCGACTCTTCAACTGTGATCCAATACTGTCATCAATTTCCATAAGAATTTAAATGCACAAGGAGATATATCCTGAAATAAAAGGTTGAAGAGGAGTCACTCTATAGTAGATCAATATGGATTAGAATGCAATCTACAATAAAGGATTGAATGAAATATATACAAAAATAAAACCAACACTGATTAGCAAATCTAAAATAAATAAAAGACAACAATAAAGAAGATGAAAATGATTCTGATAAGGATGATGAGAATGATGATGATGGTGGTAATGTTGCCAAAGGAAACCAACGAGAGCGCTAAGCTGCAATAAGGAGTATCATTACCATTCGCTCTGTTAAAGTTTTTGTGACCTTTCTTGGGGAATGTGTAAACATACTCGTACTACACAGGAACAGAGACTCAAAGAAAAAGACACAAAGACACAAAATGACTTGGGAAGAATTAGTCAGTACTCTGAATCTCCACAACAAATTTAAGAACCACTGCATTAGACAACTGTAATGCGCTTTATTTTCAAGATATAAGAAATAAAATCGAGTTATGTTTGTCAAAAGACAAAGTATGTGTCACTCACATACTTTCTTGCTATCACTTATCCTTGCTATCCTATTTGAACTGAAACAGTTTTAATAGAAACTTCATGGTGTTTATAATAACTTCTTAACACATGAATCTAATGACTCATTGTCCTTAGAACTTACATACATACTACTACATATCAAAGTCATTATCTGAATCAGCATTAAAATGACGATTTGATCTGTTTATACAATATAACTTAATATAATTTGAGAATTGTTTGTGTCTTGAAATATTTTGTTTACAAAATTGAATATGTATTTTCTTTTCTGTTAAATCAATGAAATATAAGTTGCATTTCTATATTTTGATTAAGTTGGGAAACTATTATAGTACAAATGCTGGCGACAATTTCTGTTGTGCATTCAATGAAAGTATTATATGCCATATTTATTTATTATATACCCCTTGATATATCTGATATTTAGTACATACAGCTGTGAAAATTTGTTATCTTATCAATATGTTTATGATTTTATAATATTTACTTTTTTTTTTTTTTACTGTAGTATTCGGTCTTTTGTCTTTGGCTCGCTCAAACATGAGTTTGTCTAAAGTTTTATACCATATAAATTTGTGCGGATCATTGTCTGATAAGAATGAATATAGCATAGATGACATACATATTATATACAATAGTGTAAGCCAAGGTATATTTGAGTTTCGTTAAGTTAAATATTATTAAAATATATACAATATTATGTACAATTGATGTATGAGTAACAATCAAATGCAATATATGTACTTATTCATTATACTCGTACGCACTGTTGTGCATACTTTGCTATATTTTTCACAATATTTCGCAATTAGTTTCACTAGTTGAATTGTGTTTTTAATCTGCATCGATAACATTATCTTGATTCAATTCAATTTAATTTTATCAGCAGTTTAACAACCGATATTCTTCTATCAACCGGACGTGTTCAAAAGTCAGTCTACCCACCAACTTAATGAGATGGGTATGTAAGACATTTATTCGCCTGTGCATTGAACATACACAGGATGTCCATCAGTACCTTCTCAATGGATCAGTCCGTTCGTCATGCCCTCTCTGTAAAGTTTATCTCACCGACTACCAATACTAGGGGAGTATAAGGACCAGCCTTTTTTATTTCAAAAGTCTCATCCCAATTCTTAAAAACCTCAACATTCCTTAACATCTCCAAAATTTATAAAGACAATTAAAATATTAGATTAAATCTTGTTAAATAAAATAAATAATTTTATCAATTCATCATCATCATTACAATCATAATTATAATCATCTTTTGTAATGACACATATAAAAAAAATGCACCATCTTTACATGGCTATGAATTGGGCATAAGCGTCATCACCCACAAATATCTTCTAAATGGGGAAATGCGCCCTCCTTGGCAATACATATTTTCGACAGTTGCATTCGATTACAAAGTATTAGAAATACGCTTTTTCCTAATTCCAAGCCCTCATCATTCCTCTTTCCCGTTATAGAATCAAATATTCAAAAGATATTCTCCTTCCTAAAAATTTGTCACCTCTTAGATTTAATATAACTATTTAGAAAGTGCTAGTTCAAATAGGAAAACATGGAATAATATTTGTGGGCTACTATTAGAGAATGAAAAAATTAGAAATAGGGAAAGAATATGGGAAAGAGCCTGCCACAGTGCACGGTTATATAAAGATCTGTGACCTAATATGGATTTTTAAAGATAAAAGCGACTTTATTTTCTTGAATGGACACAGAAATTCGAATTGTACGCTTTGCAATCTTAATGAAATTGAGAGAATCATACATTTCTTAGGAAAATGTCTCATATTAAAAAGTATCCGTTATAGATATTTTTGTATATATATTTCAGGTCAGGAAGAAATACATATTTGCCATATTAAATGGTATAGGCAATGGGTGGATAGTAATTTTAGTTACGTTTATCACTAGAGCTTTAAGTTATAGGAAATTAATTGTAAATTCCCTTACAGTTAATTTGTTATGGTCTTTTAATATGTAAACAATATATGTAGGTTATGTTTTTTGTTTTTAGTTATATTGTGAATATTGTATATTCTATTTTTCCGAACTAAAAACCATGGAGACAAAGTCGTATGATTTTTATTTGTTAAAACAATTTAGTACTATAATATGAATTGTAAATTGTTGAAATCAATAAAGAATAATAATAATAATATAACTTATTTAGTTCAAGAAGAGTCGAAGGCTCTAGCAGCTAGTACTCTGAGTTACACATTAGTTATGGTATTATTTTTTTTTTGTTTGCTAAAGAATTCTAATTAATTTTAAATAAATAAAATCTAATCAATGGAATACCCAACCATATTTTACGTGCACAGGCTTATATGCATCCTTTCGTCAAACTCGAGTGACCTTTTACGAGCATTTCCAAACATCCAACAAGAAGGAGCAGCATACATCAATAGAAAATCTTCTACCACATCAACAAGAATGCCGGATGACAATCAGGAAGGAAATAACTAATAGATCGTACTTTTTCGTAGCTTCCTGTAGTTTCACCAGTCCGAAATGATCTATGTGAACTATACTTTTGGCATGCTATGAAGGAGTCCTTCATGTTTGCCGTACTTTGGTTAAAACGTTATGCATTTAAGGTACTTTGGTATATGATTCTTAAGTTTTGCAGTTAAATTTGGGAACCAATATGATTTCGTATCAGCGTTGTGTACTCTTTCGCGACCCCTGGGTCCCATTTCATCATGGGTTACGTACCCAACAATATATTGTTTTTCGACTTCCGGTAAACTAATCCATTTCTCATTTCATAAAAACTACTTTGTCTTTCCTCAAACTGATTTCTTATCTCACGTATAGTCTGTAACTTGGAACGATTATGTTGAATATTAAATTTATGAATGAAGAATTGAAGCACAAATTTTATGTTTTTAACAAAAGAAACTATGCATTGCCAAGTTGTTTTAGGAACAGATTTTTTAAAGAATGTATATGTCACGTTAGCAAAGTTCGAAATAGTACAGTATGAACAATTAGCAAAGACAAGTCAAGCTGAAACTATATTAGTTGTAAATCAATATAAAACAGAAACAAGAAACAAAGAATGAAAAATTTAATTAATTGATAGATACAATGCTTGCAATGCTTAGGAAAATTTGATTGTAATGTTGTTACAATTGTATAATTTTTGTAAATAGAAATTTTGTCCATTTGAATACAAAGTTTTTAATTCTTATTGTGCAGGCTAAACTATTTTGAAATTTTGTATTATAAATAATTGTATTAAATTTGGTATTATATGTATATATATATTTTTTTACACGTATAATTTTTGTGGCATTTCTTATTTTGTTTGTTTAATTTGTATTTATTTTTTGTATTTTTTGATTTAAAAACCACAAATTCATAAAATTTCTTTAATTAACCGCAAACAGCACGCGGGTGTCGATCGCATCATTTAATTTAATTTTGTTCTTTTTTTTACAATGTGGATGTGGGCATAAATCGTATATATGTATATATTAAGAGAAAATGGATTAATAAAATACAAATTATTTAAAATTCACAAAGAAATCAGAGGGGAGAGATGAAGCAATTGTGAGCAATTGATATTGAGATGATAATTTTGTATTTCAATTTGACTTATTTGATGTGAGATTGAAAATCATCGGTACAGAAGCATGAGTCGTGTGGCATACTCTTTGATCTTATTTGGGTCGGTGTTGAATACCGTATTCAAGTGAATCACGAGCCGTAAACAAACAGAGTATAGTTACCTATTATTGCATTTGCGGATGATCTTGTAATTTATAGCACAGGCATAACAATATTCGAAATTAATCATAATATACAAAATTAATTAACAATTAAGTAGCATTTAAAAATAGGGAAATGCGAAACAATACTTTTCCGACCACCGGTAAATAAATGTAGTAGTATATTTGTAAAAACTGAAAGATCTGATCAAAACGTCGACGTAATTAAAAACATGGATACAGTCAAATGCCTTGGAATATTTCTGGATAAATTCATGGATTTTGATAAACACATAAATCATCAATTGATGAGAGCGAATAAACCACTATTTATATATATGTAAATAGACGTTCTACTCGAAGTTTATAAAAAGTAAGGTGATGGTCATAACGTATCAAACTTTAGTTCGTCCCATCATAACATTAGCTTGTCCAATATGGTTCTCAATTTCGCCATCATATATGGAGAGAAGATGTCTAAGAATATGTACAGCCATGTACAGAACACCGAATAGCTATTACACCAAATTTATTACAAACAGCAAATATTACGAGTATAAGAGTAGACAACTTTATAATAAGCATTTTAAGACAGCACATTAAAAATTGTTTTGATAATACACTTCAAAGTGGATATGTTCCCCATGGACAAAATAGGTGTAATACAGAATAATCAAGCAATCCCAATGATATATCACAAATGCAGAAGAGCAAACGACAAAAAAGTTTTCAGACAAATAATGGATTAAGATTTCAAACTAGTATATCTTTTAGAGACTTAAAGGAAACCAAAATTATAAACGTTTGATGGCGTTCTCATGCCACATAATAGGTAAGACATATTATAATAGTAAATAGATCATAGCTTTAGGTCCTAGTTATAGTTTTTTTTTATCTTAATTAAATTAAAATTATGTTATGTTTTTGGTTCATATTTCTTCATGACGAGTTAGTTAAAATGTTTAAGAAATTTCTAAAAAGAAAACTAAAAAGTATGATGTACAAGAGTGCTTAGCTTGAGACAGTGTACCAACGAATTATTTTGTACCAAATTTTATTTAGTTTATAACTTTTTTTAATAAAAAAATTAAAATACAAAATGAATGACGAGCTATAAGGGCTCAATGCTGATATTGATATTGTCAAGTGCAACATTATTTAGAGCAGTGTTTTTCAAAGTGTGGGTCGAGACCCCCTGAGGGTCGCAGAGGGTCGAGAAGCCTGAGTAAAGAAAAAAATAAAAGTCAAAAAGACATTTTTAATAAGGAAATATTTAAGAACATTTATTATTAACGAATAAAAAAAAATATCTACGAGTCATATTAATGTGAAGTGTGCGCCAGTTTTGCATTAGCCAATTTCTCCTGTCGCGGATCCGTTTTTGCTATATTTACAATTAAATCGTTTTCTAACGATTTCAGACGATTTCTGTGTTTGCTTTTTATTTGGGTCATTGATGAAAACGTCAACTCGCACAAGTAGGATGTAGGATTCTAATTAAAAAAATTCAAATCAACACTAAATGCGTTTTGTTCAACGTTTACTACACTAAATATTTTTGTGACATCACCAAAGAGAGCGACACATAACTGTTAAAAATTGGCACTACCTTGTTTTCTTGTATCATGAGTAAATAGTACAAGCAGCTATTACATTGTCCACAAAATGACTGTCTTTTTTATTCAGTTCAATAGGAAAATGTATTTATAAATAAATTTTTAATAATATCCACTGTAAAGGTCAGGAGCTGCGGAGGGCAGCAAAATATTTTTACACACCAAGGGGGTCGCGACACAAAAAAGATTGAAAAACACTGATTTAGAGCATGTGGGTGCTATCTTGGCCATATAAAAGAAAAACGCAACAATGCATAATGTAATAAATTGGAGAAGGTGCGTGCAATGCAGGGGCACTTGACATACGATTTCGGAGTTGGCCGTTATGCAGGAATCCGTTGTCATTAAGCCATTTAATCAATCAAATGTCTATTCTATGAATCCTATTTATGTACTCGTATCTATAAATTGAATTCACACCATAAATATTGTAGAACAATTACAAGTCCTATAGATTCCTATAAAAGATGAAGCATTTGTCCCGGAATCATATCATATCAACAAATCATTTTTTTTATACACGTTAACTGTTTATTTTTATCTCATTTTATCATAAAATTAACGGTAAAAACAAAAAAAAAATTATATAGACTGCAATTTAGATAAATTTTTTATGATGATTTTTATGTATCCAGCATATCCCAATTTGGAGTCGACTTGTTTATAGGACAATACTATTTGCGAGTGACGGTCAAGTTTGTTGTATCCTTTGCATGGCATAAATTTTTGGTGCAGTTTGTTTGAATCTGGACAATGCTATTTGCGAGAGACGGTATTGATTTTTAAGGCACACAGTTTAATGCAAAGTTAGACACGCCTTCAGTGCGGCACTGGGCTCATTTTTAGGAGAATGTCATTTTTGAGCGGTGTTCTGAACCATCTGGGACGTCATAAGTGCGGCACATTGTTGGTACAGTTTGTATCTGTGATTAAAATTTGTATGGTCATGCGTTTGATTGATCTTCAGCGTGGCACAGGATTTATTATGAGGAGAATGTGATTTTCGAGCGACTGTCTAGATTTCTACTATAACGAAGTTCTAATATTTCCAGATAGGTGTTTTCTGTTCAGTTTTTTCTTTCTTGGAACTCCAAGATTTTGGAGTGATGGTAGTCTGAGCATTTCGTTCGTATGTGCCAAAACTTTTATTCCTTTGTATAAAATTTTTAGGTTTATTCTGTTTTGAGACACAGCTTATACTCCGCTCATGCTGGCCATAAAGTGCTTTCGATTTTTTTGATACGGCTTTTATAGGGGATATCGGTTCTTCCATAACACTCATTTCTTTTTTAGAAATTACTACCGTGTCTTGATTTTTTTGTGGTTCAGTTCTTAAGGATTTTATGTCCTCACCATTTCCTTCCGTGCTAAATCTTTTGTCCTTAGCCGTTTTGAATACACAATCTTTAAATTCACCTGTGTCATCCGCTGTTTCGGAAATTCTCCCGGTATTTGAATTATCCCTATCTCTATTCCTTTTTATGTTGCGGTTAATCATTCTAGTATTTAGAAAGACCACTATTAATTTCTTCTTTCTATTTAACGGTGGTTGTAGGAAAGGTATTTCAGCATAAACTAGGTTCCAATATCGCTCCAAAATGTCTGGATGATAGCATATTAGATACAAAAGAATAATCGAAGCAACAACCACTTGAATGAACACCAATATCACAAAAAACAACGGTTTGTTTTTGATAATATCTAATCCAGTGCCATAAAAAAAACCGTTGAACCGATTTGAACTCATTACGGGGCGTTAAAAACCTTGGAATTTTTGGTACTTTTAGAATTTTTTTAACAAGATATTTCAAAAAAATTTATCAGACGAACAATTTTGATACAAAGTTATTTCATTTTGATATGATAAAGAACTAAACATTATTCGAAAAGTTAACTTTGTTTTGACAGTAAATGAAAATGTCAGGAAATTTATTCAAATTTACTTTTTTTTTTTTAATTTGACATTGAGGCTAGAATTCCTTAGAGGCTGCAAGAATTGGCATACTAAAATATCCATTGTAGGGTATTATTAATCTCCTAGTATGAATACCGATTGGCCAGAGTCCCTATTGTTTTTCTTAAATTTTACCAATTGAATGGCTCTGCTAAAAAAGTCCAAGCACATCAAAACTTCTTCTACATACTTAGAGCCTGGAAACTATACAGAAGATGATTCACTGTCTGTACATTCTACTCATTCTGGCTGATCCTATAAAACTCATTGTAAGATGTAACCAATCTTCTAGCATGACTACCGATTGGCCAGTGTCCCCATTGTTTTTCCTATACTAATGAATTTAATTAGTATTTGGGGTATATTGCTGGATTGCTGAAAAGACAAGTAATCTTAAGTCTGCGAGTCCAATAAAAGGCGTATGCAACAAAATCCTACAGAACGCCATGGGTATTTGTGTATACAGTTTGTGCAGAAGGTTAGATAGTCTAGCTTACTCTTCTGCTAAACAATTACATTTAATACTGCTGTGGCTGGGTACCCAGAGTACAAGTTGCTAAACTGACTTAGTAGAACAGATGCCAATTGGCTACAGGAATGCTTCTCTGAATCTTTCAAAACTGCCTGACTATCCGAGTAAAGGAATGTAGTACAACTATTCCATCTAATGTTGTATCCAATTCCCAATTAAAACCAAAAATGCCTATATTTGTAAGACTTTCTCTTTGGGATACACTCTAATGATCAATGGTGGTTGTATAGAAAGTTTGATATCAACATTAAAGGGAGGATTCCTTCTTGATCATTGAATCTGGAACCATGTAAGTCATGTAAAGAAGATAATTGGTACTTTTACTATAAACATATGTATGTACTTATGTTAAGATATTCCATTCGCTCATGTCTAACATAATCGAACCTTATATATTTGTTTTCTTTGTTTTTTTTTTTTTTTGATTTGAAGTCAACAAATGACGCAGTAAATTTCACTTTTGTTTGAAGTTGTTGTTATTTTCCATTTTTTATTTTCATTTATTTTTGCCACGCTGATATTTGGGCAAAAAAGACAAGATCAATAAAATAATAAAAACAATGAAAACCAGCAACAACCTGCTTCACACACTCTATCAGCAGCATCATAGTCATCATTATCATTATCATCATCATCATCATCAGTACCCATGTTATTGTCTTGTTTACTTTTATCTTTTACTTATATGTATCTGTTACTATTTTAATGTGTTCATAGAAGTTTCTCAGTAGCTGTTCATGTCGACTATGATGATTATGATGTTGATAATGATGATTGTGATTGTGATTATGATGATGGTGGCAACCAATGAAAATATAAAACAAACTTAATGATTGACTTGTTTAAATATTGTAGTATAACACAAAAAACTGAGACTGAATGAATGATAGTTTGATTGATTGATAATTGCTTTGTTTTTTTTTTTTTTTTTTGGTCTTGAATACTTGAATGAATATGGTATCTATGAGTATGATATAAAGTGTGTTCATACATATGTGTAATGTTTATATACACACATAAATTTGTTAGCAATAATTTGCTTTTTCATGTTGCAACCACTCATTAAGTGAAAGTATTTTTCTTTTTGTCTTTTGAAATTTAAATGATTTACCATTTTGTTAACAAAAATACAATATAAAAAATAGTTTTTGTTTCATTTTGAGTACTTTTTAAGCTTCTACACAAGGTTTACTTAAAGTTTGTCATAAGTACGTAAGTACAATAAATGCAAACACATATGTGTTTATGGTATATTGACGACAGTAAAATTTGAAGATAAGATTGCATGACCAACAATGTTAATCGGCAAGAATTAAATGAATGTATACAATAATATATTGTATATAAAGAAGTACACACAACTATATAGCATAGTAGATACACAATCACAAAGACCTAAAAGACCTTTGAGTATCTACTCGTATGTTGTCTCTCTGTATCTAAGTGTATTTGTCTATTGAACCCCATTTCACTTTTTTTTTCTTTTGTTCTTTCTTATCGTCATTTCTAAGTAAGAAACACTTAAATTTTATTTATTTATTTTATTACACAAATTTATTTATTTGTTTATAATAATAAATAATAGTTATTGTAGCTTAGATCAGAATTTCTTTACCATTTTATATTGTGAAGTTTTATTTTTTATACTCTTCACGGGAGTGAATAGTACTCGTATTATAAGATTGTCATGAAGTTTGTAACACACAAAAAGAGACATCACAGACCACATAAAGTATATATATATATGTATTTGTGATCAGCTTGATGAGACGAGCTGATTTAGCCATGTCCGTCTGTCCGTCGGTCTGTCCGTCTGTATGTATGCAAACTAGTCCCTCAGTTTTTGAGCTAGAAAGCTGATAGGTTTATTTTTACCATACATTTGTTGGAAACAGGCGAATCGGACCACTAGGGGCGGTACCTCCCATACAAAACCCCTTTTAAATTAAAGTTCTTGTTGGAACATATCGAACTGAAATTTGGACACAATAAGTTTCTGATCAATATCCATCAACCGTGTAAATTTCATGATCCTAGGGTTACCAGAAGGGGTACCCCCCATACAAACCCAAATTAAATGAGAAACTAAATTATTTATTAATTTATTCACAATATTAGCAATAAGTAAACTTAAAGCTAATAGGAGGGCTCCTAGGGCCTAAGGCTACCCCTCTTGAAAAATCTTGAAGATATATCGCAATTATAATTTAGAACAAGTACCTGCACTAAAGATTATTCAATGAACTACTCAGACTTATCTATTTTTAGATTTGATTCTTCAAAAGATTACAATACTTAAATTCAATTAATTAGTATGTAATCCTTAATTCGAATCGATTAGATCTTTTTTTATTTGAATCTACGAATACTCTCATGATATCTAATAACACATTTTTTGTAAAGTGGACATTGGACATTGACAATGATATACATTCTTTGTTGACTTTGATTTTCCCTTCTAGTGGTAGCTGCAATGCCTCCATCACAGATATGAAATTATTAACCCAATTGAGTGCTGAAATTTATTGTATTAAAAGCCTTAATCTCAAAGGTTACCATGGTCAAGTACAAAAATCCTCATGAGGTTGTCGTCCAATTGTTGTCATTAATTATCTCTTGCACTTTTGGAGCATTATGAGTGGACCAGATAAAATCTACAAAGATTCGGTAAACAAATTTTTTGAGGCAACAACTATCTGTACAATATATTATTGTAATTTTCTTCCATAAAAAGCTTTTTCATATCCATATATTCATGTATCAGTTGAGATGCCTACACACTTTCATTCTTCGATCGTCGAATATCATTCCATGGAATTCATCGAGGATTTCTGGCGTGATGATCTCTTAAGATAACAACAGAATTCAGTAAACCGCTTTTTAACCATTGAAATTGATGGTCTCCATAGTATTTATCAAGGCTTTCTCTTTTACCAAAATATAATTTTTGATGAACCCACGAAATTCACATTTATCCTTCGTCTAAAATTACTGCTAAACTCATACTAAATGACGCAGCTTCCACGAAATTTCACAGATGGTAGTTGACAAAAACAATGTTGGATCAATCATTACTACGCGGGAAATTAAAAAATTCACTGATTTCTCAAACGAGGATAGTTTACCTACATAATTCTAAATTTAAAGACTTCAAAATTGGATTTTGTCATAATGTTTTTGATGTCAGTAAATTCACCAATGAATGGGAAACTATAATGTTCACGGTACTTTCATCTTGAAACTATCCGACACACGCTATAGGACTATTTCACCTAAAATTGTATATGCAAACCGCTTGATCCTTTATTATTGTGTTGAGGTTGAAAAGTCAAATGATTCTACAAACTTGTTATTCTTTTTTCATAATGTGTTAAATTTCAGTAAATTCAGAAAATTATTCTTGCACTCCCCTTCCAAATTTGTATTTTAAAAAAGAAAATTATTATTTTAAGTCACTATGCGCACTATGCTTTATTTGTCATAAGCTTATGTACCCTCCGTGATTGCCCACTATTCCAGCGATGTTGACAAATGTTTAAATTCTTATCTCATTTACATATACCATATAGTAGAACTTAAAACTACTTCAATTCCATCTGCCAGATATTGATCCTTTTCAATAAAAACTTTTACTTCGATGGTTTGTTGTTAAAGAGTTGTCATGGGCTTTGATGTCATGGTGTTGTAAAAATAATATGAAAATAAATTTAATTTTGAATGTTTCTTTATTTCAAATATATGGTACAATAAACTTATAATTTAGAATGATAAACTACTAAAATGGGGAATTTTTCAAAAGTAGGTCGAATATGCCAAAAATAATTCCTTCAAGTTTGTTACTTAAGATCTTGTTGCGCTTTTTCTTCTTCTTTAATTTGAATAAATCTATAATCTTTGTGTGGTGGTCGAACATTTTGCTAGGCCTTTTTGTGAATATGCAGTTGTTCTAGGCATAGGGCTTATCCACCTTAGCTTATTGTTCTCTGCGGCATTTGTATGATTTTTTAACTTTTTAGACTCACATTGAATGCTTTCTATCACTTAAGTCCTTTACTTCATTCTGTATGCCAATCTCCACATCCTTTGAGAGCAGTCCAGTAAGTATTTCACATAGATCTGCATCTTCATAGCTACCGACTAATTTGTCCATTTCAATTATTTTAAGCAAAGATACTATTTTTTTATTTAAACTTAACTTCTCTTTATTGTAATGAGTTCAATGGAGCAATGGATTTGTCTTTAAAATCTTGGAACCTACGGAAACGCATTTCGAACAAGCATAAATTTTTCATGTTTTTTCTGTTTCCATTGCATTCATTAAATGCTGGTTCGGCCGACATATCTTCACTGCTAGTTAATTCAGTGCCAAGTATACTGTTCACTACTAATAGTGTAAAATTTTTAAACTTCTTATAAAAATCATTGCAATAAAGTTCCTTGGCGTTATTATTGGCGCCAGAATTTCTCATGGCCTCTAGTGTTTTCAACATCTCTTTACAGTGCAAAGCTATATACAATGTCTTATCCATTCCCACATCAAACATTTTGCACTGTTTTTCTACCAGATGCATTATTATTTGGATATTACGCCTGAGTTTCTTTATTTCTTTAGTTGTTGCTTGTGGTGTTAGAACATTTTTAACTGTGTCTTGTAATTCACAAACGTTTTGAACGATACTCTGAAACTCACCCATCGTTTTTCTTAGGATTATTCCTAATACCACGCACGTCTTTATCTTCTTTAAAAGAATTGCGAATTTTTTTTTTTTTGAAATAGAGATTTTGATTTTATAATTTTTTTATTAACAAGTTTACTGAGTTCCATTTCATAATATGCTCGTATGCTTAAGAGTCTTGCAGGAATGTATTTGAAACGGCAAACAAGGCATTCGTTATGAGCGAAGCAAGTTTCAAGTATTCGGTCGATCAAATAAACTAAATAGAGCTTTTTGGCGACATTTGCAAATGCTAAATACTTGCTCAGACAAACCAAATGGTTGACTTCTAATGCCTACCAAATACGAAAGAACCAAATTTCAAATCAAATGAATGGAATGGAAAACATTTGAGTACATGGAAGTCATTCTTCAGCTGTTGGTTACGCTGATCATTGACGCTATAAGGGTTGAAAAAAAAAAATAAATGTACGACAACGGAGACTGTTCCTTTTTTATGCACTTTTTTTTCCGCCTGCTTTCTATCTGTCGCACATGCAGAGTTCTTCAGCCAAAGTGGTTGCCGAAGCAGAACATTTACGAATGATCTGCAAATGTTTTAAAGTAAACCAAATAAAGCAAATTATATCTTATTTGATTAATTTGTATTCATTTTTCGAATGAATCAAGTGTCCATCACTTACAAATACATACCAATCGTTTCATTTGTTTGGTTTTCTTTTCGCCACGAATTTCGTCAACTGTTTTTGGAAATGTTTGATTGCGAATGCATTAGTGAATGCGGTTATTTGAAAGTTTAGGTTGAGATGGGTTATGTTAGAATGACAGCGCACATAGGACAGAAAGTTTGACTCGTTGAAATGCCACTGAGAGTAATGAATTCTGAAAACTTATATATTGCCGGGAGTAATGTGGAAACCAATTTAATTGATTCCTTTAAAAGGTTAGCAATGTACAATAACTGATTGTGGTCGATGAACGCCACAAAAGGTTGCAAAGATATAGTGCCAAAGCATTGGAAGCAAAGCTTCATTCCTTAAATTGCAGAGATGTGTCATGTTTTCCTTTTCTTCAATGGATCAATAACTGTGGCAGTAGGTGTTGCTAAACAATCCAGACTCAAACGAGGGAGTTGCAACTCTCAATTTCGATAGACCTACGTTCAGGCTTCCCTTTTGATGTTACATGACTTGTTGTTGAAAAAGTTACAATTTAATGTATTTTTTGTATGTTTTGCAGATATGAGTATAAATAAATGTAGAATATAGAACAATCAATAATATAAAACTCTCTATTTTGCTTTGTTTTATTGAGTTTCATAGTTCATTGTAGGTGCTTGGCTAAGGTCTCATTTGAATCAAATGTCTTGAAATAAGCACATATATAATGGCTCAAGATTACTCAATTATGTACCTACATATCTTCTAATGAACACTAATTCATCTAAGGCAAATGGATTTATTCAAGATGTACTGCATTTCTATCCTAAAGACAAGAAGTATTTTCTTGTATTTAGAATTTGTAATGTACTATATTGCACTCAAAAAAGTTTATAATTTTGTATGACCGTGGCCTTCATCCTGAACATGTCGGGAAACTACTATAACGCAGTAAAATACCATAATTAAATAAACTCTAACTGTATGACTTCATAATACTAAACTATCTTAATGTAATGATGATTTCGAATGACAATGAATTTCTATGTCCTATTTTTTATAAAGGACAAATTGCATTCTATAATTGCCAAGGACATCAATTCTTTCATTTTTATCATGAATTTAATAGCAGAAAATGGTTTTATTACATCAAATTACAATAATTTTTCAAAAGTGTAAAAGAATTAAATGAAAACCTCTTTCACATGAAAAATTATCTTTAATTGGATGTCTATTGATTTACTCATACGAGTACTACTTAAGACAAAAACTGACCTTATAAATATTTAATGTGTAGTTCGAAACATTTGTTTGTCAAAGTGTCCTTCATGCTTGGAAACTATTACGAGTACTACAACACTTACAATATACTCGATTCGATTTAGCTCAATTTGACTTAACTGTTAGTAAGTCAATTGTTGTTGTCGATTTGACTTTAATCGATATTGACTTCAGTCAATTGTTAAATTAAAAAAAAAAACCCCCTCGATTTTGACTTTGTAATATGATTAAACCTAACAATCATTAAATATTCGGCAAGTATACAACTCAGATATACAGACACAATTTGTTTTCTTGTTCAATTTTGTAATGAATAAATAATTACAAAAAAAATTTACATATTTTGTATAACTGTTTACATGTAATAAACATAGTGTGGAGCCAATTTCTCTATTCCCCTCCCTTTCAGGCATCACAATGGACCTGCACGTCTTATCATATTCTAAAGCCACCTACTCACAGTTTTCAAGCTTTCAATTTGTCACTTTCTTTTCATCATATATTGGATATATGTATAATGGTAGGTATAATGGTAGGAAATGTTTACAAAGAAAATTTCCAATAGTTAGAACGATCTTATCAGTATGATATATCATGTAGTCTGAACTAAATGAAGCTCTATATGTAAAGACCCCTTCTTACAATTCGAGACATTTTGCAAAGTTTTTGTTAAGAAAATGTTTAATGTTACTTGAGCCAACAGACGGTCGTTATATCGGCTTGTTTGAAAAGCTATCTGGTCTTCTATTACTGCCAAGTTCATATCTCTCTGCAAGGTTGAGGGCCTGACGTACCATGGACATCCAGTAATTAGACGTAATGTCTTATTCTGCAACACTTGCACTCTCTTCCGTTGGAATTTAGCAGCAGTTCCCCATATCTGGATGCCGTATCTCCATACAGGGGCAATGATTTGGGCATAGACTTTACGCTTATTCACATAATCAAAACAGTGAATCACTGCCACACTGCTTTCTGTTGCTACAACATTTTGTGTATGGCTGATAATGCAGTGTGATGTGGTGAAACAGTTCTCATATTGAAATGGTTTAAATTTGTAAAAGAAATAGAAATGCACACAAGTACAAGACAAACGAGTGTTGGATATTGATTAATTGTGTCAATACATCATAATGTTACTTCTACATATGTATATGTCAAATACCATTAGAAATCTTTGCTTTTATTCGGAAAAATTCTTAATTTCCTCAGTTACAAATTATTATTATACTCGTAATTGAGCTTAACATACTAGGTAATAAATACCAGGGGCCTTGAAGAAGTCAAATAGGAAGGTTCCTGAAGCTTAGGTGAAGCAAATAAGGAATTCCTTGTAGATTACTGACTCATCATTTAGTTCTTTGTCCAGCTGGGGCAAGTTCCCTTTACTGCCCACTCCTGGGTACGTCCAATGGTAAGGAGTACTTCTAAATATATTAAATCGAAACAGTCGTTTGTCATTATTAGTTTTGTTTTGTATGACAAACCTATTCGCTGACAAATTTTTGTTTTCATTATGTTTCTATATAAGAAAAATAGATAGATAATTTTCGATGGAACTCAAGTTAATGTTTTACAATAGTTTGTTTTTATTTTATTATGTCCGACCGAACGTTAGAATAAATTATGTAAAATTGTGTATTGTGGTGTCATTAAAAAATAAAATGTATGCCACAATAAAAAAAAAACGCAGACCACATAGATACAAGATATTGTATTTTCTATTGTAAATAGATAGATAGATAGACACCAGAAGATATAAAGTATATTTATATATCTATATGTATAGATAGATAGTGAGATAGAGAGATATTGTAGAAGAAACTATAGTCATAGCGATAGCAAAAGCAATAGCAACGTCAACGAATCGTATTTTTCATTTATGGGGACGGTGACAGGGGAGACTTTGCATTTAAAATCAGGGTGGTTCATACACATCCATACACATCATCTACTACAAAGTGTGTGTAGAAATATTTGTGCGTGTGAGTATCTGTACATGTGTGTGTGTGTTAATTGTGGGAGCGTATGGTTGTGGTCTTGATATTGGTGCCATCATGACGGTTTTTATAAGCAACATTATTTATATTTTTGTTATTTTTTTGCCACTGTTGCCTGCTTGCCTGCTTCTGTGGTATCGCGCCCACCTGTGTGCTGGCATAAATTGCCAGACAACTGACAGCTACGGAAAAAAAAGTATGCGTACGCCTGGACAGACAGAGATATTATAGATACAAATAATAATAACAGACAATATATTTTGTCGCCACTATATTTTCATATCTCAAACTACAATACATATACACAATATTACAATGTACAATACTTTGTATCTATTGCAAAGTATTTAAGTGTTGTAAATTCTAAGGTCTTTTGGAAATACTTATGTATTTTAAAGAATCTTTTTCTATACAAAAAGCAACCTACATACACAAGTGTAAATTGATATAGTATATAGTAGTTCAACTTTCTATATATGTAACATTGTATATACGACACATTCTTAGCGTGTAAATTCAACAGCTGTCCTTTGCCCCCAATGATGATAAATATTGTAGATACTTACTAGATATAAATATTGCATGATTAACTATTCGTAAACTTTAAATCAATATAGTACTTAGATAAAAAACTGGATGTCATGCCATCAGGCTTAGCGATTTCGCCATGAAGTCATATGGTACAAAATTAAGTTGGAGTCACTTGTCAAAACCTCTACTATTGTTTAACACACTGACCGAGCTTAGTTTGAGAAACGATTTATATGAAACAGGTCAGAATTGTGGATATTTGTAAACTTTCCTTATAAAATTTTCAAGAATATTAACATCGATTAATATAAATTCCCTTAACTTAATTGGTAAGGAACCTTAGTACAATAGATGTAAAGAACGTGAGAGCTAAGCCGATCTTTCACTTATTGCAGAAGCAGAAGTAGATTTCAGAACATTGGTTGCAGATGCACAGCACGTGAATACTGAAACTAAAAGCAATCTAAGCTAGACCACACCCCTGTGAGGAGCAACCAGCCTACCGTTTCTTATTTTTTCTTATCCTATTCTATTCTGGTTTAAGATAGGGCTCACCTCCAAAACCAAGAAGTTAGTCATGGGATCAAAATAAGTACGACTTGAATTTGGTACATCCGGATAATATCCTAGAAGACTTAGATTGAAGTTCATTAACAGGTGACAGGTGTTTACGTTAAACAAAATCGACTTTCCATCCTATACTATTCTATCCTGTTCTAATATAAAGTTTTATTGAGTGCATATCTTTAATTTTATGTTAAGTCTGAAAAGTTTTCGGATGACCCACTTATTGTATTATATGTATTTTTACAGTTGTCTATGACATCAGATTGAAAAGTCTTTTATTATGAGTCAATATACTTAGAAATATAATAATTATAGAGGCAAAAAATAAAGATGATGAAAGATATTAAGAAAAATAAAACGGAAGCATTAATTTACTATATAATTTTATATATCGTAAAGGCAAAATAACATAAATGAAAACCATTGACACTCATCATATAAGCAGATAAATATTATAATATATAGTAAACAACATACATAAAAAAATAATACTAATTGATCTTGAACTAAATTTCCTTAAGTACAACAACAATTTTCCATCATAAAATATGATGGAATTTTGAAACAAAAAGTCTAAAGAAAAATTTAAGAAAAAAAAACAAATGGTCCATACTTATAATGACCACATATGTACATTTTATACAAAATTTTATCAGATAAATTATCTGACTAATCACATGTATAAATAATTGCTTAGATCAATTTAAAAATCTCTACATATATATAAATGAATCGCTAAAAGTGTTGGTAAGCGCCAAACTCGAGAACGGCTGGACCGATTTTGATGATTTTTTGTTGTACTTATTGGGTCAAGTAGATGGTTATAAGCTACATTTGGAACCGGTAGGTGGCGCAGTTTTGGAGATACAGGCAGTTTTTTACTTTGTATATAAAACGAAGAGACATATTTTGGAATCAATCAATTCGCCTGTGTCAAATTTAGCAGGAAATTATGTCAATATTAATAATTGATTAAAATGGGAACAGTATCATGCACTAACATCAAGTCGGAAGCGTAGCAAAGTACGCCGGGTACGCTAGTGTTTTATAAAATCAATGGAATGGAAAATTAGAAGTATCTACATATTTAGAAACAAATGTAGTTGTTTCTTTAATTTTACAGATACTATATACACATTTCTATGGGTTACAAACGTTACACTAAAATGATAAGACATGTCACTGTATGTCATTTGTATTAAGAGTAGAGTGTATAAAAATGAATTACATTTTTTAAGTGGGCTAAAAATGAAGGCCCTGTTTTTCTTATACTTAGTTACCACATTCTTCAGACAAGAAAAATTGCGTTTTGAATGTTAGGGAATAATAATAATTGGATTTATGTAGGCGTCAAATATGTTTGCATTAATTGACAAATATTTAACGATACAAACACATACCACACACACTCACATACACTCAAAGTCAGTGTCAATCAACAAAAGATACAAAAAAAGACGATCTTTTGGCTTTGTATTACTATTAGTTAGACTAAAATAAAAGCTTTTTGTGATAACATAGACAAAGTGTATTCTGTTTCCTAGGGATGCAATCCGAATAGTTAAGAAGCCAAGATAATCATCTGACTTACATGCCTTTCAGATCGTCTAGTTCAGGGATGTCCAACTTGCGGCCCATAGAGAAGAAAAGAAAACAAAACAACATACTTGCGTTTCCAATCACCATCTTTTCTGTGGCCCAGAAAACCAAAAAGGTTGGAAACTCCAGGTAAAGATCATTGAATTCAATGTTCTAAATAATCTTTTTGATAGTTCTGAACATAAACGGGAACTCTTAGTCTGGTGGCATATATGCAAAATACCATAGGTAGTCTCCTGTTATGATTTTATATGCTTATGCTGAATACCAGAATTGATAGAATGCATACTGGCGGCTAGACTTGGCGATCGTGTATTCATAATTCTTATACCACATGTTAATAGCTTCTTTAACCATCACTTTTAATGTATAATAGTGAGTCTAATAAACTTAATGTTAAGTGACTATTTTCACCAGAATAGATCATTTATTACTAAACAATTTACTAGTACATATTGTTCAATGCATGTGTGTATTATTTATCTTAAGTAATTTGTATAGCCAGGTGGACTATATTTTCATATATTTGTGGCAAATAAGTCAAAGTTGCTTAAGTCGAAAATCTATGTTTTGAGATATTGCACATTTTGTGTAAGATAATTCTTGTATGGTGTTATTTCGATTTTTATTTTTAATTGCAAATACACTAAAGTAAAATTGTATGACTATGTTTCTAAGCCGTATTTTTCTAAAATTTTAATGTCGAAATATGTGTCTTCGATTTAAGCTACTTTGACTTATTGCCACAAATATGTGCTGTAACATGAGAAATATTTTTTAAAAATGCGAAAAATGAGAAAAAGTAAATTTGTTATTTTGTGCTGAAGAAGAAATTCGATATTTTAAACGAATTCTTTCCATCTGATACACTTCCTATTATTATTCTTATTATTGATTTTATTAAATCTTGAAAGATTCCAATTCCTATTCCTCATAACATTTGTCCATTGAAATGCTGTTGAGCATCTAAAATTATATTCCATGGGACAACAGATTACTAAAGTTTGTTTTTGTTTTTAATTATCTTGTATGCAAATTATTAAAAAATGTTAAATAAGTTTTTTTCTTAAGTTCCACATTTCATTGTTGTCCCATTTCTCATCTTTCTTTGGTTTTCTTTGTATACAATGTATTGTAGTATATTCTTTGTTTACCATCCTCCTCCATTATGTCTACTGACTGTGTGGTCTTCAAAATTAAAATAATAAACAAATAGAAAAAGAATGCAAGCTTTTGATCTGTATTTGTTAATGTTAGATCTTGTTGGACTTTAAGACTTTGTTTCTAATCCAATTTTATGTATTGTACTTTGCTGATCGCGTGAATTTTTTGAGTGTTGTGTTTCAAGAAAGCCAAGCCGTTACGTTAGGTCACTCGTCAAAGAAAACGAAATCATCTCTAAGAATCTCTAAGGCTCATTGTGATGACTGATAATGAGTGGGATACTGGGTTAGTGAAAAGATATTAAAGATGATGGACATTGCATTGGACACTTAGCATGGCTCTCGCCATAAAAGGCAAGAGAGAATAAGGTTCACTGTAATGCCTGAATGTAAGGGAGTAAGAAGATTGTGAACAGGGCATCCTTAGTCGGTCTTAAAAAGCGGCCTACTTCTTTGGTACTAATACGCAGATTTGACAAAAATGGGATAAATGAAAGAAATGTCTATAAGCGATCGCTGAATCATATTCTATGTTATTAAAGAAATTGCCGCTTATGTTAACATATCAATTGGCTTATATGTACTATATTGATTTTTTTTTTTTATATTTCAGGTACATACAAATATGAGAGTCAAATATGTTCCAAAATGCTTGTCATTCGAACAACCGGGGCGATGGAAAATTGCTCAAATGCTAAATAAAGTCAAAAAGAACATGATGAACTAATGCAACGTGGGTTTATGGTATGTATGTGTATGTAGGTGCATGTTATAAAATTGAGACTAAGGCTAAAATGTTGTAGATAGATAAAACTGATATGAAATCTGAATAAAATATTTCAATTAAAGTTCCTTAAATACTGAAAAAGTTTATCCAAAACAGCTTTGAATTGAAAAGTTTTGTTTCCATACTTTTGGATTACATTATTTGAAATGAGAACGATTTTAACTGAGAAATAATATAACATATTAAAAAACTGATCAACCCAATTTACTATGCTACTATATAACTGCCATATGTAAATTTCTGCTAGGAAATATAGTTCTTGTAATGCATAAACACATAACATGTTCACTCTTATCATAATACAAACAACAAATTTAAAAGATCATTTTAATAGTAGACCAAGGCCAAGGTCCAAGACAAGTTCTTTATTTCCTTACTGTAGTATGTTTGTCTAAACAAAGTTAGCAAAAATCTTTAAAGTAAGAGTATTTGTTTATCAACTTACGAATTGCACAAGTTTCAGAATTCCAGGCAAAGTTTGGAAATATCCAATATTGATGGTTAGAGCGCTTAGGCCACCAGCTGGTGGTGGCGCAGCTGATGTTGTTGTGGTACGTTCAACGGTGACTACAGTTTCGACCATTTTGAATTGTTGACTTTATTGAAATTATTTCAAATTTTTATTAATGACTTTTTTTTATTACGAAATTCAGAAATTTCTTTTATTTTGTGTTTCGATTTTTTTTCTTATTAGAAGATTTGCAAAAAAAAAAAACAATTGTATTAGAATCAATTTTATTTAATTTTATTTTTAGTTTTTGGTTTATATTTTAGTTTGGTACTTATATGCGTTGTCGTTTTAATGGTTTTTTTTTAATTTTTTTTTTATTACTTTGCGTCACGTAAATTTGCAAAAAAAAAAAAAACAATTTTTAGAAATATATTTTTGTGTTTTACTTTCTGAATACCGAAAAAAAATATATACGTCCACAGCGCATGAAACGCGTCGATTAACTGCGTCTAACGGTTAACTGAGCAACACAAACAACAGCAGCAGCAACAGCAGCAACACTTTATTATTAAACACAAACACAACAGAATAACAGTAGACTCTCAATAATGTAAACACTACAATTTTCTGTTGACTACATACTTTGTAATGTGAACAAAAGTTAACAGATACATACATGATATGAGAAGGAAAAATAGTTCGGCAAAAGATTTGATACATCAATATTTGATAGAGACAAAGCAATTTCTGGTGGCTCACAAACTGATTTACATCTGGGTAATCCGATAAACCATTTTTTCCATCTCTGCACTCCTTTCTTTAATCCTATCCACATCATCAGGCAATGTTTTTTTCTTCACTTTTCATTGCAATCCCTTTCATCCATTACTCTATATAGAATATACTACAGACTTTTCAGAAGGACAATGATCCAAAACATTCTTTCCGATTATTGAAAGCATGGTTCTAAGAGCATAATGTGAACGTCCTTCAGTGACCAAGCCAATTCAAAGACCTCAATCCTATTGAAAACCTCTGAAGTGACCATAAACTTAAAATTCCAAAGACGGTTTGACCAAATAAAACACCGTTACAATATTCCTGTAGAAACTTGTTGGAAGTTGATATCGTCTATACCCAGAAGAATCAAAAAAGTCAGCAAGAATAATGGTGAATATTCAGGTTATTAAATGCGTTCTAACTAATTCATAGCAAAACGGGACTATAACTAACGAAATTTCAATATTAATTGCTGTTTGTTGGGCACACCCATTATTCTGACCACTTGAAATCTGGGGATTTTTATACATTTTTAATTTTAAGTCTTAGAATTTGTAAAGCCATTTTTGATTTTTTTTGACGATGAAGCATGGTTAAGTTGAAAACTAACTGGTTCTTTAGAGAATCATAAAGAAATATATGAAAACCAAGCTGTTTTGACCAAAAAAATTGTCACATCTATTATTTTGTCCAGGTGTGTATATTGATTATTGGTTTCTGAAAAGGAAGCGTCTATGTTATAAACTATGTAATGCACTCTCCGTTCGCTCGGCTAGAGACTAGGTGTAGAAAATAAGTTAACAATACTTTTGTGTATTTTTAATAATTAGGTATAGTCAAATATTGTAATAAATGCTCAATAATCGGAAGATGGTTTTGTTTTCGACTATGGATGAAAATATTATTAAAAATGACTAATGAATTTATTGTTAAAAGAGTAACAAAAGTTCGATTGAATGGAGTCATTGTTATAAAATTTTTAAATAGGAACACGGCTGTTATGAACTATATGTTCACAATATCGCGTGTTTACTGTCTACACTTAAATTACTTTGGCATGCCACTCTTAGCCACTCTCTAGTGTACTTTAGTCTCACTCTCATTTTTTTTTTTTTTTTATTTACTTATTGTTAACTGAACTGGTAACAAAAGCGAGTGAGCGAGCGAGAGTATCAAGTAAGTTGGAGAAGCAAGATGAGCAGCTTTTGAGTGTGAGTCTGTATGTGTGTGTGTGAGAGAGAGATATTGTGAGAGCTTTAAGCGGTGTGTGCTTTCGTTGATCTTTTTATAATACGCTCTGTCTCTCTTAGCTGCTAGCTAACACTCTTCAGAGCAAACATTTTTGTTTTAATTTCATGCTTCACAAGTATTTGAACATTTCATATTAAGTTAAATTCATTCAAAGAAAAATGAAATGCATTGAAAACATGTTTGTTACTATTAGGTATTACTACTTAAGGTGGCTGGCCATAGGCGACCAACATGTATGACAAACAAATGAGTAAATGTATCTTACGGACAACAGAGATAAATCAAGGTCAGTAGAACAAATGAATGAAATTTCAGATAACATAATATGGCTACTAGAGATATATAATCAACAGATGGAACCGGTCAATGAAGGTCCATTAATCGAAGTTCAACTGTAGTATGTTAATGGTTTAAAGACCATGAAATGAACAAATTGGTTATCCTCCTTTTCGGGGCTAATATTCACTAACCAATGCTTAAAATATTGTAGAATGACGGACGAATAGGCTTGTAGCAAAGACTGGACAATTCGCTCACGTAATCATGTCTGTCTTAAATTTCAAATCTTGGGATATCCAACAACAAATTGTGTCCAACTCTCTTTGTGAAGGATTTATCCAGTCTATAAAATTTCATAGTTTTTGCTTGTTGCACCCGGTGGACCACCGTCTTATATAATAATTTGATTATGATTATCTATGGTCACTTTTACTAAATGCTATCCTAAGCTCTCTATCTTCTCTCTCTCTCTCTCTCTCACAACTTTTTTTTTGACTTAGTATAGCCGCTAAGTCAAGCACTTCTTGCCTTCTTCTCTTTGTCATTCAACTCCCACTTAGCGATTTAGCTGGTATATGGGTGCTTATGTTGCAGAAACATTTGTTCACTCTTTGAAAAACAATAACAACAACCACAATTACTTAACCACTCAAGCTTAACAAGCATCGTCTTGATCAGACTGCCGACTGCCCACTTAAGATAAATATACATACATGTAAGTACATATATTATTTATAGATTTTTATACCCTACACTACAATTATTGTTCTTAGAATTGAATAGCATGACATACGAATAAATAGACATATAAGATTGAATATATGTATGTATGTACATACTATATGTATATGTATAACTAGCTTTCCCGGCGTGCTTTGCAACGCTCCCGACGTGATGTAAGTACGTCATGTTATTTTTTTTTAAATGTAGTACATTGCGCATTAAATGAAAAACTTTTGAAAAATCAGACGAATCAAATATTAATATTGAGATGATTTCCTGTTATATTTGACAAAGGTGACTTGATTGATTTTAAAAAATGTCTCTAAGATTTGTATGCAAACTATTATCCACCAATTTTTTGTAATTTTCATAGGGATCCCTTATTTTTTTTAAAATAAAACAGAGCCTATATGAATCGCTTAAAATGAAGCTTCCTATAGGTGAAAGAATTTTTAAAATTGGTTAAGTACAAGTTCCTGGCAAAAATTAACTGGGTTCAAGTCAATTAGACATTTTTGAGCTAGTTAGGCTCCATTTTCGACATATTTAAAAAGACATGGCTACTAATGAAAAGGAAATTTTCACAGGCGTGGGCCTGTGTGGCGCCTCTTTCTTACAAGTCGACAGTGGGCCAACCAGGCTTCCGTATGCAAGGCGCTTTCTAGAGTAAGTTTTTTATGTTCAAACATATTATATTATGATTTTAACGCTCCCTAAAACTGTCGCACGGGGTGGGTGCCTCGGTTTGCTCCCTTTACATGCTCCCTCTACATGCTCCCTCCTTCGAGCTGAACGCTCCCAATCACTACACTTACTGATCACTAAAATCACAGTTTGATCTTTTTTCCTGGAGATACTTATCCGTACTGTAATCTAATTTGCAGATGTCATTATACTATACTCTTTATACATATGATAGAAGTCATTCTCGCTGAATATTAGTCATAAGCAATCCAAGCACAAAATAAAATACGGGGAATCTCTAAAAGTCTGAAAATCAGGCATAATTAGTTTTAGAAGATTTTTTTGGATTGTTAACCTGCTAACTCTTTCATTCAAGTACAATAGTATTTTTCATCGAAATATGATTTTATGAAGACTTCTAGACACAACCTTTACTTGTGGGTGCTTCGGCATTCGAAGTATAGTATGCTTTCTTTGTATAAAAATGACAATTAGTTTAAGTGCCTTCTTTTCCTTTACAATCAATCAACTCTTAAACCACAAAGACATCACCCTTACACTAGCATTCAATGCCTTTATAGATAATCTAATTCGAATTCTGAACAAAAAAAAAAAACTTCAAAATATTCTCACAGCTTCTTCCAGTCAAATAAGAAGAGTTTAAGTTAGTGATAAAAATAGTAAATGTCAGAAGTTTTAGTCAAGATAGGAATTTCAAGATGTATGATTCTATTAGTTTAACTGTATATGGTATATACTTAATACGAGTATGTAGGGTATTAAGTTATTGATGCAACCGATATTTATGAATGTTTGTTCTATGTATATTTTTTTATTTTTTTATTTTTTCATTATAATATCTTTTATCGTTTTGCATATTTCCGATTCTAAAACTTAAACTGAACAGAACAAGCAACGAGTTTGCTGGCCTCAATTTGTATTTGTTTTTTTAGTGGGCTTATTTTTCACTTTTGTTTTGCATTGTTTAATAATTTACGCTAATCAAAATTCGTGCAAACACCATATAGTAACTGCACTCGAGTCACTCACTGACTTGTGTGGCAAATATGTATGAATGAATGTGTAGGTGTCATTGGATGTTAAATGCCAACATAAATTTGTATGATAATCTTAAGTACGAGATGTGGCTATAAAATAAACATATTAATGTATGATACAGAAAAGCTACGCATGGGCTAGGAATGGATGCTTGATATATATCGGCTTACAGTAACGAGCAAAACTCAGTAAATATTGATAACTTTTGCACATTTTGGTTTGTAGGGGGCAAACGGATCACTACAAAATTATGAAAAAAGTACCAGATCATAAGTAAAAGATTCCTAAAGGCACTATCGAAAATTATA
Organism: Amiota communis; assembly: GCA_037043315.1. NCBI lineage: Eukaryota > Metazoa > Arthropoda > Insecta > Diptera > Drosophilidae > Amiota > Amiota communis. The sequence goes on along the minus strand of JBAMAV010001028.1, from coordinate 28,223 downwards.
GTGGAAAAGATAATAAAAATTAAAAACCAGAGCTACCTGCATTTGCTCAAACGTTTGCAAAAAAAACTTGCTCATAATTGGATTAATCTGCTGGTCTGACTTTGTAGAGTTGATCAGTTGAATAATTCGAAACAATAGTGATGTCGACAAGATGAATGTGATTTCTCAATGAAAACAAAAAAAAAAAAAAACGATTGAGAGACACATTGCTACAAAGAAAAGGTAGCTTCCATTTTCTGTCATAATACATGTGGACCCTTGGTAGATTGAAGCAACTCATCATTATATGATCAGTGAGAAGAATTCAAATTTCCGACGGAGTGCAGCTTTTGAAGGAAATGTAAATAGTACTCGTAGTAATATAATAAAGATTTTATAAAATAAAAAACTTACCCTTATATTGAGAATATGAAAATTAGACAAACACAAACAACAAAATAATGGATTTTTTCACACAGTCTGCAAAAAGAACGCAACTTTTGCAAGATGAAATCCAAAATTAAGCTCCGTAGAAAGAAAGAAAAGCCAAATAAAAACTCTTTGCTCTAGTCGTTGGGTCGAAAAACATGAATATGCTGAATTGCTACCTCACATTATTGAGGCATCAGAAAAGCTTAAGAATAATAGAGACAGGGAGACATCATCAAAGGCGATACAACTCATGAGCGCGATTGAAAAAACGAAATTTTTCATCTCTCTGCAAGTTTTTACCGTTGTCAATGCTCTAATCATGACGCTCAGTAGGACTCTCGAGGCACCAGAACTTTAGATATCATCAGATTGTACTTATGCCACCAATTTAATTGACTTGGTACTTGAAACAAGAATAAAGCTTCTTTCGATGGAGTTTTCGAAGAAAACAAGAGAACTGAATTAAGAATTCCTCGTTTTTAGCATGGTCGGGGAAAAAACCGCACCAACTTACGCACTAAGGATACGACGCTTCTGGGATACTTCCGGCAATTTTTTTCAAATTGTAAACTTTTGATAGGCCTTGATATACAAAACTTTTTCACAGTGCCACTACCATTTAGTATCCTTTTCTGGATTTCATGATTTCTTTTTTGGGTTTGAGATTCAAAGAGAAATTCATGGACATTCTGGCTCTGGAGGTTTAGATCCCAACACATCATAGTCGAGAAAATCGTGGTAGGTGAAAAAATTTATCAACACGATTTAATTGACTGCAGCGAAACCGAGCTCAAACAAGAAATCGTTTTGTGGCACAAGAAATTCACTGCAGGTCATAAAATCGAAGAAATTCAATAATTTCTTCCTGATTACTCATTAATGATCCCATAAAAAAGTCCAAAGAAATATAAATATTGACAAACCCTAGCACCGCCCTCAAAGTTCAATCCTACGCCACTGGTTAACCACTATTGTATATTCTGCATTTCGCAAGCTAAAAAATTATTAATAAACAAGAAAGACGCGAAAGTAGACGAAGAAAACGTCATCGCAGACTTTGACTTTTCGCTGTCGCAGAGCCTATCGTGTAGATTGCGTGTAACTGATCTCTGACATTTTTTTTAATCATAAGAAGAAAAACATAAGTGTTTTTATGCCAAAAGTGTGTTTTATTTTTTGTTTGCATATTCTTTCTCTTTTTGTTTTTGTTGTTGATGCAATTTCGAAAGTTAAAATTACAAAAAAAAAATTATTTTTTGGGTTCAATCATTTAATTAGTGTATTATGATTTGTACGCCAAACATCTCCTTTCCATCATTTGTTAAATGCTTCACCAACACTTTGGTGAGAATCATGGTGCCAGTGTGGTTATATATATCACGCAAGTTTTGTGATTCACGAATCGAGTAGACGCTGCATGTCTTTGATGTGTGAAACTCAGCCTTCTTGGCATCCAATGGCCATACGGATAGATTTGCCGTAATAGGCACATCATCTGACACATGACCTGTTAGCCAGATCATTAATATCTCAGAATTTGGATTCTCCGCTTTGACCTCTTCGATATTTGGGCAATCGTCGTTAAAAATATCAATAACATGACACATACACGTCATAAGTAGTACCGGCATCAAATCATTGTATTCACCTTTTCCTACATCGATATTTTTATCCTTTACTAAGTATAAGACATGACATTTTGGGGAGCGGGCGCTGGCAACTTGTGCATCAAGAAAGTATGTCTTTACCTCGTTGATTGAGATGCGCTCTTTGGTCATTACGAAATGATCGTGAATAAAATGTGTGTTTAGATCAGAGCTGAAACAAAGGCGTCTACAGCTTGCATCTGGACAGTAGACCGGTCGACGTGATATATAGATTTTCGGGTTTGATTCGTCTAAGCGGACATTACCAATTGCGAGTATACGCTTGATCGCCGACCTGGTTTCAAAAAGTGGGGTTGTTTGTGGCAATGGTGCTACAACTTTAAAATTTCTGGCATCATTATCTAGTGTGGGCTTAACTTCGAAGGAGAATGGCAGGCAGTTGACACGTCGAACTCTTTCCAAATAATTTTTCATTTGTTGAAGAGTTTTCTCTTCTTTTGTATCCTTATCCTGCTCTTCAGTTTTTTGATTACTTTTGAAAGTTGATGGTGTCGAAGCCGGCAGCTCCGGAGTAATGCTAAGCTTTTCAAGAGGTTCGCTCATACTTGCCATTTCAGTAATTTCTGTCGAAATATCTCCTTCGGCAAAAGTTTTCAAAATGTTTTCCATGCGCATATCCTTGGAGTCCTTCTTATATTTAAATTCTAAATCTGGTGATTTTGAATTTTGTTCTATCTCCAAACGTCCTGTAACAAAGGTTGGGAGTGGTGTTTTCAGCCCTATTGGCATATCAAAATAATCTGATTTATCGACATTACGCTTTTGGTAAGCCTTCAGTAGATTTTTAAATTTATTGCGACTTGCTTCCTCAATTTCCATTCGCTTAGACTTCCTGGTTTTGGACTCCATTTTTGGGATGCGATGCCCAATATGGTGATCAGCAATATCATCGCTATGTTCCCCAGCCTGTATACGCCTCTGATGGCGATGATTGGATAATGTTGGTGGCTGCGAACTGGCGCGAGTACGTTCATGTGCATGTTCCCGATCCTGAGCTTCAAATGCCGGGAATTTAACTGCACTGCTCTTCATATTTACAATATCAAGATCATCGACGCTCTTTGAACTGTCCATAAAGGTAAGAGTGCTACTATTACCTTCTTTATCACTTACCACCTCATGCTGGCGTTCATCGAATTCGTTTTGGAAATATGCCACGACCTTTTTGGAATACTTTAAGTCCGATTTTAGTCGCAAGTTCTCCATAACAACATCTGACATGATCTCCACAAAGTTAGTTGCCTCTTGACAGATGTTGCAACGATTATGATTTCTTTGATCGCATCGTAGGCACTGAACATGATTGCTTCGGCAAAAGTAACCACCGTATTGCGAATAATTTCGGGAACTTAATGTCGAACTGCAGCTCATGCAACTCATATTTATTGTTAATAACAAACTGGCAATGTGGATTGAATTTTACAAATAAAATAAACGATTTTAATGACCAAATCAAGAGAGTACTTAATTCTATTTAATGTGTTACGTTTCGAACGCTCAGACAAGTTTTAATGAAAGCCTACTAAGAAATACTTTCTTATGAAATTAACAAATATTTTTAGTTAAAGCGGCCAATACACGATACATCCATTGTAATACAACAGTTACGTATGTGTGTGTGATACAGCATACAACACATGCAATGAAGTTGTAAAACTTCCATTTTTTATTATCTTTTGAAGTGTGCAGTCGACAACGTCAATGTCGAACAAAAGATTATTATCATTTTCCTATGAAGTACATTAATATTTAAAGTTCTAGTTATTTAGTTATATGCTATATGTACTCATAAAGACCAAAATCAATATACTTCCATCTTATCTAAATTCGTTGAAAATGTTAAAAAAAAAAACTATTTTTGTTTTTTTATTTTAGAATTTTTTTAAATTTTTATTAATTCCAAAAGCAAGCGAACAGTAAAAATTAAATGTCCAAATGTAAAAAATACCTTTTTTGATTAATGGATTCAATAAATTAAAATTCTTGTACCGAACATAAAATTGCGTTTAATCATGCGGCCCAGCGAAACATGGCTGCATCAAGACATCATACTTAATTGAAAACATAACTGGAGTCCTAACTGAAGATGTATGGAAACATTTATTAGAGACTAACACAAGAACCGATGGTACTATTAGGATTGGCGCAAAGATTATTAAAGTTCACATGGTCTGCTTGAGAATCTATGCTAAATATTTTTTAAAATATCCATACACTGTCGAATTTGTTTTTGATATGGATTTGGTACCGCCTGAGGGATTTCAAGCAATTTACGATTGGATACTTTTCGATGAATATTGCATTAGTGCCTGAGTAGGTGTCAATAGCCTTATTATATTGGTTCCAAAAATTTGGTAAGCAGATGTCACTAAGTTTTTTGTTTGGTGCAGGACCCCCCAATTGTCAAAATAAATTTGACAGTCAATTTGAAAATAAATTGGGATCATACCTTGTAGCTCTTATTAAACATTCCGCTTTATAAAAAGCAAAAATACTTACATTGTCGGAAAAGTTTAATAAATCTGTAGATTTCTTACATCGGCAGAAAAGTTTAATAAACCTGTGGATTTCTTTAATATTATTAATAAAAGCAATTGAATTACAAATTGGTAAGTGGTAAATCTATTATTCTATTATTATTGTAACTTACTTTTCCAAAATTTACATTTATTTTTACTAATTTACATAACAGAATAACAATGGATCGCAAATATGAGTTATCACCAAGGGGTAACCTAGACTTCTTGGATGGGGCAAATAATCAGGTTACGCCCCCAAGTACACCACCAAGAATTGAATCTTACAAACCATGCATAAAAATACTTGGAAAAAATACAGGAAACGTTCATTTACACCATGTGTATCTAAGGTTAAACGTATCCTTAAGTTTGATTAATCATAAATCAAATAATTTTAGGATAAACATAGCCTATGTTAAATCCAAATCTAAATAAAATACAATAGTATTCAGCACCACAAAATTTTGTGTTTTTATTTTTATTTATTCTATTACAATTGCGTCGATATTGCGGGTTAATTTTAAAGGCGTAGAATGACCTTATGTATCAGGGCTTTCAACCCTATTTGGTTCCGTGGGTCGCATTGGAAGAATCCGTTATGAGTTGGGCCGCAGGAACAAAAAGTTGACGAGCCAAAAAAAACTTGTACTTGAGCAACGAGGAAAAATAATAATAAAAGCCCAAAGACATTTCTGTTTGCCACTTCGGCCGGCTAAGCGACATTGGGCTGCATACAGGCTTCACTTGGGCCGCATGCGGATTAGAGAGTCCTGTTTTAGACCAACTAAGGATACCAAACAGTAAACTTCCCAACCCCTCTTACTTGTTGAACAAATAGGGAATCAATTTATTGTATGATGAACCCGGAAAGAAAGGTCTTCAATACGTTAGATTAAAAACATCAAACGTTAAGTTGTGCCTTTAAAGAACCTGGAACCCGGTACGGTATTTCGATGTTCATACTCAAATACTTGCAGCCAGTAGCGATATCGTGCCTCAATGAGCTAACTTGTTGTTCCTGACGTATGGAAGGTAGCTAGATTTTTTCATCTCCTGAAACCGGGGAATGATGCAGATTTAGGAAGTTCATACAGACCTATTTCTCTTCTTTCCCCTGTGGCTAAAGTCCTGCAGTCATATATTCTTCCGACCATGACAGAACAACACACTATTGCAGACCACCAGCATGGTTTCAGGAAGGGGCACAACACTATCTCGGTTCTCTTCACAAAACTGTTTACCTTTTCAACTGTCCTAGTAAACCGAACCAGTTACTTCCATTGACTTATGCCCTATAAAGGTGGCTTCATAAGTTAAGAGCTGTACCATTTGTTATGTCTATTAATATAAGTATAGTTATATACAGAGATGTGAATTATTTGAAATACATATATTTAAAATGCAAATGCAAAATACCTATTTTTATTTTGCATTTGAAATACTCATATTTTATTTGAAATTATTCAATAAAAAAAAAATCTCAAAATGTGTGTTTGCGAAAGAGCAAAATGAACTAAGTGGAACGAAAAAGTGTGTTTTCATTGTTGCTCACAAAAATCGTACAGACTATTACCGACAATTGAACAAATATGGTCAAAGCTTTCAAAATATATGGAAAAGATTCGGATACAGGAACAAGTGAAAGAAACACAGCTCATTCAAAATATTGAAGTTGTGCGTACTTAGATTGACGATTATGATGATGATAATGATAATGTGTAAACTCTAATACAATTTGCGGAGCCATCTGAAGAACTGCCTTATCATGAAAGGTGTGCTACATATACATTACATTTAATAGCTTCAAGAGATATGGATAAGGCTAGATACCCAAAGTAATTCATAAAAAAAACTTTATGATTTTGCCATGGCAAAATGTCAAAGAGTTTGGAATCTGTGTTCAAGGGTCCTAAAGCCTGTGAAATCTATTCAGAATCCAATGGAAAATCTCCTATTTCTCCATGTCCAACACGATGGAATTCATACTATAATTCGCTTCAAGATCTACTTGCTGTAAAGAATAAGCAATTTTTAAAGAAATTGAAATCCAACATCTTAATGAATACATAAGCTGTTCAATGCCTATTGCTGATGGCATCAGAAGTTTAGAGGACGACAAAAATACTTATTACGGATGTCTTATCCCAGAACTATTGAGAATGCAAAGAACTCGAAGAAGTTAGCAAATGGATAACCTTAAATATTGTGGTGTATTGATAGAGGTTATTCAAGAAAGTCTTAATAGCCGTTTTGAGAGATTTTATAAATTAGAGGAACCAAAAGCAAAAGATGGCATAATGAATTGGGATCCAAAAGCTAGCAAAAAAACGTTAAAGAACTTTTTGCTTCAGAAGTGAGAAAAATAAAAGAAGAACAAAAAGATGAAAAGAGCTCCCAACAAACTAACTCTAATGAAAGAAAAAAAAAAAAGAATCCTATTATATGTTTGTTGAAGAGTCTGATTCTTCAGCAGACAGTGATAATGCCAATGATACAATAAACCTGGAAACACTGCAATATTTAAAAGATGAAGACAATACTTTAGAATCCTTGAACAAATATCCAAGTGTAATGAAACTCTTCCTTAAATGTAATACTTGCTTACCAAGTTCTGCTCCTGTTGAACGACTATTTTCATTTGGTGGAATGATCATGAGGCCACATAAGCGGAACATGAAAGATGAACTCTTTGAACAAATATTAGTTTTAAAATCTGTGAAATTTATCCGAAGGCCAAAGTAGCCGTAGTAGTCTTTTCTATGTATTAATTCTCAGTTTACTTAAGATTAGTGCTATTATTAAAAAAAAAAAAAATCAGTTAAAGTATTTTATGTAAAAACCTATTTTAAAAATACCTATTTTGCATTTTGTATTGAAATACTTTTTTTACTTGGAATTTATTGTTTTCATCTTCCAATCCATTATTATTAGCAAGAAATTATTATCCATGTCATTAGTCGATGTCTTGTTTATTCTTTTAAAAAATGTTCAACTTTCCATATACTGATTTGGGTTGCTTCTTCAAAACTCAGAGCATACACTTAAAGCCCAAAGGAATTAATGTTTAAGAAATAAATAATTCTAAAAACATTTTAATAGGAATAGGATGTAAATAGTAGGTGTTATAATTAGGGGTCACTGTCTAGTCAATAGATATGGTTAAAAGTATGAATTATAATGAATTTGCCACGGGCTCCCAACGGTGCAGTTACGCTTTTTAAAAACTATGATAAGCAACGGGTTGAACCGATGATAACCAATTTTAAATCCTTAACCTCTTTCAGTATAACAGGAGAGTTCCAATCTGCTTGTGAATAAAACTTAAAAAATTCATAAACGATCTTCGGGGGTGCTGCATCAGGAAACATACGACAAATATTTGCGACGAGAATAGTTAAGGCGCCACCACGGACAAAGCCATAAGTCTGGGAGTAAATGAGGCTATCTGAAATAAATAAATAATAAATTAGTTAATACGAGTATATCAAAACAGAAATATGTGTAGCTGATTGCACGCAATGTCACGGTGAATGTCTTGAAGTTCGGTACCAGACTAATTATTGCATTTGTCATTTGAAGACCATGAATACTGCGTATCGAGTTCTCGTCAAGAAGATCTAATTCAATATTGTCGGGGTCGAAGTCATCTGGTATCTTCTCACATGCCAATCGCGCCATAGTCAAATTTATACCGAAGCCGTTGAACTCCATATTTATGCTGTGGAACTTATCTTCGTTAAACAAACGGCATTTTCTGATTTCTGGCTGTATCCTCAGTAATTGATAGAACAGATCAAAAAAATCATTGCCCTGAATAATCTTTGGCACAATGATAATTGTATCCATTACTGTCTCTGGATCGTGTACGCCAAGATGATAAGATCCATAAGTATAAAGTTTGCCACATAACTCCTGAGCCTCAGAGTCGCACAATCCTCGAATTGTGGCAATGTCTTTTATCCAGTTTTGTTCAAGATTATCCAGCTGCCTTATGACATCTATTCTTTGATTTTCGCTATCCAGTGTTTCATAACTGCCCCACAGTTTTTTGTATCTGTCGTCATACAGACTACCAAATTTATTACTTCTACTTGACTTCATTGAAAATATATCACGGAAATGTTTTGTCATTTTTAATATTCTCGTAGATGGTTTTTTAGTCATTATTGTTATTTTTTTAAATATTCGAATAATAGTTTTAATGATATTAACACTTCTATTGCAAAATTGCTTATGATTTTATCCTTAGCCGGCTCTTCTATTTATACTGAAAATGAATGAATTTATGAATTTTTTATGATCAGGTAGATCTAATTATTAGTTGTTGGTATAACTAATTATTTGATTGATTACATCTTTAGCAAAATTCTTTAGAAAGCGATCATTAATAAAAACCATAACTGCAAACCTTTTTAAGAGACAGTGACAATAAATCTTTCTTGGAAAAAAATTATATTGTTTCTAGCTCTGGCGTGAAACTAGAACCTATATGGCTGTTCCACTTGCTTCAAAAGCCATATTGTGAACCATGTTGGTTATTATCATTAGGGCACCTAAAGATACACAAAATGTTGGGAAGCCATAGAAAGACACGAGACATCGAATCGAAAAATCATTTGCATTCATGGCAAATGACAGTTATTTGGAATACTAGATGAAGAGGACGAGTCCATAAGAAAGAACTTTACCGTTACTGTGTGATCGAGAAAGGTGAAAATAGAACTCCAAAGGCGCTCGTGAGTAAAGAGTCATTTTTAGGATTTCATGAGGTTAAGGATTAAACTCACAAGGATATGATGGTGCTTATAACATGAAAGCCACTTATTATGGAGTTCAAAAAATCGTAAGAGATATTGAGCCAATTTAATTTATTTAATTTATTAAAAAATAAATTAACTTTAATAAATTATTATTGAATGTTTATAATAGTACTGTTTGTAAAAATTTTAAAATTATGTAAAAATTTTACATAATTTACTCTATCAAAGTAACCCTTTTATCAGGCAATTCATTATTAATACAATTTTCATTTATTATTAATTAATTTTATTTCACTATTGAATAATTCATTATTAATACAATTTTCATTTCATTTCATTTTTTTATTTTTAAAGTTTTATTTTGGCTTAAAAATTTGTTATTAATTTGATTTATATGTAAATTTTTGTGTGAAATTTTATTAATTTTAATAGTTAATAAATTATTTTTAATCTCAGTAATTAATATTATTAATTAAAGAAATTTAGAAATAGCAATATTAAAGAGTATTGGCTAAATTGGTGCCAGCAGTCGCGGTTATACCAATAATACGAATAAATTATATCAGTAAAAAGTTAAATTGTTTAATAATAAAAAAAATTATTTTTATTAAGTGAAATTTTAAAAATAAATTATTTTATAATAAAAATAATTGAAGCTAAGAAATTTTTGATAAAAACTAGGATTAGATACCCTATTATTAAAAATGTAAAAATAAATTATTAAAGTAGTAATAGTTATGTTCTTGAAACTTAAAAAATTTGGCGGTATTTTAGTCTATTCAGAGGAACCTGTTCTATAATCGATAATCCACGATGGACCTTACTTAAATTAGTTTTCAGTTTATATACCGTCGTTATTAGAATATTTTATAAGAATAATAATATTCAATAATTTTTATAAAAATATATATCAGATCAAGGTGTAGCTTATATTTAAGTAGTAATGGGTTACAATAAAATTATTTATATGAATATAAATATGAAAAATTTATTGAAATTGGATTTGATAGTAAAATTATAAAGATTAATAATTTGATTTTAGCTCTAAAATATGTACACATCGCCCGTCGCTCTTATTACAAAATAAGATAAGTCGTAACATAGTAGATGTACTGGAAAGTGTATCTAGAATGCAATTTAAAGCTTATATAGTAAAGTATTTCATTTACATTGAAAGGATTTTTGTGCAAATCAATATAAATTGATTAAATTTTATTTATTAATATTGTTATTTATTGATTTAAATTATTAAAAATAATTATAAAAAAAAATGTTTTAGTATTGTTTAAAGAAAAAATAATTTTAATAATAGTGAATTAGTATTGTAAAAGAAAATTGAAATAATTTGAAAAAATATTATTATAAAAGAAAATTTAATTTATTGTACCTTGTGTATCAGCGTTTATTAAATAAATAATATAAATATATTTTTCTCGATTTTAAAAGAGTTAATATAATATTAAATTTAATGTGATAAAATTATTTTAAATATTATATTAGAAATGAAATGTTATTCGTTTTTAAAGGTATCTAGTTTTTTAAGAAATAAATTTAATTTAGAATTTATAATTTTATTTATTTAATTAAATTAATTAAATAAATTATAAATTTAATATTTTATGGGATAAGCTGTAAAATAAATTATTAAAAATAATAAATAAGTATAAAAAATATATGTTTAGAAATATCAATTATTTATAAATTTGTTATAATTTATTTTATTTATAAATTATTATTTATTATATTTTAAGTTTTTATTAAAATATTAATTTTAATTTTAAAAATTAAGAAAAAATGATAAAATTAGTATATAATTTTGTTAAATAAATATTAATGAAAAGTTTATGTAAAGAATTCGGCAAAAATAATGTTCGCCTGTTTAACAAAAACATGTCTTTTTGAATTAAATATAAAGTCTAACCTGCCCACTGAAATTTTTAAATGGCCGCAGTATTTTAACTGTGCAAAGGTAGCATAATCATTAGTCTTTTAATTGGAGGCTGGAATGAATGGTTGGACGAAATATTAACTGTTTCATATAAATTTATAATAAAATTTTATTTTTTAGTCAAAAAGCTAAAATTTAATTAAAAGACGAGAAGACCCTATAAATCTTTATATTTTATTTATTTTAATTAATAAGATTATTTTTATTATAATAAAATAAAATATTTTATTGGGGTGATATTAAAATTTAATAAACTTTTAATTTATTAAAACATAAATTCATGAATTATTGATCCATTAATAATGATTAAAAATTTAAGTTACTTTAGGGATAACAGCGTAATTTTTTTGGAGAGTTCATATCGATAAAAAAGATTGCGACCTCGATGTTGGATTAAGATATAATTTTGGGTGTAGCCGTTCAAATTTTAAGTCTGTTCGACTTTTAAATTCTTACATGATCTGAGTTCAAACCGGTGTAAGCCAGGTTGGTTTCTATCTTTAATAAATTATAATATTTTAGTACGAAAGGATTAAATATTAGAATAATTATATTTTAAATAATGAATATTATTAATATATACTATTTTGGCAGATTAGTGCAATAAATTTAGATTTTATTTAAGTAATATTAATTACAAATAGTACTTGTTTTATATAGAATTATTATTATCATTAATTGGAAGTTTATTGTTAATTATTTGTGTATTAGTAAGAGTTGCTTTTTTAACTTTATTAGAGCGTAAAATTTTAGGATATATTCAAATTCGAAAAGGACCTAATAAAGTTGGAATTATAGGAATTCCTCAACCTTTTTGTGATGCAATTAAATTATTTACTAAGGAACAAACTTATCCTTTATTATCTAATTATTTAAGATATTATATTTCTCCAATTTTTTCATTGTTTTTATCTTTAGTTCTTTGGATATGTATGCCTTTTTTTGTTAAATTATATTCTTTTAATTTAGGTTTATTATTTTTTTTGTGTTGTACTAGATTAGGAGTTTATACAGTTATAGTAGCTGGATGATCATCTAATTCAAATTATGCTTTATTAGGAGGTTTACGAGCAATAGCTCAAACTATTTCTTATGAAGTTAGATTAGCTTTAATTTTATTAAGATTTGTATTTTTAATTGGGAGATATAATTTATTAGGTTTTTATTATTATCAGTATTATATTTGATTTTTCATTATTTTATTTCCAATAGCATTAATTTGATTTACAATTTCTTTAGCTGAAACTAATCGAACTCCTTTTGATTTTGCAGAAGGAGAATCTGAATTAGTTTCAGGATTTAATGTAGAATATAGAAGTGGGGGTTTTGCTTTAATTTTTTTAGCTGAATATGCAAGAATTTTATTTATAAGTATATTATTTTGTGTAATTTTTTTAGGTTGTGATATTTTTTCATTAATTTTTTATTTAAAATTAACTTTTATTTCTTTTGTATTTATTTGAGCTCGAGGGACATTACCTCGATTTCGTTATGATAAATTAATATATTTAGCTTGAAAATGTTTTTTATCTTTTTCTTTAAATTATTTATTATTTTTTATTGGTTTTAAAATTTTATTATTTTCCTTATTATGAATTAATTTAAGTAAAGTTAATAGAAAATTAAATTTCTATCTTATGTTTTCAAAACATATGCTTATTCAAGCTCATTAACTAATTTAATAAATTATCTCATCATTTAGTAACTAATGGATTAATTAAATAATAAAGAAAATAAACTACAGTTAAGATTTGACCAATTAATACATAAGGTTCTTCAACTGGACGAGCTCCAATTCATGTTAATAAAATAACAGTAACGAATATTAATCAAAATAAAATTTTATTAATAGGATAAAATTGAATTCCTCGAAAATTTCTTAAATGATAAAATGGTAAAATTATTAAAATTGCAATAGATAAAACTAAAGCAATTACTCCCCCTAATTTATTAGGAATTGATCGTAAGATTGCATAGGCAAATAAAAAATATCATTCTGGTTGAAATATGAGCAGGAGTAACTAAAGGATTAGCTGGGATAAAATTATCAGGGTCTCCTAATAAATTAGGATTAATTAATACTAATATAATTAATGATATAATTATAATTAAAAATCCTACAATATCCTTAAAAGAAAAATAAGGATGGAAAGGAATTTTATCAATATTTGAATTTAATCCTAAGGGATTATTTGATCCAGTTTGATGTAAGAATAAAAGATGAATTATTGTTGCTGCAAGAACAATAAAAGGTAAAATAAAATGAAAAGTAAAAAATCGAGTAAGAGTTGCATTATCAACAGCAAATCCTCCTCATACTCATTGAACTAAATCAATTCCTAAATAAGGTACTGCTGATAAAAGATTTGTAATAACTGTTGCTCCTCAAAAAGATATTTGTCCTCAAGGTAAAACATATCCTATAAAAGCAGTTCCTATAACTAAAAATAAAATAATAACACCTATTATTCAAGTTGGTGTAAATAAGTAAGATCCATAATAAATTCCTCGTCCAACATGTAAATAAATACAAATAAAGAAAAATGATGCACCGTTAGCATGCAATGTTCGTAATAATCATCCATAATTAACATCTCGACAAATATGATTTACTCTGTTAAAAGCTATATTAACATCTGCTGTATAATGTATGGCAAGAAATAATCCTGTTAAAATTTGAATAATTAAACATAATCCTAATAAAGAGCCAAAATTTCATCAAGCTGAAATATTAATAGGAGCTGGTAAATCTACTAATGCATTATTAGCAATTTTAAATAAAGGATGGGTATTTCGTAAAGGTTTATTCATTAATTTATTATTCGTAAAGGACCTTTAAATAATTTTGTAATTTTAACAATTACAATTAATGTAATTAATAAATAATTTATTAAAAGAATAGTAATAAAATTAGTTGGATAATTATATAATTTATTTAATGATAAAGAGTTTTCTATAAAATAGGTATAATTATTAGTAATAGATTCTATTTCATTATTATTTATAAAAAATATTAATGAAGGTTTATCAACAATAATCGTTATTAATATTAAAATAAATAAAAATACAAATGAAAATAATATTAGTTTAATTGATAAATTAAATATTTCATTTGAAGCTAATGATGTAACATAAATAAATAATACTAATATTCCTCCTATAAAAATTAAAAATAAAATATATGAGTATCAGAAATTTTTTGCTATTAAACCTGTTAATATACAAATTAATGTTGTTTGAATTAATAGTGTTAATCCTATAGATAATGGATGAATTATATTAATGAAAATAATTGATGTTATAAAAATTATTGAGTATAATATTAATTGAAGAATTTCAAAAGATAGTTTATTTAAAATATTAATTTTGGAGATTAATGATAAAGAAATTTCTTTTCTTTTGAAGTTTTAAAAGAAAAAATCTTATTTTTGATTTACAAGACCAATGTTTTTATTAAACTATTAAAACTAATGAATATATTTATTTATTGAATATTGCCTAGATTTTTATTTATTTTTTCTTTATTTTCATTTGTTTCAAATCGTAAACATTTATTATCAATATTATTAAGTTTAGAATATATTGTTTTAATATTATTTTTTATATTATTTATATATTTAAATATAATAAATTATGAAAGTTATTTTAGAATAATATTTTTAACATTTAGAGTTTGTGAAGGAGCATTAGGTGTTTCAATTTTAGTTTCAATAATTCGTACTCATGGAAATGATTATTTTCAATCTTTTAATATTATATAACAATGTTAAAATTAATATTTTTTCTTTTATTTATTATACCTATTTGTTTTATTAAAAAAACATATTGAATGGTTCAAAATTTGTTATTTTTAATTAGATTTTTATTTATTATTATAAATAATGTAAGAAATTATTGAATAAATATTTCTTATTTTTTAGGATTTGATATAATATCTTATGGTTTAATATTATTAAGATTATGGATTTGTTCTTTAATATTAATAGCTAGAGAAAGAGTTAATAAATATAATAATTACACAAATTTATTTTTATTTAATATTATTATATTGTTAGTTTTATTAATTTTAACATTTAGAAGTATAAGATTATTTATATTTTATTTATTTTTCGAAAGAAGTTTAATTCCAACTCTATTTTTAATTTTAGGTTGGGGATATCAACCTGAACGTTTACAAGCTGGATTATATTTATTATTTTATACATTATTTGTTTCTTTACCAATATTAATTGGTATTTTTTATTTATATAATAAAATGGGTACAATAAATTTTTATTTAATAAATAATTATTTATTTAATTATGATTTACTTTATTTTTGTATAGTATTAGCTTTTTTAGTAAAAATACCTATATTTTTGGTTCATTTATGATTACCTAAGGCCCATGTTGAAGCTCCTGTTTCAGGATCAATAATTTTAGCTGGAATTATATTAAAATTAGGAGGATATGGTTTGTTACGAGTAATTTCATTTTTACAATTATTAGGGATAAAGTATAATTTTATTTGAATTAGAATTAGTTTAATTGGTGGTGTATTAGTTAGATTTGTTTGTTTACGTCAAACTGATTTAAAATCTTTAATTGCTTATTCTTCAGTAGCTCATATAGGAATTGCTTTAGCTGGAATATTAACAATAAGATATTGGGGTTTATGTGGTTCATATACTTTAATAATTGGACATGGTTTATGTTCATCAGGATTATTTTGTTTAGCAAATATTTCTTATGAGCGTTTAGGTAGACGAAGATTATTAATTAATAAGGGATTATTAAATTTTATACCTGCAATGGCTTTATGGTGATTTTTATTAAGTTCTGGTAATATAGCAGCTCCTCCTACTTTAAATTTATTAGGGGAAATTTCATTATTAAATAGAATTGTAAGTTGATCATGAGTTTCTATAATTTCCTTATCTTTACTGTCTTTTTTTAGAGCTGCTTATTCATTATATTTATATTCTTTTAGTCAACACGGGAAAATTTTTTCAGGAGTTTATTCCTTTAGAGGAGGAAAAATTCGTGAATATTTATTATTAATATTACATTGATTACCTTTAAATTTATTAATTTTAAAAAGTGAATCTTGTATATTATGATTGTATTTAAATAGTTTATTAAAAATACTAATTTGTGGTGTTAGTGATATGAATTCATTCATTTTAAATCGTGAAATATTTATCAATTTGTAGAATTAGATTTGTATTTTTAATTTCTTTTTCTTTATCATTTTTCATTCTTAGCATATATTTTATTATAAATGAATTAATTTATTTTTTAGAGTGAGAAGTAGTATCTTTAAATTCAAATAATATTGTTATAACTTTTTTATTTGATTGAATAAGATTATTATTTATATCATTTGTATTGATAATTGCTTCTTTAGTAATTTATTATAGAAAAGAATATATAAGAAGCGATGAAAATATTAATCGTTTTATTATATTAGTATTAATATTTGTTTTATCTATAATGTTATTAATTATTAGACCTAATTTAATTAGAATTTTATTGGGTTGGGATGGTTTAGGATTAGTTTCCTATTGTTTAGTTATTTATTTTCAAAATATTAAGTCTTATAATGCTGGTATATTAACTGCTTTATCTAATCGAATTGGTGATGTTGCTTTATTATTAGCTATTGCTTGAATATTAAATTATGGAAGATGAAATTTCATTTTTTACTTAGAAATAATACAAAATAATTTTGAAATAAAAATTATTAGATTTTTAGTTGTATTAGCAGCTATAACTAAAAGAGCTCAAATTCCTTTTTCTTCATGACTTCCTGCTGCTATAGCAGCTCCTACACCAGTTTCTGCTTTAGTTCACTCTTCAACTTTAGTAACTGCAGGAGTTTATTTATTAATTCGATTTAATGTATTATTAGAAAATTCATTATTGGGTAATTTACTATTACTTTTATCAGGATTAACAATATTTATAGCAGGTTTAGGGGCTAATTTTGAATTTGATTTAAAAAAAATTATTGCTTTATCAACTTTAAGACAATTAGGTTTAATAATAAGAATTTTATCAATAGGATTTTATAAATTAGGATTTTTTCATCTTTTAACTCATGCTTTATTTAAAGCTTTATTATTTATATGTGCAGGATCTATTATTCATAATATGAATAATTCTCAAGATATTCGTTTAATAGGGGGACTAAGAATTCATATGCCTTTAACATCTGCTTGTTTTAATGTTTCAAATTTAGCTTTATGTGGTATACCTTTTTTAGCTGGATTTTATTCAAAAGACATAATTTTAGAAGTAGTAATAATTAGAAATATTAATTTATTTTCATTTTTTCTTTTCTTTTTTTCTACTGGTTTAACTGTTTGTTATTCTTTTCGTTTAGTTTATTATTCAATAACAGGAGATTTAAATAATATAAGATTAAATATATTAAATGATGAAGGATGAATTATATTACGAGGAATATTAGGATTATTATTTATAACAATTATTGGAGGAAGATTATTAAATTGATTAATGTTTTCAAGACCTTATATAATTTGTTTACCTTTTTATATAAAAATGTTAACATTATTTGTTTGTATTTTTGGAGGTTTAAGAGGATATTTAATTTCAATCATTAATTTATATTCTGTCAATAAATCTTTAAAAAATTATTTTAGTTCTATGTTTATGGGCTCTATATGATTTATACCTTATATTGCTACATATGGAATTATTTATTGACCTTTAAATTATGGTCAGTTAGTTATTAAAAGATTTGATCAAGGTTGGTCAGAATATTTTGGTAGACAAAATTTATCTCAAAAATTAGAAAAATATTCTCAATTTATTTTCATTATACAAAATAATAACTTAAAAATTTATTTATTATTATTTGTATTTTGAATTTCGATTTTATTAAATTTAATATTATTTTTATATTCAAATAGCTTATAATTAGAGTATAACATTGAAGATGTTAGGGAGATTAGTTAATCTTTGAATATACATAATTAAATTTAGTAATTTATAAAAAAAATTTTTTTATTCTTACAATGAAAATGTAAAGTTTTATTTAAACTATATAAACAGAAGTATAAATGGAATTTAACCATTAAAAGAAAAAAGTTAGCAGCTTTTACTTGATCACCATACTTCCTTAATTGGAGTTTTTACTCAATTATATCATTAACAGTGATAGGCCTCTTTTTGGCTTCAATTAAAAGAATAAGGGTAAAATTACCTAAGATTAGGTCGAAACTAATTGCAATATATCGCTTCATATTCAGTAAGGTAGATTGAATTATTCAATACTTTTTGAATGCAAATCAAATGTTATACTTAACTACAACCCTAATTTGATCAATTTAATATTCCTTGGTTTCATTCGTGATATAATCCAATTAATAAGATTAAAATAAAAATAATAGATGAAATTGATCATATTAGTATATTTGAGTATTTAAAAATAATAATTATTGGTAAGATTAAAGCAATTTCAACATCAAAAATTAAAAAAATAATTGTAATTAAAAAAAATCGAATTCTAAAAGGTAGTCGTGATGAAGATTTTGGATCAAAACCACATTCAAATGGAGATCTTTTTTCTCGATCTACTAAAGATTTTTTTGATAAAATTGATGCTAAAAATATAACAATAAAAGAAATAGTTAAAATAATTAAAGAGATTATTAAAATTATGAAAATTATCTATACTATTAACAATAGACCTTATGATTGGAAGTCAAATATACTTTTATACTATATAGATAATTTAAATTAACCTCCTCATCAATAAATTGTAACATATAAAAATAATCATACAATATCAACAAAGTGTCAATATCAAGCAGCTGCTTCAAATCCAAAATGGTGATTTTTAGAAAAATGATTATTTAAGTGTCGTAATAAACAAATTAATAAAAATGTTGTTCCAATTAAAACGTGAACTCCATGAAATCCTGTTGCTATATAAAATGTTGATCCATAAACTGAATCTGCAATTGTAAAAGGAGCTTCTATATATTCATAGGCTTGTAAAATAGAAAAATAATTCCCAATAAAACAGTAAAAAATAATCCTTGTGTTGTTTGAGTGTGATTATTTTCTATTAAACTATGATGAGCTCAAGTTACTGTTACACCTGAAGTTAATAAAATTGCTGTATTTAATAAAGGAATTTGAAAAGGGTTAAAAGAAATAATTCCTATAGGAGGTCAAGCTGCTCCTAATTCAATTGCTGGAGATAATCTTCTATGAAAAAAAGCTCAAAAAAATCTTACAAAAAATAAAACTTCTGATAAAATAAATAAAATTATACCTCAACGTAATCCAATGGTAACAGCATAAGTATGTAATCCTTGATAAGTTCCTTCACGGGAAACATCTCGTCATCATTGATAAACTGTTAAAATTGTGATAATATTTCCTAAAATAAATAATGATATATCATATTGATGAAATCATTTAACTATACCTGAAACTGTTGTTATAGCTCCAATAGACGCTGTTAAAGGTCAAGGACTATAATCTACTAGATGAAAAGGGTGATTTGAATGTGTAGACATTAATTTACTTCTCTAGAATATAAAGTTCTTAGTACAGCAAATACATATGATTGAATTATAGCAACAGCTGATTCTAATACTAATAAAGCAATTTGGACAATTAATAATAAAATAATTAAAATTGAAGAAAGAGAAGGTCCAGTATTTCCTAATAAAGTTAATAGTAAATGTCCTGCAATTATATTAGCTGTTAATCGAACTGCTAATGTTCCAGGTCGAATGACGTTTCTAATAGTTTCAATACATACTATAAAAGGTATTAAAACTGCTGGAGTACCTTGAGGAACTAAATGAGCAAATATATGTTGAGTATGATTAATTCATCCATAAACTATGAAACATAATCATAAAGGTAAAGCTAATGTTAAAGTTAATGTTAAATGACTTGTTCTAGTAAAAATATAAGGAAATAATCCTATGAAATTATTAAATAAAATTATAGAAAATAATGAAATAAAAATAAAAGTAGACCCATTATGGCCTGAAGGACCTAATAAAGTTTTAAATTCCTTGTGTAAAGTAATTAAAATAGAATTTCAAAAAATATTAAAACGAGAGGGCATTAATCAATATACAGATGGAATTAATAATAATCCTAAAAATGTTCTTATTCAATTAATTGATAAATTAAGGATTCTTGAAGAAGGGTCAAATACAGAAAATAAATTAGTTATCATTTTCAATTTATTGAGTTTAAATTAATTTTTTTTAAATTAGAAGATTTAGGTGAAGAAGGTAAAAAAGAATAATAATTTAAAATTGAGAATAAAATAAAAGAAATAGAAAAAATAATAAATAAACTTAATCATCTAATAGGGGCTATTTGTGGAATTAAAAAATATTAATTTATATATTAATAATTTTAGTTTGACATACTAATGTTATTTTTTAACTAATTTTTTCATTAGAAGTAAGTGCTAATTTACTATTATATGGTTTAAGAGACCAGTACTTGCTTTCAGTCATCTAATGATTAATTAATTAGATGAAATTCACTTAATAAAATAATTAATTGGAATTCTTTCAATTACAATAGGTATAAAACTATGATTAGCACCACAAATTTCGGAACATTGTCCATAATATAATCCTGGTCGATTAATGAAAAAATTAGTTTGGTTTAATCGACCTGGTGTAGCATCAACTTTAACACCTAAAGCAGGCACAGTTCATGAATGAATTACATCTGCAGCAGTTACCAAAATTCGAATTTGAGAATTAGTTGGTAAAATTACTCGATTATCTACATCAAGTAATCGAAATCCATTATCAGGCAATTCATTTGTTGGAATTATGTATGAATCAAATTCAATATTATTAAAATCTGAATATTCATAACTTCAATATCATTGGTGACCAATTGTTTTTAAAGTTATTGAAGGTTCATTAATTTCATCCAGTAAATATAATAACCGTAAGGAAGGAAAGGCAATAAAAAATAAAATAATTGCAGGTAAAATAGTTCAAATTGTTTCAATTAATTGACCATGAAGTAAAAATCGATTTACATAAGTATTTAAAAATAGTATAAATATTAAATAACCAACTATAATAGTAATTATAATTAAAATTAATAATGTATGGTCATGAAAAAATGTTAATTGTTCCATTAAAGGAGAGGAACTATCTTGTAATCCTAAATTTGATCATGTTGACATTAATTCTAATAAAAGTAAAATACTTTATATATGGAGCTTAAATCCATTGCACTAATCTGCCATATTAGAAAATAACTAATAAAGGCAATTCATTATAACTATGTTCAGCTGGGGGAGTATTTTGGTATCATTCAATAGATGAGCTTAATTGAATTGGGTAAATTACTTCACGTTGAGAAACTAAACTTTCTCAAATAATAAAAAAGAAAAATAAAATTCCTAATAATGAAATTGAAGATCCAATAGTTGATACAACATTTCAAGTAGTATAAGCGTCAGGATAATCTGAATAACGTCGAGGTATTCCGGCTAAACCTAAAAAATGTTGAGGGAAAAATGTTAAATTTACTCCAATAAATATAATAACAAATTGACTTTTTAATCATTTTGTATTTATAGTTAGTCCTGTAAATAAAGGATATCAGTGAATAAATCCTGCTATAATAGCAAATACTGCTCCTATTGATAAAACATAGTGAAAATGAGCAACTACATAATAAGTATCATGTAAAATAATATCAACAGATGAATTTGCTAATACAACTCCTGTTAATCCTCCTACAGTAAATAAAAATACAAATCCTAAAGCCCATAAAATAGCTGGAGAATATGTTAATTGAGTTCCATGTAAAGTTGCTAATCAACTAAAAATTTTAATTCCTGTTGGTACAGCAATAATTATAGTAGCAGATGTAAAATAAGCTCGTGTATCTACGTCTATTCCTACTGTAAATATATGGTGAGCTCAAACAATGAAACCTAATAATCCAATAGCTAATATAGCATAAATTATTCCTAATGCTCCGAAAGTTTCCTTTTTCCCTGATTCTTGACTAATAATATGAGAAATTATTCCAAACCCAGGTAAAATTAAAATATAAACTTCTGGATGACCAAAAAATCAAAATAAATGTTGATAAAGAATTGGGTCTCCTCCACCAGCTGGATCAAAAAAAGAAGTGTTTAAATTTCGATCTGTTAATAATATTGTAATAGCTCCAG
The DNA here is from genome assembly GCA_037043315.1 of Amiota communis. Classification (NCBI taxonomy): domain Eukaryota; kingdom Metazoa; phylum Arthropoda; class Insecta; order Diptera; family Drosophilidae; genus Amiota; species Amiota communis. The sequence continues at coordinate 5,728 of JBAMAV010001028.1, read as the reverse complement.
CTAAAACTGGTAAAGATAATAAAAGTAAAAGAGCTGTAATTACTACAGATCATACAAATAAAGGTATTCGATCTAAAGTAATACCAGTAGCTCGTATATTAATAACAGTTGTAATAAAATTTACTGCACCTAAAATAGATGAAATTCCAGCTAAATGTAAAGAAAAAATAGCTAAGTCAACAGAAGCTCCTCCATGAGCAATACCTGAAGATAAAGGAGGATAAACTGTTCACCCTGTACCAGCTCCATTTTCAACTATACTACTTACTAGTAATAATGATAAAGCAGGTGGTAATAATCAAAATCTTATATTATTTATTCGAGGAAATGCTATATCAGGAGCTCCTAATATAATAGGAACTAATCAATTTCCAAATCCACCAATTATAATTGGTATAACCATAAAAAAAATTATAACAAAAGCATGGGCTGTAACAATTACATTATAAATTTGATCATCACCAATTAATGCTCCTGGATGTCCTAATTCAGCTCGAATTAAAATTCTTAATGAAGTTCCGACCATTCCTGCTCAAGCTCCAAAAATAAAATATAAAGTTCCAATATCTTTGTGATTAGTAGAAAATAATCATTGTCGCGATTAAGTGGCTGAAGTTTAGGCGATAGATTGTAAATTTATTTATAAGAGTATTCTTCTTAATCAATAGCTTTATAGTCAATAATGATATTAGACTGCAATTCTAAAGGAGTAAGATTTTTACTAAAGCTTAAAGGAGTAATCCTATATTTATAGCTTTGAAGGCTATTAGTTTATTTAACTTAAAGCCTTAAAGCATATAATAAAATAATGAAATTAAAAATAATCCACCAATTGAAATAAAAGATAGTAATAAATAACAATTTAAATTAAAGTTATTAAATTGTATATTAATAATTCAATTATTTTCATAATAATTTAATATAAAAGCAGAATAACAAATTCGCAAATAAAAATATAAAGTAATTAATGTTGAAATTGTTAAAATTGTTAGTAAAAATAATTGGTTGTTAAAAGAAAGTTGTTGAATAACAATTCATTTTGGTAAAAATCCTAAAAATGGGGGAAGTCCTCCTAAAGATAAAAAATTTATAAATAAAATAAATTTAAGAATTTTTGAATTATAAAATAATGAAAATAATTGATTCAAATGAAATCTTTTATAAATATTAAATATAAAAGTTAAAATTAAAGATAATAAAGAATAAATTATAAAATAAATTATTCAAATTGATTCACTAATATTTAATGCTGAAAGTATTCACCCTAAATGATTAATAGAAGAAAAAGCTATCAACTTTCGTAATGAGGTTTGATTTAAACCTCCTAATGCTCCAATAATTACTGATAAAATAATTCTAATTATTAATAATTCTTTAATATTTAAGTAAGAAATTAATATTAAAGGTGCAATTTTTTGTCATGTTATTAAAATTAAAGCATTAATTCAAGTTAATCCTTCTATTAAATTAGGAAATCAAAAATGAAAAGGAGCAGCTCCTCTTTTTAACAATAATGAAGATAATAAAATCATTGAAATATAAGATATATTTATTTCAAAATTTATATTATATTTTAATAATATTAAAATAATAGAAAATAATAAAACAGTTGACGCTAAAGCTTGTGTTAGAAAATATTTTAAAGAAGATTCTGTTGATATTAAATTATTATTATCTCTTATTAAGGGGATAAAAGATAATAAATTAATTTCCAGTCCTATTCAAGCTCCTAACCAAGAATTAGATGTAATTGTAATTATTGATCCTATAATTAAAATTATAAAAAATAAAATTTTAGAAGAATTATTAAAAATTAAAAAGAAAAGGATTAAAACCTTTATAAATGGGGTATGAACCCAGTAGCTTTATTAGCTTATCTTTTTATATTTTAGTGTACGATGCACAAAAGTTTTTGATACTTTTAGAAATAGTTTAATTCTGTTAAATATAAATAATAATGAATGTAAAAATTTTACATAATTTACTCTATCAAAGTAACCCTTTTATCAGGCAATTCATTATTAATACAATTTTCATTTTCATTTTTTTTTTTTTTTTTATTTCTTTATTATTAATTTTTTACATAAAAAAATATTTTTTTTTTAAATTGTTTTTTTTTTAATAATTTTATTTAGAACTTAAAAATTTATAATTAAATTATATTTAAAATAATTTTTATTTTCTTATATATATATATATAATTAAATAGTTTACATATAAAGAAATAAATAAATATATATATATATTTATAAATAATTAATTATTTTCTTTAATAGAATAAATGTTAGATAAATTTTTGTATATAGATTTTGTTAACTATAAATATACCTATTTTTAAATTGTGAAATTTTTTTTATAATTATATATATAATATATATGTATATTAAATATTTATATATATATATATAATATATTAATTATACTTAGTATACTATTAAACAAAATATAAAAAACTATAATTAAATTTTCTATATAGTATAAATTTTAATATTTTTTAAATTTTTTATATAAATTTTATAAAGTATTATTATTCATTTTTATTCTTAATATAAAAAAAAAAAATTGTTATAAATATCCTTTTAATTAATTTATATTATTAATATATAAATTAATATTATAAATTTTTATGTAATTTTAAAAATTATTTATATAAATATTAATTAATATTAATACAATTTTCATTTTTTTTATTAAATAATTCTAATATGTATTTATTAATATTTTCTTTAATTTTTTTTTATTATTTAATAAAAGTTATATATAAATTAATTTTTTTATTTTTAATTAATTATTTTATTTAATTTATATATAATATCTATTTTTAAATTTGAAAATTATTAAATATGATTTTAATTAATTATTATTATTATCATATAATTTATTAAATTAATTTATTTGTAATTAAAAAAATTATTTAAATAAATTTAATTAATTTATTTAAAATTATACATTTTTAATAACTTAACATATTAATATAATAATTTTATTTAAAAGTTAAAATTTATTATATTAATTAAAAAGATAACTAATTATTTTTAAATTATTTTATAAGGGGTAAAATAATTAAAAAATAAAAAATTAATTTAGGGATTTAGTGATTAATATTAATTATTATGTGCAAACATTTTTTGAAACTGTACAACAAATAGTTCGCGCATAATATTGTGTCATATTTTTATGTCTAATGACGAATGGGAGTCTGGGGAATCACTTAAAAACTCTCTCAAATTTAATATAACAATTTTATTAGGAAGAGTCAAAGGCTATATATTTAATTTTAATAAATAAAAATAATGAAACTTCCTTACTTTGAGGGAGGGCCCCATCCGATGAATTTGCCACGGGCTCCCAACGGTGCAGTTACGCTTTTTAAAAACTATGATAAGCAACGGGTTGAACCGATGATAAGAAGCACGACACGGGCATGATAAATCAGTGCAACGCCGCTCCTCTTCTGAAGATGACCCTGTGTCGAATCTCCGTTTCAGCTCTCGCGTCATTATGTCAATTGGTGGCATGGAGGCTATCGCCTCAATCGCGACATCTGAGATTGTGCAAAAACCGCTTGCTACCCGCAAGGTAAAAAAAAAAATAAATCAACTTAAGAACAAACTATTGATGCACATTGTTACCTGACACTTCCGAGAAACCCACCCCACCAATTTCACCTTTCAGAATAGCGCCCGCGCCGAATTACAGGTAGTCGGATTTCGATTGTCATTCACAGTGTACATATCTAATTCTCGGCGTTTTCAGTGATAAATTTTTGCAAAGTCAATATTTATTTTTGCAAAGTTATTTGATGGATATCAATAATCCAGGTATGTATCTTCACTTGTTATGTAGTACTCACCAATTTTAAGACTGTTTTGTATATATTAGAATTTTTATAAAAGACCACGTTTTTTGAGATAGATCTTTGTAAATTAAAGATTTTAAAGGGGCTTATAACTATTTTCCCTGTTCGTTCCTATAATATTTCTTAATTTAATAATTTATGCATAGTTTCAACAATTAGCCGCCAACTTCCGCCTATTAACGAAAACTAGTTAATCAAAGGCTTATAGGGAATACCTAAAAAAAATGACGTTATTAAGACATTATTTTTAAAGTAAGTTTTTCTTTGTTATAAAATAAATTTTTTTTCTACCTACCAATAAAAGTAAAGGTCGTAAATTAATGTATTTTAATAGGAAACACTTCTATTTAATTATTCTTTCCATTTAATATGTATCCTATTGAAAAAATCTTTTTGGACGCTAATTATGCAAAATCTACCTATGTGCGACGCTTTTATTTGCTGCTCTTGTTCACTGCTGCGCTGACGTGTTGCATATGAGTTGCTGTTGTTTTCGATGCTGCTTACTGCTGTTGTTTATGCCTTTTTTTATGTGAAACATCTTTGGTTTCGGTAGGGTAAAATTTTAATTGGCGTCATCTTATGTAACGCATGGCACGGCAAGTATTCTGATGGAGGACCTTTTTAGCGATCGGTTGGCGGCACAGTGATTTTTTAAATTTTAATTGTTTTTTTAATTTTTTATTAATTTGTTTATTACGACATTCAAATAACCATTTTTCCAAATATCATCATTTTGTGTTTGAAGCAGCTGCTTGGTATTGACACTTCGGTACCCAAAGCCCTACCTAATGTAACACAATCCCATTAATCTGGATACTTGGAGTGTGTTTATATAGAATGTATAGATTAGAAATATGACCTTCGTCCTGCTGTGGTCAAAATCGACATTTTCTTCTTCACTGTCAATTTTTAATGATCTTATATCATAGTCATTAATACAAACATTGATTTATAGATAGAAGTGAATTCTTTCGACGCCGAAATATATCAGTTGTTGTGACATAAGACAATAGATGACAATAAATAAATAAATATAAAAAGACTCAAATGATGAAAAGATTAAAATTTTAGATTTCTAAGAAAAAGTATTTATTAATTTAAAACTTATTATTAGTACATAGTATTAAAATTATAAAACTAAATGATGCATTCATTTTAATTAACTTCGTAGCACTCTGAAATAGCAGCTCAACTTATATGTCCAAAAAATACAAGTTGTATTCTGAATAAAATTCGTCTTTCCTTTTTTCTTCAGGACTTCTTGTGAAGTTGTTGATATAAGAAGCATCGATATGCATGCTAGCATCTGAAATCCTCTTCGAGTATGCTAATCTTCTTAAATAGTTTCGAAAATATTCCGATACTGTAGGTAGGTGACCAAAATAATCGTTGTTTTTAGAGAGAATTTTCACGCCAATGAACCACATGGAAGAGTATAATAGATTTTCACCATCTTCCTGTGGTGGGCACTGTACGGCTTTGGGATTTAATATGCACAAAGTATTTAAATCACAAGCTGTCCAAGCTTTGTAGAATATGTTTAGGTTTGCCTCAACCAGTTCACTCCAAACATTATGAGCTTCCAATGTGGGTGCCCGGGTCTTAATTACAATAAAACTATTAAATTTATTGTAAAAATTTTTCGATTTCAATAGATGCGACCAGGGTATTTCACCATTTCGTATTTTTCTAATTATATTGGTGGCATTATGAAGTTCTTCTCTAAACAAAATTTTGACGTGATTAAAAAGATCTTGGGTCAAGTTTTGTTGTGGATAGACAGGCGTAATTACAGGCAAGAGGTGGTAGCGGTGGTCTTCGTATTTTGTTGGATCCCACATTGGTAATCCCAATTTTAAATCCTTG